>CM024337.1:30178716-30778716 GCA_014170255.2 Drosophila triauraria
TGAAAGTTAAATACTTATTTCCTTAATAAATAATTTAAAACGCATAAAATGGTTTAAACATGTTTTTAATCAGTAAATGTATTAATTAAGACAGCACATAAAAATATAAAGATTTTGTGGAATCTTTGTTAATTTTGAATTATAAAAACGTATTTTGAAGTAAATATCAGAGGGTATGCGCTCCTTGTAGGATTATTTCTGAACTTTTATTGGATTTTACTAAAACTCTAATTACCAGTTCTTGAATGTAGGGTTTAAATTTGTGGTATCGATAAACTAACAAGACTTTAACCAGTCATAAGAGAAATGCTCTTAGGAACCTGAAAACTAAAGCCACTGCAAGTGGCATCCAGAAATTCCTTAACATGACTTCTACTTTGTTTATTTTTCTCATTATTTGAGTTACAGATTCAATTTGTTTGGGTAGCATTTCGAGTTATAAAATATATAGAGCCCCGCACAAGAATTACTCACCTTTCGAGGATCGTGTGAAGGCAACAACAGGTAGTTGCTCAAGTGGACTGTGACGATAAGAAAGAGGCCACGGGCTTCGGCAATTGCAGGCGTAAATACCGATTACTCGTTCACTTTCGATTTGATCGGCCGATAAGACAGCAACGTTAACGGGGAAAACGCGGTGTTTAGCAAGGGTAAACAAAGAACAAACACTTCTGGGGCAAACAAACCAAAATCTTTTATTTCGTTTCGTTTTTCTTTTTTTGTCGTATTTTTCGTTGTTGTACTTTTCACGCTGTATGTAAGTCTCGCTCGCTCTTTGGGGCGCCCTTTCTCGGTCTCGCTCTGTCCGTCCGCTTTAACCGGTTTCTCGGTTTCTCGGCCTATGTTTATGCTGTGGCTGGTCTTGTTGTTTCCTTTACTTTTGCTCGCGACTGCTTGGAAAATATGCAGCAATTGCAGCCAGCAAATCGATTAATGTTGTTTTTGTCAAATTGAATCTGCGGCGGCGCAGCGTAAACAGAACACCGAATAAAACAAATCACACACGCAGGCGCAGAGACTGGAGGAATGCTGGGGTAAACAGGTGCTAACGATTGTAGCGTTTCCGCGCTGTGACTTGTTTAGTTTCTTTGGCTTGGCGAGTAGCTCTTTCCGCACGGCGACCCGCTTAACTCGAATTTTGTTTGCGATTGAACACCTGTTGCCCGCTAGAGGTGGAGAAACATCGATGCTAACATCGATGTCATCGATGTTTTCAAAACATCGCTAACATCGATGTTTTCAAAACATCGCTAACATCGATGTTTGGCAGGGAATCATCGATGAGCAATGACATATCGTCCACACAGCCATCATGGCTATGAATTTGGGAATGAAATCGATGTTTTGGGAATGAATTCGACACTTCGTAGGCGAGACGGGAGGAAATCACCTTCGGGCAACTTCGGGAAACTTCAAAATAATGTCTATATATCGATATATACTGGTCCGAAAACTGGCTAAATAAACCTATCGATATCCAGACCGCTATCGAGCGCAACTTTGGTGCCATCTCTAGGCTCGACAACAACAAATTGTGACGACATTGCTATTTTGTTTTGCGTTTCACCAGATCTGGAAACAATGTCGGACTTCTCTTACCTGGACAACTTGACAAACAAGGAGCTATTAAAAATGCCTAGAGCACGGGCTTCCAGGCGTGCCGGTCACGGATAGCACCCGTAGCGTCATCATTCGCCGGCTGCACAGTGCGATCACGGGGATTCCTCTGAACAAAAGCAAGTCTGGAGGTAAGAAGTCTACGCCTAGGCGTGAAACTGTACACGGCAGCCAGGTGGCTGCCAAACCAACTGCGGAGCCAGTGCGTCGCACGGCAGGCAGAAGCCCAGGTCGCGATGGCAACAGCACCACCTCAAAGATCAGCGAGAACAGTCGCCGCACCATCGCCTACGGACTGGACAACACCTCGCTTTCTGGCAGGTCGGTGGAGACCACCACTGTCTCCGATGTAGGCTCCCAGTCGGAGGACGACGATTACTTCATGGTGGATTCGCCGGGGTGCGTTACTCGCATGCCACTCAAACACCGCCCAGGAGGACAGGCCGCGCCAACGCTCCGTTTCCTGACCAAATCGGGAGTGCTGACCACGTCATACACCCGAGAGGTGGACCAGCCGCAGTACGAACGGGAGGAGGATGACATTCCCAACAGCTACATACGAAAGGCCACATGCCGGCTGCTCCTCGTCATACGCTGCCAACCTATGAACCTCGCATCGAACCTTCCAGCTACAAACGCTCCGAGCTGGGTTTCTCGCGTCCCCTGTTGACGCAATCCCAGTTGAACTCCACAAGCTACCAGGAATCGAACTACAGCCCGACGCGCTTCCCATTCTACCGCGGAACACGTTCAGCGGCTCAGCTCAGCCTTTGGACACACAGCAGCAGCTGCAGCTCCGTCTCTTTCTCGCCAGCGCCAGACTGCGGCAGCAGGTGGTTTGGGCTTTACAGAGGCTCCTTGCTGTATCGCAGCCCACAACCACAACGCTGAGAGCCATGGACATTGAAAGCGATTCCGAGGAAGAGGAGGAGGAGATAACTCCGATCAGAAGCAGCCAGCTGTCACGCTCTCGCCCCTCGCCCTTGGCCAGGCCGCAGGTAAGGAGCCTTTGGCGCGGGCTCAGGACCAGGTGTCTCCAATGGCGCAGTTTCGGCAGCTTTGATATCCCTGGATCAGAGATATCACATCAAGCTCTACTTTTACGTGGTCCTGGCAGCAATGTTGGCGTCCTTCATCTATGTTATCGTTACCCCAAATGCTTAAGGAGGCTTCCTGACTTCCAATAACCGCTTTCAGGGAATTTGGCAGCTTCATAATTAAGAAAAACTTAACTCGGTTCACTTTTCCAAGTCTTTAATTGTTTTCTCATATTTCGTTTTATACATAATTAGAAAATGTACTACATTATAATTATTGTATTAAATAAACTAATTAAATGTAAGTGCTCAGTGTGCTGTTGCGATTTGTGTCTGACAACGGACCCGGGGCTCGTGGGTTTGTATGCTCTATGCTACTATTTACACGCCATTCAAGTGAACTAAACAGAAAAACGGTGTAAAATCGCTGAGGATATCGTGACGGTACGCTGCTGTATGGGACATCACAAAGCAAATGGCTGCTGGCGACGCGTTGGCTGACTAATTGAAGTGGAACTTGAACTGGAAGGGCGACCCGTGTTGGAAGTGGGCGAAGGGATGCTCGCCCTGGAAGCCTCGGTTGGCCTCGGGATCCAGCGGATCCTCGCCGTTAAGCTGAACTGGCGGCGCTTCTCGGGATCGGTGAGCACTTCCCTTGGCGGCGGCGATATCGATGAACTTCTTTTCGGCCACCTTCTTCTCCTCGTCCCGGAAGTTATCCGGATGCCACTGCGCCGCCTTCCTGTAGGCCTTGACAATCTCCTGTTTGCTTGCGGTGCGTTTCACGCCCAGAATCTTATAGTAATCCCTGCGCTCCGACTGTTTTGCAGCTTCTGGCCCGCTGAATGCCCTCCTTTGCGCGGGTGTTGCTCTCCAGCTCGAGAGCCGCTTGGAAGGAGTGTATGGCGTCGTCGTACATCTCGGTGCCCAGCAGTGCGTCTGCTCGGTCGCAGAGACCTGGGCATCCTTCATAATATCCAACGCCTCCTTGCACTGCTGCAGGGCCTTGCCAAACTGCTCGTCCCCGGTGTAGCAACTGCAGAGCGCCTTATGGCCCTCGTACCGGATCATCGACTCCTCCGGCTCGTGCCGAAGCACTGCCTCTCCGGCGGTTATGCAGTCGGCGAACTGCTTCTCCTCGCGCGCCTGCTCGGCATTCACCAGCGCCTTCTCCACCTTCCGTAGCTTCTTATAGAAGGGGAAGCAGAGCTTGTGCTCTGGATCGAACTTCAGGCACTCGCGGATCTCCTTCAAGGCATTTGTGGCATGGCCAATGGTGTACAGCAGCTGGGCGATGTTGTAGTGACCCTCTGTGCTGTCCTGCGTGAGCCGGTTCACCTGCCGCAGATCCGAAATGGCGGAGAGTGGATCGTTGATTGCAATGTAGGCATCTGACCGAGCTTGCCGGAAGTGCACGGCCCACGGCGAAATCTCCAGCAGCTGCGTGATCATGCCAATAGCATTCTGGTGATCCTCATTCGCGATCAACTGCTGCACAAGAGTCCACTGCTCCTGGGCCGGCGACAAGCGGGAGTAGTGCTCCAGTACCAAGCCATTGTTCGGTTCCTCTTGCAGAACTTCCTCAAAGTCCGTCAACGCTTGCTGGTACTCGCCGCTCTTCATGTGCACCACACCCCGCTGGATGCGTGCGGCTGTGAAGTCAGGCTTGAGCTCCAGGACCCTGCTGAAATCCTGGACGGCAAAGCGGGTCTTGCCCAGCGCCAAGTACACGGTGCCGCGCTTGAACAGCGTCAGGTAGTTGCTGGCATCGCCCTCTAAAGGAATGAAAAGAGATGAAGTAATGTAAGAGGGCAGTGGAGGGATTTTTGTACCCTTGCAAATCCTTGAATCAATGAACTACTTTATTTATAAAGCGGAATACTAATAAACTAGTTAGCTTCCAAGGTTAGTTTCTGCCGGAATTGTTTCATAAATTATGAAAAATATATTTTAAAAGCCGCGCCAAGTTAGTTGCAAGGGTAGTTCCACTCGTAATTTTTGTTTCTATTTACCAACAGCCGCATGGTAGTGTGTCAGTGCATCCGACAGCTGTCCGCGGGCCAGGAACTCCTTTCCCAGCTCCAGATGGTTCTCAATGTCCGCCGGACTCGCCGCCGTCTCGGCGCCTGTGCGAAAAGCAATGACGTGTATTTAGGCAGTGTCCCAAAGATAATGCATGCATCTTATCTATCTGATTATACCTTCCAGGAAGAGCTCCAGAAGGAGGAGCACCACGCAAGCGGCTAGCTTCTTCTCGCCACTGCCAAACATGAGGAGGTCGCTCAACGGCAAGGCCATGGCGATGGCTACGTGTACTTCGGTGGCCTACTAAGGCCTGTGTGGGCGTGATTTGAACTTGATTCCGAATCGACACGCACGTCGGATCTGCTTGGCGTGGCAGCTGCTAATCTTCTCTACGGTAGAGCACCCGCCCCTCGTCTCCACGGCTTGTTGTTGTTGTTGCGGCTTTTATAGATTTTGCGTCCGTTTTGGTCAAATGTCGGCACTCGAGGTGGCTGCACTGCGTTAGCCTCCGACCTGGTCAGAGCTGTTTGAAAGGCAGTTTGCTAAATGATGAAAGTTGTGCTGCTAGTTCCCGTGGGCATTACTGCCAGGTTCTTACGATTGAAATTGCACTGTGCACTGAACTTTTCGCCTATAAATATTATAAACTAAAACTGACGTGTTCACGTTCCCTAGAGATGGGCGATGGTTGGCCGCAGGTGACCAGTCACAGGTTCTTGAGTCGCAGCTATCGTAAGTAGGCGGTGACACCGATACCATCTTCGTAGCTGTTTTCAAGCCAATTATAGCTAATTATAAATTATGAATTAGTAATCTGCTAATAATATATTATTATTTTTAGATTTATTTCATTTTACTTTAAAATAAAGTGTGTAATACAGTTTTAGAGTGACTTTTATCTATTATTACTTTTGATATTCGATAGTTTCTTACAACCATTTATCGATAAGTCCCGCCCAATTTTGATAATAAGGATCGACAAAGCTTTTTCAAATTAATGTTTATATGGAACATGAATTTGGTAAATACATATATCTGGAGCTACTTATAATAAAATCCATAGTATATTGATATTTTAAATATTCTCATACATTTTCTGTAATTATTGTAAATACTTTTCGGTTTTCATCTGGAAATAAATGCAATTTGTTGAGCATTAAAAGTAAGCCGTGAAGCTTAAATTGCTTTTATAACATCTTGTTTGTTCTCTTTGCTTATTGCTTATCGCTAAATGGTCATCAATGGTCAATACATGTGTGCTTGTAGTGTAAGAGGCGTTCGTTCTGCGAGATTAATATGAATCTGAGAGATAGAAAGAGATGTGGACTGGACTGGACTAATTGAAGGAATAAATTGAGATGTGTGGGGACAGTGTAATTGCCTATAGAGTATACTAGATAAAGCTCTCTTCAGCACCTTTGCGCCTCAACGATCCCTGTGTGCAAATGGTCTAGTGATTGGATGGAGGGGTTAATCAATATCTATTAGATCTAAGTAGGTTCAAGTTCAGTAGTTAGCGAGAGCTACGCTCTCAATGCGATACAGTTTTCTGTGCGTTATTATTCTCCTCCACTTGTCTAGGAAATCACAATGTTTATCAAATCATCCAGAGGGTCCGCTATGTTCGACTGAGAGGTGTGTGTCTTTTGCATGTGAGCTGGAATCGATTCGTAATGATTTTAATTGAGAATCTAAAGAGTTTAATGGACTCACTTTTCAGCTTGATGTGCGTAACAAATCGTTCTTGGCAGAGATCGCATTTGTAGTAGGTTTTGCCAGTGTGAACTCGCTGATGCAGCCGCAGAGACTTCTCAAACAGATAGGCCCGGCCGCAAACGTTGCATTTAAAGTTCTTCTCCAAGACTGAAAAGGGCTTCATACAAATTTGCTAATTATTCACAAAATCAACAAACTCACTCTCGTGGCTCAAGCGATGTTGGGTGAGCACATACTTCAGGGCGAAGCCCTTGCCACAGACGTCGCACACATTGGGCTTCTCCTTCTCGTGCGTCTTGATGTGCCACTTCATGTCCTGGGCCCGCTTGAATCTCTTCGAGCAGTGCGGACAGGCGTGCGGACGATCCTTTTCCGAGTGGACAGCAGCATGCCGTTCCAGGGCCGATTTCATGTTGAACCGCTGGGTGCAGCTGCCGCACTGGAAGAGTCCCGAGTACTGGCGCTCCCGCTTCTGCTGCACCACGCGCTTGTTGTTGGCAATCACCGGAGCCCCGGGCTGGTGCAGGTGCTCGGCGGACATGTGCAGGACCAGATCCTGCTCGCTGGTGAAGGCCTGACGGCACAGCATGCACTCACTCCGCTCGATGGCCGTCAAGTTCTCCTTGTGCTGCTCCAGCATATGGATCCGTTTCTCCGCATATGAGGCGAACACTGGGGATTTGAGGAGATTTTGGTTAGCTGGTGATCGGTGGAGAAGTTAAGGGTGGCTAGACGTGGGCGGGTGTCATGAAGTAGAAATATATGATGCACTCGGAAAAATATATATCGTCTCGAACTGGAAAAGTCGCCTCTACACCTTATATTTAATTGATTTAAATGTTTAAATCAGCTAAATAGATAGAGGAAATTGCGATCTTTCCGATTTCAGGATGATCTTTACGTAATTTGCTGGCATGCTGCTCTCCGGGGATTTCGTACGGTGGATGATGGAGTTGGTTATGCTTTGGTTGCTTGGTTGGTTGGTTTTGACGGGTTAAAACTCTAATCAAGTGGCTAAGAGTAGGTCAAAGTACAAAACGTTCTGTTATTTGAAATTCGCATGCGATGGCTAGTAAAGGTGAACAACAAAAGAGCTGGGTTTAGCCATTATGTTTACCGTTGCTTTAGGCTTGGCTAACACACTATAGACAGCCGGACTTGGCTCAGTTTCTATGGTCATAAAGCGCTGATTGGATGTAAAAGAATGATCGATGATGCGACAGATGTGGTTAATGCTCATGTTCATGAATAGTTTGAGATCCTGTGAAGTTGTCCCCTGCTGAAGGATCATCCACTTACCCTCCGTGCAGTTGGCACACTTAAAGGGCTTCTCGCCGCCATGATGCCTGTAGATGTGCCAGCGCAGGGTCTTCAGGTGTATGAAAGCTGTGGAGGATCAAGATTAGAGCTTAGGATCACCAGATGTATAGTTAGATTTCCTTACTTTTCCCACAGAAGCCGCAGTGCTCGCTCTTCCGGGCACTGGTGCCCGCGTGCAGTGGCCTCTATGGCACTTAAGGTGCCTCTGGCTGATGAACAGCCGCTCGCAGCCAGCCTGGCGGCACTTTAACTGGCGCTCCGGATTGTGCCACTTCATGTGGTAGTTGAGACTCTTCCGCGTGAAGAAACGCTTCTCGCACAGGCCGCACTCGAAGTCCGTCTCCGAATGATACTTCTCGACGTGGTGGCGCAGATTGTGCCGATCGCTATACTTCTTGCCGCACACCTCGCACGCGTGCTGCTTCTCCACGTGATAGGTCTTGAGGTGCACCGTGCGGGAGGCGGCATCCTGAAACCGCGCCTCGCACTCCGAACAGTTGTACGGCTGCTCCGGATCGTGGCAGGTATTGATGTGTTCCAGCAGATGTTGCTGCAGCTGGTAGCTCTCCTGCGGCTGCAGGCAAAACTTGCAGGCATAGCTAATGGTCAGTTCCGGGGGCAGATTCCTCCGGTGGTTGCTCCTCCGCCTCAGCTGATTCGTCTTCCTCTTCTACTTCGATGTCTAGGGCATCCACAAAAATCTGTATGGGATCAGTGGCAGTGTTTGTTGGTTGTGTTTCGTCTGAAACCATCGTTGTTGTTGTTTCTGTTGTCATGGTTGATCCCGTTCCTTGAGGATCCTCTGCTTGGTCCGAGTCCTCCTGCTGCTCATCCTCCAAGCTGCTGGCATCGATCTTGTCGTAAATGTTGGAGAGCTTCACTTGGGCCTCCTGGCAGGCCACGCGGAATGCATTGATGGAGCAGAACTTGGTAAAGCAGTCGCTGCATATCTTCTGAGGCAGTCCGTCGTTAGGTGAGATCTGTTAATAGGGAATATTTGTATTGGATTTTAATTGGATTACAAAATTAGTACTCATCCTTTGGGATTATAATACATTTTAGAAAAACGATCCAAGGTACTTTGTAAGTTCTCTTTAATTATAAAGCACTTTAGGTCATCTTGGAATTATCCATTTTCCCAGAGCTTGATAAGACAATTGCAGGTTGAAGCCCAATTTAACCCCAAGTGCAAAGCCTTCCTGTCTTTGTCTAGCAAAACCCTTCCCAAAGTGGAGACCCAACTTTCACTTGCAAAATTGTGCAATTTTCAAAGAGAAGGCAGCAAAAGCAACAACCGCAACCACACAGAAAACAAATTTGGGGAGTATGTATGTATATTTATAATTTCAAAAGTTTAAAAGTCAATAAAATTTATAAACCTTTAAATTTGGTTGGCAAGATTATTCTTTAACCTCAGAATATATTATTTTATACCTTTAGGAACATTATTGACAGTTTTTCATGCTTGATACAACACTTTAAAATATGTTTTTCAACACAAAACTTAAATACTCTTTTAATTTTTGGTAAAATCCCAGGATAATACTTAAATTAGCTAAAATTGATGTTCCCAAGTCCCTCTATTTTATTTCCTGTGCACCCACAACTCACCTTTAGATTCCAGTTGAGGAACTGCTGGCGTATTTGGGCCATTTCGCTTGGCCAGCAGCTGGAATGGTAGAGGTCCAGGAAGTTGTTGCTGCCATTTTCGAAGTCACACACAAACATGGAAATCGCACAGGTGCGACACGTTTCCATGGCGGCGGCCGCAATCAAAGTGCCCGAGCCCAGTGCTGGCCAAAATGCTGCAGTGCATCACAGCAACGCCCGAACTCGCCGCACACACATGGGTGGGCGTGTGTTGTAATTATGCAACTTTACCATTTGCGTTGCCTGTTTGCATGTGCCAGTTCCATGTGGAAGTCCACGAGTCCCTCAAATCCCGGACAGCAAAGGCAATCGCTATGGCGATATATATTTTCACAACAAATATTTGTCCAACTTTAATGGATGCTGTCGCTGTCGCTGCTGCTGCTGCTGCTGCTGGGACTGGGGCACTCGAAAAAGTTTTGTGTCTGTATCCGGGTGACGACCTGCCCCCCACCGCTGCTGCTCCCCGTCCAGTCCTGTCTCCTTCCTCTCCGTGATTTTTTGTCAACGCGACACAATCGGCAACCGACGAAGTTCGAGCTCCCGCGTGAACTGACCTTCGCTGCGGAGCAATCCGCTTGCAGCGCGCCGAGAGATTTAATGGCTAGAGTCCCCAAGCAACCCGAGTCCCTCCCCGCTCCCAATAGTAACCACCACCCACTCTCCAGCCCAGCAGTCAGCTGTTCGCTCGGCTCGGCTTTGTTTGTGTACTTGCGCAAAAGCACCGTTAGCAGCAATCAAAGCTTTCGCGTGCGAAAACTGCACGCCAATGCTGGCACAGTGGGCCGAATCGCGGTCAAATCACACGGTTTATCGAACTCCCCATGCCCCAGTGGTGCTCGTATGGCCCACTGTTGGGAGAGCCGATAAAAGCTTGCTCAGCACTCTCACTCCTACTCCTATTGAGCTCTCTTAAGTGCCAGTCTGAGCTTTGTTCGAATCTTTTTGAAATTGTATTAATAACGGTAATAAAATATGGAAATTAATAATTAAAATCAATTAAAACGTGAAACTTAAATATACATATATCAATAAATAATAATAGGAACTCAATGCTGCAATCGGAAACTGGAAACTGATGTTGGCAAGCCGAAAACTCTTTGCAGTTTTTGTTTAAAAACAGTTTTCCATATATTTCTATATTAAATATAAATCTAATACGTCCGTCCCATCATTAAGACAAACAATTTCGCGCAGGTAAGATTTAAGGCTATCTTTATGTACAGTTTTAACGACATAAATTACTTAACTAACTAGAGATTGGACTTACTGCCACCACTAACTGGGCGGCAGGATGCCCAATGCTCGCAAACACAACTGAGCCGCATTTAGCTTGGCCTCCTTCTTGTTGAGGCATCCCCGTTCCGGCGTGTAACTCTGCCCGTTGATCTCCACAGAGAAGAGGAAGGAACGGCTGTGCGGGGACCGGAATCCTGGCGGAGCGTGTACTGCGGCGGTGTCCACTTGTTCTTCGACGACAGTTCGTTGAGCACGCACACAGGATGCTTGTCCTGGGTTACAAGCGGCGCTACCGCTGCTGGTGTGGCACCCTGAGGACCATTTCCTCCACCAAAGTGTCCCGATGGGGCTTGTTCTTTCGCTGGGCAGCATTTTGACGGATTGGCGGTTGCCTGAGGTCCTCGCGCGACACCAGACCGCGCTTGTCAAGCTTTACGTCCAGGAGTAGTGGTTGCAGGGATCCGGTTTTACATCTGCCCAGTCCCTCGCCGGGTTTCCAGCCCATTTTCTGCAACAGCGCCATGCCCATGCCACCGGTCACCGGTTTCGTGGAAGTCAGTTGGTCCTTACGCACCCAAAGCTGGGGGCCACTGTTCAGCTCGTGGGCTTTCATCACCTGGGCACCGGTGCTGCCGGTGAACTGGCCGGGCAGGTGCTTGGAGTTGGCCCACGATGACATATTGCGCTGCGCGTGATACATCATCTTCAAGGCCTCCGAGTCGCCAGGGTTGTCCTGGTTGGGGTTAATAAATTACCATCAGTTTGTTGGAACTATAAATCCCAGTCTTACCTGCAGACGGCGAATGGCACTGAGACGCTGAGTGATTATGCTAGAGACATCCATTGAGGGTGGCGCCACCTCCGGAAAGATGGAGGCACTGGGCGCCGGAGTCTCCACTTTCGCAGACGGGATGGGCACTTCGGGCACAAAGGGCGCGGTCTCTTTGGCATAATTACGGGCGGCGGGACGGGCTTAGGAGCCGCTAGAGCAGGAGATGCTGCGGTTGTAGGTGTACTAGGTGGTATAGGCACTACTCCCCAATCGGCTTGAAGGCGGGCTCCTGCTGATCCTGCTGTGGTAAGGGCTTGGCGAACACGTTCTTCGGCGTTTCCTTGAACATATTGGTAGCCTGCTTCGCCGGCGGCAATGCTGGCAGGGCGCTACCTTATCCTTACTTTCCACTGGGACCCACACCTCGTTCATGCGATGCGTCTGGCCGGAGGATACTGGAAACTGCATGGTAATGGCCTTGGTTTGCTCGTCGCGCAGGGATGCTGTTGCTGGTACGATCGGCGTGGAGTTCCGTATATGCATTACGATGGGCTCCCGCTCCTTCAGCTGAAAGGGATGATGGAAGGCCTTGGCATTGCCATTCTTGTCCACATCGGAGTCCTCATCGGAACTCAAATCGGACAGACCGTCGCCCTTGGAGATCTTCTTGCAGAAGTCCGTCAGATCTTGAACCGTACGCCCGCCGTAGCGCATCTTGACCAGCACCTTGTCCTTGACCTCCGGCGTCATGTTGGCCACGCCGGGCAGCGTTCCCGCTTGAACATGCTGATGGCGTTCTTCCGTGCGATCTCCAGCAGGCGTTTCTTGTCGATTCCAAGGTCTCTGGACCGGGATCGAGACCTGCTATCTCTACGCCTCCTGGCGTTCGTTTCGCGAGCATTTCGCTTTGGCTCCTGCTTGGGTTCCAGCCTCGGTTCTGACTTGGGCTCCTCCTTGACATCGTAAAAGCTATTGTGTGGCCGTCGGCGTCCGTTGGAGGCTTTTTCGCGCAGGTAGGACTCCTCGTCGGAGAGCGAGACATCGGAGAGGTCCCGCTCTTGCCGAGAGTTTGTTTTGGCAGCTTGAGATCCTTTGGAGCGATCGGCCTCCTTGTGCCCATTGTAGAAGCTGTTGTTGGAGCGGGCACGCTCCTTTTCTTTTTCTCGCTCCCGTTCCCGTTCTCGTTCCCGCTCCCGCTCCTTATCCCTCTCGGTCTGCCGCTCTCGATCTCGATCACGCTCCCTATCCCGCCTTTCCCGCTTGATGGGATGAGAATCCGCTTGGCTGCTTGACTCCACAGCGGATCGCTTTCTGATCTCAGACTTTTCTTTCTCCTTGCCTGTTGCTGTCACCGCCGAAGCTGGAGAGGTTGCCGATGCTGGTGCAGTCTTCTCCCGTGATTTGTCCCGATGCCTGTCCTTCTCCTTTTCCTTATCTTTATCCTTGTCGTCTTTATGTTTGTGCTTGTGCTTCTTGCGTTTGTGCTTGTGCTTGCTCTCAGCTTCCGAGTCACTGCACTCGCCATCGGACTTCAGCGGCTTCTTCTTTTTGGCCTTCTTTTCCTTCTTCTCCTTTTTCACCTTTTTCTTCTTCTTGAGCAGGTTCTTGTCGTCCAAGAGCTCCTCGGGCGGAGCAGCGTTGAATACGCCGAATAGCTCCGCCAGGATCTCATTGGAGGACTTCACGGGCTCTATGGCTTTCTTATCGTCCGCGGAGGAGGAATCGTCACTGTCTTCCGTTGATTCGTCGCCCTCCTCCTTGCTGTAGCTCTGCGACGCCGCGAGAGCCTCCGCCTTGAATTTGGCATTCAGAGCCCGGAGCTTGGCCTCCACCTCTGCGTCCGGCCGTTCGCTCTTCACCTTTATTTGGGGCACTTCCTTCGAGGTGATGGTATTTGGTGGGTGCTCCGCCAGTTTCGGACTATCCACGCCCGCAGCGTGCTCTGTGTTCTCCGTCATCTCTCTTTCGATAGAGCTGGCATTCGGCTCTCGTCCTAGTGTCCATGCATGCCGCGGGAATAACTTCACGGACAAAGTAATCCCTTTTCGCGTTATGTTGTTTTTTGCACGCCTGAAACTTTTAATAATAGAGATTGCACTCGCATTGGGTGCTATCGATAGTTTCATAGTCCATAGAGATGAACCATTCAAGGGCAAAACCCGATATAAAATAGCTAGATTTTATAGCTATTCAAAAAATCAAAATCTGTTCTTTTTGAATAGCTGAAAAAATTTAGTTGTCATCACGAAAGCGTAGATTACATAAAAATTATAATATATTAACAAACAACTTCTTCCTAAAGAACTCTACAATTAAATCACAGAAAAAGAAGAGTAGGCTCTTTTCTTGATCAAAAGTGTCACGGCAGTTGTGTCATCAGGATATATTACATTCCAATTTATACTTTCATCAAAGTAGTTCCTGTGACTTCAGCACTAAAATTTATATATTTCTTTATATATTTATTTTCAAGAAAATAACGATAAACTTATAAAAAAAAAAAGTAGTTGGTGCTTCTCTTGCAATAAAATCTGATTCTCTTTCTAAAAGTTAACGAAGAAGTTAAAAGAAAAAGTAGTTAGTGCATCTCTGGCGATAAGTAGCCAATCAACACTGCCTGGGAGTGGACAGTCCCGATTTGCGAACCGCAGCCAACTTCACTCACGTCGCTGTCACGAATTGCAATTTTTATAAAAAAAAAAAGAAAAGCAGAAATTGATCATTTTTAAAAGGCGTAGAAAGTGTCAGTGTCGTGGGCGAAACTCAATTTTTTAACTTCAAACGTAAGTAGACTATGCAGTGCCACTAAAGTATTGCGTTTTCCCTCGATTGTGCCGCTAATTTCCGTGTATTTTTTCGCCATTTCTTTTTTCATTGCCTGCGCCATCGTGCTGCTTATGCTCTGCTGCTTGACTTTGTGCGACTGCAACTGTGTTGGTTGCCTCTACGCTATTTTTCTTCGTTCGCCCATTCGCGTGTGTCTGTGTGCGTGCGATTACATTTTTCCTCCAATTGAAACAAATTGTTAAACGAAATTCCCCAGGAGGCGTACGTCGCCATCTCCGTTCATAATTGATTTTTAGCACACGCATTTTACCGACCAATCGCCCGTCGCCAGTTATTGAAGCTGCAATCAGCCAGACACAAAAACGGACCGATAATGACGTCGCTGGAGCAGAATCGTTTACAAAACTTCAAAACAAAGGGAAGGACCAGGATGTAAGTCAACTATTAATGGTTTGTAACCAGGACTAATCTAGTGGTCACATTTCAGGAGATGCGCCGTCGCCGCAACGAGGTGACCGTCGAGCTGCGCAAAACAAGCGCGAGGAGACCATCCTTAAGCGCCGCAATGTGCCCAATCTGGACTCGAACACAGATGAGGACGAGCAGGTGCCCACATCCATTAACCTAAAGAAGCTCGCCCAGGCAGCGGCCGATGCCACCAAGCCGGAGCAGCAGCTGGCCGCCGTCCAGGCCGCTCGAAAGCTACTCTCCTCGGACAAAATCCACCCATCAACGATCTGATCCAGAGCGACATTCTGCCCATCCTGGTGGAGTGCCTCAAGCAACACAATCACACAATGCTACAGTTCGAGGCCGCCTGGGCCCTGACCAACATTGCATCCGGCACTTCGGACCAGACCAATCAGGTGAGAATCTTAATCTAATCTTAAAAGCAAGTTTCTGACTGACGGCTGTCTCCCTTCTAGGTCGTTGCCGCTGGCGCCGTGCCGCTCTTCCTTCAACTTCTCAACTCGCCCGCTCCCAATGTCTGTGAACAAGCCGTGTGGGCTCTGGGAAATATCATCGGCGATGGACCCTTGTTGCGCGACTTTGTCATCAAGCACGGCGTGGTGCAGCCACTGCTCTCTTTCATCAAACCGGACATCCCCATCTCATTCTTGCGCAATGTTACTTGGGTGATTGTGAATTTGTGCCGCAACAAGGATCCGCCGCCGCCGGCTGCCACCATCCATGAGATCCTGCCCGCACTCAACGTGCTCATCCATCACACCGACACGAACATCCTGGTAGACACCGTCTGGGCGATTAGCTATCTGACCGACGGCGGCAACGAGCAAATCCAGATGGTCATCGAGAGCGGGGTTGTGCCCAAGCTGATACCGCTGTTGGGCAACAACGAGGTCAAGGTTCAGACCGCCGCACTGCGCGCCGTGGGCAACATTGTGACCGGCTCCGATGAGCAGACACAGGTGGTGCTCAACTTTGATGCGCTCTCCTACTTCCCGGCCCTGCTCTCCCACCCCAAGGAGAAGATCCGCAAGGAGGCGGTCTGGTTCCTGTCCAACATCACCGCCGGCAACCAGTCGCAGGTGCAGGCCGTCATCAACGTGGGCCTGCTGCCCAAGATCATTGAAAACCTGAGCAAGGGCGAGTTCCAGACACAGAAGGAGGCCGCCTGGGCCATCAGCAATCTTACCATCAGCGGCAACAGGGATCAGGTCTTTACCCTGATCAAGGAGGGCGTCATTCCGCCATTCTGTGATCTCCTCTCGTGCCAGGATACGCAAGTTATCAATGTAAGCTGCTGGGGATGTGGTGTGGGTTGAATCTTCCCAACTGATCTCGTTAATCTTTCTTTTCCCTCAGGTCGTACTTGATGGTCTTAACAATATGCTCAAAGTGGCCGATTCTCATGTGGAGGCGGTGGCCAACTGCATTGAAGAGTGCGAGGTCTGGCCAAGATTGAGCGGCTGCAGAGCCACGAAAATGTTGAAATCTACAAACTAGCCTACGAAATCATCGATCAATACTTTACGGATGAGGTAAGTGGTGTGAAAACTCGCCAAGATGTGGATGTTAATTTCGTTTTGGACGTGCTTACAGGGTGAACAGACCAACATGGCACCCAGCTCCGACGGCACACAATACAACTTTGACCCGAATGCCGATAAACTACCAATGAACTCATTCAACTTTTAACGATCCAATCCGGAGGCAGTAGCAGCATGTGGAGACCAAGCGTGTGCAACATAACAAACACTCTTTGGCGTTCAGCCGTACACATCTGTTGTGTATGAAAATTCGACGAGCCAGCCGCAAACCAATTCACATAATAATAATAGCATTATATTTTGTCCACAACGCAGCAGCAGCGCAGCAATTAGACAGCCAGACAGCCGAGTTCTTTCGAGGAGCTAGATTAAGAACTTGGCGAAAGAAATACACAACCGGGATCCGCTGCAGCCGTTTTAGCTTCTCTCAATTCTGTGTTATCAACGTTATAAAATCCAGACACGTACCCTTTGGTGTGTGATTGTTCAGGCAAGGACTAATCCGGCGGAAGTGACTCTGCTAAAGATCATCCAAAATACATAAACACACACACACAGGAATGCAAAAGAAAAAATAATTCGAAACAATGTAGAACTATTTGATTTATATGAAATAATTTAAATATGTACGCCTTTGATTTGTAATTGAAATTACATATGTATACATTTCTAACATGAAATTGAATGCGATAAAGTTAAGCAGAAAACTATCAGCACAAGTGGCTCGGCCACTTCGCGTTTCCGTGGAAGGCACCTGAGGTGTCGCCCGACTTGCTGCTAATTAGCATTTATTTGGATTTGTGCGTCACCGAGCACGTTTCCCATTAATGCGCAATAGCAGTCAGTCGCCTGCTAAAAATCGTTCTCGCATGGAAACACACCGATCCAGCCAGTATTTATAAGCAATCTGCGTACCCACACACAACTGGGAGCGATTACAACAGAGAGGGTAGGGCGTTGTCCAAGAGGCTGGACCAGAAAAATAGCGAGATCGACATGGAAATTGTTTAAACTAGTGACTGACTGACTCATCAGCAGCCATCTGAAGAATAATTCCAACATTTTCAGGTGAGTAAATGCATAATTTAATTGAAATAATGGCTTGTGAAGACTGAAATCACATTTCAAAAGTTTAATGTTCGAGGACTTGCACTCTTAAAGTAATTATATATTCATGTAATAAGTAAAACTGAATAATTTATAAATAAATAGGCTCGGGTGGTAAGTCAAGTACATATGTAGGTACATACATAAATTAAACATTTAAATATTCCGAAAGCTCCTGATAGTGGCAATTGTTGCTAATTATTATACATCGTAGATGGTACTTGACATTTGATTTTCTCATGTAGTTATGTACGTTTTATTTATTTTATTGACTATTTTTTTAAAGTTTTGTAAACGTTTTATTTAATTTTGTATTAAGTAAGAATATAGTTTTTATTGCGTTTACTTATCCAGTATACATGACTGTAAAATGTTGTACTTTCTACATTGGATTTTTTACATTCAAAAGTCGAAAGCTTTCTGACGTTAAATTTAGAGATGATACATACTTTAAAACGAACGGTCTATGTAAGCTCTGTGTAAAAATTAGTGCCATTAATAATAATACATATAATTATTATGTTTATATTACATTTTGTATAAAAATATTTGGTATTTATATATAAGCTTTAACAACTTTTCATGATGTATTATACATACATCAAATTTACATCAGCAGACTTATGGTTTGCCCATCGCTAATATCGCGTGACTGCTAAAAAAATACAATTTCGAGATATTTTTAGATTTGCTGCACTTGTGAATGTATCGCTGCATTTAATACAGACACTTCTGCTTCCGTCAACATTTAGCTGCGGAAATTGGCACACTCTCTTCAAGATCAAGGTCAAGGATGTTGCATATATTGAACTTAGCATCGGGCAAAACCTGTTCCTTAAAAGTTACAAACATACATATGTACATAAACATTCATATGAAATAGTTGCATAGATAAACAACAATTTTAGCACATTTTTAGAAAGTCAAGAGAGAGGGGTTCTCTACATGTGTGTTTGATTAACGTGGGAGCGTAAAAACACGTTAGCTTTCAACGCTCTCCGCGCTAGTGCTGCCATTATTATAGCTAGAAATAGCTTTTACACTTCCGGAAGCGAACCTATAAAGCTTAAGTCATTTATCAATTAAATATATGATTATAAGAAAATATATCACTGTAATTTATAATTTATTTTAAGATTTTGATGTACATTTTTTTATATTTCAAGAATATAATTGTGTTACTCTTAAAGAAACTATATTTCTTACTAGGAGATTTCTCCTTGGAATTTCGCCAGCACTGCTCAGCTGCTTAGCTTTGTGGGTGTGCGCTCTCTCCAGCTCTCTTGTCACTTCCTCTCCTCTTCCGCTCTCTCGCAAAGCTCCGCGGCTCTGGTTGTTTAGCATTTCCTACTAGATTTTATTTTCTCATCGCCAGCGAACGCGTTTGGAGGTGTCGGTCTCTGCTCATTAAGCAACGCACAAACAACACATAATGTCATCCGCAGCCGTTCAGCCCCGCCGCCCGTTCCCCAGCCACCACCACCGCCAGCATCCACGGCGGCGGCCTTGGCGGGAAAGGGTCTCCACTCCAAGCTTTACAATGGCATGATTGGAGCGGCCGACAAATTTGTGCCCGCCAAGCTGCGCCCACTGTGGATGCATGCAGCTGGTAGGTCCTCTTATTGGATTACTCATGGACATCGTATGCCCTAACTTGTTGCTTCTTCTCCCCAAAGGTCCCAAGACGATCTTCTTTTGGGCTCCGGTCTTCAAATGGGTGAGTTGACAAGCGGACTGAAAGGAGATTACATAACTTGGACAGCTAGACACGACCTTCGGTGATTTTCATTATCGCACCACCACATTCGCACGCAATAAATCCGTGGCGACGGTAGACAAATCTGTGCGCAGGTGCCATTAAATGAAATTGTTTGATTATTCCGAGTAACCTGCGCGCTTGATAACCGCCAGGTGGTTTAGTGTGAGTGACCGGATTGCTTAGTTGTTGCCTGACTGTAATCTGAGCCCTGAAAGGTTTTATTTTAGGCAATATGTAATATATAGGGATTTCCCAAAGACACTTTATTAAATATTTATCAGTCAAGTTTATTTTTATTTCTATATAAAGAAAAACCGCACGAAGTCTTTGTTTTCACGAACCGTTTCTATAAATACATAAGATATAGACGGCCAATTTTCACAAAACAATAATTTATCTTATACGCGTAATAAACGAAAAAATGCCAAGTTTTATCAAAATATTTTTAAAACGAGAATAAAACTAACTTCGGTAAACCGAAGTTTGTATACCCTGCAGTCTGAAATTGGATCATTGCAAATCGATCCATTTTGGTAATGTTAAAAAATGTCAACTTACATATGTATGTAAATTTTGTAAATTTTAAATTTTACATGTAGAATTTTACATTTTCATATAAATTGACCGATCCCTTCTATGGCAGCTATGTGATATAGTTGTCCGATCTTAATAAATTTAAAACCGTAATTCTAGAACTATAAAAACGACTATATCTCGAAGTTTATAGAAATTCGTTAAAAACAGAGAAGGTAAATTTTGTTTACATTAATTTCGCCATCATTCATATGGCAGCTATAGGATATAGTGGTCCGATTTCAGCCGTTCCGACATATATACTGCGTGCTAAAGAAATAAGACCATTTCAGCCCGATAGCTCAAAAACTGAGAGACTAGTTCGCGTAGAAACTGACAGACAGACGGACATGGCTAGATCGACTCGGCTAGTGATACTGATCAAGAATATATAAACTTTATGGGGTCGGAGATGCCTCCTTCAATGCGTTGCAAATATCATGGCAAAATTGTAATACCCTCTGCAAGGGTATACGAATACATACAATACATACGACTAAGTTTGGTAGACGCTTTAATGTTTACTTTATTAAATATTCCTATGGCAGCCTTACTTTATTTAACAATTTAGGGTCAATTCTTTCAAGGAATGTCCTCAGAAATAAAATAAATTAAATAAATTACAAACAGGGATAAACGATTTATCTAGCAGACCAACAAGAACAGAATGTAACAATATAAATTTTATCAAATGTTTTACGTTTTAAAGCAGGTTATTCAAAAGCTATTTAGATTTAAAATTGATTTAAAATATTAACCATTATTCTCCTCTTCCAGGGCCTCGTTGTCGCCGGCCTGAGTGATCTGGCCCGTCCGGCCGATGCGATATCTGTTTCCGGATGCGCCGCCTTGGCTGCCACTGGCATCATCTGGTCCCGCTACTCGCTGGTGATCATACCCAAGAACTACAGCCTGTTCGCCGTGAATCTCTTCGTGGGCATCACCCAGGTGGTGCAGCTGGGTAGGGCCTACAACTACCATATGGAGCAGGAGAAGCTGAAGAAGGAGAAGGAGCAGGAGCCCAAGCCGGCAGTGCAGAAGTAGAGCCATATCATTGATTCGAATACCGGTGCTGTCCCCTTTAAACATAGTCTTAGATTGAAATGATGTGTATATATACAAAAATCCCACACCGCACAACGTAAGCGAAAGGATGGAAAAGGAGCGGAGCTGTGTTCGCAGATCGGGTATTTGCGTTTTACAAACTGTTGACCATTATTATTTATGGTTTATTACCGCCTTATCGACGTGATTCGTAATTACTTAAGTTTTGGAAATGTGGAGGCTTTATGCGTATAGTTTTATGGATACGACATTTTGTGATTGTCAACGAAAATAAAGCGATTTATTGTAAGACTGTAGATAGTAGAAAATTATAAATGGTTTTTATTTTGGGATTGGATTCTATAAGTACCAGATACTCCTTGAACATATATCTTGTTTTTAAAACTTAAAACTAATTGGATTACTATAATTTAGGATTATTCACAAAAGAAAGCTTTAGAACATATACAAATTTTGTTTTAAAGCTGTTAAAGTTTGTTTTTATTTATAGCAGTTTTAATTAGCATTAAACTGGTTTCAATTCCATCACAAACATATTGTAGAGGCAAAGGAACTTTATAAATATGAATGCAAATTTCTTTATGAAGTTAACAGACTTGAAATATTACAAGATACTGCCTTTTTCCTATTGAAAAGTTCATTTATTCATACGCCTTGTGCGCTCTAACAATTTGCACAAATGTTTTAATTAAACTTGTATTAATCCCTGAAAGCTCCAATTAATGCAAACTAAATGAATGGGAATACGTAAGCCCCATAGAAATTAGCGAATATGGCTTTTATTAATTTAGCAAGATGTGCTTTTATAGTTTATGCCTAATACAGGGGGGAAATGCGAAGGGGGCCGTCGGCCTCTACTATTTGTTGATAATTCTAGGTGATAACAGAGCTAAGCTAATAAACCTAGAGGAACATAAACATATGTGGGGACCCCGGACTTCACGGAAAGCTCAGTTGTCGATGGGCACTTCGCTGGAGCTGTTGGGCACCCACTTCCCACCTGGACAAGAGGATCCCTATCGCATCCCCTATCGACTGCCACTTTAATCACAGACAGCAAACACTTGATTAGAGAGAGAGGTAGGTTTCAATCATTTTCCTCTCCCCACTGGAAAACCACATCAGTTTCTCGCTTGAATCTGTATGGATTGGACGTTACATTAGCGGGGAACTATCATCTAGCCAGAATGTCCGCGGGAAAGGGACTTCACTCCAGGGCCTATAATGGTCTGATTGGAGCCTGTGACAAATTCGTGCCCGCCAAAATGAGGCCCTTGTGGATGCATCCAGCTGGTGAGTAAAAGAATTCTCTTGATATCTCGGACTATTACAAATCTTTATTGCCCTAGGTCCCAAGACCATATTCTTCTGGGCACCGCTGGTCAAATGGGTAAGTCGGGAACCCCTGCTGTTACATAATTCTAAACCTAGGGTCCTTCGCCAATTTTCACTATCGGCAAGCTGATAAACAAATCTGTGGGCGGAATGCTACTAAACGCGCTTATACTGACTGTATTTTATTATTATTTGTTTATTTCTCGGCAACCTGTTCAAGTTCGCGATAAATGCGCATTTGTCTCACTCTCTCGGAATATATTTTTCTGTTCAGTCCCCACGCGCGATGTTCTGATAACTAAATGAGTTTGCGGTTTTCGTTCTTATGGAATTTTTCATAATATTAGGGGCAGACTGAGAGAGAGAGCTTTGGCAACACGCCATTAAGATTTGCAGTCAATGGGGAACTTTACTATGCTGGACTCTACATAATCTATCTGTGCGAAGTCTCTAATCTCTGGACTTATTGAATTTCTTTATACAGAGCCGCGTTATCGCCGGTCTCAGCGACTTGTCGCGTCCTGCGGACACGATCTCGCCCAACGGATGCCTGGCTTTGGGGCAACGAACCTCATATGGACACGCTACTCCCTGGTCATCATACCAAAGAACTATAGCTTGTTCGCTGTGAATCTATTCGTGAGTCTGACGCAGCTCTTCCAACTGGGCCGTGCCTACAACTACAGGTGGGAGCAGTCCAAGCTGGAGAAGAGTGCCGAGCAGAAGCCAGCTGCCATTGAAGCTAGTTTGTAATATAAATGTATATATGCGTTCCCTTAGATTTTCCAAAAATAAATACAATTATTTTCTAGTCTCTTTATTCATACACAAATTTTGAATTTCTCCTCGTTAACATATCGAATTATCGATAACTTGTTTTGATTACAAGACAATAGCCAAAGGTTTAAGCTTCCCATCACTAATTAAATTTATCGATAAATGCAAGGTAAAAGCGGCAATTTATTGCAGTAAATATTTAGTTAATTTATTAAATTTAATAAAACTAGACAAGTATTCTACAAAATGGCCCTCGTTGACTATGGCTCCAGCAATTCCTCGGCCTCTGAAGACGAAGGCCCTTCCAATAACGCTACCACTGAGATACTAAGCAGTCTCAAAAGGTAAAGTTGCTACTCTTTCGCCTGTTGATTTCTACATTTAACCGCCAAAGACCCGCCCTGCCCACAGCTGCCGTCCTTTGGGTCCCAAGAAGCCCAAGCCCGAAGAGTTTGTCGACGACGTGGTGGATGATCCGGCTCTACATGGCGGACGCATACGGACTTTCAAGCACGAGCGAGGAAACTGGGCCACCTACGTCTATGTGCCGGCCACTGCCTGTGCCGAGCAGCTGGAGGAGTTCCAGGCAGAGGCCATAGCCCTCTTGGACCCAGATTTTAAACTGCAAGCCAATGATTCACTGCATCTCAGCCTAAGTCGAACAGTGGTGCTCCAATACCATCAGATAGATGAGTTCTCGCGATCATTGCAAACGGCACTCAACAGCTCCGCGGGGTGAGTGCGACCCTCCATCACAGTATACTATGTATATATTCCTTGTATCTTAGGTTTACTGCCACCTTGCAAGGCCTCCGGATCTATACGAACGACGAGCGAACAAGGACGTTTGTCTCAGCACCTTTGGATGCTGCATTTGCGGAGAAGATGTCTATGATCCTGCAGCCCATAGACCAGGTGATGCTCGACTATCGGCTGCAGCAGTTCTACAACCCGGCTTCGTTTCATGTCAGCCTACTTTGGTGCGTGGGCGATCAGGAGCAGCTGCTTAAAAGCAAGTTAAAAGAGTTGCAGGAGCTGCTCGAGGACCAGGACACCCTGCCATTGCCTGTTAATGAAGTGCACTTGAAATGCGGTAAAAGGATTTTACTTACAAGCTAAGGTAGAATTTCTGCAGTGTAAAAGCCATTGGGTTCTTAAATTTAAAGTTAAAGTAAAAAGTGAACATTAATTTCGATTTTTATATGCTTATTTAAATAAGGAATATATCTTGTATCCTTACATTTTTTACCTCATAATTAAGCTTGAGTTCAGTTGGGACCCTTCTTTTTGTTACCATTGCCCTGCTTGGCCGCCTGAGCCTGCTCCTCCAGCAACCGCTCTTCCTCCAACTCTAGGAACCGCTGACGACGGCGGCCCAGCGGCGTCTTGGACCACCAGGACTCGAAGGCCTCCTCTTCCTCCCGATACACGGGATCCCGAGAGCTTTAAGTAGAAACGTAAAGCGGTTATAGTTAGTTCAAACGTATCCTTCTCCTATTTATTCACCAAAGAACATTGATGAGCTCGGCATTGGTCAGCGGCTGGGTGCGTAGCTGTAGCTTTCGCTTGCAGGTCATCACCTCCTTGAGACAGGCGTCTATGGCGCCAATGGTGTAACCATCAGATATCTTGGCCATGGCGCTGGTGTCCAGATTGGAGATGCCACCGGAATATTCGCTGTAACGAGACCGAAATTAGTGATTAAAATCTCTAAAATAATTAGAGAAATCTCCCACTGAAGCAAGGTTTTCCAGGCATGCGACATGGCCCCATAGTCCGGCCGTGGAATGTAGATGAACCGATTGTAGACGGACTGCAGCAGTTTCTGGTCCGCCTCCCAGGGCAGATTGGAGGTGCCCACGAAGATGACCCGATCTTCGGGCGCAATGTTCTTGATCAACTTGGGCAGATCCTTCTTCAGTCGCTTGGGATCCGTGCGATCCGTCTTCGGTATCTTCTTCATAAACGGCCGCTCGGCATCGCCCATGTAGATGACAGCCGGTTGGAGCAATCGCGACACCTTCACCACCAGATGGATGAGCATAATGAGGCCCGATTTGCCAGGATACTTTCCCACAATGTTAGCGGGTGTCAAGTCGAACAGGACGGCTCCCACCTCCGTGCAAATGGCGTGGAGCAGGGCCTTCTTCCCCGATCCCCTGGGCCCAGCCAGCAGGATGGAACGAATCAAGGGAGTGCAGTTGTGGATGGCCTCCGAGCCAAGCGGCAGGATGCAGTACTCCGTGAGGATCTGGCGGACATCACCCGGCGAGGGATTCGTGCCATTCCTCGCCGTCAAGGCCTTATCGCCCAGGAACTGCTTGAGCCTGAGCTCCGGATACTTGCGGATGATGCCGTTCGTGACCAGCTCCTCGTACAGCGACTCCGTGGTACGATCCGGAGTGAGATCCTTCTCCTTCTTCTTTTTGCTCTTCTTGCCGGAGCGTCGCGTCTTCTTGCTGCTCTTCTTCACCTTCTTGCCGACGGCCGTCTGCAGGAGCTCGATCTCCTGGCGCATCACATCGTCGACGGCGCGACGAAACTCCAGCTCCACCTCCTGGTACTTGTCGCTGTAGATCATGTCCTCGTAGGCCGCCTGGCTCAGCACGCCCGTCTCGTCCTTGTCGCGCCAGGTGTCGTTGAAGCTATTGAAGGAAGAGGAATCATCATTTAACCCTTTATTGCTGCTAAACTTACAGATCGATCTCCGTCCTGATGTCTGGCAAGCATATAGATGGGGCCGGCTGGAAGCTCACCTCCTCCTCCTGGTTCTCGTTGACGTTCAGGTCACCACTGCGAGCCGGCGACTTGGACTTGTCCTTGGTCTTGCGCGATTCCTTGGAGGAGCGAGCCGATGACCGACTGTGCTCGCTCTCCGTGCCAGGACGACTGAAGATGTGCAGGGAACCGCCCTGATCCTCGGACGGAAAGTCCGGCAGCTTGCCCGTTTTCTCGTAGCAATCCTTCACCCAGGCCCGGATCTCGTCGGCGATGTCCTCCTTCATGCTGGCGCCGTGCTTAGCCCGAATCTCCTCCTGCACGGCCCGCTGCCGTTCCTCGAACTGCTCGCCGTAGAGGGCTTGCGCCTGGTAGCGCTTCTCGTTGTGCTGCAGCTTCTCCAGCTTCTCGGCCCGCTCCTTGACCACCGCCGGCGGCGGGGGCAGCATGCCGATCAGGATCATCTCCTCCATCTTGCGGCGGCGCGTTATACGACGAGCCGTGTGGCCGCGCCACATCTTCTGGATCTTCATGGCGGCCAAGAGGCCGGAGTCGCTGCGCTCCTTCTCGCTCCGCTCCTCCGATTTGCCCTTCTCCTTGAGGATGCGAATCTCCTTCATGAAATGGGCACGCAGTCGACCCTGACGCGCCCTTTCGTGCATCTGGAGCATTCGAATGGCCTCGATCTCGGTGGTGACCGTCTCCTCTAGCTCATGCTCCTCCAGCCAGCCCAGCTTTACCAAAATCTCCTGCATGGTTCGCTTGCGGAACTCCAGTTCCTGCTGCCGCTCGCGGAGAAAGTAGCGGGGTATCCGCAGCTCCGTCTCCATGGGCGTGAGGCGCAGACGCTCCACCACATCGTCATTGTAGCTGAACTCCATCAGGTCAATGTTCACGAGATCGTGCTTGAGCTCAACCACTCGGCCCAGGCAGGCGTCCAGCAGTTTCCGGACCAACTGACGCTTTTGCGGCTGTATCATCTGGGGAAGTAAGGGAAAGGATGTAGGTAGAGACCTAACCGGAGTAAGTGCACCCACATTGTCGTAGACATCCTCAAGGCGATTGCTCAGGCAGATATAGCGGAGATAGAACTCGTACAAGCTTGACTGCAACAGAGCTTTGGCATCCGCATCGAGCGGCCACCGAGCCCACGGCGGCATTCATGGTGGCCACCGTGGTCTCCACATCCTGGTGCTGCCTCTCATAGTCGATGGTGGACAGCAGCTCGCACTCATGCTGTGCCTGGTGCCAGATGTCGTTGAAGTACGTGCTGGACATGGCGATTCTTTAAACCTTAATGGGCCTTTGAAAAGGCCGTTGTTAGAGTCCAAGCTAAATGGTTGCCAGGCTTACGGAGTTGCCAGGAGCTTGTTATACCCGGTAGCCATAGGGTACAAGGGTATTATGTAACAGGCAGAAGGAGGCATCTCCGACCTCAAAACGTATATACATACATATGTATATTCTTGATCAGCATCACCAGCCGAGTCGATTTAGCCATGCCCGTGAAAGTTATTAATAAACAAGCAACGAAGCTAACTTCGGCTTTCAGCTTACATACCCTTCCAGTTTTCTAGACCTTAAATTCGCGCAAATCAAAGGAAGGAATCTGACTTCGATAAGCCAAAGTTTGTATACCTTTGCATGCTGCAATTGGGTTATTGAAAATCGATCAATTTTGGTAAAACTTAAAAAAATATCTAGGTTTAGGGGCTATCTAATTTCACCCACAATGATTTGGGTACCGGGTATCTCACAGTCGGTCACACTCGACTCTAGCTTCCCTATTTGTCTTCCTCACAAGAGTGGAAATTATTACAGAACGATTCGTTTACACTTATATCAGTACATAATATATTTCGCCTTTAGTCGTTGCCTTGAGATCCTCTCCAGGACAACGCAAATAAATACATTTACAGACATATATTACATGGAATGCCCTCAAAGGGCCCATAGTCCAATGGATTACAATGGTTATATTACATGGAGTAAGCTATAGAATAACGCTTTTCCTAGTTTTCCGAACCCCTGGTCGGGATTAGAGTAAAATTTGTTATAACTTGACCAAAACTAAGTCTGATATACGGACCCAGAATCAGAGAGGAATCGTTTTAGTAAATGGATTATGCACATAATGGTATAATTAATAAATAGATAACAATATAATTGCCGCTAGTCAGTTTGCGTTTTAGATATTGTCAGTGGAACAATACTTGATCATGGATTTGGTATGCTTGAATTGGATGCCATTGGTGGCGGCCAAAACCTCGTCGATAAAGGTCTGGGAATTGTGGATGGTGGTGCCGCCCAGGATGACCCTGTAGCCGGCATTGTTCAGCTGGTGTACGGCCAATGCCTCCTCGTAGGTGGCGCCGCCAATAATGAAGACTACCACCTCCTGAGGTGGCCTTCGGAATGGCACGAGCTCAGAGTTGATGGCCGGATAGAGGGGATCCAGTTCTCGGCCCTTGAACACATCCTCGAGGGTCTCCTTCAGCAGCGGCGTGTGCTGTGTGAAGACATTCTCCACGCCCTTGAGGCCCTTGATTAGGTTGCGCGTTAGTTTAACGGCGTCCGTGATCCGCACCATGTTGAAGAGATCCCCCTGCCGCACATGGGTCCCAGCATACTCAATCAGAGCGGGCACCACCGCAGCTCGTCCGCCGCGCGTCTTGATGATCTGCAGCAGTGAGGATGTGTCGCAGTTGGCGTGCCGTTCGTACCTCAGCGCATAGAGGGCCACCAGCTTTAGGGCATCCTCGATGGAGACCTTCTCGTCTGCAATCAGCTTCTTGATACGCTGCAACTGGGCCGAGTGCTCCGCCTTGCAGGCCATCTCCTGCTCCAACTCAGACACCTCAAACAGATTGCGCTTGTTGCTCAGCCCGGAGAGTTCGCCGATGACGCATAGATGCTTCTGCACCGTGCCGGACATCTTCTTAAACTGCGGATACGACTCGATGAAGTTCTTCATGTCCGCTATGCTCTCCACCTTCTTGTGATCGTTGGCCTTGCGCTGGAACTCCTCCATCAGCTGCTTGATGGTGGATCCGATCTCACCGTAGTTGGCGTACATGTTGTTGCCATAGAATTCATCCTGGTCGCCGGACAAAACCAGCTCCTTAAAGTCCTTGGGTACGTTGGGTCGGTCGGAGAGGTCCACGCGGTTGTTCTTGATCTGCAGCAGCTCATGCACCATGGCCTGATAGGTCCACTGATGCAAGAGCGGCGTTACTGGGTCGTCCCTTCGATCCAGAATAAGCAGCAATGGCGGGGCGGCGCCATCGATGTTTGCACGGAAGTCGAACAGACTGGATTCCTTGGTGATCTGCTCGTAGATCACCTTGGCAAGCAGCTGGGCGGCCTGGGAGCCGGCTCGGTACCGGATCACCGGGTTCAGCTTTAGGGACAGCAGCACCGCTGTAATGCCTTGCATGCTGTGTGTCAAAGCGTCCGGCAGCCAGTTAAGGTTCGCCATGCAGTTCGGTATGTTGAGCGAGAACAAGTTGGGGTTGACGCACAGATAGTCTGCATAAAGTTCCTTCACCTCCCGCACCGACTCGGATTCGTCGCACTCCGCCAGGTACTTGATGTCCGTGCGGGGTATTATGTTGCTAAAATCTATAAAAGGATTTAGTATAGTTTTCCAGATAACTAGGCTTTACTCACATATGTAGTAGGCACTGTATTTGGGATTCCGCAGCTCGTTGGCCAGCAACTGAATGTTCTGCTTGGTGGGCCGGATGAAGACGATGCACTTGAGGTACTTCATCCGCTCGGTAGATCTACCAGAATCGAGGCGTTCGAACAGGTACACCTCCCGCTGCAGCATGTCCGACTGGCTAAAGGCCATCGAAATGATACTCGTCTGCAAATGATGTGGTTTTCAATATGGGAAGGTCTCATGTGGCCGCTACTCACTGTCTCCTTGTCTAACAGGATGATTTTCATGCCCGGCCCCGACTCGGAGCACATCTTATCGATGTACAGCTTAATCCCGCTAATCAGATTCATTGTTGCTAACTAATTTAGGGCGAAAAACCGAAGAATTTTAATTTTTTCGCAAACAGATGTGCTAGAGGTGGCCAGTTTTCGATAACGCAGTGATAACAGTGATTGGCCGATAACGTATGCTAAAAAAGTTAATTGCCTCTTCATAGGAAGATTAAAGAGTCTGTAGAATATTTCAATTTATAAATAACATATAATTATTATCTTAATTTTATTTATAAACATTAAGGTAACTCAGCGCGCACCACTAGCCCACAATCGATAACGCTCCGATAGCGATGAGTTATCAGTCATCAAAAAGCACTCCTAGCAGTCGGCCAGAAAGCTGACATATATTTTTGGATTTAAATTTTTATGGCTACCATGCAGGTGCACTGTTAAAAACCACCAAAATACAAGAGTCTAGACGAGCGAGAATTGCAAGATGGAGATGACACTGGGTGCCACGCTGCACGTGTACAAAGGCGAGTGGGGACTGCCGTCCATTGATTTTGAATGTTTACGTGCTCTGGTAAGTTGCGTTGCATCACACGGCGGCAGCCGCACGCCGAATTATCGCTATCACTGAAGCGAACCTTCCTTTGCCCTGGTAACAGTGCCTCCTGCGATTCACCCGCTGCCCGATGGACGTGGAGACGAGCTCCAATCCGTTGCGCTCCGGAGCCGGAAAGCTGCCCTACCTGCAGATCGGCAACCAAAAGTTCCCGGGCTATAGGCAAATAAAGCGCGTGCTGGATCTCGAGGTAAGTGGCGCGAGAACAATGCCGGGTGAACAAACTGTGCGCGGTCTATTTATAATCTGCGTTCAATCACTCTTCCAGGGTTACCCGATTGATGCGCATTTAAGCACCAAACAAAAGCATTTGTCCAGCGCCTATGCCAACTGGGTGTTCACCAATCTGCATGCCTACTACCACTACTTCCTCTATGGCGAGCCGCACAATTTCGACTCGACCACGCGCGGCCTGTACGCCAAGCGAACGCCATTCCCCTTCAACTTTTACTATCCGTCGTCCTATCAGCGCGAGGCCTGCGACGTGGTCCAGGTGATGGCTGGCTTCGATGTCAATGACAAGATGGACAAGCACGAAGGGGATTATGTGAGTATATAGCTTGAATCCAAGCTATTCTATTAATTTCATCAGCGATCTTCATAAAGAAACATTGGGTGCTTCCAAAAATAATTGCGTCAGACTTAAGAGACTTCATTTGATGAGTTAATATCACCAAAGGCTGTCCATATGTCATCACTTATCTGGCATACATAATCCTTTGCTGTTTCTAGTTTTAATAATTATTAAACTTTATTTTCCAGCTCGTTGTCAATGCCAAAAAGTGCGTAAATCTGCTCTCCCGCAAGCTCGGTCGCAAGGTCTGGTTCTTTGGCGACACGTACAGCGAGTTCGATGCCATTGTATATAGCTACCTGGCCATCATCTTTAAGATCACACTGCCCAACAATCCACTCCAGAACCACATCAAGGGCTGCCAAAACCTGGTGAACTTCATCAACCGCATCACGAAGGACATATTCCGCAACGAGGGCTACAGCTCCACCAAGCTCACAAAGACCCCAAGTGGTGGGGATGCCAGTCTTACGCCCTCGGAGCACAAGTTCCTCGAGTCGGAGTTCAACACCAAAATCATAGCCGGCGTGGGAGCTGTGGTGGCCATGGGTGCCTTTGCAGCATGGCGGGGAATTTACAACCAGGTGGGCACCGCTAGCTGAAATATATAGATCTAAACCCTTAACTGCCTCGAGCTTATATTCGTTAGTTTTGGGTCAAGATCTTCATTTGGCTCCAGACCCTCTTGTAGACTCGCAACAAGTGCCAGAAAAAATTCTCAGTTAATTGCAAATTCCGATTGCTTCATCCCTTCCAGCTAACAGCGCGCTCCTCGACGGACTACGATGGCATAGACTATGAAGACGATGATCTGGAGGAGGGCCTCGACTAACCACATCTCTGTGTTTATCTTTTATGTAGTATATAAATATTTTAAAATACAAACGAGGGGAAGAAGCACAAACCAAGCGTGAGCCATTAGATAGGGTCGATTTTTAAGGCAATGAATCAAAGCGCGGAAAATAATCTCTTGACAATTCACCCAAACTATCTTATCTGGCAATGAAAATACTTTATTCTTGACCTTCTCTTATATATAAGAATATAGTCTTGAATTGTCGCCAGATTACTTTCCCCAATTGGTGGAGTCCCAGTGATATCGGCCCAGTCTAATATACATACTCGATATATGTATTATAAATCGAATTCTTTTTAAACTGTCTTGTGTAAAATAGCATTTTGAAGTCATCTGAACGTGTAATAAAGAGAATAACCAAGGCCTTGTTATGGAAAAGATAACCGAATCTGTATCTCCAATAAAAAAGATCAGTATCCCTCGGATTGGAGTTGGTTTTGGTTTATTACACACTAGACTTAAAGTAGATTTCGAATAGTAGGGAGTCAATACGATAAATAGAGATGATACGAGTCTACAATGGAATTGGTAGATGTAGATGCTTGAGGGAGAGCCTTGGCACTCATGTTTTGAGAGCATCTTGCAGCTTTCGCCGCGCCACACCGACCCGATCCTCCTGCTTTCGTATATCGTCCTCGGAGATGATAACGGCATGCATGAGCGGCTGTTCGGGATTCATGAATGCCATCGCATTCTTGGTCAAGTCAGCCTTTGTCGAACTCTGGCCGTGCACACCGGCATTGAGCATGTGCAGGGCGGTGGCCACCGACTGCAGGACGGTCTGTTCATTGACATTGGGGCCAACAGTGCGTATGGTTTTGGGCAGTGAGATGTCATCGAGCTCCTCGCCATTGTCGTGGCAGGCCCGCAGTCGCTCCAGTCTCTTCTCCCAGAACAATTGCTTGGGCTTCTCCTGAGTGCCATGCTTGGCGTCGTGTTTTACCTTCGCCGGGTCCTGGCTGTGGTTGCGAATCGCCGTTACCGGTTGCTTGAAGATCGAGGCAGTCTGTCGGATGGGTGGCACCAGGGAGACATCTGTGCGCAGTGCCCGGCTGTAAGGGATTGGAAAGGGAACGCATTAGTAAGGAGTTGGACAGAGTAGGTAATACACCAAACAGCACACAAAACAAAACGTAAACGTGGACACATGCAGATGGACCAATAACAGAAAATCTCAGGTGGCACAGAGCTACAGCGATTTGGTTGCCAATTGTGGTTTGTTTTTGGGTTCTTTCTGATTTGGTTTCAATTTGGATTTGTTGCTGCTCCAGCTGTAGACTTTGCGGCCTGGGTGAAGGCTACGAAAACAAGACAGGACACGGCTGGCATGCAAGAGCCAAGTGCTCCTCCACTTGGCTCTACCTGAGTTCAATCTGCTGCTGCTGGCGGTTGGCTGCCGTGGGCGAGGAGGAGGAGGAGGCAGCTGCTGCTGCTGCCGCCGTTGCTGTTGCTACTGATCCCGAGCCAGATCCCGCACTGCCCACCTGGCTGCTCAGCTGCGAGCGGGCCAACTTGCGCTTTAGGGCATTGGCCGCCGATCCGTGGCCCCCACTGCCACCGCTGCCCGTCAACGGCAGCGGCATGGCGCTGCAGCGGTACAGCGAAATGGAGGGGGAGGGCAGCGCCCGTTGGTGGTGTTGCTGCTGCTGTTGCTGCTGCATCTTGCCGGACTGGAAATCAAAGCTGGCGATGTCGAAGGACTCGCCGCCCAATTGGCGCGCCAGCTGCGGCTTGCTCTCGACCCGTTTTCCTGTGGGACTGTGGCGGAACATGGACACGGCGGTGGAGGTGGGTTAGGTGGATCGTGTGTGTGTGTGTGTATACATGTGCGTGTGGTGTGGTGTTGTGTTGTGTTGTGTTTATGCGGATGTAATAACAGAAAGGTAGTGAAAGTGAGTAAACATATATCCGATTCGACGGCGTGCAGTGTTCCGTGATTGGGTGCATCCCACCCCCAAGTTCCCCAGTCTGCTCGCTGCTCCTCAGCGTCTTTACCTGTAGTAGAAAACATCCACCTTGTTGTTGTTGTTGTTGCTGGCGGTGGTGGTGTTGGTGGCGCTGGCGTTGCTATTGGAGCTACTGCCGGACTTGCGGACCTCCTCGCGCTGCCATCCTTTCGGCAGGACACTGCAGTCGACGCGTTTGCGCTCGATTGTGACGCTCGGGTTTTGCATGCTCGCCGAAGTAAATAATTAACAATTTTGGAGGAGGCAGAGCGTCTGGCTAGTAGCAGTGTGGCCGTACCTCGGGGGTCGAAATATGCCATGCAACTTGGCCGACAATCGAAACTAGATACAAAAAAAAATAGTTTAGTTTCCATGCTTTTAAGTATTGTGTTTAATAAAAAACTGAATCTAATTTAATTGCACAATCATAAAAGGTTTCCATGACATCCATAATGGAAATTAAAAATAGATGTATCATCTTTTTAAAAACATCAATAATATCGATAGTAACATGGATAGTGCCATCGATTGTTTTCCATCCCTAGAAGCAGCAACATCAGAAAGGGCGACGTAAGATATTTTCGAGTTTTCATTCGCATTTTCCTGGTCCTCGAACCGAGCAGAATATGTAAAAGGAGCACAACGCCACCCCGCCGCCATTCACCGACGCCCCGCCACAGTTGCCCGCTACGAACAACGCCTACAGAGGACGCAGTGGAAGTCCAGACCCGCAGACCTCGATCCGATTGGAATTTCACATCTGGGACAAGTGGCAGCTGCTGGGCGAGCTTTGCGGCACGAGAATCATGTCGTCGTCGGCTATATTCGTGCTGGACGTGAAGGGCAAGGTGTTGATATCGCGCAACTACCGCGGTGACAACATCGACATGGCCGTGATAGACAAATTTATGCCGCTGCTGATGGAGCGCGAGGAAGAGGGCCTGATCACGCCCATCCTCCAGACGGCGGAGACTACGTTCGCCTACATCAAGACCAACAACCTGTATATCGTGTCCACGACGCCGCGCAATAAGAACGTGAACATCGCCCTGGTTTTCGTGTTCCTGCACAAGATAGCCCAGGTGTTTGTCGAGTACTTTAAGGAGCTGGAGGAGGAGTCCATACGGGACAACTTTGTTATTATTTACGAGCTACTGGACGAGCTGCTCGACTTTGGCTACCCTCAGACCACCGACTCGAAGATCCTGCAGGAGTACATCACGCAGGAGGGCCACAAGCTGGAGCTGCAGGCCCGCGTTCCAGTAGCCGTGACCAATGCCGTCTCATGGCGTTCCGAGGGCATCAAGTACCGCAAAAACGAGGTCTTCCTCGACGTCATCGAGTCGGTGAACCTGCTGGCAAACGCCAACGGCAACGTGCTGCGCAGCGAGATCGTGGGCGCCATCAAGATGCGGGTGTACCTGTCCGGCATGCCCGAGCTGCGGCTCGGCCTCAATGATAAGGTTCTGTTCGAGAGCACGGGCCGCGGCAAGTCCAAGTCCGTGGAGCTGGAGGACGTCAAGTTCCACCAGTGCGTCCGGTTGTCCCGGTTCGAAAACGACCGCACAATCTCGTTCATTCCGCCGGACGGCGAGTTCGAGCTGATGTCCTATCGTCTCAACACGCATGTGAGTATAATCGAGGGCTTAAGGAGTTTGTTTAAGAGGTTCTTAAATAAAATCCTTTTCCACAGGTCAAGCCTCTCATATGGATCGAGTCGGTGATTGAGCGACACGCCCACTCTCGCGTGGAGTACATGATCAAGGCGAAGTCACAGTTCAAGCGGAGATCGACAGCTAATAACGTGGAGATTGTCATTCCCGTGCCCGCCGACGCGGACTCGCCCAAGTTCAAGACCACCATTGGCAGCTGTAAGTATGCGCCGGAACAGAACGCCATCATTTGGACGGTCAAGTCGTTCCCGGGCGGCAAGGAGTATCTGATGCGGGCGCACTTCGGGCTGCCCAGCGTGGAGAGCGAGGACAATACGGAGGGCAAGCCGCCCATACAGGTGCGCTTCGAGATTCCCTACTTTACCACGTCGGGCATTCAGGTGCGTTACCTAAAGATTATTGAGAAGAGCGGCTACCAGGCGCTGCCTTGGGTAAGGTATATTACGCAGAACGGCGACTATCAGCTGCGCACCAATTGAGAGGGCCGCGATCCCGCCCCCGCATCATTCCAGCCAAGCTTCAGCGAGTCATTATCCCTGCAACAGGTAGCTTCACCTCCACCCGCGTCTTTGTCTGCGATGCATTGCGTTAAGTCAAAAGTATATATTTGTATTCGTATTGTTTCAGTATCTGTATATTGTATGTAAATCAAATTTAATAAATTTTAACACCTTTTCATAACACGCCGACAGAGTGGGTCATCTGTTATAGATAGTAGTCCCCTGATGAGTCATAACAAAACGGGTTGGACCCGCACACAAATGTTTGGCCTATTGCTTAATCATAATAAATGCACTTTCGATCGAGTCTCTCGGTTTGAGGTAATTGATAGCTTCTATTGATCTATTGCTTGAAGTTCTTCAGAGGATAGTGCTCCTTGTGGGCCTCAATGTGGCGCTTCAGCTCATTCTGCTGTTCGACGAGGTGCTGCGGCATCTCGGCATAGACGCCCTCGAACATTTCGCTCCAGTTGGGCTTCAGCTTCTTTTCGGACACGGCTATCTGCTTGAGGACCTTCTTACGCACATCCTTGACGAACTGGGACTCCGCCTCCTCGTCGAACCAGCCCTTGTGCACCATGTAGCGCTTCAGCTTGGAGATGGGATGCTCCACGGAGTTCCACACCTCGATCTCCTCCGCCGAGCGATAGGCGGTACTGTCGTCCGAGGTGGAATGATGGCTCACGCGGTAGGCCAAGGCCTCGAACACCACGGGCTTGTTCTCCTTTAACACGTACTCCCTGGCCGCTTTCATGGCGTTGTAGACAGCGAAGACATCGGTTCCGTCCACACGAATAGTGGCAATGCCGTAGCCCATGGGGCCGCGTCCTGCAATGCCATCGCCCTTGTACTGCTCGTGGGAGGGTGTGGAGATGGCGAAGCCATTGTTGCGACTAAATATGGGAATAAAAAGGAAATAAAGTATAAGTAAAGATAGTTACATTAACCTAAAATCAGTTGATAAGATACAGGATTTCGTAAAAGTATTTTATCTTATCAAAAAGGTGTCATTTGTATCTAAATTGCAATTTTTTTCTATCTTTAGGCATGTGTAGGTTTGGTTTTTGTACCCCCAAGTGCGGTGTATTTCTTCTAAACTCTTTCGATAGCTTTCTGTGTGATTTTTCTTGAAAATATCAAAGAAGTGTCAGTAAGAGCCCAGCCAGATCACCCTTTAATCGTCTGTTTTAAAATCCTTTTCACCTTTTAAGAACCCAAACTCACCAGAAAAGGATCACTGGACATCCCAGGGTGGCTGCAAAATTGAAGGCTGCATGGGCATCTCCTTCGGAGGCTGCTCCCTCGCCGAAATAACAGGTAACACAGGCATCGTTGTTCGGTCGCAGCTTCATGGCATAGGCGGCGCCCACGGCTTGTGGCATTTGGGTGGCTGCAATTACACCAGAGATTAGCACAAACCCTGAATTTACAGTAAGGGAAACCTACACAATGGACTGGAGATGGTCACAAAGTTGAGTTCCTTGGAACCGTAGTGCACGGGCATCTGCTTGCCCCGACCCAAGTCATCACTATTGCCGAAGCACTGATCTATAAACTGATCGATGCGGAAGCCACGCCACACGAGCACACCAGCCTCGCGATACTGAGCGTAGATGAGATCACGCATCTCCAGGGCGGCGGCACTGCCTATGTGCGACGCCTCCTCGCCAAAGTTGGTCATGTAGAAGGAGATCCTGCCCTGTCGTTGCGATTCATACAGAATCTTATCCATGGTGTTGAGGAGCACCATGTCGCGGAACATCTTTTCCACCACCTCGCGACCCAGCTGGGGATCCTGCGTCTCATCGGCTATGAAGCCATCTCGGTCCATCACCCGGTAAATGGGTATGGGAGCATAGTCCTCTGGCATATTGAACTTCAGCTTGCTGACGAAGGGAGCCTTGGCGCCCGGGAAGTTGGCGTACTCGGTGGAGGTCTCAGAGCTATAGTCCCGCGCTGCTGTTACTGAGATTGCACTTCGGATCTGTCCGAAAATTGAAGATCAAAACAATAATAACCAATGCTGGGAGTGATATCTCCAATCACTTACCGCTTTGAGGTGCTGCTGCTGCCTGCCCACGGCTCCCAACAGTTGCACCGACTTTCGCAGGAATGACATTCTGTATAATTCGTATCTATAAGCTATTAAATGCAACAGGTAAAATCCGTAGATTCAGATTCAGCTGCGTGTTGGCCCAGCTGATTACGCAACAGATAGAGTATCTTATCGATATGCGATCGATGTTTCGCATTTTTGTTATCGAGATCGCTCTATTTAGGAATGATATTTTGAGACAAAGCTAGACCTAGCTGTCTTACGTTGCTTTTTTATACTTTAAAGAACACAAATAACCATAACGCATATAAATATGTAAATAAAATTTGACTGTTTCTTTATTATTTAAAGTTTCCGCCAGCAATATATCGATAAGCAGCGTATACTTGATATTTGTGAGTTATCGACGCCACCTTACTTTTGACACCATGGCTTCGGTGGTAGAAGAAGCTCAATTCTGGCAGGCGATTGGAATACTGGTCAAAAACTATCATGCCTTGAATAGAAAGATATTCGAAGTGGTAGTTACCCAAGTGGAGAAGCAGCAGGATGGACAGCTGTGCGATTCCAGCGAGGAGGAACTCACAGAATCCCTGAGAGCAGAGCCGGACAAGCGCACGTGCAAGGGATTCAAAATAGGATACAAATTGCTGCCCAAGAAGCTGGTGGAGAACATACTGGCCACCGGAACTGTAGGTGGGCTACACACTTATTAATTAATCCATGGAAATCCTAAATCTATTCCAATTTTCAGACTTTGTGGCGTGTAGCTACCAATGCCAGTTTGCCAGCGAAGACATCGATGACTTCTCGGTGCGACTCCTTGAGGGACAGCTTCAACTGGACGCCAAACAAAATCCCAATTGGCTGGAGTATGTCCTGAAGCCAAAGCTTCTGAGCTGGTCACAATCCAAACAGGACGAGGCCAGGGTCAAGTCCTTGAGCCTGATAGATGTAGAGAAGTACAATGATCTGTACAAGCAGCTGAAACAAAAGCATTCCCAGCGTCTCCTAGAGTACTGGCAGACTGCTCAGGAGTCCACAGATCCGCTGAAGTTCATCTACGAGGACTTGGCCATAGCCGCTTATCTTATTGTCCTTTGGAGCCAGACCCAAACAGAGCCCAAGGCTTTTGCGGATCTGGGCTGTGGCAACGGACTCTTGGTGCATGTCCTCAATGCCGAGGGCTACAAGGGCTATGGCTACGATATAAGGAAGCGCAAGATTTGGTCTCTCTACCCGGAGGACACCAAAAAGAGCCTTGTCGAGCAGACAGTGGAGCCGAACAGTTTCCGCTTGGATTTTCCCGATGTGGATTGGTTGATTGGCAACCATTCGGATGAGCTCTCGCCCTGGCTTCCTGTCTTGGCATCGCGCTTAAGCGCCAATTTCTTTCTCTTACCTTGCTGTCCGTACGAACTATCTGGAGCCAAGTTTCGGCGAAGGAACACGAAAATAAGTGCCTACCAGGACTTCTTCCACTATGTCACCCAGGTCACCAAGGAATGCGGCTTTGAAATCCTTGAAGACCGCTTGAAAATACCCAGCACAAAGCGTTTGGCCCTGATTGGAATCAAGAGAAGCGCTGCAAAGGACTCGAGGGACCTGGAATACTTTGTGCAGGAAGAGCTGAGAAAGTACAAAACGGGGGAGTCCGAAATAAAGCTGCGCGAGAAGCAGGAAACTGTTCGTAACTGCACGCAGGTGGACAGATCCATTATCGATGGCCTGGTGCTTAAGATCTTTAACCTACTGCTCGCCTCCGACGAAGATAAGTGGCTAGGAAGACTGTCCATGCGGGAGATTGCCCAGAGTCTGAGCAAGGAAGAGCTGAGTGGCATCAAGTCCGAGTGTGGTGGCATCAAAACCTTGCTGAGGAACAAGCACGAGGTCTTCGAGTTTTGCGGCGGAGATCTTGTAGGAATACGAAGACCTAAGCCCCAATCTCGCCTGACCTCCAAGCGCCGTAACTGCTTCTTCAAGCTCCATCACCCGCTGGGCTGTCCCCTTGACGATGCCAAGTGCACCTTTATACACTAGCCTTCCTTTCGTATTATGAATGTGGCTCTTGCTCACGTTTATTGTTTCGATTATAATATAAAGAAAAGTGCAATCTGCATCGTGTTAGCCAATCGGCATGCATCGTGGGTCCATTGTACGATCTAGTCATTTAGCGGGAGCTGTCGCTGCTGTTGCTACGACGACGGCGGCGGATGGGAGAGCGGGAGCGGCGACGCGGTGACCGCCGGCCGCGCATGGGCGACTGACGACGTCCGCCGCCACCGCCTCCTCCTCCTCCTCGGTTGTTAAACCGATTGAACTGCGGCGGGGAGCGCCAACGGTTGTTCTGCGGACGGCGCATGGGGGGCGAGGGGCGGCGCATGGGTAGTCGCTGCTTGGGTATGATGACCGGCGACACCGTGATCTCCTGGCCATCGATTTGGCCGCCGTCCATGTGCTTCATGGCCGACTCGCAGTCCTCGGGGGTGGCGTATTCTATGTAGGCCATTCCGCGTCCAAAGTTCGGATGATGATGATCCTTAGGAAAGTCTACGTTCTTCACATCCCCAAAGCTGCTGAAGATCTCGAACACATGGTCCTTGGTCACATTGCGCGTCAAACGACCGACATGGATGCGCACCGGCTTGGGGGTGGGCGAACGAGTGCGGGTTCTAGAGCGAGATCGCTCCCGCCGCTTTGGTGGCGGCGTCCTGTCTACAGAGCCACGTCCACGACGTCGCGGCGATCGCGAGCGACTAGCCGAGCGGGAACGCTCGCGCTTTACATTATTATTCTCGGCGACGGGCCTCTCGTTGGAGACACCACGGCGGGCACGATCCCGGGAACGACTGCGACGCTCGCGATCTCTCTCTGGTTCCTTCCGCGCCTTGCTTCCCGGCCGCGGTGACTTGGATGCCCGCCTGGGCGATCGGGTGCGAGAGCGGGAACGGGATCGTGTCGTGGGTTTGTCTTTCTCCTTGTCCTTGCCGCTCGCGCCGGCGCCGCGACGCCTGTTCTTCTCGCTGCGGTCCGAGTCGCTCGACGAGGACGACGAGGAGCTGGAGGAGTCACTGGAGCTGCTCGAACTGGAGCGTGACGAGCCAGAGCTACTGCGCGATGAGCTGCTGTCCGAAGAGCTAGAAGAGAATATAAAAAGCGTGAACTTAACTTAATTTTATGTACAAAATGTACGAATATTTAACCCCCATTCTTGTAGGTTATTGCCGTATTTGGAGTTGCGGCCGTAACTAACCATACATACGAGTGTATGTAGGTGATTGTTTGCCGGCATATTTACCTGCTCCTGGAGTCGCTGCTGGATGAAGCCGAGCCGCGGCGTTTTCGTTCGCGCTCCCTGCGTGAGGAGCTGCTGGTTGCTGCCTTGCCGTCCTTCTCTTTGGTGTCCTTCTCCTTGTTGTCCTTTTCCTTCTCACCCTCACCGGCGGGACTCTGGGCACGCGCCCTGAAAGCGGCCAAGAAAAGCAGAAATGTTTCAGCCGAGCACGGGTGTAAAATGTGATTCATTACTTACATTTTCGAATTGCAGATTCAGTTTACTAGTAGTTTAATGGGCCAGCACACTTGGCGAAGAGTTTGCTAATCGGTTTTAGTTAATAAAACCTTTATTTTCAACCAGAGTTTCAGCGAGTTAGCGTTTTCGGTGGAGATTAATGTGACCACAGCTGGAACATTGGAATAACCCACACGACTGTACAAAACATACTAAAATGTGACATTAAATGCAATAATAAAAAATTAAATTATTAGTGAAAGTATAGGAGGTCGATGGTGGTTTTATGATATTTAATATTTGCTAGCTATCTTAAAGCTATCTCAATCACTTTCTTTGCTTTCAGTGAACTAAGTTCTTATCAAAGTTCCCCACCGCTTGCATAAATTATGTCTATGGTATATTTCCCGAACTGTGTGGTTTATTTTAGTACATTCTCCAAAGTATCTCAGATACTGTATCTGTTTGGTCTCATTCCAACGGCCGAGCGCGGTCACTCTACATAGCTTTCAGGTCGAAAATCCAAGAGGTAAACTCCCATAAAAAAAAAAATAAAGATACACCCATACAACCAAGTGCAATTTGTATTCGATAAAGATTTTTATTTGCGCCACCGTGAAATATGAATTGTGCTTGTTTCCGTAACGTATGTATCTAGTGGAATTACATAAAACGCAATATTTTAAGGCCAGCACTTTTTATCTGCTGGTGACGAAGTGGTTGTCATTGTGAGTTCACGTCTGTATGGATGTATGTATGTGTGAACTTGTGTTGATTTTGTCCGTGTGCGGGGGAGAGCGGGACGGCGAGAGTGGAGAGCCACAGAGTTTCGATTTTCCATATCTACACTCGCTGTGGAAAAGAGAGAGGAGGAGCGCCTGGGTACATTTTACCACACTGCGTCTTTGTCCGTTGAGTCGGGAGCTCCGCTGCTATTCGTCTCGCTAGCGACTGGTGTGTACTATTATTTATCTGTTTTATTCCGCATTTAATTAACTCCCCCCGCCCCCCTGACTCTATTTCGCAATGCGTCCGTGTGTGCCTGTGTCCTGTGCGGTGTGTGTGAAGTGCAGTTATCCTGGCAGTCTATGCAAATTGAACTGTGTATACCCAAAAAGCACTGGCCACAATTTAGCCAAATCATTGTGTTTTGAAACGCCAGCGTAATTGCCAAAAACCAGCCAGCCAACAAGCGTTTCATAGTATACATATTCACATATTCATATAATCAGTGTGTGTAACGAAAACGAAACGAGAAAAAGAGCAATCGTCGATAAAGTTGACTGCCATGACTACGCAATAGCAACAACAAGAGGGGCACTTGGACACAGACACATACACGGCCGCCAGACATGGCTAGGTGGGTCCTCTCTCGCACTCTCAATGCCGCTCAGTGCCTCTCTCTGCTCTCTCCACTTCCGTCCGCCATTCTTTGTGTGTGCCCGCGAGTGTGTTTGTGTGTGTGTGTGTGTTGCTTGGGGGTCCGGACTCCATGGGAAAAGCGTATATTTTGATGCCAGCCTGCCCTGCCTGTGTGTGTATGTGTGTATATGCGTATATTTTTTATAATTTATTGTTTTAATTTTGAGAGGGCGGCCACCGTGTTGAGCGACCCCAACTCAGTGGCCGACCCTGCCCAAGTATGAATAGCCATAGCCGTAGCCACAGCCGCTCCACTCTATCCGATTCGCACGCAGAAACTCTTTTTAGAGGAGTTCCACTTCCTTGGGCATACGCATACACACGCACAGTTGTGGTGGAAATAATAGCGCTAATGGCCGAAATGTAGTCTTGAAGGGGGAGCCCTAATAGCCGCTTTTTTAAAATACTCAGTACTCACATCAGTATACCCTTTTTAGCTTTTTATCTATGTTTAGCCACCTTATCTTATCCGTAAACCAATGTTTATTACAAATATCTTAATCACTGAGGGGCGTTCATGCACTGATAAACGTACAAAAGTTAACCCTTCGTGTGGCAGTAACGATTTAAGTTCGGGTTCTTTTACAAACGTTTAGTTACAAATTATTTTGTTAAATTTAATTATAGCTAAATTGGCTTATGAAATTTTCTTTTATTAATTATTTTTTGCAATAAAATAGCTGTAGCAAAACTTTCATTTTATGCGGTTATGACACTGTAGCAAAACTTTCATTTCCTAGAGTTTTTATTAGAACCCTGAACCCCTGGAATATTGCCTAACGAAGAGTTAATCTTATAGACGACAGCTAAGACATGTAAAGCATTTTTTTTGTAGACTTTCATATTTAGCTTGCCCATTGAAACATTGTTTTTTTATATTTCCAAATATTTCTTAGCATATTTTTCTATTTAAATAAAATCAATTGCTTAAAACACTAACAATTATCCGCTAAAACTTATCTTGTGTATAAAAAATATATATATTATTGAGGGTTGTTTATTCTCTGATATTTATTAACTTTATAAATAGTTTTTATTATAATAAACCTGCGCCATTACTAACCATCCTAGAAGATATTTTGCTCCACTTCGACAACACCCCCTGGAAGAGACTACAGCCCCAAAAAACACAGCACTATTATTTTAACTGCAACTGTACATGATGGAACCGAACCACAATTACAACCATAGTGTCGTTATGATAGTCAAGCATTTGTATATTGTATCTGCCTGCCTATTCTTACGTCTAATTTGCATTACATTGGCATTAATTAATACCCATTGGCCGCAATTAAAACCAGGCTTCTCTGAATAATATATAAATCAATTAGGTATTTATTTGAATATTATATTGCCACATACTATATACATACTATACATTTATTGCTAACCAAACTAATCCAACCGATCCAAGTAATTAGTTCTCAACTGAATGTAATAGCAATGTTTTCTTTTACTTTTATTTTCTTTGTTTTAGCATACATACAATATTTTATTGCTGGTTTTGGTGGTAAATTTGCATTGTTAACGGCCGTGGCCAGACGTGCTCCGCTTCTTTAACACACACGTCTCTCAAACCGAATACCGATCATCAAGTGTTCCCCCTATATTGACTCTCGTATATAGCCACATGTAAAATAAAATGAATAAAAAAAAAACCGAAACAACAACTATACTGATACTGATACCGAAAAGCAACTAAACCGATCAAAATGTATACTAAATACATGCCCGTATGTACCACATAAGACCGCCATCCTGCCATTTGCCGTTGCCGTTGACACTCTTGTATCTGTATCTGTATCTGTATCTCAATCTCACTGACCAACTACCAAAATCAAGCGCAAATGCAACTGCAACTGCAAACTGCACACACCTCAACCTCAGCTCAACTCAAGCAAGCTCAGCTCAACTTTTAAACGAATAATCCTCGAACTGCCTACAAGTCCAACCAACCAACCTATCAACCAACCTCAACCAATCAATCAAGCAATCAAGCAACCAACCAACCTATCAACGGTCTACCGCAACTGGCAACCGAACGGCTTTAGTTTGTAAGCTTCGTACTTTTTTTTTTTCGTATACCTGTTAAACTATAGAAAGAAGACTGAAAAGAAAAGACTAGAAAAAGAGTACCAAGTACCTTGTAATTATTTGTATTTGTCCTATGTTCTCTTAATGGTTCCGAATACGATCTAACCCATCCATTTATGCTATATACTATATACTCTATACGACAACACGACTTTGTCACACTGTTTGTTTTTACTTTGCACATGTTCGTTTTCTACTTTACGCCTAGTATTTATATTACCTACTTATAGAGCACACACCCCAACAACAACAACAAAAACAACAACACCACAAACACACAACACATGTACGTTAAGTGTAACCTCTTTATCTGTCGCTCTCTTGATCTGGAATCCTTCGATTGTACTAACTGCCCGCCGGGCGATAAGTGATAAGTTTTGTAATCAGTCATCCGCCCCTCAACCTCGATCCATACCATCCACACCCGAGAGATCCAAGAACCCGATACCCGATACACCCGATACCACTAATATTGTTTTTGTTCAGTTGACACTCTCATGTAAACACATTTAGCTATAGATATGTATGTATATATGCGAGAGGGGAGCTTAACGATGGGTTATCGTGTTTAACACAACTCAAAAACTGGAATATATATTGCGCTGGAAGTGTACAATTTGTCGTTGCCACACTTATCTATATCATTTAGCGGCGGAGTCGGAGTCGGCGGAGTTAGCTCTCATATACACATACATATAATATATAATATTCCCCTTAACTGTTAACTCTCTATATATCGTCGTATCTCGTATATCCGTATCTGTATCGGCAGCTTTTACACATACCCAAAACATGAATTTATATACATAAATATCGTACTTATATACCTCTCAATAGTTGAAGAACTAACCACGCACGTATCTCATCTCAGTTCCATATAATTAATTGACAACCTATTAAAGCTACACTGTTAAAACAAACTGAAAATTGTTGCTGTTTTATTTATTACGATATTACAATAAATATTTACATATATATATCTCCACACATAAACACACATTATCAATATATCCACAAACACACATATATAAATATTTTATTATCCTTGCCTCTAAGTAAGTATTTTGCCTAATAGAGAAACCATAAATGTTTTGTTATTGAGCATGTTGGCTTGTTGGTTGTTTGCTTTCTGTTCTGGAGTGCGGGTCCGGCTTAGAATACTTCCTAAAAATAAATCACTTTTAAATAAAAAAAAAACAAAAGAAAACCAAACACAAATATGTAATCAAAAACTACAAACCTCATAAAAATCTAGAGCATACACTAACCCTTTTTCCGTTTTCGATTTCGAACTGAAATGGTGGCAATCCGAACAGATCGAGTTTCTTTTTTTGGAAAAATATATGAAAAGGAGATGGTAAATTCGTTTCTAAAAAAAAAGAAATATTTATTACACAAAAGCAAGATAATAAAGTATCGTTAGGGATGGAAAAACATCGTTGATAATCGATTAAAAATCGATTTTTTGTTGCATTCAAACAAATCGAAAGCTTCGATTGTGAAAGACTGTTCACAACATAGATTTTGTATAAACTTCAAACTTCAAACATTTATTATTTCTATTTTTTACGCCAATCAAGTCAATACATAATTTACACGAATTAGGAAAATTATTAACACTCTTTAAAGCATTTGCAAATGCCGGCGAAATCGAACTTAGCCTCGAGCCTTTATAAAAATATTCACAAAAAATATGAACTTTGATCGATTTGGATTTAAACGCTAAATTTCTACTGATTGCAAACGGAACGGGGCCTGCCATAGTTAAGTGTACAAGCGGCCACTTTATAAGCAAATCGTTTCGTTTCCTTCTCGTTTCCTCTACCGCCCCACAGCTGCGTAAATAAAAGAAAAGCGCAAAGAAAACTCGAATAGGAACACAGCAGAAGCAGCAGCAATAGCAACCACTGCGACAACGGCAGCAACTGCAGCAGCATGCTCAACTCCAATGCCAGCAGCAGCAGCAGCAACAACAACCAGAACAACAATCATGGGGGCAGCAGTCGTCGCCCCTTTTCCCGCAATTCCTCATCGGTCCGCTCGCATCGAGGGGGTGGCGGCGGCGGCGGACTAGGCGGTCGCGTTCTCTACTCTCCGCATCCGCACCCACATCCGCATGTCCAGCAGCAGCAGGCGCAGCAGCAGCAGCAACAACAGCAGCAGCAGCGCTCCAACAACATCAGCCTTTTACCTGGCCACAGTCCTTGGTGCAATGTCAATTTGAACAACAACAACAACAACAGTGGCAGCAACAACAACAACAATGCCAATAACAAAGATGCTATCGATGGCAGAAACTCAAATTGGTAAGAGCCGAGAGCCGCTTGCGTTTAGCAGCGATCCCCAGCGATCGAGTTTATGTTAGCTTTAAGTGACAAACCTACAAAAAAAAGCGAATTTGAAACGAATCCCCGTTCCGATCCAAGCTAGAGCCCTGCTTTGAGTGAGTGAGAACACCAAAGTCCTTCTTTTCATCCTTCAACTCATTGAAAAACTGGCCTTAGATTAAATTAAAATTAATTTAAAAATCAATAAACTTACAAGTCTCAAATGAATAATTTTCCCACTATTCATATTAAGGCTTTCAAAGAGAGGCCCAAGGAAAGTGATTTAAAGTTTTTCGTGACTTGAAAAACATCTTTGAAAACATTCTTTAAAACATTTTTTTCAAATCAAATATAAAATCCTTAAATTTAAAGGCTCACTTCAGCAGGGCTCTAAAACGAACCGCTCCCGAGATCCCTTAGTCCCTGATTCCCCCCCAATCCCCGTCCATCCATGACTAACAAGACATATCCTTGTAACTCCCCGCCACAACTAGAACAGTTTATCTACTTTCTATCTACTATCTATCGATTACTTCGTAACCAAACCAAAAAAAAAAAAAAAACCACACCTGAACTGAAAAATCGAAAATCGCTTTTAGGCTAAAGGGAGAATTTTGTAATTAATGTCGCGTGTCGTAGTGCAACCAAAAAACATTAAAAAAATACATTTGAAATTGGTCCTAACCGTTGAATTTTCGAAGCACTAAAAAAGCTTGCATCGCATAACGAATATATAATACCTCGATCATTTGTAACTCTCTTGCGTTCTCTTTTGCGTACTGTACCTTTTGTGTTCTGTTCCTCGTCGAGATTGGCACATACACCTAACCATCCGTTACCGTTTACCGTTACCATCCGTTATCCATCCACACACAAACTACTAATTACCGTTGTATCTATGCATTCACATTACATTTTACATACTATACCCAAACACACACACTCGAAATACACTGCCCAGCAAGAACAGAGTTTTGATTTACTTAATGTTCATCGTATGTACATTTCTAACCGCTTTTATTACCATTACAATGAAGCAGTGTCAAAGTTCCGTAGAAGAAACCGTATTAACCGATTCAGAAACTATTCATTTCCGTTGTAACATCTTATGAAGAACGTTCCATGTTTCGAAACAGTTCCGTTCCCTAAGAAAAATGCATGAAGAGCACTTGAAAATGGCGATCCAAACTATTAAGTAGCAATTTCTCTTGAGTTTCGTAGTCGTTTCTTTGTCCCGAACGCTTCTTCTTGATTTTGAGTAAAGCGCGCCTAACGGACTTAAGTACTTACCAGCATGCTATCTCTCTCTCCCCCCACCCCCACTCTCTCTCTCTCTCTTTGTCTGGCTCATCAACAACACCCCCAGGGGCTTATCTCCCACTCCTTTCACTGACTTTATCCCGCGTTGGTAGTTGGCAATTACTCGTAGTTCCTTTGTTAGCTTTTAGATTGTTAAGAGCAGGAATCAGCCGTTGACTTAAGTGACTATAATTGATTGGATGCACCACGGCGAAGGATAAGCCAGCGACAATTGTAAGCTGTTAAATAATTAACTTGGGCGGGTAAGTGCTTTTCATGCATCATCGAAAAATGGGGCCTACCCAGTATCAGAGCTAGGAGCGAATTAGGACTTGAACAAATACAGTTGTCGCTCGTAAAAAGACTCAATTCAGGACTTAATTCTTATTAACTTTTAGACTTTTAAAAAAGAATAGAGTAATACAAATATTTTCAACAACTCTTTCTTGTGGTTAATATCACGAGTACATTTTCTCAAAGATGCAAACAGACTTAAAGCAGTCCTAATGGAAACGGGGCGTAAAAACGACAATCGACTTCACATATGGATGGGTTTTTATTAAAGAAGTTTTGAAACAAGAAAATAATGTAATAATGAGAAAAATTAAATGTTTGAAATTATAATATTTGAAATATTTTACTAAATAATAGATTGTTTTGGTAATTATTCCATGTCCAACGAGTGCTATTTACAAGCGACTAATGTTTTTGGTTAAGAGGGCATTTTCCAAGGGAATCCTTAAGTTTTAGACATTCACGATTGATCAAATACCTCCGATAAGTAATCCTTCAGATAGGTTCAGTACATATCTCCGCCAATATTAAGCCCAATACCCACCACCCACGATATTTTGATTTCAATAATCGTTATTTATATATTTTGTTTAAATTTTTTTCGTTTTGCGTATAGTGTCGCTTCACGTTTTACGCTATTCGTTAAATTTAAACTAAAAAAAAAAAGAAACGAAAAAACCCAGAACAGACATAAATGCGATAATGATAAATATGTGAAATGCAACCGTGAAAAGTGCAAGCCAAGTATGAATTTAGTTACAAAATTTCCTCTTTATCCAAACCGTACCGTAACTAGTTGTAATTTTCTTTCGATTTCGACATTTTATGAATGATGCATTTTAGTTGAGTTTCTTGATTGATAGCTAAGTATATTGACGACAATTGATTGATGTATTCTGCTTAACTTTGCGTAGGTCGGAGGCCCAAAACCGAGTCGAGTTTTGCAAAAATAATCAACAAACTCAGCTTAATGTTTTACTTATTTATTTGCATTTTGCACACTGCGGCTTAGAATGTTTAATCAAAATGTACCTCATAGAAATTCCAAAACCAAAACCAACCAAAAACAAAAAGTTAAAAATAACAATAATTATCTTAAATAATGCAAAACCGACAATTTACCGAACAAAAAAAATAGATGAAAAATCAAATCTTTACATAGCTCGAGCATTCCTTCTCTTCCGTTACCCCTTATGATTTTCTTCCCTAGCTCTCTCTTTTCTCTACTCTCTATTCTACTGCCGATTAACTGTTTGTGCGTGTGTGTGTAACTTTAAGCCAGCCACAATAACAGTTATAACAATTTGAATAATAAGAACAAGAACAGCATTGTCACACTCTGTTTATCCAGTACATACTTCTTATACTCTCCTATAATTTGTCGTCTTCTATAGTTGTTCTTTGATTTCTAGCCAGTTGCAATCGCAGCTTTTGCATCTAGTCCGTAAGAGTTACATACTACTACGTTGCGCTGACACCGGCTTACGTTACGTTACATTACGTTATTGTACGATTATATTAAGAAGTTCGGCGCTTAGACACGCCCCTATCCCCCCACTCTCTTGCTGTGTGTGTATGTACATAAGTAAATAGGCATAAGTTCTACCATATATAGTGTGTGCCCAGCTCGAATCACGATCCTTCGGGATCTCCTATCCGTTCTGTTCCGTTTCCGTTCTCACCCCGCTAAATATTCAAAAAAATCAAAAAGTATTTCGTAAAAGCTTTCTCACACAGGCTGAAGAAAAGCTCAAGCTTACCGTAAACTTATATACGTACGAGTTGTTTTTGTACCAGTTTTATGTTCTCGGTTTATGTTCTCTCTTTTGTATAGTTTTGGAGCATGACCAGCACTCTCTCTTCTCTCTATCTCTCTCTCTTAAATATATTTATACGTATCCAATGTAATTTCTCTCGTGTGTTAGTGCTAGTGAGAACGTTACGTTACGTTAAATTTGAATAGTGTGAAGAACAGTGTGCGATTGGCATTTTGTCGTTTTGATTTCCGTTTCCGTTCCTATTCGATTTCGATAACAATTTTTGGTAAGCGTAGTGTGCATAAAATCAAAGCGAGCCACAAATAAATAACTAAAATAGCAAACTAACCAAATTCCATCTAAAATGCATTCAAGCCAAAAAAAAAAGCAGAACCAAAAAAAAAAGGAAAATAGAGAAATCTGCTAACGATGTGAAACAAATTAGTACGTACGTATTTGTTTTATACTAAATGTGTGTACATATCGATATTATATACCTATATCTATATTAAACTAATATCTAATTATTGCATTTTGCCATTTACATAAATATTATTTTTATCTTTTTCGTTTTTCTTTCTTCTTCATATAAAAAAAAAAAAAAACCGAAAACTACTGCAAAATAATAATAATAAAAAAAACTATATAAATAACGTATATTATGTGTGTGTGGCTACCACTCTGCATATATACACCACTACTACTACTACCTGTACATGTATTGCATACAAATAACTATATATGGGTTGTGTTTAATACTACCACACACTGCTACTGCATTGATTTGATTGAACAATTTTCAACTGTATCTCGTACAACCGAATATTATATACTCTCTATATATACGTATATATGTATTACATATTATCTAAAACAAACTGCAACTGCAAACCTCAAAATCGAAAATCCAGCGATGTACAAACAAGTAATTCTAGCGGAACTTGTATTTATAACAATAATAGCAAAGCGCATCATCATCACAACAACAACAGCAACAACAATGGTCACACTCAGAGCCACAGTCACACTAATCATCCCCATTCCCCCCCACACCCAAACACACATCCACCACATCCCCGCCGATGCACCACCACCACCCACCACCACCACAGCAGCAGCAGCAGTATAACAGTTATCGCCAGTCGCCTGCATACTCACCACATTCCCCCAACAACTCCCCACACAGCAGTGTTCATTCGAATAGCAGCCATCCTTCGATTAGCCAGCAGCGTCCTCCTGCGCCGCAGCAACATCAGCCTTATATCAGTAGTATTTCCCCGCCGAATCACGGCCAGAGCTCATACCCCAGCTACTACGAGATGTGTCCACAGATCCACACCTATGGTTCCATGTCCGTTTCCCTGGTGAGACTGAATCCCGCCCGCTTATGCCTCACGCTAGCACCTGCCACCTCCCACTCTCTGGTGTCCTACAGTCCTGGTCCCCATTCCCAGCCCAGTTCCCCCGATCAGGGTCATTTCCATCCGGCGCCGCGTAGTAGTAGTCAGAACCATTCATTCGCATCCGCATCCGCATCCCGGCGCCAGTTTCATCCGCCACACCAGTACCATCCATTGCATAACCCACAGCAACACCAACAACAACAGACTAATCGCCAACCCCTCCCGCTAACACGAACGAATTCAAATTCAGCCAACAACCAAGCAACAACTCTCAATCCAACCAATCCAACAACAAATAGTAATCCTACTGATGTTGTGAATGTAAATTCTTGTACCGATATAATTCCTCATGGGTCTTCGTTTGCGTCTGCGTCGTCGATGATGCCCCAACAACATCAACAACAACATCAAATTAATAACGCATCCGCACCCACCAATAGCCACAGCCAGGGACAGCAGCAGGGACCAGGGAACTCCGCCAATCTTGGCCACAATGGCCACCAGCAGCAGCAACAGCAGCAGCAGCAGCGCGGTGGCTACAACAATAACAGCCGGAATGGGAACGGTAATAATGGTAATGCCAACGGAGGAGGACCACCGGATTACATGAACTACCGGCGCGGCGTTTGTCCGGCTCTGTCGCGGGACTACTCCGGCAATGGCAATGGACACAACCACAACGGACGCCGCCACATGTCCGACAATCACCTGAACAATGCCTCCGCCTCCATGAACGGCCACAATAATCAAGGACACCATCAGCGCAACTACAACGACAGGAATTTGAACAATGTAAGGTCAAACTCCCAAACCAAGTTTTTAAATTTTAGCTTTAATTACCTTACCGACCTCCAGCACTTTGGAAACTCGGATCAGGGCGGACCAGACCATCGGGACAGGACTGACGGCTCCTCGTACAACTTCATGCGAAATGGAGGTGGTAGCGGTGGATACGGACGCCACGGATCCCATTACCAGCACATGGGATATAGCAACAATGGTGGCCCCTCCACATCCTCTGGTGGTCCCGGGCTGATGGGAGAACTGCCCTCGGGATCGGGCTTGTCGGGCTCCTCGCTGTCCCTCAACAACGGTCCCAACGGTGGCCTCAACTCGGACAGTCCGTCGCGCAAGCGCCGCCGCATCTCGGGCAGGCCCCAGAACGGCCCGCAGACCCAGCACAGGTGTCTTCTGGCTCAGGTGAGTAGTAATTACGGATTATTCAAGGTAAAATAGAAGAACAAATGAAAATTTGATCGAAAACCGTTTACAAAAAGTTTTCACGTGGAGCTTTCACAATTTTTAATGAAGTCTGGCCACTCTAGTCCGTTATCGATAGCAGCAATAATTCAACTCTGCAAAATATTTATCGTTTCTCATTTATTTTCATTTCCGCTCTCTGTGAAATCGTCCTAGATCTTAGGACTTTGATAGTTTATTAAGTTTAATGAGTTATTACAATTATTATTATTATTATCCCCATGTCCAGATGCAACAGGGCAGTCCGCCTTTGCGTCGTCCGCGCCTGCGCGACGTGGCCACCTCCACGCAGCCGCAGTACGGTCCGCCGGCGCATGCGCATCCCCAGCAGCAGCAGCCGCCTTCAAACTACCATCCGATGCACCACCACCAGCAGCAGCAGCAGCAACAGACCCACTATGCCCCCCAGCATCAGCAAGTGCCGCCGCCACACGCCCAGCGCTCACCTTGGGATCTGGGCGGCAGCGGAGGAGGTGCCGGAGGAGCACCTACCAGCAGCACGGTTGGTCCCATTTTGCAGCAGGTTCAAGCACCACCGCAGCCGACTCACCAGCAGGCGGTGGGCGTGGGCTATCCAACGGCGCCGCCGCCACCTGCCTCGCTGATGGTGGACCTCAATCTCAACCAGGTGCCCGTCAGCCTGCAGCTGCGTCCCTCGGAGCCCTTCTGGGCCTCCTTCTGCACGTACCCGATACCGGCGCAAGCCCGTCTGGCGCCCTGCCACCTGCACGGCGTCTACACGCAACCCTTTGCCGCCGCCCCGCCACCAGGACTGGCGGCTCCACCGCCACTGCAAGTGACACCGGTGCCGTCGCAGGCACAGATGGCCGCCGCTGCGGCTGCCGCACAGCAGATGCTGGCTCAGGCCCAGTTGAGCGCCCATCAGGATCAGCGGGATGTGGCCACGATTGCGGTGGCCAATTTGGGACCCATCGCACCGCCGGGCGCCCATCACTTGGACGGACATCATGGTCCCGGCGGTGGTCCACCTACGGGACCGCATGGCCATCCGCACGCACATCCACATGCCCATCCGCATGCCCACCAGTTGCCACCGGGCATACACATCACTCCGCTGAGCGGAGCGGCGGCAGCGGCCGCCACGCACCACCTACATTCCACGGCGGCTGCTGCAGCGGCCGTTGCGGCCCAGGCCAGCGCCCAGATGTCCGCCGGACCGCAGCAGATTATCATCTCGTCGGATCGACGCACATTCCCGCCCCACCGACGCATCCCGCGCTTCTGGCCGGCGAACCATGGCCATCGCCATGTCCTGCCCCCACAGTCGCTGGCCGCCCACCAGGCCCCCGTGCAGATCCAGGCCACCTCGGGCATCATCAACCCGGGCTTCTTGCTCAATTTCCTGTGGGTTTTATTTAAAAATTAACCAAATTAGTTGATATTTTATTTAACATTTTATAATTTAGGGCCATGTTCCCCCTGTCGCCTTACAACCAACATGATCTGAGCTCTGGCGACACCAACGAGACGGAGAACTACGAGGCTCTGCTCAGCCTGGCCGAGCGATTGGGCGAAGCCAAGCCTAGGGGACTCACCCGCAATGAGATTGACCAGCTGCCCAGCTACAAATACAATCCGGAGGTGCACAACGGTGAGTGAGAACTAAGCTGACTTTTGCCCCAAAAAGTAGGCAACAAATTTTGGTTTTATCAGGATATTAAATTACTTTTACTTAGCTTATAGTAATATATCCGTAATTAATATAATTTCTACCTTAATTAACATCTTTTCTACCTCAGGCGATCAATCATCGTGTGTGGTGTGCATGTGCGACTTTGAGCTGCGCCAACTGCTGCGAGTCCTGCCCTGCTCCCACGAATTCCATGCGAAGTGCGTGGACAAATGGCTGCGCGTGAGTAACCTTGAAAATGTAACTAAATTATATTTTAAAATCCCAACTCCAACCCCTCAGTCGAATCGCACCTGCCCGATCTGCCGTGGCAATGCCTCGGACTACTTTGATTGCTCCGAGCAGCAGCATGCGGCTCAGGCGCAAGCTCAGGCTACGGCCGTGGCCGAAGCCGTTTTGAGCAGCGAGGACAGCAGCAGTGCCGAAGTGGCGGGAACCTCTGCATCAGCAGCAGCTGCGGCGGCGGCCACAGCCAATCCCCAGCAGAGCCAAGCGGCCTAGGTGCCGCACAATAAAGCAATCGCAATTCCACACAGCCGCAGCTTTGGCTTTTCCAGTTGGACGACAAGTGTGGACGAGGTAAAGGAGTACAAGTTATTGGGGAAGAGCCTAGCTTGCGGTGTGGTAGCCAGCCACCCAGGAACCATGAACCGCCTTCATTTGATGTAACGCGCAACGAATCCAACTGCCAAACCGTCGACGCTTCCCCCTCAGCTATATATAAGCCCCCGAAAAACAACCTGGCCAGAGCCTGACCTGCTCCGCACCTCGGCCACGCCCTCGCACAACTCGCAGCAGCCAGCAGCCAGCAGCCAGCCAGCCAGCCTCTTCAATAGCTTGTCGTAGACCTTAGTTTGTATGTGAGTAACTAGGAGTAACCCGTATAGGCTTACCACCAAGAATTCGACTTAGGGATATACTTATATATATATTTGCGTGTATAGAGTACGTTCAAGCCGAATGAATAACAAGTGTCTGTATATAAGCCAAGATTTGCACCAGATTCATTCTAAATTTCCTTTGCTCCTTCTTCACCCTCGAGGATATGCTATAAAATATCCATTAAAAACTATATACGATCAAACAAATATGTATTCTTATGCCTGGCAGCGGTCTCTCAAGGATCTCCCCTTAATAATTTGTGGGGAGTTCAGGAATTATTAATCCCAAAAAAACCGAATATTAATGGGGGACTTTGAGGGGCCGCTGCCAAAGAGGGAAATGGTGTATCTTGAATTGTTGCTGTCCACACACACACGCCTAAACCTATGAATAACTCTAAATTAAATACAGTAATTATATACTAAAAATGGAATAGTTAGATCTTGTGTTTGGTGTTTTCTGCTTTTGAGTTGTTAGGCTTGCATATTTGCTGCTTCCTCTCGTACTTTATAATTACTACCATTACGATTAGTTCTTTTTTATGTAACAACGTACTATATTTATCCTACATACATACAAACAAACAAGCCAGCAAAGATATAGTGCATTGCATTTTATACTAATTGTACGAACTGAACCCACTGAAGAAGTTCTTCTTCTTGCACTAAGCAAAAACCAAACAACAAAGCATGCTAACGAAGATGGTCGCGACGGTATATCTTTAAAAGAGACATAAATCGTATATACATACATATATATATTATATATTTTTTCGTTTCTACTTGAGAATTTGAGAATTAGTAACTATAAACGGAAGCAACTAACTTTGAAACTTATAAGCAATCTTTAAAATCGACTAAGCCAGAGGAGCGGATGAGAAGATGACGATAAGCGTTTCAGCAAATATACTATATAGATGCATATATACACACACAGAACACCCACTAGCCAGGAGAAGAGGGAAACCAAGCGTAATAAGAATTTAGAGACATATGTATATTGGTGGGCTTATTAATGTATTCGTAGTAGACGTCGTGTGCGTAATTAATCGCAATCGCAATCGCAATCGCAATAGCAATCGCAATCGAAATCGACACAAGTATCGTAATCGTAACCAGACTTTTCCAGGGCCAACGCTGGTGGCGTCCACCTACTTCCGTAGTATTTTGCCTTTCGAACTGTAACGTCTCTGTAGTCTCTAAAACACCAGCATTAAATATTTATACATATAAACCTCCTTGAATCAATGTGACTTGTCTATTAAAGCGATCGAAGTAAAGGGAAGGGGAAAGAATTCTAGAGTTACAAATTAATGTTTGCATTGCAAATATCTAGTATCATATATACACCAAAACACACCCAGATATATAGAGAGTTTATACCTATGATATGCGAACTACGTGCACTAACTAGCCTTTGAAGCAGCGGGGAAGGAAGGAAGCAAACAATTTTTACCAATATACATGTACAAGTACCATACAATAATTATCCGCGTATATCTCTCTATCGATCGAATATCGGGGGATATATGTACAATTAACCAATTAATGTGGAACTAAACCAAACGAGAAAACGAGAGAAGAACACGATGAACAAGTAAATTGAAATGATTCCTGCCCTCCATTCGTATTAAAAAAGAGAAAACCATTGAAACTAACTCAACAAACTTTTTATAGCATATTATACTATGGATAGCATTGATTTTTTGTGAGAGTCGTCGATATATACATACATAACGTTAGTTTAGCCTTTTCGGGTATCCGTATCGTATCGTATTGGGGCATCCGTTGCTTATAGCGAGAGTTTCCAGCACTACAGCCCACCCCCAGGTCCCCGAGTCCCTAGGCCCCAAAAATGTTCTCAAATCCTTAATAACGCTATGCATTACCGAAATCTTGATACCTAGTATATATGTAAAATGTGTGTGTATTTAATATGCCCGATACTTGTAGAGAGTCCTTCGATCTTACCAAAACAATCCGTCAATTGTCTGCTTGAATACTTATGTGTCTATTATTTCCCCGCACAAATATTCAATAATATCAATTTATAAAGGAAGTTCTGATGCTAGCCAAGCAAACGCCTTAAGTTATGCAACTAATTTTCCCAGCAGGAATTCGAGTACCGGGTATTGTGTGGTCGGACCCCTCGACTGTAGCGTTCTTTCTTGTTTTAAATCTATAAATGATAAATGGTATTTCCAAAAGACCATTGTAAAGGTGTTGTGCTTTTCTAGAATTTTATTAGTAGGATCATCAACTGAAGGATAAACGAAATAAAACCCAAAATAAAGTTTATTTTTTGTCACAATAACAGAACGTTATGATAAAAGCAAATAATTATATATAGAATATATTATATACATTGAATACCTTTTGTACGTGCACTGACATAATTACCTACGAAGTATATGTAAAAAATTCAATCAACCAAGCTAAGCAGAAAAGTACTTTAACTTTAACAAAAATATATTCTTTCCTAATCCGGTTTCCCCATTAATTTGACGATCTTCAGTTCGTTCTATATCTATCCGTCTATCCTGAACTAACAGCACTAATACTAGGTGTTTCCATCGAATAGTTTCCTCTAACAACTCTCTACTGGTTTATTATTTTCCAAACAATTAACAAAAATCAAAAGCTTATCATAAAAATATATTTATAGTAAACAAAGTGAAAAAAAAGAAAAAAAAAACACAAACAAAAAAAAATTATAAAGTTTTGCTGTGATGTACGTTATATATATTTAATTACATAAAATGCAATAAAATTTAAAACATATAATGCATAATTCCAAATTATTACAACAAAACAAAGTAAATAAAAACCAAAAACAAACAAAAACAAAAACGAAGAAGAAAACAAAAAAAAAACAGAAGAAGAAGAATGATTACGAAATACAGAAACATTTTATGCATGGGAATTTCTTCAAAACAAAATACAAAAACCAATATGTACGACATACTATAACATCTACACTTGTCTAGAATTTATGCAATTTTAAATGTGACTATTATTTTACATTTTTGTAGACAAGAACCGAGACACACTCTCTTCTAGTAATTGTAAAATCAGTTAACCATAGTATTAAACAACAACAAACGTTTTTTCAGTGGCATTGTAACGGTGAGCGGGCGTTTTTAATGTTAATTGCAATAATTTCAATTTTCGGTTTTGTATTAACTCGCAAAATTTCAATAAAATTCAATGAACGTCAATAAAGTTGAGTGTGTTTTTTGATTTTTGGAAGGTTTCTGGAGATGTGGTTTAACAAATGTTGGTAAGAATATTGGAAATATTGGAAAAACTCAATATAGTGTTCAGATTTATCCAATATTTTCGTTAAATACAACTCACTATACATTTATCAATAAAATATTTTAAAGTATGTATAAAAATAATTGTAAGCGATCTCACTACGTAAGGATCCCCTTGGGATTCACATGGAAACCTGTAGTCTTGACTCCAACTTTCAAGTGACAATCAAAATGATCACATGACTTGGACGTTTGGAATCAATTAAATCGCATATCGCATCTTTTACGCCCGAAAACCACACTCAAAATGTCGTTAACTGTCTGGGCGATGGCTTTCCAGCGTTTAACCAACATTAGATGGCCTCATGGGCCCGCAATCTCGGCTTGTCGCAGCATATGGCACATATGGCTGTGATTGGCATTTCCAAAATTCCACATGGCGTTTTGTTTTTGTTTCTACAGATTTGCAACAACAGATGTTCGGAGCAAGAGGCGAAATGCAAAAAAAAGGTAAACGAGTTGCCAACTAGGGACTAAGGCCAACGAAAGAGATGGAGCTAGTGTGGGAGAGCGGGAGCCAGAGCGCTAGATGGCGACGGGTCACGAAGAGAGAGAGAGACCCATAGAGAGCAACTTGTTTATTTGCCACCCACAACAACTGCTGCTGCTGCTGGCTGCTGGATGAGGAAGAAGAAGAGGAAGATCACCGCTGCTGCCGCAGCATTTTTGCACTCTTCTTTCTCCTCTCCTTTTTTAATTTACTTTTTAAGCGAAAAATAATCTTTGTAATTGATTTAGTTTTGTTGTTGACGTCACTTGGCGGTTGAGGTTTCAGCGATATTGCCTTAGCTATTGTTGTTATGCTTCGTCGTTGTTGTTGTTGTTATTGCTGCCCACCACGACACTTTCTACAAGAAAATGTTGAGAAATCAAAAAAAGATGCGACAGCTTCTTCTCTATGGGTTGCACAGAAAGAAAATACCCAAGCTTCCCTACGAACTAAAAATATAAAATATATATTTTCCTATATAATCTCACTGATAAGCCAATTTATTTTAATAATATTATAAATAAAATTCTTTACATTACCGTAACCTTCCTTGCGAAAAAAATTAACTCTTCCCAAAAATTCAATCAACATCTTCCTTTTTCTACGTGATATTTTGAAACCCATTTTTAATATAAATAAACTTTTGGCCTACTTAAATCATCTATTCATTTGAAGAATTAGAAAAAGCTCAAACTTTTTCAATGTGTGTTGGTTTCTCGCTTGCGTGTGTATGCGTAATAGCCGCAAAAGTTCATTGGGAAAGTGCAACCTGAACCTGCTGGGAAAATAGACCGCAATTTGCCGATAAGAAAGAGAGTTCCCCCCTTTTAAATGGAAAGACGATCGTCTCTGTTTCATCGCCTCCGAAACAAACAAATGAAACCCATTCAGAGAAGGCAATTTAATTGATGGAAACGCGAAACGAAGAATGCAATCGAGGAACGTGCCCGCCGCTACAGTGGGTGCCATCGCTGAATTACCCCTTTAAATGGGCCCAATTGGGGTTGATTGCCGCGAGAGCAGGTCAATACGGGAGAGAGAGAGAGAGACTCTTATCGATAGGACTCCACTCCGATCGCTTCTGGTTGCAACTGCAGCATGCGGGTTCTTTGATCGCAATTCGCGTCCAACGTGCATGGATGCGACTTTACGAGGCCCCTAATCTCTATTGGCTTCGATAGCTTGTTTTGATTAGTTCGGTTGCTTCGATCGTCGTCTGTCGTTCGTGTGTATTCGTAAATAAGTGTGGATGACATCACCGCCGTCTCTCTCGCTCTCCCGCTCTTTGGCGCTCTCTTGGAGTCATCTCTCCTGGCATCCAACACCTTTGGACCATGTGTGAGTGTGTGTGCGCGTACATATTTGAGCTACAGTGGGCGTGAGGCATTAAATACTCATGGAAATTAGTCAATTCTATTTTTGACATTGCTCTTAGATGTCACAATAACAATGTGGACATGCCATAAAATTTTTTTTTGAAAATGGCGGGAAGAGTGTTTAGCAAGCTAAAAGAAAACGAAAGAAATTGCTTAAATAACTTTTTGCTTACGCTTGGGATTATTTCAAACATGTCAAGCTAAATTTCTTATCTATATCTAATTACTTTTTTATTATATTGCTTTTTTTTTAATAACACGTGTCGTATGAGTAATTTTTCTTCTAAAATTTTATCTAAAAAATTACTCATACGCCATATCTACAAAAAAAATTAGTTATACGCAGTGTTGCCTTTGCAAAAAATACTTAAACTCTGTAAAGCATTCAATGGCTTTGCATGTTTCCAATCACTGTTCAAGAAAACTGAAAACCGAAAGTGAGTCCAGACCCACTGTGCCCCCAAATACCAATACAGACGCTGACCTGAGGAGGTTGATTTGCTGTTTGTTGGCCAACAAACGCCGAGAGCGCGCTACACAGACAGCGGGAGAGAGCGCCAAATGCCAGAAAGAGCGAACGCCAACGCCGACTGACTGACTCTACGCTGCGAGTTGTATCTTCTCGCTTTTCTCAATCAGTCTTTTGGAATTCGCGAAACAATGCGGTCGCCTTACGAAGAGAGCGCTGCCGCCGCCGACCACAAGTACCAGTACCAATACCAATACAGCGGCGCCAATAATAACAATAATTACTATAAAAACTATAATGTGAATGGCAATGGGCAGGCGAATGGAAATGGTAATATTAGTGGCGGAATTGGTAATGGAAATGGAAATGCCAATGGAATACCTTATCACGCGCGCGAGAACTCGCTGCCATTTAGCTATGGAATAGCCAAAACTTCGACGCCGCTACGCAAAACTCCGACGCCGACGCGAGCGGATAGTTTTCTCGATTCGTTCGATTTTAGCAGTGGAAGCGGCGGAAAGGGGAGTGGCAATGGTGCCACCGCCACCGCCGATATGATAAAGCCTCCGGCACGTCTAACGAGCCCTTTGCTGGTGCGCAAAACTCTGGGAAACGGTCCCAGCAGTAGTCCCAGCAGTTCCAACAGCACCAACACCAACACCATAGCCAACACATACCACTACAGATCGGGCAGCACAACGCCGACACCGACGCCGCTGAGAGATACCTTCGAGCAGCAGCTCCGTGAGAGACGGGAGAAGGTGTACAACGAGTACAGGGATAGGGAAAGGGAAGATCGCGAGCGGGAGCGGGAGCGGGAGAGAGTGCCACCCACTCCGCCGCAACGCCACCACTACGCGAGCAATGGCTATGGAAATGGAGTGCTACGAAATGGCAGTGGCCCGGCTAACAGCAAGTACAACTACGACTTCGAGTTCAACCTGAACCTGGACGACCTGAAGCAGCAGGAGGAGCCCGCTCCGTACACCACGCGCAACATTCACTTTGAGGATCTGCGACGGGAGCAGGATGTGCCAGATGGCGTGGTCAACCGGCGGACGACCATGGAACGCAATTATCACACAATTAACAGCTTGGAGGCGACCCACAAACGCCATCAGCAGTTGGAGCCGCTGGAGCAACTGGGCGCCGTTTATGGCCAGAACCACCTGGAGACGCTCACGCGCACACGGCGCGATCTCTCCATGGCCACCGCCGCCGCGCCACAGCTTGCTCCATTGCCTTTGCCATCGCCATCGCTGGCATCGCCAGGTTCGCCCATCTATGCCACTAGTGCGAAGAGAGTGAGCAACCCAAATACCAATGGCCAAGTGCAGATGACGCCTAGTCCCACCAGCAGGCCAGAAACGCCCGCCTTTCCGGTCACACCGCGCACGCCTTTTGGGGCAGCCTCGTCGGCATCATCAACTGGGTCGACCCAGTTGGCCTCGGAGTCCATCTACCAGACGGGGCCGCGACGCGGAGGCGGAGCTCTGCCGCCCATGGAGGTGAACGCTGATTCCGTGATGTTCGCCCGGAGCTCGGCCAAGTTTTGGTACAAGCCCAACCTGACCCGCGAGGACGCCATCGCTCTCTTGGCCTCCGCCCAGCCAGGTACCTTCCTGGTGCGCGACTCCACCACCTATAAGAACTCGTATGGTCTGGTGGTCCGGGTGGCCCAGCCACCGGCCGGATCCGCGGAACTGGTGCGCCACTTCCTCATCGAGCCCACGCCGGAGGGAGTGCACCTCAAGGGCTGCGACGATGAGCCCGTCTTCACCTCACTGTCCGCGCTGGTCTTCGAGCATTCCATCCGGCAGCTGGCGCTGCCCTGTCTGCTCCGCTTGCCCGACCGGGATTTAGTGCCTCCGGTGAGGGCCACAACGCCGGCCCAGCAGCAACTGCTCACGCACGGTGCTGCCACCAACGTCCTGTGGCTGTTCTCCTGCGACACCGAGTCGCTGACCGGAAACGAGGCTATCCGCAAGGCCATCCGGCAGATGTACGCCCAGCGCCCGGCGCCGCAGCCCACAGAGGTACACTTCAAGGTCTCCTCGCAGGGTATCACCCTCACGGATAACACGCGCAAGAAGTTCTTCCGGAAGCACTACACGGCGGATGTCATCTCGCACTGCGCCATTGACCCCGAGAACCGGATGTGGACCAGCGAGGGCGACGCCGAGAAGAAGACCATCTTCGCGTTTGTGGCCCGGAGGTCGCACAGCTCCACGGACAACCAGTGCCATGTGTTCTGTGACCTGACCGTGAGCCAGCCGGCGGCGGCGATTGTCTCATTCGCCAATCGGACGCTGCCCACCGAAAAGCTGCGCAACTACGTCCTGTAGGAGGGCGCGGGCTAAGAGGTCAGTCAGCAGAATTTCACTGGAGTGGAGCGCACCAGCAGGTGAGAAGCATGACGGGGTGCAGTTTGTGATGGGCCATAAACGAGCTTTTCTTGGGTGTGGACCATCGGCCTTGGGAGGCGAAAATGCCAAGTACAGTGGGCCCTCGATAGGGTGGATTTTTGACTGTGGAATTCCAAATGATGATTCACTATTCTTGAAGTTCTACATTATCTGGAAAATATTTTGATTGATGCTTTATAATAGATTATTCGGTAATTATGATTAGAGCAAAGGAATCCATGAAAAATGGAAATTATAAGGCCTAAGAGGTCTGAAAAATACAGTTTAGGCTTTGATTTTGGGTATACCTGAGCAATTTCTTCTACAAAATGTTGCTAATTTAAATAACCATTTTTAAGGCACTTTAAGAGTAATTTTTCTTTACTGCTTTGTGAAAGACGTCAAACTATTAATGGCATTCTTCGAATATGTTCAATATTTGTTAGCTCAAAGCAGTTCCAGGAAGAAGCTACACAGAATACTCCTGGCTTAACTCTTATATTTCCTCAACTGAGCTCTTACCAGGAGGAATTCATTCATCATCATTCCTCGCACCGAATGAGAAAACTATTAAAAACGCTTCAGTTTCCTACGCCCTTCCGTTCTCGTCTTTGGTTGTTTACTTTACATAATGCCTCGGCTGTTTGTTTATTTGTTCAACGGTCTCCATATACTGCCTGGCGAGCACACATAACGCTCTACACGTATCCAGAGCCCCATATTGAAGCATTTGGCTAACATTTCTGGCTCTGACTATACGTTTTTTTCGCAACGGAAGTTTCTGTCATGAATCAGTCAGTCGGTTATTGCCCATAAATGATTGAGATTCAAATTCGGGGAGAGCTTCCTCCTCAATCGAAAGGACCACACCTAGGTATTCGGTAGCTGGCGGCCCTATTTGGTATTTCTTTCGATTTGATTAATTCACGCCCGCCCCCCTTTCACGGTCATGTGCTGAGGTCGCCCGATAAGGCCTATAGCGCTTAACTGTGCATTGCCATGCCACAGAGGCAACTTTTTACCTTACCTTACTTACCGGGCGAGCGAGCATTTTCGCTATCAGCCGGCCAGGTGATCCAGTCCAGTCAGTGCCGAACATTTGGCTACCAATTTGAGGGGGGAGGAGGGACTAAAAAAAGATCTGCCCACGAGAATCATAAATTCCCAATGTGTTGTTTATGCGAGAGAGCTTTTGAAGATATTTCGGAATCGCTTGATAAGAAACTCGCTCGCTCGTCCTATTCCACCTTGAATCTCTGCGGAATTTTTCACCTGAACTATAAAGCCGAAATATGCAAATAAGCAGACGTTCATAGAAATCGATTTGGCGTACCCAAGTATATAGCGCATAAGTTGAAATAAATTCATACAAGCCGAAGGCGGGCAATTGCGCATTTTAGAAAAACCAAACCGAATTAATTCCAGGCGCGTTTGCTTTTATTTTTCTCTATTTATTCGTGTTCGTTCGGATAAAGTAAACTGTAAATAAAACCCGAGAGAGGTCTGAAAATAAAATAATAAATATTATTAAAAAGGGGTTGGCCATTTTGCCCCCGGGGGCTCCCCATTGTTTTTTCCGATCGAGTGATCTATTTGATCTGCAATTAGGCAACTGCTGCTACACGAACAAATCGAATATATAGAGATTTATGACCTTGCTCGATCTAAACGAATTCCTTCTTTCATCTTTCCTTTGCAGGCTTCCAGACAGAGGAATTCGATGGAGCGGAGTGCTGTAAGATGTACTAACTAATCACTTTACGAAATTGTGTCTTGCGATATAATGAGCTTAACTACGAATATGTTAACAGAACAGAGAATGATGTCAGCCGTAGTTTATTTAGACACGCACACACTCCCGAGAAGGCGGCAATATTTATGGCAAAGCTAAAACATATGTATGTACCATATATATACACTTGTGTATTATCAACTTGAATTGACTAAATGCACAGTGGGACCTGATAACATTTAGCCACTGAAAGTGCCAATTCATATTTGTTTATATGCCCAAGGTATAAACAAAGCTATGACAACCTGTTCCACTGTGCCAGCGGAGGAGGAGAATTGCAATTGATCACCGAAAGTTGACGTTTTATTAGCAAAAAATATATACTTTTCAGATGTGTGTGCGTGTCTTTATATATATCTCTGCTGGCTACAAGGTGCGCTTGTCAGACAAACGGAAATAAACTAATATATATATCACATAATTTTAAAAACGATTAATGTTAATGTTAGAAAGTTGTTGTCCCCCTAATTTATACCAGTAATACCTAAATATATATATATACGTACTTGTGTAATAGGCTTAGGCTTTACTAATGCAGTCAATATAAATAAACGAATAAAGTGCAATGTTGTTAAACGGATAAAGAGTGTTTACTATTATCTTACGGAGATAGAGCAGCATCTGTTAATAATTTGTTATCTAACTAAAAATACAGAGACTGCGCGTTCTACATTTCAGGGCTGTTGTTAATGTCATATATCAGCAGACACATGTGTTGAGTCTCTGGCTTTTGTTGAACAATTAATTGTATATACAATATAGCCATATAGCCATTTGCATATGTACGAACACCGCCGGAACAACAATTGTTTTGTAATTCAATCTTATCGTTTGACTTCGTGGAGATCTCTATGGTGGTCAGCCAACAAGAGGAGCCAAGTCAGTCACCCTTGCATCAATTGGACGAGCTGCTCATTCCCTCATGCTCCAAAAGATACAAGCTACCAGATATGAAAAAGTGGACGCTTAATGGGCAAATGCAATGTATTTAGGTGGCAGCAAGGCAGCAACAACAGCGGCCCACAGTCAAGTGTGCCAAGTGAAATGAAAACGCGTCCGTCGACTCCGACCTTGAGATCAATTTGTGGCGGTCTGACGTCACCGCCGCCGCCGCCTTTCAATAGCAAACAAAAACGAACGACAGCTGCCTTTGCTTTCAGAATTTCTTACAGAATTTTTACAAATTAAATTTTAGGCTAATGCTCCCACAATTTAATGATGATTCTTTAGGCGCCCGTGTATTTCGGCATCCCATGTTTATTCTGTTTCGAACGAACTGCTAATTTCCTATATGTATATCGTATTTGTCTTGTCGAGCAGCGGCCGAAACCTGTTTGTCATGTTCTTTGCCTAAATTTGATAATTAATTGATCGCTGAAAACAGAGGCAGAAACTCCGGTTGCATGAGGCAAGCACAGAGCCTTATCCAGACCCCAGACAACCCGGTGACGAAAGCAAAAGCCATCGAGATTCCAAGCGAGACGACACAGTGCAGGTTTTGTATCTTACATTTAATACATTTTTGGATTTGGTTGTTGTTGTGTGTGTACAAAAGTGAACATAAAATCAACGTTCGTTCGGTGTTTGCGTTTGCTCTTTAGATATCTACATAGCTACATATACAATATCGTTCAGTTAAACATAATAAATACATTTCAATAATATATATACCAGCAGACTTGCTGTATATATATGTATAACAAATAATACATCCAGATTTAGCAGCATTCGACGGCGGACCCCCAGCCGGCAGATTCAACATTACGCGTGAAAACAGAATTTTGTGTGTGTACAAAAATACTTCGTTAATATATAGGCCCCCGTTCCGTTCCGTTTCGAATCAAAATTGATCTAGTCTTCAGCAAAATGATTTCAAATCCGATCGAACCGGGATCAAGGGGTGTTTTAATAAAAAGCTCAGAGAGAAATAACTCATAAGGCGTCACTAGTCCTGTGCCTGTAATCAAGTTTGATGTGTTTTTGTCTCATATTTAAGCTTAGTTACAAAAATTTCTCTAGGTTTTCACGAGCCTATTGCCATATTGCCATTTTCCGTTACCGTTTCCGTTCTTTCCTCCTACAAGCTGTCTAATTTGACTTGGCCGAATACGGACTGGTGGAGCCCACTGACGGCGGCGTGGGCGTGGCCCCACTACGTATGCCATCGCCCTCGCACACATATTTGCCTGCAAACACAATAGAGAGTTAATCCCAGCGATACACTTGGTGATTGTTCATTTAAGCTTACCGGAAACGAAGCGTCTTTTGACCAGCGACAAGCGATAGCCGCTGCCCTGAAGTTCGAATTCGATGCCCGAGAGCGTGGTGCCCTCGCAGTTGAATTGGGTGGCCAGTAGAGCCGGCGTAGAAGGACCATCGTTGAGCTCTAGGCGGGCCCGCAGAGTGCCCACGCCGCCGTCCTGAGAGTTTTGCGAGATGTCGGTAAAGTTCCAAACCAAGCGATTTGATTCGCCCAACCTGCAAAGGTAGTTTAGGTATAAAAACTGGCATTGAAAGGGGTTTTTCTTAGTGTATTTACTCACCAGGCAGAATGCGGCTTGGACTGGACATTGCGTACCGATCCATTAACAGGCACCGACAGGGTGACATTCAGCAGGGGCGAGGCACTGGCCATGGCATGATTATTGTACTTGTAGTCCACTTTGAGCGCCGTGTAGCTGGACTCGCACTTCCAGTAGCTGACCAGCTGGAAGGGACACGAGCTGGCCCCCGGCTTGGTGCGCACCTGGTACTTAAGTATGTCCACATTGAAGTAGGATGCCGTTGGATTGTTCTCCGCCTGCCTGCGCAGCAGGGCCGTCAAGGCACCCATGTTGAACTCGAGCATGGTGCTCAAGCTGCTAGACTGCTGGCGATCTCTGGGGATTCATAAATTATTAAGGATTCATCATACTCAAGAGGCTCCTACTTACATCTGCACCAGCTTGGCGTTGGGCACCAGATTCTCCAGGTTCTGCACGTGCTTAATGCGAAAGCCCAGCTTGGCTGGATTGGGATTATTGGCTAGTAGGCCGGCAATGCCGGCCGGGAATGATAGCATCATATCACCGGACACCTTCACCTGGCACCGCGACTCGTCGCTGCCCCGGAAATAGGCGTGTATGATCTCATGGAAGGCCACCGCCAGCGGTATGGTGTCCGAAATACCAATGGTCAGCGGCGAAGGACCTCGCGACGAGCCCACGCCCCCAATGGCCGTGCGGAACTCTAGGCTGCCAATGCTCTCGGCTCGATTCATGGCCGTCACTGGAGCCGGGGACATTCGGCCGCGTCCCGGGGCCGTCCCAGCCGTGGCCGCCGCCGGCCCAATGGCAATCATGTCCGAGCGTCGCGAAGGCGGTCGCGGTATGGCTATGCTGCTGCCTCCCGCGGATGTGGGTGTGGGTATTTGCCTGCCAGGCGGCTTGCCCAGCGTCGCTGATGCCGGTGCCGACATGCTCATGTCGCCGAGCTCGGAGAAGATGTCGCCCAGATCCGCATAGCGATTGTTGGTCGTGTTGTTAGCATTGTTAATATTGTTATTGTTGGACAGCGTGGGACTCTGAAGAGGGGCGTAAGGATGCACGCTGGCCGTTGGCGTCGAGGCGTTCGATATTTCCGGCGACTGTTGGCGCGAGGCAGGAGCTCCTCGCGCTCCCTGCAGTTGTTGGCTGTGATGCTGAAGGAGGAATAAGTTAATAGGAACTAAATGGAGGCACATCCTTTAAGAATAAAGCCTCAACTCACTGAAAAGACTCCTGTTGGGGACAGGGAAATATTCTCCACAGTCGCCCGCAGCTCGTCCACGCTGGCCGACATGGGCGCTTGGCCATTCTTCAATGGCTTGATGCTCACATGTATCCGCCGCTCCTGCTTGTCATTGTCCGAGTCCGTATCCGAGTCGGAGTAGAAGCTGCCAGCTAAAAGAGATCGCTTTGCTTAGCAATCTTTCTTAAAGCATACAAGTCCTCGACTTACACTTATCCTGGCCCTCCTCCCAGGCTATCTCCTTCGCTGGCTGTATGCTGAAGCCTTCCTCATCCACTTCATAGCCGGCTCCATTGCCACTTGCGCCGCCGCCGCCGGGAGCTGTAGTCGAGGTCGAGGTGGTGAGGGCCCCAGCATTGGGCAAGCTGCCACTGGCGCCAGCTGCTGCTGCTCCTCCACCGCTGCCGCCCATGCTGCTGGCGCCCGCCGAGTCCACGCTGCCCTGGGCCGAAGTGGCCGACAAGGCGGCCAGGCCACCGCCTGCGCTGCTGCCGCTGGAATTCTGGGTCTTCATGCTGCGGCCATGGTCGTCGTAGTCCAGCAGTGTGTTGTTGGCTCGCTCCGCGCTGCAAAAATTAAATTGTATTTCAAAAATATATATATTTTTGGGTTGGAGATGCCTCCTTCTGCAAGGGTATACAAAGGGTGTAGGAAATGGCCAGCAAGGTATCTTATATTCAAAACCCTTTCTTCTTAACATCGCAGGGATTCTTGGACACTCACCTGGTAAGTCGTTCTTCCTGTATGTGCTCTGCCGCCTCATTGTCTTTCTTTTTCTTTGCCTTTTTGGTTTTCGTCTTGTCGCGGCGACTTCGTAAAATGCCAGAGACTGCCAAGGAAATAGTGAGGATATTAATTCAAAACTCATATAAGGTTGACTTGGTAAGCAAGCTAAGGACTAGAACTAAGAGAACACACAGGAAAGAGGAAGGTAACACAGCTCGACACTAAACTCCGGGTTGTTTGAGCGTGGAAATATAGTTTACAGTTGGAAACTTAAATGTAACTTCTCCTGGAGAACTCAGAACTCAAACACCGCCTTAGGAAAATGCTTTAAAAAATGAATTGAATGTTAATTGGTGAATGAGAGAACCATAAATAAGCTCAGCACACAGAAAAGCCTTTCAACATCCAACATGTTAAGCCTAGATGCATGCATTAGTAGTACTTGGGAGGGGTTGGAGTGGCTTGGAAGGGGTTCCCATTTCACTTTCACTTTCACTGACAGATTCTTGGATCATTTACCCTGAGAGTTCGATGTGAATATATTTAAAAGTGACGTTGCACGTCTGGACGTTGTTGTTGTGGTTGCTGCTGCGGCGCCTGCTGCTGCGGCCGAAGCTGAAGCTGAAGCTGCTCCCGAAGTCTGTTCTTGCTCGTTTAAGGATTTCGATAGCTGCTGCTCGCTGGTCGTTGCATTCAATGCTTGCTTGGGGGTTAAGGCCGCCTCTGTTGCCGGCTGTTGCTGGGCCTGGTCTAAAGTTTTGATTTTCGATTAGTCGATCGGTGCATGGATGGATGGATGGATGGGTGATGGTGGGATGATTGGCAAAGCAAGGCGAAAGACGTATGGAAGCATAGAGATACAATTTGGTGTTAGTGCTGTTAGTTCAACGACTTCGTGGCATTTGTGTGTGCGTGTGTGCTTGTGATGAGGTGTGTGTGGTGTGTAGTTTAGGCACAAAGTCTCGACTAATGTCTGATCTGATTGATTGACTGATTGGCTGGTGTTTGAGTGTACAATTTCATATAAAATTCAACTAAAAACGGGAAAATAAATGTAAATTAAATTAAAATATAAACCAGTATATACAAAAGTAACATTTACAGACATGAAGGACAAGAGCTTTAGTTAATTACCAACATTTAAGTGAAACTCTTACTTCTATTGTTCCATTTAAATATGGATAATTAGGCAGAGCTCTTCTGTACAATAAATGTTAAAGGAAACCAATAGATAATGTATGGAAAAAACATTGACTTGACTTTTAGCACGTACATAAAAATATCTTACTAAGAACAGATAGGAAATATGTATAAATGTACAATAGAATCAGGTAAACAGGTAAAATACATAGGAAAAACTATAACCGTAGGGTCCCAACCAACATAAAATAAAACCAAAACAAAAAAAATATAAAGAAAAGAAAAAAGAGAATGAACCTTGGTTGCTAGTATCCTCAGAGTTAGGGGAATTTTTGGTGGTGATAATATTGGTGGTGAGATTATTCGTGCCAGTTGTTGTAGTTGCTGTTGTTGTTGTTGGTGTGTTGTTGGTGTTCGAATTGTTGCTACTGTTGCCTGCTGTGGCTGTTGCTGTCGTGGTATTGTTGCTGCCTCCGCTCATACCGAAATTGCTGGCGCCCGTCGTCGACGGCTGCGGCTGCTGCTTGGCAGTGGGCAAGAACCAGGAGCGCAGGCTCTTGACAGTGGACGTTGGTCCGCTGCCCGCTGGCTCCGGCGATGTGGGTCGCGGCGAGCCCAAAGCTCCACCGAGTATCGGATCCTCGGTGTAGGGAATACTGCCGCTGGCCGCACTCCCACTGCCCAGGGAGATGGCGCCCAAGGCATCGCCGCGCTGATCCATGGACACGACGCTGCCCGAAACGGCCGTCGTGGCATTGCCACCAGCCCTGATGGCGGCCTGGATGCTGGTGGCCGAATTCGAGTTGGAGGCGGTGGCCGAGGTCTGGGGCTGCTGCAACCGAGAGCCACTGGACAACGCCACATACTCGAGCTCGGGCATCTCTGGAAGATTAAATTGAGGATTAAAAACAGGGAATCCCAAGCCCAAGAGGAACTCCTGTACTTACCCGGCTTCTCCAGGCCCGTGTACTTGTTGAGCACAAACTGTTCCAGGAGCTTGTCCACGGACATGTCGACAAACTGTCGCTTGAAGTCGGAATGTACTTGGCCCACCATGTCGTGATTGTTCTGCAGCATTTCCAGGTAAGTGGACAGGAACTCCTTCATCTGACGCAGATGCACCTCCTCGATCTCTTGGAAGCGCTAAGAAAAAAGCATGAAAACTTGTAAATTACGACAAAAGAGTTCCTCACCTTGCAGGTCTGCGTCATGCGCCTCTCAAACTCGTTCTTAATGGGATTATGCTTGTCCAGCAGCGCCTTGTACTCCTCCTGCAGCTTCTTCAGCTTGCTCTCCAGCTTCTCGGCATCCTTGTGCGAGCCATTGTCCTTCCGCAACTTCTCCAGCTCCTGGACCTTGGCCGCATACAGATCCCTTAGCTTTTGCACTGCCACCGTAGATGTTTGGATGGCCTGAACGCACTCCAGGGTCTGTGACTCCTCCTCCTTGACGGACTTGTGCTTCTTGTGCAGCTCATCGGCATATTTGGCCACATCTTTGACCAGTTCGGTCAGCTTCTGCACCATCTGCAGGTGGAGGGTGGAGAGCTTCTCGGCCGATGTGCGCAGTATGGTCCAGACGGGGGCAAATGTGCTGTTCAGGGTCCCAGCCTTGTGGGCCAGCTTGGACATCATCTTGGAGTTCTGCTCTTCAATGTTCGACTTTTCGCGCAGGAACTCGGACAACTCCTTGCTGGCCACCAGGCCGAACTTCATGTTGTGATACAGGACGTCGTAGCCATTGTTTTTCTCGCCCTGAAAGAGGTAGAAGGTATTAATATTTAAATTAATTTATAATTAAAAATGGAGCTTACCCAAAAATAGTCGTTAAAATCCACCGTCATCTTGCTTGTTTTCGGATTTGAAAGGTTAGTTTTCAGTGTCTTTGTTTTCTGTGAAACTTTAAAGGCTTTCTGGCGTTGTAATTGACTTTACTTATTCGCTGAGCGCTCTCAAGGCTTATTTGTAGCACAGCAGTACGAGGTGTACGATGCTACTGACTGTCTGGACTGGACTGGACTCCTCATCATCAGTTTCAGTTCCGTCCTCAGCAAGCATAGGCATTGGTTGCTGACGAGGAGGTGTGTAACTTGAACGTTGTCTTTTCTACGCTGGTGACTGTAAAATATAAATTACTTTAAAGCCTTTACCTTTAAGAACTAAGTATAAAACTATAATAAGAGCCCTACAATCACTTTGGTCCTTTGAGCCGGATTGAACCTATTAAGAACGTTGTCTTTTCTACGCTGATGACTGGAATAGATATAACACTTTAAAGCCTTTACCTTTAGGAACTAAGTATTAAACTATATTATTAATCATTTTGGTCATTCGAGCCGGATTGAAACTATAAAAACCACATATTATAGATTTTGTATGTTTATTACTGAATGATTGACAATTTAAAATCTTAACTAAGGTAAAGAACATTGAGATTAAAGTTAAATATAGAAAAAACATCAAATATGAGCTTAAGATGAACTCTAATCCGCCTTGAGCTTGGCCATTTCCGCATCTATGCGCTCTTCCAAAGCCCGAGTCAGGATGGTGCAGCAGTCCTTGATGGCATGATAGATGATGTTCTTGATCTGCAGCTTGTCTTCGTGATTCGTGTGCGAGTGCGAGAGTCGCCTGAACTCGTGGGTAAGATGATAGCAGTGGGTAATGTTCTCCGGCGACACAAAATCCTCGGCCACCTTGATGCAGTTGTGCAGATTCTGGACCTGATGCGGAGCTCCGGCCGGTATAAACACGGCATCCCCCAGGCACTGGACAATGGGATGTCCCTCAACGCCGTACTCCTTGAACAAGCGGGCCCTCAGCTTGTCGTCGAGATACCAATTCTGATCGTGTATGGGATCGTGGTCGGGCTCCAGGCGGAAGCCCTTCTCCAGGGTCACACGGTTGAGCAAATCCCTGATCTTGTCAGCATCGCGTGCGGGGAAAATGTGCCACAGAGCTCCGGGCAGTACATCCGGATTTTGGCAGCGAGCTCTGGTTATATAATCGCATCCGCCGAGGGCTATGGCCTTCTGCGTGGCCGCCAGCTGCGGCTTGCTGTCCTCGTCCTGGGGAATGCCCACATAGACCATTATGTTGACGGCATCGGAGATGTCCAAATGGAGATTCGTCGTCCCCTTGTCCGGATGCAAGGCCGAGCCGTAGGCATTGTACATCTTGGGCCCCAAGTCGGGCGGCACAAACATCTTGGGCAAGCAGCTGGCAATGTTCAGATTCCCAGTCCTCAGAGTGTACTCCGGCATGGGTAGTCCCTTCATCAGATCTGCGAACCTGGTGGGCAGTATTTCGGCAAAATCATCGCCCGGGGGCCAATCTTTAAGCTTCAACAGCATCGGCTTGCCGTTGGCGTCCAGCAGGCGCTTCGTTATGCACTGGAATCCCTCCCAGAAGTGTCGCATCGGCTGATTGGGCACCAGGTTGCCATTCAGACAGTTGATCAGATCGTTGGGCTTGTCGCCAAAGTCACGGCAGAAGGCCTGCGGATGCCACAGGTCCAGGTTCAGGGAGCGTGCCACCTCCGAGATCATCACGGGCTGGCCGCACTTCCACACCTCCTGGTAGAGCACTCGGTTATCCGGATGCATGGCGTCCGTGAGTCGCAGCAGCTTGCCGTCGCACAGCCACTCGTGTGGAACGCCGGGCGCCAGCTGCGTGGAGTGGGCCAGAGTCATGGCCCTGGGCGGGAGGAACCTTCGCAGGCCAGCCAGACCCTTCCTCAGAAAGTTGATGTGCTTGAAATTGTCAAAGGCCGTGGTTATGGGATCTTTGCCCAGGGTTTCCTTGGTCCACACTCGTCCTGGCACATAGTCTATGCCCCGTTCCCGGGCGAACTCAAGCTTCTTGGCGTGCAGCTGCTCCAGGCGCTGCTGCTGGTGCAGCTTCTGCTCGGTGGCCAGCGAGGAGAAGCTGGTGTGCTGCTTCAGCTGCGACTCCTTGATCATGTCCTGGATGAGCTCGTCCAGCTGGGCATCGTCCACCGACTGCTTGCTCAGCAGGCAGCCGCACACTTGCGGCACCTGCCACAAGGTCCGCACCTCGTGCAGCATCCTGCCCAGAACGTTGAGGGCATCCCCGGCTATAATCTGCGTCAGCATCAGCTCGGTGACGGCGTGCTCCTGTGGGCCACTGAAGTCGGTGCAGAGCAGCCAGTGATACTCGTCGCAACCCTTCCGGAGAGCGTTCTCCGCACGTCGCAGCGGCTGCTTGCCATCCTTGCGATCCTTGAAGCAGTCCAGGCACACCCCAAAGCCGCACTTGCGACACGTCCAGTGGTAGTTGAACAGCGTGGTGTCGCAGACGTCGCAGATCTCCCGGATGCCCTGCACGGCCTTCTTCCAAGCAATGGTGCCGTCGGGATTCTCGTGCAGCCGCAGGGCCTCCGCCTCCTGGCGCCACAGATAGCAGAACTGGTCGCCGGCATGGAGCAGGATGTACCTGCAGACCTGTATGTCCATGAAGCCGCTGGTCGGCGCCGTCTTCCCATCCGGCTGCCAAATGGCATAGTCGTCCGGTGTGGGCTCGCTATAGGGATTCGGAAACCCAGCCACGCTCAGGTCTCCTTTCTCATTATATTGGAGGCGTCGAAACTCGTAGAACCGGCAGTAAACATCGTTGCCAGTGCCGCCTTCGCCCTCTCCTCCGGGTACTGCGTTTCGTCTGCGGCACTCCCGGCACTTGGGAATCTGCCGTGCCTGCTGAAGCTTGAAGCAAGGCAGGTCCTGCAGGAATATCGAGCAGCTGCTGCGGTACTCGTTATGCCGCTGCTGCTCCTCCTCAGTCAGCGGTGGCACTGGGCCTAGACTCTCCGGCTCCTCCTGCTGCCGTTCCTGCACCTCCGCCTTGTTCTCCACGCCGCGGCAAGCTCTCTTGGAGGACGACGAGTCATTGGATATGTGTATCTCTATGATGGATTTCGGTTCCGAACGAGTGGACGAAGAATGGCTCGAGGGCACGGTCCGCTTGCGGCTGGTGCGAGAGGCTACCAGGGCCGCCAATTCTTTTTGGGACATTTTTTCTTTTCAGCTTTCCTCCGGTCTTCGGGAGCGAGAAAGGATAAAAAAGAGAGAGAGAGAGAGAGAGATGTTGGGGTTGAGGTTTCGTTGTGAAGATTCAACTTCAACTGCCGCCCCTGGTAATGCTTCCCGTGAGGAGGTGGCTGTGGCTGCTCCGTGCTCTGCTCTGCTCCTTTTTGATCACGTAACTCCGCTCCCGATAGGATTTCGTGGCACGATTATAACGCGGTCGGTGTTGCAACAACGCGGCCGGTAATGTGGCGAACAACTTTCGTTGGCTTTCTTCTTCAATTCACACGCACATTTTAATGAATGGAGCAGAGCTTCAAGAGAATACAGCACAACTACTCACTGCCTCCACATTACCAGGCACACACAGAGAAGGCTTAAACCTAGGCTTAAAACTAAAGTATGTTAACTTTAAATAACTTAACTTCTTAATATAATGAAGAACCAATAAACCTTTTATCTATGTTTAAATAGAGGTTTTTGCTTAATTGTACCTCTTTAAAAACCATTTATATTCAATTTACTTCCTTAATCTGTCAGAAAAGTACTTTAAACATTTAATTTAAAGCTCCCTGTACTCAAAATAGATAAGAAAATCCTATTGATAATACCCTGACAGTACTTACTCAAGCAATTATATAAAATATTGTAAAGCAACTATGATCTCCGTCTTTTTAAAATGTATTTTATATTGTAGGAGCTCTTAGTCATAGTTACTTTTATAGTTTAACTCAAATTGAGGAAAAAACGTTCGTTGCATCAACGATTACTGTAATTTTCAAGACCTCAACTGTGGCAAAACTTAAAGATAAACATAACTCGTACGAAAAAATTCCACCATTATGTGGGCGTTGCAAACTAACTGATAGGGGAAGCTTGATAAGGTCGAAACCGTTTATTTTATACCCCCCGAGACTATATGATCTGTTGTGTGGTTTGTTAGAGCCAAAAATTCAGCAATTTGTTGTTATTTCTATGAAGAACGTGATAATTAAGACAGTTGGAGAAGCAATAACAATACAAGCAAGCTTTCAGGGCTTGGTAATAAAAAAGCGTTACTAAGAAATGACTATAGGATTAGGAAATATCTGATTATTACATAAAATAAGTAACTAAATAATATTGTAAAATGTAATCAATCAAATAAATAAAGAGACAAAAATTTGTAAATACAAATGAAATAATTTTTTAAGGTTTAAATTAAGTACAAAATAATACAAATAAAAACTATTAAATTAAAATACTCCAAACTGAGAGAAAATAACCCATCTGCATTTTAAATATTCAAATTTCTGAGTTTTAATAAAGAAACACAAGTTTTTTGCAGTGCAGCCTATAGTTACAGCTTAACAGATCTGTTAATCCCAAGTCCCAAAAGAGCCACAGCTTAACAGGGGCAACAAGTGTCGCCAAGCTGCGTTTCAGGCTCATACGTAAGACAGTGGACAATGCAGAGGCCGAATAATTGAGGCGACACCTAGAAATTAACCCCTGGTTGCCACCACCACCACCAAAAGGCAGAGGAGCGAGCACACACGGACGTTGGACAGGCGGCTTACAAACATAACGACTTGTTTGTGTTTTTGGGCGTTCACCGCAGAAGTCTTACGAAATGCGGCGAGAGAGAGAAATGAGAAAAACACGGAAGGCGGCAGAAGAGCTGGACGAAAAACCCTACAAGCGACTCCTCCCCGTCGCCGTCCGCCAAATTGATCAATCAATTCACTCTCTCTCACTCTTTCTCTGCCACTGTGACCTTTTAATTCAATGAATGCCTGCATTTTATATAAGTTCCCATAAGCAGTGTAAGGCCCGAGTAAATACTTCTTTCGAACAACGCTCAAACACTCTGATAAGGCCGACAGATAAATATTTATGCATGGAGATGGGCTGCTGCTGCCTTTCGGATGCGGAAAGCAGCTCGGCAACACTGTCCTATTACTACATCGCTCTAGATTTGTTATTTTTTTCTCTCTGTACCTTTGGTTCAATGAATTTGTTTTTGCTCGCTGATTTAGAGGTGGAAATTGCGAGAATTTGCTGTGATAAATGCACAATTAATAAGCACTTGGCGTAGCAGGGAGTGCACTAGTTGCAATTTAGAACCACTGTTGCCTTTGTCAAGTTTTATCAATTTAAATTTTTGTACTGAATGCTACAAACACAAGCACATACACACACACACTTGCACTCGCACTCACACCCACATAGAAAACTTGGCGTTCCTGCATACCAAGTAGGTAGAACAAACAAGCGATCTTTTCACCAGCTAGTTTGGGGTACTTTTGCGGGAGTAGACACTTACATTTTCTTATTGCATATTGTGCAACTGCTCGAAAGTGAATTTAATAATACGCGGCCCGTGAATTTCGGTTAAGAAAAATTCGATTTTTCATTAGCAACTTGCCAGAACTGTGTGACCGCGCCTGGACGTTAAGAATATACCTTTAACAGTGTTGCCGAGTGTTCTAAGGAAAATAACTACTTAATGCCATTTAAATACTAAACTAAAATACTGGGCGCGCATTTAAAAACCCAGCCGAATTGCAATACAATTAATTTTGAAACCAGCTTTAAATAAGAATTATGTAGCTTATAATCTATATGCTGTGAAGAGTAATGAATTTGTTGCTTAATTAAAATGTAAAAACAATAGTAAAGTTGTTCCTAGCGCGAAGCTTTCTATATTAGTACGATCTATTCTACCTGGTCCCACTGCTCCATCGCACAGCTGTTGGAAAAAATGTCTTCGACGTTAATAAAATGTTTTTATTTGGCGAAAACTGTGCGAGCAGCGACGGTGAAAGGCTTTCTCACAGCTCCGAAGCAGCAATGGCAGGCCTGGAGGTGAGGTTTCTCAGGTAAAAGCGGTCTTCGCTCAGAATATTGACACAATCGCCACTTTGTTTTTATATAATAAGTGCGGCCGCGCTGCAGACGCCGCATGCTCAGCTACACACTTCTCCCGCTCGCCGGGATCTGATGGAGTTCTTCGATGACAAGAAGCACTGGAGCGAGAACGAGGTGAAGGTAGGCCGCGCCTGGCGGACAGATGAGCTGCGCATCAAGTCCAACAAGGAGCTTCACCAGCTGTGGTTCGTACTCCTGAAGGAGCGAAACATGCTGATGACCATGGAGCACGAGTGCAACGACAAAATGGAAATCTTTCCCAATCCCGAGCGCATCGATAAGGTAACAAGCAGTAGACAAAAGCTAGACAACAACTAGATACAATATAAACCTCTTAATCGCAGGTGAAAATTTCCATGGAGAACCTGGAGACAGTTGTGCGGGAGCGCAACAAGGCGTATCACCTGCTGGAGACCGGGGAGACGGGAGAACGTCCACAGAAGGCGGTCAAGAATGCCTTCGGCCTGCAGGTCACCTACAAGACCTGCGAACACGTACTGCCACCCTTCATGAACCTTAAATGGATCAAGTCCCGCAACATTGGCTTCGGCGGCAGGGCCGTGAACAGGTTCCTGCTGAAATACAGGGAGCAGCTGTACAACGCCAAGCGCAAGGCCAAGAAGTGAGTTCTTAAAAAAAGTTGGCCACAAGTCCCTATTAAAAATTATCCCATTTTGCAGCCGCTCTCGCAACGAAGTGATGATGATCCTGCGCCGCAATCCCAACTTCGACCTGGATGTGCTGCGGCGCAAGTTCCCCGATGTCAATATAGACAAGCTGCGAAACGAGGACAAGGCGCGGGGTCACTATGTACCCAAGGTGGACGGTTAGGCCGGCAGACTTGCAGTTATTTAGTAATTAAACAATCAAAACACCATTTATTGCTAATCTTCGTCAAACTTAATCTTGGTGCCCTGGAACTCTGCAATTTTGGGCTTCCATTTCTGCTTGGCCACCCACGAGGGGTGCATGCCTTCGGTCGATTCAGGCGCACCAGCCGCGGGAGAGGGATTGCTTCTGGGAACCCTTACTTCTGCCGCCTGCCCATCCTCACTGAAGGTGATCTTTTTACCTCTAAAATCGCCTATAATGGGTTTTTGTTGCTGCTTTGCCACCCAGGATGGATGGCGATCATCGTGTGGTTTCTTTGTGCCGAACTCTTGCCGTCTCTCGGGTCTTTCCCGGTGATTATTATCCCGTCGGTCGTCTTGGCTTCGGAACCTTTTGACTGGCGGCGGCCTCGGCTCTTCCTCAGCTTCGCTCTCGTTCTCCTCCGAATGAACCACAGCGGTGGACAAATACGGCTGCCCAGATTCGGTAATGAAAAAGGGATCAACAACGTGTGTGGGACGATCTTTGTCCGGTTTTGGTTCTTCTTCAATGCTTAGCTGTCTTTCTGGTCGAGATTTAGCTTTCCTCTCCCTGACCTCAACAGGTTTTTGTTTGAGTTCCTTTGACTTGACTTCTCGCAATGTTTTTTTCTCCGGAGGGTTTTGCTTATTCTCCTGGCTTTCACTTATAGATTCTTTCTTTGGAAGTGGTTGAGGTTTCGCTGGTTTTTTAAGAGGTTTTCGCTCATTTCTGTTTTTCTTTTGGGGTTGCGGTTTCTCTGGCTTTGTTGCTGGTGTGGGTTTCTCATTCTTTTTACTATCTTTAGCTTGCTCTGGTTGGGACTCCTGCTCTGTTTCCACCTGGCCGCTACCTTCTATAGCTTCCTTAGCCTCCCCCTCCGTGTCCTTAGCTCCAGCCACTTTATTTTGCTCCAACCACTCCAATCGATTTCTGGTCTGTGCCTTTTGGTCCTTAAGTTCCTGGCGCTTCCTCTTTTTCTCCTCTGTGCGCTCGATCTTAGACCGTCGCTTGCTCGTCTCCAGGATCTCCTCCCGCCACTTGGCCTCCTTGTCGGTGCTCAGCTTAAGGGCCTCCACAAAGGTGTCCACCAGTCCATGCATGATTTTGTTTAGCCGCAGCATGGCGATGCCCAGTTCATCCGGAGTGGAGCGTTCGCTGGCAATTACTGCATTGGGATTGGTGCCCTCCTGCAGAAGGCACTGACGCAAGATGTCCAGGCATTTAAGGGCCTTAAGTTGGGCCAAGCACTCGCTGTTTTTCCGCAGGCGAATCTTCTCCTTTTCGCTGTCGGGATTCTTGGCAAGACCATCTTTCGCCTTTCTTAGCTTCTGCACGAGCTTGGCGATGGTCTGAGCACGTGCCTTCTGGATCAACTTCTTGTTGGATATCACCTGTGGGAAAATCTTTTATTTAGCAAGTCAGTAATCTAAAAAAAATGTTTTTATTTACCAAGTTGTTAAATTTCAATTTGTCCATGCTGTTGAACTGGATCCTATCGATATCATTGCCAGTGCTGTCGTCTTGTCGGGAATGTGGTCTGTCCACTGTATTATAGTGGAGACATCTATAATGAATTTCTGCTTTTGTGCCAAAACTTTGCATTTCCTCAAGAGAATAATTGTATTTTTATATTAATTTTACTATTTCCGGGGAATTACAAATTTTTCCGACAAGAAATATGCAAATATATTTTGTGCTTTTGTATCGATAGTGCTGGTTAGAGCCAAACCATCGATATTATCGATAGTGCCATCAATGTTTTGACAGCTCTAGGACACAAAGCTAAAATGGCGAAAATATCAAACTAAATACTTCGCACGATTTTCCTATCGCCTGAAAGTTTTGCCAGCTGATGTTGTCGAATTCTGTGAATCCGTCTTTAAGATACTTGGAACTGTTATTATACCGACACTTTTTCGCTTTGCAATATTCCCACGTCATATTTCTTTAAAATAAACAGTTTTTTTAAATTTGAGGGAGAAGACTGGATTTTTTAGGGGGAAATATCGACTCTTTGAGATTTTTTAGGGGAAAGCTAAATTTGCATCTGGCAACACTGGCCAAAATGGCGACAGAGTAGAAGAAGAAGCAGCTGCAGAAATTTAGATACGAATTTATTGTTTTCCTCCGCAAATGTTAATTGCGATAATTAATTAACTAATTACGAGTCGTGCACTTGTACGCTGTTGCACCTGTCGAACCGTAAATCGTGAAAGTGAAACGTGCCCACCAACTACGGCGGTTTGCGAGAGGGAGAGAGGAGCGGAAAAACAAGGAGGAGCTAGCCGAGAAGGCAACAAAGAAGGTCCGCATCTGTGCAGCCCCGGCAGGCAACAAGAAAAGAAAGAAAAACACTAAAAGCAATGATTGCAGCGGCTAACAGCCTCTCAATTCATAATTCGCCTTAATTAGTAAATCAATAACTAAATTGTGGGATTGTGCTGTGCGCGAGAGACAGGAAGAATTAATATGCATACAGCAGGGCCTGGGGCTGCAGCACTTTGAGTCATTGATCTCTTTGTGGTCTGTGTGCGTGCCGTGCGCGTGTGTGCGTGAGCACCATCCGAAGTGACTCAGTGCATTAATTCGTGCCTAATTATGCGTTTAATTTATTTTAATCAATCTTAATTAATAATTTACTCCACTTGCAGCCCGACACACACGCACGCACACACCCATATATCGATACAGGCACGGATACGGAGAGAGACTGCAGCTGTGGGCTCATACAGAAGAGAGGCACTTGGATCGCGAGAGAGAGACTGCGACTGTGACTGCGACTACGGCCAATCGAAAACGGACGCCAAATGACGGAATACAAACTGGTCGTGGTTGGTGCCGGCGGCGTGGGCAAATCGGCGCTAACTATCCAGCTAATCCAGAACCATTTCGTGGACGAGTATGATCCCACAATCGAGGACTCCTACCGCAAGCAAGTGGTAATAGGTAAGTTCTGTGCTTGGGCGCCTCAGCGAACTTCTTGACTCATCTCGCTTGCCCTTGCAGATGGGGAAACCTGCCTGCTGGACATCCTGGACACTGCCGGCCAAGAGGAGTATTCCGCCATGCGGGATCAGTATATGCGGACCGGTGAGGGCTTCCTGCTGGTCTTTGCCGTGAACAGTGCGAAGTCCTTCGAGGACATCGGCACCTATCGCGAGCAGATCAAGCGGGTTAAGGACGCCGAGGAGGTGCCCATGGTGCTGGTGGGCAACAAATGTGATCTGGCCTCGTGGAACGTGAACAACGAGCAGGCAAGAGAGGTGAGTACAGCCTTCTGTAGCCTTGTTGAAGATTTGCCTGTTTCTGTTGAATATTATTTATATCTCGATTCAATAATATCGTTTTTTTTTTATATTTTAATCCCAGGTGGCCAAACAATACGGCATTCCATACATTGAGACATCCGCGAAGACGCGCATGGGCGTGGACGATGCATTTTACACACTGGTGCGCGAGATCCGCAAGGACAAGGACAACAAGGGTCGGAGGGGCCGCAAAATGAACAAGCCGAATCGTAGATTTAAATGTAAAATGCTGTAAACGGCCTTGCATTGGTTTTTATTCACTTTTTATTTCCTCAAATGTCGCCTGTTTGTCTGTATGTGTGGCGGCGGATCGGATCGCGGATCGTGAATCGTCTCGGGATCGAAATGTTTGCCCCATTTTGGACTCTCTGCTCCACGCACACTTACGAAGCGAACTCACACACACACACACACACGAGCACACAGATGTGGGAGCGTGTTAGTCGGTGCAATTGTCAGATAAAAAGAAAGAAATTGTAATTAATTTAAGTAACTAGAGTTTTATGTACGTCGAAATGATTTTGTGAATGTGTGTGTTTTGTGTCGTTTGAAAGGCTGCGTGGCGCCCTTTTAAGAGTATTAACAATAACAAACAAACAAACCAACAAAAACGAACGAAGCAAAACGAAAATGAATATGTACCTCTACATATAAACTATGAATACTGTTGTAACTGCCTTGGTTCAGCTGCTATAACCATTTGTTTTCAAACCAGCCCTAAATTCGATTCAATGTTTTTGTAATTTACAAGATAATCCGTGCTTAAGCCCCCGATAAACGAATGTAAACAGATAAAGATTCACTCTTACCCTCCTTATCACCATCAGTTGGTTCTAAGTTACAACTTCGAACGAGTCGGCAGATGAATCTTATCCCGCACACACGCACGCACGAGCAGAATTCCATTAGTATTCATCATTAGAGAAGAACAAACAAACAACCGAGATAAGCTCACAGCGATTGTCGCACAAACAAATCAGATTTATATTCGTTTAAACACAATTTTGTGGTGCTAAGATGCAAAAATTGTAATTCGCATGAGTTCTTGAGATAGGCCTTTCTTTCAACTTACCATACTACTGACAGATCAATCGGAGAGAAAACAAGCAGCCAATTAAATTTACATTATATAGTTTGCTTTAAGCTTTTTATACATACATACATACATTTAATATTTAATTTTTTGTATTAATTTTTGCCATACAAAAAGGAACGAAATAAATCGATTGTGTGTACTATTAACCAATGTAGTTTTCATATTTATGTTTATATATATAAGCCCCACTTACTTTGCATTGCAGTTTAACCCCTCCATTACCAACATTTTTATTCCTTATTGATGTATGTGAAACCTTGCTTAAATACTTGAATTTGCGGAGAGAATCTCTTCAGTTAATTAAGCAAATTTAAAAGTGAAACAATAAAAATTAAATAAAATTAATAGAATAAGACTCCAATTATGTTTTAGAACAAGGTGGTATATCCGGTATATTTTAACCGACATTAGAGGTGGGATGCGATAGTATTGCCAATAGTGGGAACGTATCGCCTTCATTAGTAACATCGATAACAACATTGGTGTTTTTGCCGCCACTAGCTCATTATTTCTCATTATTTGCATGAAAGTAGATTATTAACATTTATTCAACATTAATTTTTTTGGTTTGCAACATTCCCACGTCATAATAAGATATTTCTTCCCTTAACTATTTGAAATTTGAAACAGTTTTTTTTTTCAAATTTAGGAAAAGACAGGATATTTTAGGATGAAATATCGACTCTTTAAGATTTTTTAGGTGAAAGCTAAATTTTCATCTGGTAACACTGCTACTGTGCAAAAATTCTCCTGCGTTCTATTGATCTCCGAAATTTTTATTTCAATAAAAACTAGCATTGCATAGTTTTAATAGCGTCGGAATTGAACTCGATCAATACGCAGCGAGTTAAGGTAATCAGCAAATAGGTAAGTACCACGCACAGAGGCATATATAGACGGAAAACTCTGAATGCGGCCGCCATTTTGTTTTCGCGACGCCGCTGCCGAAAAAGTGTGGTGCGTACTACATGGACTTGATTCCCTTTCAGTTAACAATGAACATGGATGCGGGCATAGCTGTGGAGAACCGTGAGAAGGAACGCGATCGCCGTGGCCGTGGGGCACGTGGATCTCGTTTCTCAGACGCCGACGGCAATGGAAACGCCGGTGGTAACATCGGAGGGGGCGGCGGCGGCGGTGGAGGTGGAGGCGGCGGCGGAAACAACATTCGCGACCGGAGCCGCGAGCGCCGCAACTGCCGAGTTTACATCTCAAACATTCCGTACGATTACCGGTGGCAGGACCTGAAGGACCTGTTCCGACGCATTGTCGGCTCAATCGAGTATGTGCAGCTGTTCCACGACGAGAGCGGTAAGGCTCGAGGCTGCGGCATCGTGGAGTTCAAGGATCCGGAGAACGTGCAAAAGGCCATGGAGAAGATGAACCGCTATGAGGTCAATGGCCGGGAGTTGGTCGTTAAGGAGGATCATGGCGAGCAGCGCGACCAATACGGCCGGATTGTGCGTGATGGCGCCGGCGGCGGAGGCGGAGGCAATGGTGGTGGCGGCGGCGGCGGCGGTGGTGGTGGCGGAAACGGTGGCGGCGGCGGCGGTGGCCGCGACCACATGGACGACCGCGACCGCGGATTCTCCCGGCGTGACGACGACAGATTGTGAGTACCCCTATATTTTATGGCGCCAATATTGTATCTTCTTTGATGTTGTGGAGCAGGAAAGCAGAGTTCGTAGGCCGCATAAATTACACAATTTTTCAGAAACTTCACAGCTGGCAGTGGTTGTCATTAATATATGTACCTCCGACCGTTGCGTTTTCTGAATGGAACTGAATAATTCAACTTTTTAGGAATTTCCATATATGTACTTAAGCAGGGATAGATTCAGGAGTCGAATGAAGGGATGGCATTTGCTTGCAGCGGCCTTGTTTATGTATTTATCATCTAAGAGCCGAGTCTATTTATTTATAAGGAATTCCATTTACGTCGAGTTTTAGTTGTAAAGCATTTTGATCGAAGTTAAAGCGGTTCTTTCAAAAATTCACAAATGCGGATGATTTATTTAAAACAACGTTTAAGGAGTTATCTAATTGGTATCCAGGTTGCAGATTTCCCCACAAAGTTTTTGTATTTATTCGCTAGGAGTTGTTTAACTTAATATTAATTCAAAGGACTACGATCAAAAAAAAGGTAATCAGATATTATTTTCGTATTCGAAATGCCGTTTTCACGTACACTCGCAGTTTTTCTTAATAACTCTAAGCTATAAGCGTTTTTGACGACCAGCGATCTATGTTTTTGGATTTTTAGCTGACTTTGGATTTAAGTATTCAACTCTGAAGCTTTAATGTGATAAGGTTTCGATCAACCATCCATCAAAATGATTTTTGTTGATGGCATAAGAACTAGAAGGAAGTAGGATTATACTATAAATTTATATTTAGGGTGCTGGCGACTACACTAACAGTTTTTGGAGAATCTACGATAGATGTCTGCGATCAGAAAGTAATATTTTGTAGGAAACTGGTCAACTGGAGCTCTCTTGCTGAATTCATTTTAAAGGGAGCTTAATATGTACATTTTACAGAGATTTTAGAGGAGGTTAAACACGTCTGTAGATCCTGCGGCTCTCTTCACATCCTACTCCGTCGTAGCTGAAGCTTACCTCTCACCTCTGCTATTTGTTATTGTTTCTCTGGAATTTGGCTTCTCTTTTTCTAGATCTGGGCGTAATAATTTTAACATGATGTCAAATGATTATAATAATTCGTCGAATTACAATTTGTATGGGCTTTCCGCTTCGTTTTTGGAGAGTCTTGGCATAAGTGGACCTTTGCATAATAAGGTCTTTGTTGCTAATGTGAGTATATTGTAATATAAAAATCCAATAATCCTATGTATACTATTCAACTGGACCCCCCGGACCGAAGTACAAATATGCTGCTGCGTTTTCTTAAACTTTTTTTTTATATGGGGACTCTGTTTCGTATTTATAACCCAGGTAGGTGATCATCGCACCTCTCGGACGCTCTCTCTGTTTACTTGTCTTGGTTGGAATTATTGACTGCATCCCCAAAAATCCTTTTTCCTTAGGTTTTTGGGATCCTTTCGCAATACGAAAGCCGACGCCTTGTTATTTCGTGTGCCATAAACACTCTTTGAAACCAAACAAACCTGGAAAAAGCACTTAAGGGCACAGAATCCTTCCTAATTAAATGTGTGTGACTTCATCTTGGGTTTGGTTTTGATTACCTCTTCCGCGTGACACTTCAAATTGGGTTATTCTTAATCCGTATTAGTTTCTTTGGTTTACTTGGTCAAGCGTCCTCCAGCAGCAGGGAACTTGATGGTTTCCCGACTCGCCCGTTTGTCTATCTGGTTGGTTGCAGTGTCTTGACTTTTTCACACTCCCCACAAAAGTTTACGCCGCGATTACTACTACCACTCTCTGGAAAATGGGTTATAAATATGAAGCAGTTACAGCTTTAGGACGTCGGCGTCATCTTGGGCTATTTGCATTCGGTGGTTTCTGGATTGATTCTCCTGGGATTCTCATCTATCGCCAACATAGCTTAGCAAGCAGCATGGTTTTGCCAAAGACAGCGGGACGATTCAGCCTGGTCATCACCACCTCTCGAAACCATTTCAGTGGCGCAGCCATCGGAGTTTCACCCCACTAATTTCTTTGTTTTAACTCCCTCCAGCTGGACTACAAGGTGGATAGCAAGAAGCTTAAGCAGGTGTTCAAGCTGGCCGGCAAGGTGCAGAGCGTAGATCTTTCCCTGGACAAGGAGGGCCATAGTCGCGGCTTTGCTGTGATCGAATACGACCATCCCGTGGAGGCTGTGCAGGCCATTTCCATGCTGGATCGCCAGATGCTCTTCGATAGGCGCATGACCGTGCGTTTGGACCGCATTCCGGACAAGAACGAAGGACTGAAGCTGCCCGAGGGCTTGGGCGGTGTGGGCATCGGCCTGGGACCCAATGGAGAGCCGCTGAAGGATGTGGCCCACAACCTACCCAACGGAGGTCAGAGCCAGAGCCAGCTGCTTAGCAGTGGCAGTCAGCTCGGAGCAGTGGCTGCTGGCCAGGGCGGCGGCGGCGGAGCCGTTAGCAACGCAACCAATCTGCTGAACAACCTCACCGGTGTGATGTTCGGCAACAATGCTGCTGTGCAGCCTTCCCCTGTGGCTCCGGTGCAGAAGCCGAGCCTGGGCAACAACTCTGGTACCGGTGGATTGAACCTGAACAATCTCAATCCCAGCCTGCTGGCCGCTGTCGTCGGAAATCTGGGCAGCCAGGGAGGAGGCCTAAGCAACCCCCTGCTTACTTCGTCGCTGAGCAACCTGGGCCTCAATCTGGGCAACTCGGGCGGCAACGATGACGCTCTGACCAGCAGCAACGTGGGCCTGTCCAATAACTACAGCAGCGGCGGCACTGGAGGCGGCAATAACTACAGCTCGGGCGGCAACTATGGCGGCGGCGGCAGCGGTGTCTCTGGCAGCAATGTTGGCTACAATGCATACAGCAGCTCCGGAGTGGGCGGTGGCAATGGAGGAGGCGGCGGTAACAACCAGCTGGACAGCAATGACTACAACTCGGGCAACCAACTGGACATCTTCGGGGGCGGCAACAATGTGGGCAACTCGAATGTTGGCTCAAGCAATGTCGGTGGCGGGGCTCGCAAGTCGGACACCATCATCATCAAGAACGTGCCCATGAGCTGCACTTGGCAGACGTTGCGTGACAAGTTCCGTGAGATCGGCGATGTCAAGTTTGCCGAAATCCGTGGCAACGACGTGGGAGTGGTGCGCTTCTTCAAGGAGCGCGATGCCGAGCTAGCCATAGGTAAGTTACTCTTTGATTTTGATCCCTAAACATACTGATTCCTGGTTCTCTTTTCAGCGCTAATGGATGGCTCCCGTCTGGATGGTCGCAACATTAAAGTAACTTACTTTTAAGTCATCCCCTTAGGTTCCCAAATTCATTCATCGACAGTAGTTGGAGGCATGAACAGATTTTCCTTATTTCACGCGCAATACCGCAAACAGGACGAGCTCATTCAACCAACGACAGCCCACATGTATTGTGTAATTTTTATATAAAACATACCGCATATTATTAAACAAGCTAATATTATGATTATTGACGTTCCAAAAAAAAAAAAAGAAACCCAAGATCATGACCCCCATCAAAATCGGATGACGGAAATCAAGTTATTTTTAAGCCATTGAATTAAAGCCAATAAAAACCATGTAAATCCCAAGAAGCTTGCGTTGTGAATGTACCTTTTTATTAGACATTTGCTTAATCGCTACAAGCATTGGTGGCTCTTGGGGTTAGATGTATGTGTGATTGAATGATTGAATAGCTCTTCCATTGGCGAAAGAAATGATTTACAATTGTGTGTGTGTTCTGCTTGCCTACGTAATTTACTTGGTGGTTTCAGCGGCAGCCGGGGCGGTTTTAAATCTTTCCAAGCGTGCGCGCGCCTTTTCCGACCACACGTCCTTCGATTCCGTTGTGCCAGTTGTCGGTGTGGTTGCCTCAGCAGCCCCAGCTCCTGCTCCGAAGCGCTCCTTTCGCTTTTGCAAACGCTCATCGGCCGCAGCCTTGGGTGTTTTGTCGGGCACCACGCATCCGAAGCGTTCGGCGCGTCGTTTTAATGCCTCCTTCTGCTGCTCGTCCGTCTCCTTATTGCCCTTGTTGGCCGTAATTGAGGCGCTCGAAGATTTGTTGACTGAAGCTGTCGGCGACGCAGTCTTTGCTGCGGCGGCTGGGGGTGTCGTGATGCCGAACTTCTTGGCCCGCAGCTCCAATCGCTCTTGGGCGGTCAGCTCGCCGAGTTTCTTGTCCGCCGATGACTTGTCGCCTTCGGTCCTTGGCCCAACCACGATGGGCTTGTGCTTTTTGATCGGGGTTTCTGAGGTCGTATCGTTGCCAGCAGCTGCGGTGGGGGCTTCATTTTCCTTGGCTGTCGTTATTCCCGAAGCAGTCGTCGTGCCCGTGGCCGTAATGGAGTTGTTCCGCTTGAGCACTATTTTCTTCGGCGTCGGAGCAGCGGTTCCAGCAGAGGCTGTACTCGTCTCCTCCTTCTCCGCCAGCAAGTCGGGAACGGACACCGTCGTGGGGGTGCTAACTGGACTCTTCAGCAGCTCATCGTCGACGTCGTCATTCTCGACACCCAGCAGCTTGTGCTCATCTTCATCGGTCAGGGAAACATCGTCATCGTCAATGGCATCAGCTATGGCCGAGTCTTCCAGAGAAATATCCCCCTCCAGTAACGCCGTCTGCAGGCGGTCCTGCAGCTCCGTCTTGTTGCCGTTCACGGTGAGTCCGCGGAGCTTGAGCTCGCGCTTTAAGTCCGCCACCTAGGGAGGGGATTCTATGTCACTTAACCGCCACGATTAAGATAAATCACGTACCTTCATTTTAGTCACGTCGCTTTCAGGCATTTTCGTAGTTTTTTATACACAAATTGAGCAGTGTTGCCAGCTTAGCTATTTTCCCACTAGATCTGGCGTTTTTCGATTGACAATAGCCGGATGAATTGGAAAATATCATTATTTTATTATGCAATTTTTAAGATATTCCAATGTTTGAACGTGTCAACCTTATTAAAAGATAAGGTAAGGTTAAACTTCGAAATAAAATGGCCATTTAAACAATTAAATAAATCGCCGGAAAAATGCAGTGTGCTCGCCAGACTTTCCGATCAAAAACCGAAATTCGCCAACAAGAGGTGTTCATTTTCTTTTCCACGGCAACAGGTCACACTAAACGGCCTTAAGCGAAGTTGCGCGCCAAGGTTCGAGACCTCGCTAGATTGCAAACTTTTTTTTTTGAAGTTATGAAATTTTTTTTTTTTCCAATCAAAGTTTAGAAATGGCATAACTAAGCCAAAATTGCATATATTTCAATTTGGAAAGTCTGCATATTTAGTTTTATAATTAAACAAAAAATTTTTTGTCTGAAATGTTTGACAATTTATATGATGTAACCCTTATAAAATTTTGAAAAAAAGAAAAAAAAAATGTTTTCTGATTTTTTTTTCAAAATTTTTATTGTAAACAATTAGGATTTTAATGGCGAATCGGAAGATACGGCTTTTGGCTATCACTTTCTTTTTTCCTCTAAGTGGCTTATAAAAAGACCTCAAATTAGGGCATTTTTGACATATGTATATAGTAACTGCAATAGGTCTAGCCTATCAGCAAAGTTTTATTCAGCTCAAAAAGTGAGAGACTTTGCGTAGCATCGGACAGACAGACAGACGGACAAACGGAAATAGCTAAATCGACTCGGCTAGTGATGCTGATCAAGAATATATGTATATACTTTATGAAGTCGGAGATGCTTCCTTCACTGCCTTGCAAACTTTTGGACAACATTATAATACCCTGCAAGGGTACAAAAAAGGTTAAATTTTATTTGGCCCGCAACAGTATTTATGCTGAATAAAACTTATTTGATTTGAGAACAGTTCTAGCTTGCCACGATTGTTATTGGAGCTCGTAATATTTGTTTTTGTCACACCAGCTCTCGCCCTCACCCTCATGATTCGCTGCTGCTGCAGACGCCGTACTCCAGATAAGATATAATATATGAGTGCTGTTCAGAAATAGCACCCGTGCACTCCGCCCTCCGATCCGATCCGTCCGATCCGTACTCAGCTCAGCTGGCAGGCAAAACCCGACCGGAAACGGGAAATGGAAACGCAATGCAATATTATCTTTTGTCGCCTGCTGCCGTCTCTGTGCTATTCTTGATCGCCCATTCCCCTGGGCGAATTCGAATCTTTGTCGGCGGAGGAGGAGCACAGCACTGCGAGGAAGCCACCCTTCGACCTTGAGAGCCGAGCAGCGCAATATTCCCAGCCAGATTGAATTGTTTTTCAAGTGCTCCTGCGGCCGCACCTGCTGCCATTTCAGGGGCACTTACTGCTTTGTCGGAGATTCCCTCTCCCAGTTGGATATATGAAGATATATATATTTTTTTTTTTGTAAACGGGGGCAGGAGCACACATGTTGCTCATGTGCCGAGACATAAGTATCTGTCCCTAATTGGCACTGCTGCAGCACACACTCATATTTATTATTAATAATTTTTCGGCGCTTCTCTTTGCTGTTACCGTGAAGCCTTTATCACTTGACCTTTATTCCTTTTAAAGAGCGCCAGCCAGTGTGTGTGCAGTGGTAGTTTTAATTAATGTAATGCCCCATCAACGTGGCGGTTAATTGAACTCGCTTACTTACTTGCCCGTGGTCGTCGTTTTGGGACATACCCCTAAAAGGGGTCTTAGCTCTAATTACCCTTACAACGCCTCAGTTGGTCAGCACGCACTGGCCTAAGCCGTTGATTAATGGCTAATGCCAGATATATGTATGTTGAGTGCCAGAGCAACGTTGGAGATTACGCTGGCGGATTTGTATTAAGTACATACTTGAAGCCAGCTGGCTACCCTTCGCGGCTAATCGGGATTCCAAGAATTCCAAGAATTTAAAAGCTTATTTTCTGCTTACTGAAACTTGCAGTTTTAAAAGAGCTAGAACTTTAGGATATTGCGAAGTCTTGTTTAAAATTTCTGCTCATAATTAATCTCCTATCGGCTTGTATAAAATTATTTGTTGACTTATTTTCATAGACTTTAACGTAATTTGTAGGGAAATCTTCAGTTTTGAGCACAAAACTGCGATAAGTATGAGTCAATCTTAGGGAATCTCTTAATCCCCCTGCATTCTCTTGATACTTGCCATTCCCCGTTCCGCCCAGAAGCCGCCAGGAGGCGAAGGAACAACTCCTTATCAGGAGAACAACCCAGCTGATAAGGAGAACCCAGAGAGACCCAGCGTGAAGAAAGAGCAATCCAAAACCAGCTCTCTTCGGCCGCTCTTCGGCTATCCGTCAGATACACGACGGAGCACTGTGGAAACGTTTAAGTTTTTTCGTTAGAAAATTAATAACTACTGAACCAAGTAACTAATAAAAATAATTGAAAAGGCCTATGAAAGATAACTCTTCAACCTACCAAAATATGTCTAAACATATCTGCTACGCTTTTTGGAAAATTTCTTTTGAGTTTTTAAAGATGAAATTTGTATTTTCTGCTCATAATAATGTGCACGTTTGCTCTCGAGGTCCCACTGTGCTGTGGCCACAGCTCTCGTGATTTTCAGGCTGCTCTGAACTCAGTTGCTCGACGACATTGCCAGCGATCGGTTGTGGCTGTTCGTCTATCCGGTTATCCAATATCTCCGCCGCCGCTGCCGCCGCCTCTATAGTCCCGAATCCGAAGTACGTGTAATCTCCAGCTCTCTGCGATCGATTCGCACGTCATATCCCCAGACGTGTCGCTCGATTGAAAATTGCAACTAACACGAAAAAGCGCGGATACTACGATAGTAGGAGTGGGAACGTCGTATCTATAAGTACGTGCCAGTGCAAAGTTAACAAGTATACGCCACTTTGGCTGCCCAAATGCAGGCCACTATTGGACTGCCGAATTGGCTGCGGGATGACCTTGTGGGCTGGCTGTGTTGCTTGAGTGAATTTAGTGGCTAAGAGCATGAGTATATTTGGTGTAAACACTGCTAGCATGGATCAGTCAGGGGGCAGGGTGAACTCTTTGGTTTAGAGACTACTATCGTGATCGCTTCGTTTATCACCTGAGTCACTTTGTATGGCGCTCACGTCACCGCTCGCTCTCTCTCTCGGTCCCAGCTCTGGAATGCCAAACAGCTCTCTGGCTCTCTGGGAGATAGCTCATTCGAGTCGATTCTCGATTCCCGTCTGGGCTTGTGGCACCTTAATGGGTCCGTTACCATTTTTAGTTGACAAACAATTATATGGTTACGAGGCCATCACAGGAAACCGAGTACGTGGAGATTCCCAAACCCCTCCCCGCAAACCAAAATCGTTATTATATCAGCAATCAATTCATTGCGACCTATGGCCCAATAAATAAACCGCATTAAACTCAATTAATTTGACTAATTGGCAATCTGCCCCGGAACCGTTTGATTCTGGATTCGCTATTATTCTCTGACCGAAACCAGGTGAAAAAAGCCACAGGTTTCGCCATGGTTCCTCTTATCGTCGTCGCTCTTCCAAGTCCAATTCCCTATGTATGCCGCCACGCTCACCTACATCTATCTTATCTAATCAGTTTATTAAATACGAAAACCCATGCGAGAAGCCATAAAAAGTAAACACGCACACACACTCGAGACTCGAATAATTTTTCGCAAAAAGAGGAAGAGCTCCGAGTTCAGGTCGTTATATAGGAATTATATAGAAAGGTAGTACCTCTATGTGGTAGATTAGTTTTATGGATCCTGGCGGCACTTCGGAACCACTCGTTAGCGAATTTTAATGAATGCTAATTGCTCGGCTACAAAGTTAATCCAACTTATGCAATGTCCATCAAAGCAATCTCCTCAGTGCAAGCTTTTTTTTATCTTCGACTCCAAAGAAATGTCGCTCAATCTACACTGACGTCAATCAAGAATGACTCTTCACAGTCACCCTGTTATTATGTTATAAGAATCCTATTTTAATTCGATTCTGAACATTCCCATGAGTGTAAATCACAATAGGTCTGGCTTCTGGGGTCTCGAGGTTAATCATAATTTACTCACTGAACAGCCAACTGAAACTACTTATTTATGGACCATTCTATATAAGAGGACATGAACTTACAGTCTGGATGTGGAGTGATGCATCCATTTATTAAAACTTGCAGCTGATAAGCCACACAAAGGAACCCAGCAGCTGAACTGGAATAAGAATAAACCCCTAAGAAATTGCACATCAATCACATCTGCAGCAGTGTCTCTTTGAAATCAAATATAAAAGCTTCAGACCTTTCGGAATCTTGGGAAATCTTTCGAATTGAAAAGACAACTATAAAGAGAGAGAGTATGTGTGAAATGTGGCAAGTGTTCCGAGAACAACAAGTACGTAACTTGATATGAAAAGTTTACAAGAGGCCAACGCCGAGCCAAGCAGCAGATAACAAAGAGCCGGAAAATGTTCAGGGACTTCTGTGCCATGGTGCACTTGCACTTCATATTCATGTTTCACAAGGGAGAGTGCATTAAAGGCGACAGCAATTAAGTTTTAAATAATTTATTATGAGTATTAATTACGGTCCCCCCATGGGGAGAGCTTGGTACTGGTAACATTTCAGCTTCGGGCTTAACCCAAACGATAATCAGTTTCCCCAGCTTGGCGACTCTCTACGATGAAGTACAGGGTAGAATGGGGGAATTGGCACCCGCCAAAGCCTTGTAAATTTTGTTCAGTTGTTCCCACACCTGTTTTCCAATCGACAGAGTTTACATAAGGGCATTTTTTTCCACTCATTCACTTCCTCCTCCTCCTTGTTGCTTAATCAGCTGTTTGTATAAATAGCTTAAAATTCGGTAGCATTGGGACTTAATTATTTGCACCTTTCTGTAGTCACTAAAACAGAAGAACCCCCCGAAAGCTGTTTGTTTATAATAATTTAAAATGCGTCCAAAGAGGCCAAAACAAAAGGCAAATTTTGCTGTTTATTTAGTTTCATTTCGTTGTTGCTGCTACTGCTGCTGCTCTCGGGCCAAGTTTGTTGTTTTTGGTATTTTTGGTGGCTACCTAATAGCCAACTTTTGGTGTGTTTACCGATTTGGCCAACACAAAAAAATCTGTTGCTATTTTTGCCACTTTTCAGGCACGAACTCATCCGATTCCGATTCCGAGTGATGGGGTAACGTCATTCTATCAAAATTATAAAGTAATTTATGCAAAAACGTGTTCTGTGCTTAAAATTTCCCCTAATCTAATGTATAACAAATGGAATTCTATGGTTCTAGTGCAGAATCCGAAAAAACTGAACAGAAAACATGGAAACTCAAAGCGAGCAGCACTTAACCCCTAGGGGAGACCCCCTCGCTTTAATGATTAGACTTAATTGTGCTGGGCGAAGCATCAAAGTGCTCGCTGTCAAAGTTCAACATCTGTAGATCGCGTGCCAATAAAGCGTTTTATGTTAATTACTCACGCACGGTCCCCCGCTTTATATAGGCAAGTATTCTAGATTCGATGTCAAGTTGTAATTCCATAATTACACACTCTATGAGTTCCTTTGGCTTTGAAGAAGGCCTAGGGGAAGTCCCTGTTATCCTATCGCACCCTCCCACTATACTCTTCTATTTGTAATCGATTGAATTGTTGAGTGAGCGATAAGCCAGCTGATAACTCTTTTTATACAATCAAACTATTGTGGTTTCCAGCGCCAAAGTTAAACAAACTCATTCCCCTCAACCGGTAAATTCCTGATTAATGTCACAATGGAACCGGTTTCGATTTTCCCTTTTTTTATTTCGAGATGCAGTTGGGGCGGTGCTTAAATATGAAATAATGTGTGGGCTGGCCCCAAAACCCTTCTATGCGGATGAGTCACCGCCGTACATAAGTGTGGTCTAGGTCTTCTAATAGTACAAGCCTCCACGACTCAGATTCGTAATTAAATCAACAGCGACTGTGTTTCCGCGAGATTCCAACAAGTGCCAGTGGGATGAGTCATAACCTTAAAACCGCATATAATTCCTGGAATTCATATGAGTTTTCTGCGTAAGCGGAGGAGACCCCAGAATCCTCAGTCCCCGGTCACAAGATACCTAACGGATATCTTTATGTAAATCGGGCAAAAGTCTTTTGATTTTGGCTTTCGTTGTGTGTTTTTGGCGGCGGCTGGGACAGGGAAATCTAGTTTATGTTTTGGGTCAACTGGAAATCAAGCGACGAAACCAGTTTTAATTAAAAAGAAAAATGTATGAAACGAATGCGGTTGTTTTTGTCACTGGCCTGGGATGGTGAAAGTCTATTAGTTTTAGCCAGGCTTTATTTAATTGTTATATAAGCGAGGGAACCGCCATAAAAGCACATTTATTTCCATTAGAGATTTCGCAGAATCAATTGCGTTTGATGAAGGCCTCGTAAAAGCTCAAATTGCTTTGAGTATTTTATTTTATTGGCCTTTTTTTGTTGTGGCTGTTGATTAGATTAAACCCTTTTTGAAGTTAAAGTGTGATAGCATTATCAACAGGTCCAAACTTTACTCTCTTAACCCTCTCTTTTTCTCTGGGAATAATTTATTCTTGCACCTTTTCCCAATAGGTTTCTTTATAAATATATCCTCATTTTCCCCTTTATCTTTTTTTATAATGTTTTAATATAGATAATAATATTTTTTGTTTGTTGTATAAATAAGCTTGAAACTGTTTTGTTATGGTTTTTATTTTTTTTATGTTCTTCAGGGTATCTTACACAATTTTCCTCGATTGTTTTGCAAGCAGCTTTCGATTTCTGAGACATGGTTTTTTATTTAATTCGTTTAGCAACGCTTCCGTGAAGTAATACTATTTACTCAAGCCGCCTGCTTACAAAAGGAGTGTTTTATTTAAGGTTCCGTCTTCTGGTTTGTGCTGCAAATACTTGAATATATTAATGCTGAATGTACAAAAGTATGTATGTACATATCTATAAAATAAATAGGGGGTAAGTCCGGAGATTTCCGGTTGCTATAGCCAGAGGCACAGCCACAGGATGAAAGTGTGGGTGCGCCAAGATAAACACAGAGCTGCAACATCTGCCGCCAAATGGCGCAACGCAATCTCTTCCAGAACTGTCAAGCCAGCAGCCAAAGTGACGCCTTTATTCTGCGTTCTGCCCTCTTTGCAGTTTCACAACAAAGACCTAATCGGCGGAATGACGACGACGAACATGTCGAGGAGCCCGCGCCCGCTGAAAATAACCATCGTGGGCGACGGCATGGTAGGCAAGACGTGCATGCTGATAACTTACACCCAGAACGAGTTTCCCGAGGAGTATATACCCACAGTGTTCGACAATCATGCCTGCAACATATCCGTGGACGATCGCGAGTACAATCTGACCCTCTGGGACACGGCCGGGCAGGAGGACTACGAAAGACTGCGGCCCTTGAGCTATCCAAATGTGAGTAAAACATTAATATTATTAATATTGTAATTGATTTTATGTGTTTCCTCCGCAGACCAACTGTTTCCTGTTGTGCTATTCGATCAGTAGTCGCACCTCGTTTGATAACATCAAGAGCAAGTGGTGGCCCGAGATCCGTCACTTCTCCAACAACGTGCCCGTGGTGCTTGTGGGCACCAAGCTGGACTTGAGGATCCCCAACTCGGAGAAGTTTGTGACCACGCAGGTGAGGATTTATACTAAAGTAATAATGTATCTACTAGATACTAACCTTCTCCTCTGCCTTTTAGGAGGGCAAGCGACTGCGCAAGGAGATCCATGCCTCCAACCTGGTGGAATGCTCGGCGAAGAAGAAACAAAACCTGCAGCAGGTCTTCGAGGAGGCCGTCCGTGCCGTCGACCGGAAACCAAAGTCCTCGCCCAAGCCATCGTGCACATTACTGTGAACTAAGTGTAATGCCTAATGTTTAATATTGTTATTATGCGTAATGTATTATGTAACTAATTCGTCTGACTTTTTGTGCTTGGTTTTCGCAACAAATGAAAAACTGTGCGTAAGAAAATTACCATTAAGTTTTTTATAATTTAAGTGCTAGTAGTTGGTGTGCAAACGTTTCGTTTTCCATGCGACCAAAGTGCATTTTTATGTAAAAAGGATACAAAAAACAATATAAAATGAAAATAATATACATACAAAAATATTAAATAATAAGGAATGGAATTTAATTGCATATATTAGATAAGAAGATCCAAATTTATACATATTGAATATTTTCAATAAAGCCCTAGTCATTAAAATTCTTTCTTTCTTGTTTTTAATGTACCGCCTATTTTTGATCTTTTACCCAACACTGAAAAGTAATCGATGACACAAGTTCTCGGGTTTAGAGTTGCCAGAGTTTTGCAGTGCACACAAATCAAAAGAAAAACCATCATTGTGGCAACGCTGTCGCTGGTTTCATTACACTGCGCACGGTCACACTGCTGCCTGGACCGAACCGATGATGTGGATTTAAAAGTTAAATAGTTTAAAATAAATAATAAATTAGTAATATGGACATCACCCAGACCTTCAAGGCCAGTGTAATGACGGTCCGTCTGCAGCGGAAGACAGCCGGCAAGCCTAATGCCCCGGCACCAGCCGCGCCCTCCAAAGCGCCATCGCATCCGAAGGATGACTTCGCCAAGAACGCCAAGGAGGTGTGCAACAAGATCACCTCCCTGCGGAATGTGCTGATCGAGAACCGGACCGCCTACATGAAAATCGGGCAGCACCTGAAGAGCGCCACCCACATGACCGACGCCCAGCGCGACCTGATCGACCGCGAGTCGGAGAAGTTCGTTACCTTCTACACGCAGCACCTGGCCAAGATGCGCAGCGACTGGAAGGCGGCGAAGCGGAGGCCACAAGAGCGCCAGCACATCGACGCCGTGCTGGACCTGTTGGTCAGCTATCTGCACAGCGTGGAACAGATCTACTTGGACCAGAAGAAGTACCGGGTGCAGCACGAGCTGGAGACCTATAGACTGCTCAAGCTGGCGGCGGACAAGAAGAAGATACCAGTGCGACCGGCGGGCAGCAACAGTGGCAAGCTGGGCAGGCGCCTGCAGAAAAGCAATGACGAAGGGGAAGCTAAGGAAGCGTTGTCGTCGCCCAAGGAGGAAGAGTCCGCCGACAACGACTGGAACAATGATGGCTGGGACGAGTGGGACGATGATGATGAGGAGGAGGATACAGAGCAGGACAACCACGATGGGCGGGAGGAGGAGAAGCAGACTCCCGAGGCCAGTCAACACAAACCGAGGACGCGCAAGCGCAGCAGGCCCAATAGGGCGGCCATGAACTCTGACTCATCCGCCAAGGTGGCTCTGGAGGAGGAACTGCAAAAGTCAGCGCAGGAACAGCAGGAAGACGAGGACCCCCTCAGTGCCGAGGACATGCAACTGTTCGAGGCGGAGAACGTGCACATTTACAACTTCCTGCAGGGCGTGTCCGAGGAGGTGGAGCAGATTGAGAAGAACGTTGTGGACATTGCCCAGCTGCAGGACATCTTCACCGAGAAGGTAAGCAACTTGAGACCCCCCTGGAATTTAAATACGTTATTTAATGTTCCCAATCTACGGGGTTATTGTTATTATTGTATTGTTCAAATTTATATATCGGTAGTTGCTTAGTTGCTATCTAGCTATCTATCTCTCGTTACACATAATTCCATGAATGAAGAATGGGCTAGTTTAAACCATCTTTTAAAGGGAGTAGTAGAGGAGAAGTTATTGTTCCGTTTAAGTCCTGATTAGTAATTCATAATTTGACAAATACACCAATATATAATATTTAATATAGAATATATAATATATATAATTTAATAGACCAGTTTATGTGTTTATATATTTTTAAAAATAATAGTTATTTGTCCTTTGATTAGGTTTTCTTTTCGCTTAAATTTAAATCCATTTAAAAATCTTGTATTTTGTAGGTCGCCATGCAGCAGCACAACATTGAGCGGATTGTCAGTGCCGTCGTCGGCACCACCGAGAACGTTAAGGATGCCAATGAGCAGATCCGCCAGGCCACCCAACGAAATGCCGGGCTCCGTGTGTGGTCCCTGTTCTTCCTGCTGGTCATGTCGTTCTCCCTGCTCTTCCTGGACTGGTACTATGATTAGGTCTCGACCACCAATTAAAAATAAAATAAATGTTTAGCACTACTAAGGAACCGAAAGGGGGGCGAACAGCTTTGTTATCGTTTGGATCGCAGCACTACTAAATAAATTGTTTATTACATAGTTTATAAATAAAAAGAGAAATTACTTTTAAGGGCTATTTCTGTCTAGTTTATTTAAATAATAAAATGGAACTAAATTGGTTTTGAGAGCTGACCTTCAAGTCTCAGTGTAATAGGGATCTATACCAAATAGATTAACAACTAAAGGTTTAAGTGCTGTATTTAATGCTAGGGGTGTCTTAAGTGCTAACGAACTACTTTGTTCATTTTTTCATTTCTTGCTCTTTTTTAAAAATAAAATAAGTCTGAAACTGGGAACAGAAGTCGGGAAATGTATGTTATGTATGTCCTTAGCCTAAAGTTAACTTGTTGCTTGTTGCTTCGATTGGTTGATTTGTTGCTTGGTTTCATTGCATGAAATTGCATGATCTAAATTCTAGCTAGCTTAGCCTTAAGTTGCTTGTTGTCTGAGGGAGTGTACTTGTGGCTTAGTCGGTAATTGTTAAGTGCAATATCGCATTGCATTCGATGCAGTCTGCTGGTTCCTCTCGATCAAGAGTGGCTGGGCTTGGTTGGCTCCGATGGGAAGAATGAATGGAAGCTATTGGCCATTGAATATGACAATAGTGTAGGAAGGCGCCATGCTTCTCGTTGGCAAGGTTGTTGGTCTATGATTTGCCACCAATATGGAGTTGTAGACCAAATGATAGGACGTCGTCGTCGTCGCGGGTAGTGTATGTTATGGCGTTGGGGCAATCGTTTCCAGAGCCACAGAGCTGGCACCGCCAGCACAGCTCTCCACCGAATTGGGGTATTCATCGGGGCTTTGGACGTTGTACATGTTGCTGTTGTTGCTCATAGGTGCGGTCTCCTCAATGGGTGTTGGTGGATTCTCTAACTTATCGTTACTAAGGATGCTGTTGCTGTTACTGTTGTTGCCGGCTGACTTCAATACGGCTGTCTCCTCGTTGATAAACACTCCCAGCGGCAAATGGGAGTTCATGTGAGCTACAGAGGAGAGGAAAATAATATTAATACTTTGTTTAGCTTAGTTAAAGGTTTATATTTGGTATATAGCATTAGGTGCATGTCAGCCTAGGCCATGCAATAAATCAGGCGTATCAAGTCAAGCCCTATTATATCTACAGCAACTAGAAGACACCTGCCATACTATATAGTATCAAATCGGAGAGAAAGTGTTGCCAAAATTGTTGAATTTCTAATTTTATTCCAAAGATCTGTGAGTTATTTAATGGCTTATTTGCAATACTTTAAATTATGCTATTTTTATCAGCTTTAAATTAAATTCAACAACTTTGGCTTCACCGATTATAGCCTGGTCTGAACTTTACCGCGAAAAACCTTAAAATGAAGAAAGGACCGTGGACAGAACTCGCATTTGTAAAACAGCTCGTTGTGGGTGCGACGATGTCTGCGCAATTCCTTGAGATATTCGAATGACCGTTCGCATCCATCGCACTGGTAACCGAGCCCTGGAAAAGACAATTGGCGTTGGCCATTGTATCTGCATATTCGCAATATCCATGTCCACACACTGTGAACTTGAAGCCAATACGACAAGCGAATAAATTTGGTTACATTTTTGGGTTTCACTAGGGAAGAAACACTCAACAACATGTAACATTGAATGGGAGATTTTGGTCATCTAATGGGAGTTCATGAAAAAACCAACAAGCAAAGCAAATAAAATGTAACAAGTTTATTCCATATAATTTCCTTGGAACTCTTGCCCTTAGTAACGAAATGCACTTACTAAAATGGAATGGAAATAAGTGCTTATGTCAAGGGATTAATAACAATGTCAGGCCTAATGGTTAATGACTTAAAAACGAAAAACCCTCAACGTACAATGCGGGCTGTTTTTTTTTTTTGTACCTTAATCTCCAAGCGATCCATAGCTCTATAGCAGTAATGCCCAAGCCCCCGCCACATGTGGTTGGTAAAAATTCTGCCGGTTCTCTGCCGCTACACAGACAGTGTAAACGTGACGTGAGCAGCAGCAGCAGAGAAGAGAGAGAATGAGAGGTCGAGTGGTGGCGGTTGCCAGAGCAGTGCAAAGCATTAAAATTTAATGCTTAATAATTAAATTTTCATGCTTTGCACTGCTCTGGCAACCGCAACGTCTCACGCGAAGCCAACTTCGTTTTTCTCTTACGCACACAAATGCAAGTCACGTCATTGTATTTGTGTGGGCATCACTGCTCTATAGAGATCAAGCAGCTTAGCCTTACTAAATGTAATCTCTGGCAAAATGACTACTTAAAATGGTTCTAGTTTTGCTTACAATTAATGTTATTTATGCTTTGTGGTTAGGCGACATTTTCTAAACATGCAAAAGGTTCAAGCTGTGTTAATTTTGGGCCAAGCAATGCATTGAGAAGCGTTCGATTTAATGAGCTTTTTGCCTCCTTGAAACAAGGACCCTTCGATCAGGATTACCTTTTGCAACACACTTGGGCGGAATATACTGTCAATAACAACAATGAAACGATAACAACAGCAACAACGTAAGGGGATTAGTAAGAGGCTTATATTACTCGAGCTACGACATCTCCAAGTATATGTGAATGGGGGGATTAGGAAGTTAGTGGAGTAAGTAAGGCGGCCTGAGCCCCGAACCCTTTAAGTAGCACCACCCCATGAGCGTGTTGTGCCCCCAAAACTTACCACCGTGAAACTTAACGTGCGTCTTCAGGGCACTCTCCGTACCAAATTGCTTGCCGCACTCGTCGCAGGTGTGCGGCTTGGACAGCAGGTGCACCGTAATCTTGTGCAGCGTCAGCTGCGAGGGACGCGGAAACCGCACATGGCACATGCTGCACTCGTACGGCCTGCCCTCCACATCGTGCGACTCCATGTGCCGCTGCAGGGCCGTTCGCAGGCGATAGCCCCGCTTGCAGATGTTGCACACGAACGGCATTGTGGTCTGGGATCCGTGGGCCAGCTGGTGGTGCTTCTTTAGCGCAATCTCGTTGGTGAAGCGCTCCTCGCAGTACGTGCATTGGTGGCTGGGCCGCAGCTCGCTCACCGGCGGCGGGGCGGGCGACTGAGGCGGTGCCGGCGAAGCGGGCGGAGCTGGTGACGCCGGCGGTACATGGTCGAAGGTGGAGGATGAAGGCGACGATGATGGCGAGGGCGATGCCACGGGCGTGGCCAAATGCGGCCCCACAATGACACCTCGCTTACGGTACTGCCGCAACGTGGTCGTGGAGTCTGGCTCGGATTGTTCAGGCGAAGGCAGCGTTATGTGCTGCGAGACCATCATGGGCTGAGGCGATGGAGCCGAAACGATCGTTGAGGGCGGCGTAAGCACCGTTGGAGGAGACTGCATGGTGGGCAGTTCCTCGTATCCGCCGCTGCTGCAATGGCTGTGACCTGCAGTGCCTGAAAAGATAAGAGTTTAGTTTTTAATTATCTTTAAGTTTTCATTAATAAAAATCCAATAAACTCACAATCCTCGCAATCTGGACAGCATAGAATCTTTCGTGGCGTCGTTGTGCTGGCCTGGACGTCCATTGCTGCTAGGGCAAAGATTTCGTTTTAAAATTTGATCTTTGAGGTGAAAGCATAACCAAGCTCACTTGACGGATGCGGCGATTGTGGCGGCTGCGTTGGCGGCAACACTGGCAGCTTCTGCTGCTGCGGCAGAGTCGGCAGCCGCTCCTGTTGCGGACGACGTTGCTGCTGCTGCTGTTGTTGCTGTTGCTGCCGATATGGCTGTCGGGGCTGATATGCTCTTGGTTGATACGGCAGTTGCGTTCGCCGTTGCTGCTGCTGCTGCTGCTGCCGTCCGTTGGGGATCTGCAGCTGAACATCCTCCACCCGAACACTCTCAACGGTCTTCAGTGGCATGTGGAAGCGCTGGATGTGCAGGTCCAATGCTTTTTGGGCGGGAAACACCTGCGAGCACTGGCCGCACTGGTACTCCTGCACCACGTGGTGGTTGAGGATGTGCTGCGACCTCTTGCTCCGGCCGGGAAATGCCAGCGGGCAGTGCGGACAGTTGAAGGGAGCCACGGCCGGGTGGAGCTCAATGATGTGGCGGCTGTACTCGAAGCTGTTGGAGAACCTTGGCCCGTTCTGGCAGAAGCGGCACTTGAGGGTTAAAGCTCGACCCGTTGGCGTTGTGGCGGGTATGGGGTTTACTTTGGTTGAAATCGACTGGGCTCCAGGCATTCCTATCACCGGATGGGTCTGCAGGTGACGGTGCTGCTGCGGTTGTTGCTGAAACTGTTGGTGTTGCTGCTGTTGCTGCTGCTGCTGCTGATGGTGTTGCTGCTGCTGCTGATGTAGTTGCTGGCGTTTCGCGTATTGCAGGCGATGCAGATCGTTGCTGATGGGCGCCCCATAGGCGTGCAGCGGTGCTTGCTGCGGGTGGCTGGCCGAGGCCACCGGTTGCTTCATCTCCGGCTGTTGGATCAGTATCATGATGGGTTGCTGTTGCTGCTGCTGTTGCTGTTGTTGCTGCTGCTGCTGCTGTTGTTGCTGCTGCTGATGATGACGCTGCTGCTGCTGTTGCTGGTGCTGGCTCACCTCCTCCAACATGTAGTTCTCATTGGTGTCCACCGAGGCAGGCTGCAGCATGGTGTAAGTCTCCGTGGTTTGCTGAGGATACAAATCACTGGCACTGATGTAGTAAGTGGTCTCAATGGGTGAACTCTTGATGGCCTCCAGACCGCCCACCGATGACCACTGGACTTGCTGCTGGTGCTGGTGCTGCGGCTGCCATTGCCGCGACTCGGAGGAGGGCAGCGAGATGAGCTGCACCTTATTCGACGAGGAGGACTGCTGGACCGTCTGCTGGACAATGTGCTGCTGATAGATCTGCTCGTAGGTGACCGTCGTCGTGGTGTCCCGCGTCTGGACATGCGGTACCACCTGGGAATAGCCCTGGGGCTGAATCTCCTGCATCATACATACCGTGGGCTGGCTGTGGATGCGAGTCTGCGTCTGCGTCTGCAGCAGCTGGTGTGCGTTCTGTGACTGAGGCTGATTGTGCAATTGAATCTGGTTCTCGACCGCCACGATCTGGTGTTCAACGTGCGAGTGGCTTTCCGGATGCTCCTCGGGCGCCTGCACTGTCAGGATTTCGTGCTGCATCTGAGGCTGTATCTCAATCTGATCCGTATCCATCTGTTCTGGCGCATTCGAGGACTGCTGTTGAACCTCAGCCTGGGCTTCAGTCTGTGCAGCCTCCACGGTTGGCTTCTCCGCCTGGGCTGGCTGCAGGTCACTCAGAAACTGCGTCAACTCCAAGTGCAGGCTCTGGCCCGGTTCGGGCGTGGCCTCGATGTTCTCAAAGCAGGGTATGTCGTTCTGGAAGCCAATCAGTTCGTTGCTAAAGTTGCTGTTATCGAACAGATCCTCGTTGGCAGCGGCTGGCTTCTGCTCTTGTGGCTGTGGTTCCGCCTGGACAGGACTCTCCTCAAAGGGATTGGTCGGCGATGAGCTGGCGGAGGGCTCTTGCTCAGTCAGCGGAGCATAGTCGGCGGGCGTGAGAAACTCATCGATGTGGGCACAGTTCGGCGTGTACATGTGCTGGTCCTGCATCTCGTTGAGGATGCCATTCAGCGTGGTCTCCACATCGTTCATCTCCACCTCCAGCTGCTGCTTCGCCTCCAGATCGTTGAGGGGCAGTGGCAGCTCCGAGGAGGGCGTGGGCGATGGAGCCGGCGTGGTGGCCTTCAGCTGCTCGATGCCGTTCTCACAGTGCTTGGCGAACTCGGCCATGAAGTCCATGGGCGTGGGTCCAGACCGGATCACCGGCACCTCTTCATCAGTCTCCGATTCGTAGGGTGGGGACTCGGCTGCACTTCCTCCTCCACCTGGTATTGCTTCAATTTCATTGGTTCGGAGTGCCACAGTAGAATTGAAGCTATCTGCTGTAGCACTCTGGCAAAAATTTTCATCGTTGGCATTGTTGTTCACATCGTCGGGCTGGACGGCTGGCTTGTCCTCGTTGTTCTGATCCACGACCAGGCGGCGCTGTAGATTCTCATCGAGCACCTCCAGCGGTATGCTCACAATGATCTCCGGCTGGTCAACAGATTCCGGTTGCGGCTCACTGGGCTCCGTGGATGAGGTCAGCTCCTCGGATTGCAGGGGATCGTCGCCCTGCGACTGAGAACCATTTGAGAGTGATGAACATTCCGTTGAAAGGGTGCCATCACTGGCTACTTCCACAGGAAGAGGTGATTCTTCCTTATTGTTAACTTTTACTGTGTCTTTTTGATCCTCGAACTCCCCGCCCAGGTTGTTGGTGACTTCTTCTGCTTCGTCTTTTGGCAGTATAGCTTCTTTAGCTTCAACGGAATCCTTTTCCTCTTCCTTTGAGTTGGCTGGCTCCTCCATAGAGTTTTCTTGGCTCAAACCATTTGAGGTAATTACCGTGTCCATCGTCTCTTTCTCCGGTGCCACCTGATCATCTCCAATGTGGTTAGAATTGACTTCCTTGGTCTCTACTGGGAGCTGGCTTTCCTTTGGCTCACCCGAAGTGCTGTCTATGGACTCATCGCAGGATGGGACACAGTTTTCCTCCTTTGGCTCCATTTGATCAGACTTTGTATTCTCTCCAGCCTCCTGCTCCTTCCTGACCAACGATCGCTTCTGCCTCTTGGTTGGATTGTAGATGGGAGAGTTCCTCACGCGCCGCCCGCGACGTGGTGCGCTTGACGAACGCCTGGGGAATCGCAACTCATCGGCCAGCGCGGATTGTGTGGACGTGGAGGAGGGACTGCCGTCGCTCTCGAAGCCACGACAGGGACCCACGGACAGGTCGCTCATCCGATCAGTGCTGCTGGTGCTCTTCGCATCCTGGTCGGAGAGCTCGGTGGTGGGACTGGATGTATACGTCTCGGAGATCTGCTTGCGGGCGGCCTTCGTCTTCCAGGGCATGTTGCTGGTATCGATGGCAGACGAATGCTCCATCTCGTAGCCGCTGGAAAAGGCTCGAAACTTGCGCAGACGAAGCTGGAGGCGTCTGGTCTTGGGCGGCGGCAAATCCTGGGACTCTGTTCGAGTCGCTGTAGGTGTTGAAGCTGCGGCGGTGTCCGATTCAGACACCATACGGCGTTTGCGCTCCGGTTGGTACGCTGCTGGCTCCTCCTCCTCCTTGGGCGACTGCTGCTCCTCCTCCTTTTCCTGCTTCTGCGATTGCTTTTGCTGTGCTTGCCGCTTGGCTAGCCTGGCCGTCTGGCGGTCGGATATGTCCTGAGCGAAGTCCTGCAGACGCTGTTGCATCCGTACGCATTTCCGCCGAAACTTGGCCACCATCAGAAACTGAGCCATGCACTGGCGGCAGATCTCCTGAGGAAGGCCATCGTCGCGATTTATCTGGAAATTAAAAGAAATTTAATTAACAAATATTATTAAAGAGTTTCTGCTTTTAGGGGTTAATTTTGGAAGCTCAAAGAGAGGCTTTAATAATTTTAAAAACTTTCTACAAGATGCTGAAGAAGACCAAATAAAATCACTAAGATACCGAACGGCCATATATTTGATTTGCAATATGCAAGCTATTTTTCAGCTGGCGACGATTATCCTACTTTCTCCTATCGTATGGCGTTACTTATCTTGAAGATTATAATGTCTTTGATTTTACCCATTTTTTACAGAGCAGAAAATACATAAAAGCCTTGATTTATGTCTTCACACATATTGCTTCTTTTTTTTAATTTATAGACCCCCTTCTATATATGGATCTATTACCCACAAACCAAATCATAGATTTTATAGTCTATGTGACATTAGCCAATCCAAAACTGTTTGAACAAGAGATGAATGCAAATTGCTGCTAAAAATATTAGCCTCTAAGTTTTTAGGACAACTGAAAGGCGAGTTAGCCAATAAAATGGTTAATCCAATCGGGGCAGTCACCGATTTCCGGCGTATATCTCTTACTTTTCTTCTTTTCGTGGCTGGCCAAATTATGAATTAATTAATTGACATTGAAACTGCTAGAAAAAAAGGTGAGGCAAACCGCCGCTCGCTTTGAATGGAAAGCCAAAGCCAAAGCGGACTTATTAATGAGCAATTCGTTCGGTTTATGGTTTATGGGCAGCTGCTGCCGCTGCTGGTCTCTGGGTCGAAGTCCCAGGCCAATCTCCGATCTCTGCAAAACTGCACAGGTGGTGCTATGCCTGGGCTGGCGTGGCCGATCGGAGCATTCGAGTGGCAACTATTCCAAACGCCACGAGCACCTTCGTTTTCTATTGGGATTTGGAGCAAATAATTTGCCTTTTGTTTTCCAATTGAGCGATTTCATTAAAGAAGCAGAGACGGTCGAGCCGGTCAGACAGCCAGCCAGCCAACAAATCACAATGCCAGAGCATGCGGGCAAAATAATATTTTTATAGAAAAGACCATTTCAATTAAGGCGGAGTCCGAAATGGAGGCTCACAAAAAACTATACCATTTATTGCATAATTCAAGATCAAAAAAATATGATGTAACTATGGCAAGTATTGGGAAATTACACAAACATTATAATCTGATTAATTAAATCCCCTATTAATGTGGATTAGACCTAATCTTAAGTAATTTTTATAAGAAAAGGTATAAAGCCTTCTCTGGTTTAAGCAGGAAATTAAGAAATACCTGCCAGATGTCCATCAAGTCAGTGACTTTTTTACAATTACTTTCCATAAAAAAAGCTATAGAGGCCCAAAAACCCAATTAACAAGTTCAAGACCTTTCAAAAAGGTCAGCCACATTAGGTGAAGGGAAAGCTCCGGCATAAGTAAGTCAAAAGCTGATAAAACATACAAAAAAGTGCAACATAAAATTAAATACAACCAATAAACAAGCGAAAAAATATAAAAAACAAATCGTAAACACAAATGGAGGAGTCGGAGACAACGTGATGTGGTTCAAGATTCGCTTAGCTTATGGTAATGCCAATACAGTTCCCAAAAATGACATAAAACCCGTACGAGCCGGCGGAAATTTATGCAGCAGAGTCCGGGGAGCCGAGACGGAAATTTGAACAATTCCGAATGCAGAAGACGCCGACAATGCATTACCGATGAGAGACGAGCTGGAGCTGGAGCTGGAGCTGGCCGAGAGACCAGAAAATCACAAGAATAAGAAAACCGAAAACCGAAAACCTCAACAAATGGCAGAAAAATGCACAGAAAAGCAAAAAATAAACCGACGACAGTCGTCACAACGGACCGCCGTCAAGTGTAAATGACAATTGAAGTAAATGTGGTCCCGTCCGGTTGATGCGTCTCCAGAGATGGGATCAAACGGTTGTATGTATATATACTATATAGATATGTTTGTCCATTTCAACGGCATTCGGCACTGGAGCGCATGAAAATAAATGCAAATGCGTTGAATACACTACAAGTAAATAAATAAATAAACTTGCATTGCTTGGCATACCTAATAAAGCCAAGAATCCAGAGCACCTAGCGAGCTCACCTCGTTGAACAAGCGGAAAACTTTCCAGCCCATATAATCCCCTTTGAAAGCGGTGGAGAAAAATGGTCAAAGTTTTGGTGTCTGTACTCAAAGTATTACATAAAAAGTTCGCCCGCTTTACTCAATGAATTTTAAAAATGGTTGACAATAAAGTCAATAATAATAAAGGAACTTAAAGATTTGTAGCTCGCTCTGATTTCAGATATTTTAACTACCAGATGCTAAATGATTAGTGATAAAAAGTACACACTTGAGTTACTTAAAGTGATGATTATCACTCAATCAAGACCTCAAAAATTGTCCAGCAAAAGTAAACAATTAAAGGAAAACCGAGTCAAGACTTGTTAGGCCTAAAAGGTAATCCAGAAATCAGACATTTACAGGCAGATGCTAAACGATTTCTGATTTCTGTGTACACTTGAAATACTTTAAGAGATGAAGAGCTCAAAAATGGTCGACACAAAAGTAAACAATAAAATAAACAGGGCTGAAAGGAAAGAGGTAAAAGGGCTTGTCTGATTTTTGGGATAAGTAAATTCCAATTGAGATATTTACTCCCAAATTCCATACAATTTGTGATAAGATAAAAACATTACAAAGTACTTTTATTGTAACCAATAAACCCACCAAAAACTGTAAATAGGAAACATTGCTAGCACCCCAAAAGAGGCTTGTCAAATTTTGAAAGAAATGTAATAAATTGTCTACTTTAGACATATCTCTCTCTGTTTCTCTGAGTAATTGATTAATAACCATAAAACATTTTAATTAGCGTCATATCACATTTACACGGGACATGGAATGGAACGCAACACATTTCAATTAGCCGGCTAAAAAGCCTCACAAAAATATTATAAACAACTTGAGAGGGAAAAAAATATACACAAAGTGCCGGCGGCAGTTGGCAGTTTTTTTTTTTTGTCATAGTTGAATGACAAACGCAATAAAATGAACATGACACAAATAATAATAAATGCAATATAATAGCTTATTTAATTGTTTAAGCGATTTGATGAAATAATCAAGGGGGAGAAAGCAATACCTTACGCAGAGAGATCATCCCATGGGTGGGGCCATCTCAGTAAGTAACAATCAAAGGTAGCATCATTAAGGAGTACTTTCCTGTAACGGTTAGGGCTTACGCAAAACAATGACACATTTTGTAGCTTTCCACTGATTGACAGTTTTGTTATTGTCGTCGAGCACTGTATATTTAAGGCGAGAGTAATTGCTTTGCGATATAAAAAATTAATCAGCTCGAGTTGGCTCGAGTCAAAGGGCACGATAAATGCAGGCACACTCATAAAATTCAATATCCGGACATAACGAACCGTTGTTCTTATTTGTCTTACGAAATTGCAGCAATCTAAAATGGACAAATAACCCAGAAAGCCAACACAATTGAAAGATTAGTTCGAGATAATCACAATTATCCCAGAGTCCAAGCCACAGCCAGACCAATAATCATTCCAATCCATTGCAAACCATTGCCCCGAGGTTCGATTTGTCGTGGCCTTTGGACGCCAACTTGGCTGTGTTGATTCGATTCTCCTCTCACCACTCGGTGTGTTTTGGCACAAGACACAATCGCAGGAACTGTTGGCCCTTTCTCTTCCTAGTTTCACCCGGGACGGCTTAAGCGAAAAGCAAAAGCAAATGGTGGAAAACATCAAACACGCCATGAAAGAAATTGCCTTAATTCGCACTCAATGTGCAGGCGATTACGGGCGAGAGAAAAACTAAAGCAAACTGCCATAAGAAATATAAATTAAAACAACAGCAGGAGAAATCATTAAAAGAAAATAAAGCCTTGGCTTGGCTGGGTTGCGTAATCCGAATCCGCAAATACCCTTGTAATCCATCTGCTGTTATGGATATAATTTGTAGCGAAGAAATAGTTGATTTCAAAAGCAGTCAGCAGTCAGGGAATCAAGTGTCTGGGCCATTAAAGTGATTCTGTAGATTTGTAAACAGTTTCCATTTCTGTTATGCGATAGTGGTTGCAAATTAATTGCTGGGCGTCATTAAAAGGGCATCGAGATAAACCTTTAAGAATCACTAGTAAAATTATTGGAAAAACAATTTTAGAGAAATGAATATTGAGCGAAAAAAACACGTTACATTAAGCCCCCTTAAATCCCCTCGACAAACTCGGAATTTATGCCATCAGTGACTGGAAAAAAATCGTATTATCTTCGTAAAGTGTAGCACATATGGCGGGCATCGAAAAAGAAATGCAAAAGCGATTTCGATATGGTTTGCAACATCCGGATTGCTGCACTGCACTGCGGAGAGGCCAGTGCCCCTCCTTCTTCAGTGCGGCAAAAAAAAAAAAATTTAATAACTGTAAACTGTGCTGCAAGAAAGCCGGAGTCATAAATAAAGCTGAGGATAGCGCTGGAATAACTGGGCAAAAGTGGTGCGAGAGAGATGATAAATCGCTGGGATGCAAACATAAATTTACATTTTTGATGATAATTCGTGCAGGAACCACCCTCGCACTCGCAAGGCGGTAAGCAAATTAAAATCGAAATGAAAGTCAACAACCCAAAATTTCCGGCCAAGAAACTCCGTCAGCAACTCTCCGGGAGAAGCCACTCAATGTTTAACTAATTAAGAGATGAGCGCCGCCCCGTGTGGGGATGCTACTATCTTCCGGGGTAAACGGGGTGGCTGAAGGTGGGGTGGTGGCACTTCATCTGCAACAGCTTACGACTCTAATGTAGCCATAAAAAGCCGCAACAGACAACAGACGGCAAACATTTGTAATCAAAGCCCGTGGTGTGTGTGTGTGTGTTGTTGTGGAGCAGCGAAGGAGAGCACGGCGGCGAGTCAGCCAGGACGGATACTTAATAAATCATACGCCCCATAGACAAGAGACCCCTCCAACATGACAAAGGGCGCGCGGCGCTGGTGCTGGTACTGGTGGAGAGGAGAGGCGTAAACAAACAACAACAGCATCGAGGGGAAGTGGTCGGTAAATGGTTAGCATTTTGCCAGCCAACCGGGACCGGGACCGGGACGGAGACCGGAGACTCCCGGCATCCCGGGGTGGGAAGTGTTGCCTTTTCGCACTTAATCCCAGCAGTAGCAGCAGCAGCAACCGCCGCACCAGCAAACAACCAGCAACCCAACCCACTTGTGGAACTTGTTGGCTTTTTCACAATTTTCCTTAATTGCAGCGGACACTGCCTGTGCTGTAACTGTAACTAAAAAACAACATGTAATAGGGCTAATGTCGAGTGTGTGTGTCACGACCATAAAACACCCTTGCTTTTTTTGCTTTTGCTTTTCCATGGCATGCTTTCCCGGCAAGAGCAATTTTCCAAGCTTAATATTAGTCCAATCGATTTGAAATTCGATAGTTTAGTTTGGCCAAAAGTTGGGGTCTTTAATTTGGCAACTAATGTCTTTACAGTGTTGTTTGACAGTAAGTAACCTGATAGGCATATATCATAAAGTTTCTCTGCTGGTTCTGGCTAATTTATAGGTCCGGAAACTCATTCTTTCTGCCTTTTAACAAACACAATATACCTCTGGCCGAGTGAAACAATAAAAAAGGAAAAGGATGCTGAGTGCGAAATTCTCTCTGTTTCACACACACTTACTCAATCTGTATGGCATATCTGTAGTTATATGTGCTAATAGGCGGAGCAACAAAAGCCACAAAAGTGGGGAAAAAGCGCGCAGGCTGGCGAGGGACAGGCGCTGCAAACGAGGCCACCAACGGGATTCCGGCTCGGGTGCCTGGGTAAATGGGAGGTGAGAGTACGATGCAGGCAGACCCAAAAAGTGACCGGCATATCGATTAAGCGAAGGCTTCAAACAAAAAAAGAGAAACAATGGAAATTCAAGTGATCTATTTAAAAGTGAAAATCGAACAGCACAAAAAAGAAAAGGCCACAACAAAAAAATTAAAAGATACAGATATACATATATATGACGTGTCTGCGGCTGAAAAGTTAGTTGAATTTCGTTAAAATACATCCATCATATATGCATACAATCGACCCTGAACTAAAATGAGAACGAATCAATTGATATATTCGATTTATGGTTGAAATTCTGCCAACACGCGCGACCTGAGCCGCAGCTGAACTAGATATTTATGATAAGCACTTTAGACAAAGTATATTTTAAATTGTAAACAATTTATTCTGGGAACTGGCTATCGCCGCCAAACAATGAAAGAAGTTCCAATGAATAAACAAAAGATACCCGTGCCGAGTTTTCATTAAGCGGTCAAGTACCGATTGCGCAAAAAGTGCCATTATAAATGCCAAAACGAGCTTGAATTACATTACAAAAAAAACCATGGCATTCGGATTGAAAACTATTGCGATTGTTATCACCAAGTTCCCATTTCCCCGAAGGTTCGTAAAGCTTATCTAATTTCTCAGAGGCTTCGGGCTCCCGTTGTCTCGATTGAGAAAGAGAGAGATCAGCAATTCATATGAGAAGAAGCTCCAGCTAGCAGGCAGATATTGCCTTGTTTTTTTTTACTCCATTAAAGGTCAGTCTTAATTCTGTTTCATTTTCTTCTTGTCTTTTGTTTTTCTCTACGGATTTGCTCAACTGGAAGCTCAACGGAAACGGCCACATTCCTCTTGTGATTTTTTCATTGTTTTGTAATCTAAATATATGGGAGTTGTTGCCCAAGAACGAACAATGTTTTCTTTGCAAGATGTTTTTCTTTTTCTTTTTGCATAATATCTGTCGCAATTCACAAGAGCCTGACATGTCTTTATTATTTATATTTTATTTTTGGTTGAATTCGTTTATTCTTACGCTTCTTCAACTTTGTGGCAGTTGAATATGATCTCTTTGATTGTTTGATTGTTTACTCTTTCATATATTTTTTTGCCTGTCGCTCATATGTCAGCTTTTTGTTGGCGCTTCATTTTGATTGTGCATTTTCGTATTATTTCATTTGAACTTTGTTGCTAAGTGCTGACTTGATTTTTTCCGCGATATTATTTTGCTTGCAACAAGAATTTACGAGTTTTTTTTTTTTTTTTGTATTGACAAGCGTGGAAAATATTTTCTTCACACCAACAAACTGGTTGTTTATGGAATATTTACTGAATTAAATTTAAGCACTCTGTTTTTCTTCGTTCTTTTTCACTTTTTCGTTCATTTTTATGTCGTTTCTTTTGCGTTTTAATTTTCTTTGTTGTTGCCTTGTCAGAGGTCAGTCCACATGATCGAAAATTTATTTAATTCTTATTCCGTCTTGAAATTTTCGTATTTCGTAGACTTTCACTTGGCCTTCTCGCGGTAGAAGGCCGCAAGTGCGTGAATTTTGTGAAATATTTTCGAAACTAAATGATATCACTTCCTCTTGGCACTTTGTACTCTTTTTTCTGAATTTTCTTTACTCACTCTCGTCGTTTTTTTGGTTTTATTACTTTTAATTTTTGATTTATTTGTCACATTCTAATTACACCGCAGCAGCCTCGTCGATCTTACTTGTCTGGTTATTTTTAAACGCTCTCGTTTGCCCAGTTCTTCTTGTTTCTAGGAGCTCTAGTTCTAATTTTAATGTTTTTCCGATCCGATTCCGAGTCCGCGTGCGTGCAGGGTGCTGGCCGGGCTTCGATTCAGCCGGAATATTAACGGATACTGAGAGGAAGCTCCGGTTTTGGCCGCCGGCGCAAACCTTTCTACTTAATTTGATTGGAATATGCGCACAGGAGGTCGGCGGCAGCTGGGGAAGCTACTGGTTCTACTGGTCCGTTGGTCGATCCGCCGGCTGCTGCGGTGGTGTGTCAGTGGGGGATTAGCACGCAGCCAGGCCAGCATCCAGAACAGTGGTGTCGTCGTAGTCGTCGTCCCCTTTGGAGCCGACCCTGGTCCCCGCAGATCCCCTTTGTTTGGGCTGTCAGGTTGGTTTGCTGGCGCTGCTGCTCTTTGGTTGGCTGATTGTTTCTGGCTGCCGTCGACGTCCTTGTTTCGGTGGCTGCTAAATGTCAGAAGCGGTGAAAAATGAAGCCCTCCGCTTTTGATGTTGTCCTGCCGCAGACCTGCAGACTCGGCAGACTCTAGTCGCCCTTTCGGCCACCCTCTGCATTAATTTTTCATTGGCGTGTGTCCGTGGCAGACGGCCGGCCGGGGGATAAATCCATAAAACAATTTGAGAAATTAAACAATCAAAAGGCGTTAAGTGTTCCTGACTCTTGCCCTGGCCCGGGCCCGGGGGTTGATTACGCGCATCTCCTCTTGCTTTTGCTGATTACTGATTACCGGGAGATGCGGATGTTAATGCCGGTGTTATTGCGACCAGCTGGTTGTTCTGGCCTTGTTTGTTTGCCTACTTGATTAACCCGGGCAGCGAGTCAACAACGAAAATAATAAGCATTTGGCTTTGTCACACATCATGGCGGTTTATGTTTTTATGCCTCATCCTCCAGATCTGCCTCTGCCTCTGTCAGTGGCAAAGGAAAAGTGCTCTCTTTTTGCCGGGGTGTGAAGCGCATTTTATTGGCTTTTATTACGCACTTGAGCCGCCCTCCCAGCCACTTCAGCTACTAGACTGAAGTATTTATAAGATAACCTCTCATCTCCTCTTGATTGACAGAGCACTTAATTTACATAAAATTGGGGTGAACAAGAGAGCATCTAAGGAGTACAGGAAGCTGTAGTCTGTAGCTAAGCCAAGCTAAGTTGGCCAATTAATTTGCAGAAAAATGATCTGAGATAAGAACTGGTTTTCTTTCTTATTTTTTGGCGGACTCGAGGTCTTAGCCGGCTTATTTAGTTCACATAAATCAAGACGCGGCGACTATTAAGGCAAGACACTCAAAGATCTTGTCCAAAGACAAGCAAGAGGCTATTTATTTGAATGTTGTCATAAATATGTTGCAGTTTCAAGCCAAGAAACCTCATCAGTTTTATTTTTATAGCGGTTTATCGCTGAATTAGTACTTGGGGATTTCAGGTGCAAGGCCTACCATAACTTGGGCTTAAAGTAGGTAAGCCGCAGAGGCGGTCTGCCCCGTTATGAGGGTTTCTTTCCACTTTTTGTTGAGTCAGCAAATATCAAATATAGGTGGCAAAAGTCAGCCAATAAAAAAATAATAAATATAACTGGTTTCTTAAAATGTTTTCCGAATTTATTGTTTCCAGAAGTCATAAATATGTTGCAGTTTCCAGCCAAGAACCCTCATCAGCTTTAATTTTATAACAGTTTATCGCTGAATTAGTACTTGGGAATTTCAGGTGCAAGGCCTACCATAATTTAGGCTTACAGTAGGTAAGCCTCAAAGGCGGTGTGCCCCGTTAAGAGGGTTTTTGTTGAGTCAGCCACTAATAGCAAATATCCAATATAGGTGGCAAAAGTCAGCCAATGAATTAATAAAAATATAACAGGTTTTTCTTAATATGTTTTGATAATTTATTTGCTATAAATAACTGTTTCTTTCTAGAAGCAGTCAATCGATTCGAAATAAGCTTAAATTCTGAAGGCAAACAGCAAAAGGAGCATATATTTAAGCAAAGAGTGTGGCTTTTAAATAATCAACAAATGAGCAACAAACTAGAATGTGGCTTTATTCGCGACATATGTATATTTGCTATCAAGAGACTTGCAGACTTCAGGCTATAGTCGGTTACCCTAAACACACACAAAGTACTTGTCAAAGACGAGAAGGCAGAAGGCTGGAAGTTACAATTGTTTCCCAGAAGTGGCAAAACTTCTTCCATCAGACTTCACTTTGCCATAAACTTGAATGATAAAACTTGTCTCGAATAAACAATGGCAAGCAAATGTGTTATTATAAAAGCCCCTCACAACCCCCAGAGGCACTAATAGCAAGCTGATTGAGGAGAAAACCATAATTAAAGTGTAATTTAAATAGTTAATTGTAAGTCACACCCAGAATTAAATTAAGGCAGTGAGAAACGCAAACAACTTTCAGGTAAATATTGTGGAATTTGTTATAATTAATATGCAAATAAATAAATATACAGAATGGTCTTTTATACGAATTCTGCTATCTTCTGACACAACCTTCCTGCTTTAAATTTTTCAAATATTTGTCTAGACTTTGGATTTTGGCCACGTTGCTGCTTAGCCTAATTATAGCCCGCGAGACGCGTATATCACACTTTTGATTGTTTATTTATAATTTGCGTTGTTTTCCCTGGTGCTCATTTGGAAGTGAGCACTCTGTGCGCAGTTTTTTCTAATTTTAATTTTAATGTACAATTGGCCGGGCGCCCAAATTAATTAGTCAAATAAACAAACAAAGAGTTGGAGACAAACAAAAGTCCACATGCACAGCTCAACGCTCACAGCTCACAGCTCGTAGATCGTAGCTCCCAGCTCCCAGTGCACAGGCACAGCGCATAGCCCACATCGCACAGCGACAACACACATAACACATAATGCTGGAATTTCTCTAAAAGTGATACGGGAAAATTGCAAAGTAGCAAGGGGATAGCATACTCCACTGTGGGTGGAGATTTGCGGCATGCCACCTACAATTTGTGTCGCTTTCTAGGGGCTTAACATTTTCCAGCAGACTCCCCAACTGACAGCGGGATTTGCAACTATGAGCACGGGTTCAGCCAGATAGAGATAGGAGGGAGAGAGTGCGAGAGTGAGAGTAACTAAGCTGCGGAAAATCAAGTGAATTCGAGTGTAAGATACTATAAAATGTATAATAAATTACACGAAACCCAACCGAAACCGAGTAAATCTCTGCTGTTTGGGTTTCGTTTCGGCAGCATTCCTTTCGACGCGTCGAAAGCAATTTAATTTGATTGTGGAAAAGTTTTTGTTTCGCAGAAAGCCAAATGAGATAATGGTCGACCAACGAAATTATTTAAATAAGAATCAGGCGGAGATGGTGGCGATGGCCAGTTTGACACTCTCGGTTAGGTAAGCTTATTATTAAAAGAGTTTCATTAAAATTTCTAAAGGGATATATATTCAAATTAGTCGTCGCCCAAGCAGCGAGCAGTCAAAGGTCTCTGTCTAAATGCATTTGCGCACAAAGAGTTAAGCTACGGAAAGTCAACGAAAAGAGAGCGAGACTTTCACCGCTTCGGGGTGAAACTCTTTAGAATTCGCTTTGCTGCCTGAATGCATTTCCGTTGCCATTCATACTTTATGAACTTGGCTTTTATGATGCGTTACGTTGGTTGGACATAATCATCATCAGCCGCCCACCTGGGACACACGTGGCTCTTAGTGAGTGGTTAAAAACAAAAAAGAGCGACTAATGTTGGGCGTTAGGGCGTTATCTCTCATTAGCAGGTCGCATTTTTTGCCTCAATTAGTAATGGCCTGACAAAATAACGCTTCTTTGCCATTTAGCAAATAATGACTAATTGCTAATTAGTCTTCGCTGCAACATTTCACACAATAAAAAACTAACAACTAACTCAGGTCGAGACCTGAGCTGATTGTTTTGGCTGAGTTAAATTTGCATTTACCGCGAGTTCTTCACCTTCTGCTCGTTAGACGAGTGTTAAAAACGCTCGAAACGTGCTAAAGGCCAACATTGACTTAAGGCAATAGTGACAAAGATATATTATCTACACTTTGCCTTAACCTCACCACTTGGGTAGCCGTGCTAAGATCATTATTAAATACTTGTTACCTCATGGCCCACATCACCACCGAAGGCATCAATTTCTTTGCTAGCCTTTGAGGATTTCAAAACGAAGGAACTATTTTTAACGGAGAGGTGATTCAGATGGAAATAGCAGAAAATATTTCTTGGTAGAATTTAGAAAGAGCCGAGGAACCGACAAAAATCCAAAACAAACAAATATTTCGGGGGAGCGCCCACACAGAGCAGGAAATTCTAAAAGGCATGATGTCAAAAAATTATATTATCATAGCTCCTCGTGTTTTTATGCGTTTTTCCAGAGGGAAAATCAAAAGTCACTCCAGATAAATGTTTCGTACTATTTCGGTTTGATTTCGAAATTAGCATGTTCTTGTTGTTTTGATTTCCAGTAGATTTGAGAGCAAAGAAATACCCCAGCAGCGTGAAAGTGTCATTGAATTTCCATATTTGAAATATTTTTAAAAATAGCACTTGGAACGAAAGGCCAAACAGCTGTTGGGAAGGAGATAATATCCCTGAAATAGCGAAATAACGTTGTCAAGGCGGATAATCTCATTCAATCTCTTTTGCCTTTTCCCTTTTCCAAGAAATGCCATCTCTGGGACGGTTGTTCTGGCTTGTAAACCCTGAATTTTCCGCGTGAGTCGCCATTGACCTTAGTTTTATGGTGTGAGATGGGGGTATGTCTTGGAATTAATCGAAATGATGACGCAGTGGAATCCACAGCGACGGCAGTGTCATTAGCATAATGGAAATGAGTTTGCCTCTTGGCTCTGTAGGCCGGTCCAAGTGTGTTCTTCATCATTACCATCACCTCCATGAGCCGAGCGATCCTCGTCGCGGGTTCCATATTTATTCACAAGTTTTGACCGTTAACAGTCAGCCAGCCGCCAGCAAGTGATCGGTGGCTGGGCTTTCAGGCGGTTTGACCAGTTGCGAGTTCAATAAACCGCCGACTTAGTTGGACTTTATGTCAAGCCGAATTTTTGTGGGGAGAAAGGAAGGAAAAATGAGCAAGAGAAAGAAACCTTCTGTGGGCATTGTTTTTTCATTTTTTTTTTTCATAAAAAATAATTATTGAAGTTCTCCCAGGGTAGCGGCAAAAACTTTACATTACTTTCTCCTCGCAGCCGTTTTTGTTTTTCCTTTTCTCCTTGCAGCCGCAGAGATCGTTAAAAAGCAAAAACAATGAAACTGCTGTTGTTATTGTTGAACTTTTTCGGTTAGCCGCGTGAAAGCCAGAGAAGCGTGTATGCAAACAGAGATATCCATCAGTTGTTACTGTCTTGGGTCTTGGCCCGCCCCGAAAGCGCAGTAAAAAATGCCCAAAAGAGGCTGGCGATTGAAACACCAGCTGCTGCTCGGATTTATGGTTAGCACATAGAGCAGGAAGTCCCGCTTCAAGCGCTAATAGAGTTATAAAGCCGCACCGCAAGCCAAAAATGAGTTTAGAGCGTGGCTTACCAAAGCGGAACTCTGTCTTTGTCGCTACCGATGGTTGGCTGTTGGTTTATTAAATCACAAAGTCAGCCAAGCCTGGCCCATAAGTGTTTCCCTCCACACCGGACTCCACTTGTCTTGAGCTAGTCTAATTGCGAGATGGTGCAATTTACTTATCACTCTTGCGACAAGGATCTCATGCTCGTCATACTCTGCTTAGTCTAATTTAACTTTGTTGACTAGATCCCTATCTGGCGGAAGGGAAGACCAAAGAACTCCAACTGCACAAGTTCCACTCTCTGGCTAAAGTAATTAATCTTCCTTATGCTAAGTCGTTTCGCCAAATTAACGCAAATGCGGCTTAAAATGTTCTCAAGTCATAAGTGAACATTAAAATACATAAGTTAAAAGTCTAAACATAATTTGTCACTTAATTTAGGCCTTAACCTTTTACTCATAGGGATTTTACGTTTTTTTCAGCATTAGAATCATTTTTGCAAGGTTTAAAGGTCATTTATTAACGAAAAATTACAAAATTTCATAAGAAGAAAGTCTTCATAATTGTGTCTAAATTATTTATGTTTTAATTTAGGCCTTAATCCTTAATTCATATGGGTTATATGTATTTTTTTAGTATCAAAATAATTTTTGCAATGTTTAAAAGTCATTTATCAACGAGAAATAAATTAAATTTATAGGAAGAAAGTCTAAATAAATGTACCTAAATAGTCTTTCACTTAATTTAAGCCTTAACCCTTTAATTATATTTCTTTTCAGAATCGGAATCAGTTTTGCAATGTTTAATAGTCATTTATCAACGTGAAATTCTGTTAGGTAAACTTTCGACTTAATCTAAACTGATTGCTTTTTATTTAATACAACGTACACCTTATTATATCTTCGTTACTTTGTAGTCACTAATAAATATAATATTGCAGTCACGATTTCTTGTTAACTTTCTAAATTTCCGCCTTTCAATCGGTTATGAAATTCGTAAGGAACGACCCCAATACCCGATACCAACCCCTGAATTAGATGATGTGCAAAAAATAAAAAAAATTGGCGCACAACCCAAGTAATCACTAACTCAACTAACTAACTCACTAGACTTTCACCCCACGGCCCCGGATGATTGTTAGCTGCCCAATAGAAGGTTTTACTTGACTGAATTGAACGAGTACCCAAGCATTAGTCCCATTTAATTGTGATTGTCACTATTGGTTTTCCACTTTCCGATTAGCAATTGAAATGTACCGCATAAAAGAGATTACTTAGGGTCGCGCCCTGACAGACATAAACTACTCCAAAAAAATCAATGCGAAGTGTGGCAATTGTTGGACCATGCCATGCACGAAGCACTTGAATGGCGAAACCCCTCTAAAACACTTATGCCGAGATCCGCCCATCAGATGCGAGACGGGCGAAAAGGGAAGCGAGGCGGATGCGAACTCGGATTCGGATGTGGATGTGGATGTGGACGTGGATGCGGGGCAAACCGCACTCAAACACTAAACGCTTCCGCTTCACCGACAGTCCAAAAAAGAGGAAAAAAAATGAAAAAAACGCACAATTACGTTGCTTTGTGTGGGGCGCGAAATGGGAGTCACTCGGGGAGTCCGGAGGCCAAACACTCGTGTGGCTTACATTAACTGACACGAAACTTAAATCAGATTAGCATAGCGTACAATAAAGGCCCGGTTGCCGAAAAGAGAATTCGATTCCCAACTCGTGTTTCGCTATCGCGCCCCTTCGACCTCCGCCCGCTCGTCATCACTCATAAAAATGTGGCTTATAATTTCTGTGAGCCGGCGAGACAGACGAGACAGACAGCAAGGCGCTGGAAAATGCGAAAAATGTGCGGGGTAAGCATATATTTCCCGCCGGAAATTTGATCTGCCACAAAGTTTGCAGAATTTTGATATGAAAAGGCACTTTGTGGCCGAAATGGTGCAGATGTGCACATAATCTTCCCAGAAAAATTGATGGAATGATAATTAAATATAGTTGTTCGGTTCATTTTTGCTTTTTGAGTTAAGTAAGAATAGAAAAAGAAGTATATCTCAGGAAATAACATAAAAATAGAAGAGACAAACACATGCAATGTACTTTAAATAAGAAATTGCTCTTATTTAAATGTTTCTTTTTCCACACCCAAACAAAATTGTCGTAAAATTTATACTATTGTTCAATGAATTGTATACTTTCGAGTATTAAAAATCTCTTAATACGATGCCTTTAAATTTAATGCTACGAAAGTACAAAAATTATACTAATCAGCGGCAAGACTTGAGAAAAATCCCTAACGCGACAAACAGAAAAGCACTAAATTCCTGCTAACTCGATATGTTAATGAACTTTTGATGTAGGCTCGTATACAAATAATACTCGAAAATACAAAATTAAAACTACGGAGTATAAAAATTATACTATTGAGTATGCATTTGATATTATTAAGTATTAAAACTATATTAAACTAGTACATTTTAATACAACACGTATAAAGGTTTAACTCTTGTTTTTTTTTTTTTGTGCAACTTATAAGCCACAGAATAAATATTACTCCACACTTGGCACACATTTCTTCAACTTAAAGTTGCATGTTCCTTTTAGATCTATTGCCAAATTTCCCAAGACTTATTGCAAAATGGCAAAACTCAAGCCGCTGGTAGAAATGAGAGCAAGCAAACACCTAATAGACCAATTTAATTGCCATTAAAGTTAGCCCAAAAACCAATGGTTTGAAATCGCGATTATCTGCCACCATAGTGTTAACTGCATGTTACGTAATTAGCCGACTTTTATCCATAGTCGCCGCCGCTTTTGGCCACCACCTCCAGCTGTTTAAGGTGAGGTCATATACCAACTGCGCGCGGGGGAGTGGTCCCTGTCCCAGTCCCAGCGGATTTTTATGCGTGTCCATAACAAATTAATTAAGACAAAAAAAAACAAAACAAAATAGAAAAAGTAAAGTTTACGGTCCGCAGAGATGTAGTTCAACGGAGAGAGAGATTCCCAATTGTGTTACCCTAAATTCACTTTCGCAGCCATCATAAATGGCGGGTAATTACAACCGCCGAAGCGAAAGAAAAGCAAACGTCCATTAAAAAATGCTTCACCAAGTCGATACCAAACAGGCTGCCCTGATAATAAATAATTTTCTTTCCTATTTAAATCTGGAACCCACACAAGCATGCATGCCGAGAAAAGCCAGATATAGAGGCGGAAATGCACTGTGGAGAGATATTCATGGGAAGGGAATGAGCGAAAAGCACCAATAGCTCGCGGTGGCAAATGAAAAGTAAAAGTCAAATAGATGCAAAAAAGCCGCCAGACAACCGAAAGACAGGCGGTCGCCGCAGTAATTTCAAAGTTACGTACACACTCCAAACCAAAAACCAAACAAAGTAAACAACGTGTAGCTTGCACAAACCGGCTGAACGCGAAAACATTGTGCCGAGTGTAAGGAACTCGAACTCGAGCTCCAGCTCGAACTCGTACCGAAGGTGTGCCGAATAATAAATGCCCTGGCAACAGATTGATTGAGCCGTAAGCCGCCCCACAAACACAGTTAGTGGCTTGGAGCAACATTGTTAACACTTTGGGGTCGGCACCAGTATATCTTTAGTCAATAATATGTGAATTAACCTTCGGCAAACGCGTAAATAGGGCAGAAGTGGCTCGCTCAAGTGGAACTGATGTGCCCGCTTGCTTATTATCTGGAGGAATGAATGCGAATTAAACGACATACATACTTTCTGAAGAGCTGAGTCCCATCAAGAGGGCTTTGAGTTTTTTGCTGGCGGCGTGTGCGTATTTGTAAAAAAGAACTCCCTTAAAATAATCCCTCCTCGTTGCAGTTTGGTTATGCTTTTCACAGTTGACTTGTCACACAATTGATCCCCGAGTGCACTCAAGTCACTTGAGAAACAATGCAATGACCCTCTTAAGAATAAGCCCAAATCAATAGGAAATTCAATTATAACCCAATTTCCTGGGGAACTGAGACAGAAGTGTATGGAAATTGCCGGAGGCCGGAGACCATAGAGCGTAGAGCGTAGAGCGTAGAGCTTAGCGGTTTGGTTTGCTTTTCTGGGCCAGTTCAAGCCGAGACCCCCGTCGCTGCGATCCACAAACCCTGCCAATGGGCCAACAATGGCAAACGGCCACAATCCGGTACAGAGACCAGAGACCAGAGACCAACTAACGGAGAGAATGGACTGAAAATGCCAGTGAGTAAGTGAGCGGAGACAGACGAAGGGGCCGACACAACATGGCCACCACCACGTGGGAAACGAATTCATTCAGCAGCCGAGATGCTTACAACGATACAACTGAAAGCTACAGTTCCCAGAAAACATTTCACAGTTCATTTAACATTGTTTCAAATGCAGAGAGTGAATGTACATTTATTCTAATACTCGATGCTTTGTCAGAAAAGTTTATTAATTACATTTTGCTACAGTATTTCTTTAATACTAAAGCTACTATGGAATTTAATAGAAAACAGTTAAGGGTTGCACAATAATTGGTAAACAAAGGAAAGGAAAAGAAAGGTACTAAATACCAGAAAGGAAGTCATTAAAATGCACTGTTTCCTTTCATACTTCATAGCCATACTTGGATAAATTTTTATTACCCCTTCTATATTTAAGTGTTATTTAAAGTTTACCCAAAGATAATAAATAAATAAGTAACCCCAACATTCCAACTGCTTCTAATTTTCCCCGCCAAAGTTTCCCAAGTATTTTAATTTTGTTTTTTAAGTACCTATTTGTTCGCTGTGTAGAAAAGAAACAAATTCAGAAAATACCCGGCGGCTGGATTTTATGACTTGGCAACAATTACGAAAAGTCGAAAAGAAAAATCCAACAAACGACTTTACTCCACTCCGACTCCGACTCCGACTCTCCTCCAATGACAAAACTCTTTCGCTTTAGCCAGGCGCCGAGCCGAACTCAGAGGGTAGGTAGGTAGATGTAGATGTTGCCTGGTAATAATACCGTGGAAAATGGGTTAATAAACTAAAAGTTTTAACGGAGCTAAGCGTCGCGCTGTAGCTGTAGCTGAAATCTGCAGCAAAAACAATAACAATGGGCAAATTGCAAAATAATATTGTGCGAAGAATCAAAAGGCGGCATCAAAAGGCATTATCGCCAAACAGGGTGGGGATTACAGCCCCAGTCTGTTGTTTTGTTTGCATTCTGAATTTAGAATTTCGAACCAGGCCTAGGCCTAGGCCTCAACGCCAGACCTTGTTATCAAAGAAAACAAATCGAATTTCAATCGGCGTAGAGGTGAGGACAGTCCGAGAGTGCGAAAGCCATTAAATGCTGGCAAATACACATAATGCACGACTGCTGCAAGCGGAACGCATTTACTACCAACGTCCATCTCGTTTAATATGGGGTTTGTGTGGCTTTGACAGACCTGAGAAAACCCACGTGCAGGAAGGTGGGAGGAGGAGCAGATCGAACCGTGGAGAATATGCCAGGGAGAATGCGATGGAGGGCACTGAAAAATCCGTGAAACAAGCCACGTACCTACCTCATCGCTCACCCACACTCACTGCCTGTAGCTGTGGCTATGCCGTGCGCACTATAAATATAAACTCTCCTCCATCCATCAGGAATTTTTATGAAAGGCTGACTACCCGTCCATTGTGTCGTCGTCGTCGGCCGAGTGTGTGTGAATTGTCCATACACCACGCCTCTGTTTGCCTTCCTGCCACCTAATTGAACCGTTCAAATTTCAGTAGATGCGGTAGCATATCGCCGGATCAAAACAACCCCCTGATAAGTCCTCTGTTGTTTGTACTCTTTTGTCCGACGCCCGCCCTCGCTTTATAGTTGTTCCCAGGACGTGATTTCCATTGTGTTTTCTATTATTTGGTTAATTAAAGCAGCACCCGAAAAATATAAGAGGTTCATTGACAAAGTGTTTTAGTTTCGTTATGCCCGGTTACTGATTAGCACGGCGATTTGTTGGGGAGAACCGCTTGGTGATAGGCCCCTTTCTACGCAATCAGTTAGTACACTGACAGTGATCGGTTTTATATTGGGGCTTACTGATTTCAGATAGCCTTAATAATGGCTGGTAATTATATATTTACTTTGATTGGGGAAAGTCCAAAGGGAAACTAGAGCAGCATTTTATAATTTATTTTTATTATTAGTACCTTTATTATTTCAGGCTTCAGGATGGGAATTTTTACAGATTACTAATCACTGAGTAGCCTCGTCGTTTTAATTTAATAGCTCACTATCTGCTGGGTCTATCGTCCATTTGAAGCCCCTCGAAAGGGGTCAGGTCACATCAGAGTGACGCAACGAAAAAACTGTTTTGATTTCATCTCGTTGCTGCTTAGCTTGGCTTGTATTATTTATTGCGATGGCTCATTAATTTATGCGACACGTTACGAGCTCTAATTCGAAGGCGGGAGCCGCTTGCATTCATATTTAATATGTTAGCAGCGAGTCGCAAAAGTAAAGTTGCCAAATACCACAAACTGGAGCAACAAGCGCTAAGAGCTGCAAACATAAATAACTTTCATAATTGGTTGGTCATAAAACGCTGCCAAACACCCTCGAAACTTAGTAAAAATTTGTATTTGTTTTCTTTTATTCGTCATAGATTGGGAGGTAGCTTGTTTATAAGGTTGTCAAGGCAACAAAGTGTTAACAAAAGTAGATAAGGAGCTCCCGAATAAACCAAACTAACCTCGTGTGTTCCGCAGTTTAAACTTGAACTAAATGGGCAATAGGAAAAATACGCCCTTGTATATATATATATGTTTATAAAAGTGTTATTGTTATAAATCCAATCTTAAACTTTCCCCGAGACTAAATGAGAGATCTGTAAAATATAAATTCACGCATTTATCTTTGAGATCACTTTTCGCAGCTTAGCTTGCTGGAGATCGTGTCTCAAAGATACTTTCACACTTCTCTGCTCTGTGTGTGGGGCAAACTCCGATTTCGGGGAATTTTTTTCTCCGAGTCTCCACAACACGTAAATGGGTAACAACTAAGTTATTACCTGGCTGGCTGCCTGGCTGGTGATCAGCATGTGCCGGTGTGATAGGCTCGTCGTAATCATCATTAAACTGGCTTTTAAGAGGCTTACATTTTGAATTTCTAGGTAAAACCGCGTAGGGGAATGCGCTATGAATGAAAACAACTTATGCACATTATTCAGTTCACGATAAACTTGAAGCTAATGTTGACAAACGCGTGTCGGAACTGCATAGATCCGGCAGGTGACTGATAAGTCTATCTATTTCAATTGCACTCGATTTTTGAGCTCGATTGCACTTGACGTTGGTGTTTTATTGTGCTGAAAACACAATAATAATACAGTTTCCATACAACCAACCCATTTATTGTCTGGTGTCGTAAAGCCGAGCTAATTGCCTGCCGGTCTAATGAGAGATTTGTCCGACAATTAATCCGACGACTGGTTGCTAACCGTTGGCCCGGGGCCAACATCGATGATTAAGAGTCAGCGAAAAAAGTAAATAAAATCAGCGCCGGCTAACGAACGAGAGTGAACTTTGGCTAGGCGGCTAGGCGGGCGTTGTGTGTGTGCTTTGTGTTTGTTGCAAAAGAAAGTTTTCCGTACGAAAACGAAAGTCCGCAGTTGTTCAATAAACCAACAGCCAGATAGCGTAGAGTATGTACCACTTCCCCGGAAGATTAACATACTCTCAGTGCACTCGAGAACTTCGCCGGTGAAGCTGTTTCACATCAATTAAAAGCAAATCAAGAAGGTAATTTAACGGCAAGATAATAAATCCACTTTTGTGGCGTGTCTGCCTACCATATCGTTAGGTTCTTTGTGTTTTCTCTCCTCCCTTTAGCAGCTTTTTGTATAACCTAATTACGTTGATTCTCTCACTTCACGGAGGATTGAGAAAGAAACCGCTTTTGGAATTCTAATGATGATTTTCCATTTGTGGGGCCACAAAACGGTGCAGTTGAACTCATTTATCATTTCGTTTTTTGGATCTTAAAAAACACTTTTCGAAACCGACATACGACGACCGACGACCGGCCAATAACGTAGAATAATCGCCTGAATAATGCATATGATTGCGGGCCAAATTGTATAATGAACAAAGCGTCGGGTTCGGGTTCGGGTTTGGGTCCGAGTTTGAGTTTCATTTCAGTTTCATTTTCAGCACGAGAGACGGAGTCGCGTAAGGTCAAAGCATTTTTACATGCAACACCTTGAGAATCGGCGGGCACCACCAGCACCTTCTCTAGTAGCTCTCCAAGTGGTAGCACCACCAACACTCACTCGACTCGATGGAAAACCAGTTTCCCATGCACCTCTTATTGGTAATGAGTAGGGGAGGCAGAGTAAGAGCTCTGATGGTAGTGCCGGTGCCAGTGCCTCTGACTTGGGAGTGCTGCGCTGTGCTGTGTGCTGACGGTCGTCGCTCGTCAATGGGCCAGCCAAGAGTAGCGGGTGCCGTATAATTGGGCGGAAAGCAACGTTGACGTCGACCACTCTCTGCAATTAAGCCCAGGCCATAAAGCCAAGATTTCAGTGAGGAGAAGAAGGGGTTGCCGCGCCACTCTTGGTGGCCCAGCAAAGCAAAGTGGCCTCCATCGCTGTGTTTATGGGGGCCCAAGAAGCGAGCACACATGCAAACTTGGCGAACAGCTCGGCACGCAATATGGCATAAAGTTAAGAATAGCAAATAGGTAATGATATTTGCTGGGGAAATTGAAGAAGAAAAGGGAAAATCAGTGAACTAAAAGGGTTCGCACACACTCGAGATACCCTTACTCAAGTGGAAATATGGCCAAAAAAGCCGGGTAGCATTGAAATCCCTTAGTTATTAGTTTTATTCGCCAGATGCTACCCCCAAATCGGATTCTTATTTATGACTTTTGTCCGAGGATTAGAGGCAACCACATTTATCTTTATAGGACTCAGCATCTTCCTAGAAATGGGTGGTTTTTTCTATTATTTTTTGTACAATTTATTTATGTTTGGGAGCTCGTAAAAACACTGTGGATTTAATAAATAAGGAAAGACGTTGTTTGCATTATGATTAAAGCCTCTTGAAGCCTTGATAAGAAGGGAAACAAATACAATGATTTGTGCCTGATAAAGAGAAGCAAATAATAATTAAGAACAAAGTAACCAAAAATATCTCGGAATACAAGAGATCGTTCCCTCGAATTGTTTTTCTTTTTTCGAGTGCTTACTCATGACGTGCTGAATGCATTGAGTACTTTCCCTCCACCTGGCTACTTTTTTTGGGAAAGGCCCATAAGGAATTTCAATTCAAGGCATTGAGACATAAACATTTTTGGACAAGCGATCGTTAACTGAAAAGGTCAGAGAGAGAGGCAGAAAGAAAAATACAATCAAAGTGAGCGGCACAACCAAAATAAATAAAATCAGAGACAATCGCTATCTGAAAGCATCGTCCGGAAACGCCCAAACGAAGAATGATGATTAGGATGAATAATAAAATATTCCGGAACGTGTGGCCGATAAGATAATGGATAATCTAATTGCCGAAATATAAATATTTACAGACCATTAATGGCGGACCCAGTTGCTGCCGAAAATGAATACATATTCCCATATATCGCTACCGGTGGCAAGATGAATGCGAAACGGATAAAACCTTTCGGTGTCGCGGTGCTATAAATGAAGCTTTATTTCTTTGTTGTTCCTGCTAAACGTCCAGACAATTTAATTTATTTGCCTGCATTAGGACAAACATGATACCGCAGCAGAGCAGGCAGCACCAGAGACCAGGGACCAGAGACAGAGGGGGAAACGAAGCTCCCTCAAAGTACAACTTGGTGCCTCCCATTCCAATTATAGTGTGTCAGATGAGGGACGCCAGCCCCGTGTGTTGGTATACACTGGGAAAAAGGTGCATCAGCTAAATCTCATTATGCAGATTTTCCTAATTAATCTCGTTTTTGTTTTCTATAATTCTTTAGTTTATCAGCTTGTTTTCCGCCAAAAGATACACATGAAAGCATTTACTAAGAGTCCCTCTACCGACGCATTTCTGGGTCGCTTCCTATTTTTAAAATAGCAGAAGATGTGCATTTCCTATTTATAGATAAGACACGACATATACATAAATATTTTCTCTGACTGCAGGCATGCGTGCAGATAAATAAATCACATTAAAAATTAAACAAAACCCGTACGTAGCCCAAAAGTTGTACAACATTCCTATGTTCTCTATGGGTCTGGTCTGAATGAAGAATAATAGAGTGGGCGGGACAATGGCAAGTGAGTGATAGAGTGAGTTACTTACATTCAACATCCAAATGATCATCTCCTCGAGGACAATGTCCATGCTGCTGTGGGTGCCGCTGAGGGCATATTCGACGGGATTGTCACTGCTGCGACCACGTGGAGCAGCGGGTGCTGCTGCTGCTGCTGCAGTTGCTGGTGTGGATGTGGATGTGGATGTGGATGCAAGTGTAGTTTGGCTCCTCAGAGGCGAGTTATTGCTGGAGAGAGGTGTGGCTGTGGCTGCAGTTGAGTTGTCTGCTGCTTCTGGAGCTCCTGTTGCTGTTGGTGGTATTGATGATGGTGCTGATGTTGCTGCTGCTTGTGCTGCTGTTGCTGTTCCTGATGTTGCCGTTGCTTGTGCTGATTTTGGTGTCGATCCTGTTGTTCCTGTTGGTGCTGGTGAGGTGGCTGTGGCTTCGGCAAGACTCGGCTGGCTGGCATCGAATAGCCTCAGCAGCTCCAAGTCCCGCTTGCAGCAGCAGCGACATATCCGAGGCATTTCCAGCGCGTCCTCATCGCCGTTGGCAGCCGGCAGCAGAGAAAGTTGCTCGGTGGCAGCGGTAGCCGTTGCACCGAAGACACTCAAGCGTCTCCTTCTGTTGGCACTCATTTCTGCTATTGTTTTTCTTTATCTTTTTCCTTTTCTTTTTCTTTTTCGCTATTTTCTTTTCTTTGTCTTTTTTCTTTTTTTGGCGGTTGTTGTTTATATGAATTTAATTAACCCTGTTGCCGTGGCTTTTGGATTTTCACACGTCACCCACGAACTCGAGCGTCTGTTAGTAGTTGTTGTTGCTGGTTTTCTTACGCTTTCGTTTTGACCACGACGTGTCGGAGACCTAAAAAACCAGAAAAGGCCAGAAAGAAACATAAGCAACGGATTTGGTAAGAAGCCTTTCGCTGCACGAGACATCGTGCTAGTGTGAGAGTATCTGGTTGAGTGTGGTGTATGCGTGTGAGCCAGTTTGTGCTTAGTAGGCCAACAAGAAACCGAATCAGAATATCTAAGTTGCCCCCCAACTTATTTAGCAGCGGAAAAATAAACACAGCATCAGTTTTTCCAGCTACGCGAAGGGAAAACTACATAGAGCAATTAGTTTTGCCTTGTTTTTCAGTCTGATTAACGGGAATTACAGATTAAACTGGTTTTCTTGACGAGTTTTCGGTGAAAGATCTTAGAAGGAATCTACAAAGTGCATTCCAGTTCAAGATTTTATATTCATTTAACGGAATTTTACATTAGGTTTTGGCACATTTTACGTTTTTTGTTTGAAAACCAAAAACATTTCCAGAAGTTTTGGGTTTTCTTGAAAAAATTCAACACATTTACACGGGCAAAGAACTGAAAAAACAGCCTTGCGGTCACTGTTTTTCAGTTTTTTCTCAAAAATCGGTCGTTTTCCGATAACTTTTCAATATTTCAGTCCCAATATAGATGGCATTATCTGATTTTTCAAATACACTGGCAAAGAACTGAAAAAACAGCCTTGCGATCACTGTTTTTCAGTTTTTTGAGGTCGAAGATCGGTCGTTTTCCGATAACTTTTCAATATTTCAGCCCCAATAGAGAGAGCATTTTCCGATTTTTCAATTTTCCGCTTTTCGGCATTAACTTTTTCGTTTAAAATCGGAATAGAACACCCCGAAAACACCTGCCCTTGTGGAGCTAAAATAAACTTGGGCGCAATTTTCTAGCCTTTCAGATATAAACCACTAGAAAAACTTTTAGCTTTTTGGGTGTTGATTTGCTTTTTCTATTTCTTGGTCGTCGTTGTGGGTTGTTGTTGTTGTTGCTTTTGCTTTTAGCTTTTGTTGTTGTTACAGCCGATGAGAGATTTTCTCGAAATGATCAAATTATTTTTGGCGGCGGCATTTGCGTACGCTACGCACACACACACACACACAGTCGGAATAGCAATCGCAATCAGACGGACACATGGGCGCACACATGTGGGGCAGGAATTTAAATTGATGAATTAAATGCAGTTACGTTACGCACACAACCAAAAAACTGATAGTACGGCGGCGGCGAGATTTCCGTTACTTTCCAACCGACGACTGTGATTGCTTTCGTGGCACGGACGATTGGACAAAGCGTCGCGATTGGCTTGCCGAAACTTCACAAAAATATGAGATTGTGCTTTTTGAATTCTTCGCACAGCGGCAATTCATTATTTGATTTACAGCTGATTTTCTGGATCGTCGCGTCACGTAGTGCCCGGTCAAAAGACGTCCGTCGCGTACGCTGGAAAAAAATTTTTTGAAACTTGTTTTTCCGTTACACTTTGCTTTTATAGAGCGGGCATCTGTTAACAGCAGTGTGGCTAACAGAAATCGTTACTGTAAGCTTACGACAGAATTTCTCTCCGCAGTCTGCTAACAACAGCGCTCTCGCTCTCTCGACGCCCGCTCAATTTCCCGAAGTGATTTCCCCCCCCTCTCTCACCGACGTACTGTCAAATTCATTCCCGAATTCATAGCCATGATGTAAGAAAGTGGGAGAGCGAGAGAGTTGTGGATTCTAGGTGGGACATGGGTCTCAAGTGGGACTTGAAAGAGATGTTAGAGCGGCTACTGAGTGAAGTGTGGAGGATATGTTTATTGCACGATATTTAGCAGACTAATTTAAGGTATTGAACTACCATTAAAAATTAAGTTTAAATTACAATTTATTCTTTATTCTTCTCCATAAGCTAACAAAAAATTTACCGATAAATTAAATTATTTTATACTGCAGCGGCAATTTGCCGATGTGGCCCGACAACACTGAGAGAGTGCTCGGGTGCTGTTAAGAGTCAAATATGCATTTAACATGGACTTAACAGAATAATGTTCCGATTAACAGAGAGAGTGGGAGAGAACGGACCAAATATGTGAGGGAAGTTTTAGCATAGACTCAAACCGCGAGGGCAATTTGAATAAATTGGGTCGTCAAGCGAAAATGTTGGAAAATATTTGAAAAGCTTGGAGCTAATTGAATTGAATTAAGAAATTATTGGTTACTTTAAGGATATATATTTACAGAAAACTGTTGGAAATTGATATATTGCACCATTTAGAACTCACATATTCCGAATCGAGACACCAGTGCCACTAATTAGCCTTCAGGTTAATCAAGACTTTGATTAAGTTAAGTTTTAGCTTTAGAAAAATTAATAATATATTTTTAATAATTTTGTGAAACCTTGCAACTACTTCTGGCTAAATAAGATAGCCTTTAAAGTTGATTGTTCTGTTCTTTTAAATGTTTAAATCTGGATAATGAACATTTTTTAAAATTAGCTTCCAGTTTCGAAAGCTGTATTTTCGCGGTATTTACTGAAGCGTTAATTATTTTAAAATATCTTCCACATAGCTAGCCAGATTAAGTTTTAAAGGTTTTAAATCCAAGCAGATTAAGTTTTCAAGTTTTTTAATCCACACTGCCGTTAGTGCCCTTATTGACTGACGCTATACTAACACGGAAAAAGCTTCGTTAATTAACCGGTTAATAAGGGAAAAATCGAACAGTAATCCTGTATAGCTTTGGGCGTTATCTTGCCGCAGACAAGAGGAATTTTCATACAGGAATTTATCCCAAACGCAAACCCAAACCCTCGTGTATTACATGTGAAAGAGCGAAAGAGAGCGGCGGCATCAGCTGTGCAGTACCAAAACAGAGAGGAGACTGCGAGAGGGAGGCAGGAAGTACAAGAGCGAAAGAGATATGTGTGCAAAAATGCCAACGAAATGCCAATTATGCCAAAGAGGACGTCAAAAAAACGGAAAATTCGCAAAATAAAAGAAAGCAAGAATCGTCCAAACAACGATAAGTGGTGGTAAAAAGCTCAGTAAGCTGATTAATTCGCAAAGCTGAGTCGCTCCTAATTGCTCTTGAACGTACAGCCCAGCCCAATGCTCTCTCCTCCCCATCCTCCTCCTTACCGCTGTTGTTGTTGTTTTCGGTTTTTTTGTGCACCCTTTGTTTTTGGGCTCCATTCGGCGGCGCTATATGGCCCTCCCTTTCTATCCGCCACCCGCTAAAAGGCACACACACTCGAGAAAACTCGAGAAGGACTCTTTGTGCGCTGGAGAGAACGCATCAAACTTGAGATTTCCACGCAGGAAGCTCGAAAGCACATGTAATTGGTCCGGCATGCTTTTTATCCTATTATCAACGCTTTCACGCTTTATACTCACATTTTCGCCGAGTGCGCCTGGTAGCCCAAATCCTGGCCACTAACGCCGCCAGCGGGGGCCGGCGGCCAAATTAGCCACTTCCATGCAACGCGATGATTAGATTTCCATTTCCATATCACTTTCCACAAAATTCAAGGGCCCCAAAAACTCGTAAAAAATTGTATTCTATCGTATTTCCAATTTTATCAAAATATTTGCACACGACAACTTGAACAGGAACAGTTTGGAAGCTAACACTGTGTGTGTGAACAGTGTGCCCGCCAGGCAGTGTTGCCAGATAAAAATTTATCTTTCCCCCTATAAAATCTCAAAGAGTCGATATTTCCCCCTAAAAAATTCAGTCTTCCACCTAAATTTAAAAAAAAACTATTAAATTCAAATAATTAAGAGAAAAATATCTTATTCTGACGAGGGAATGTTGCAAAGCGAAAAACGATAAAAAATACCACCTCTGTTTAAAAAGCTGCCAACTCGTTACGTCTCTTTCGTCTTTCGGGTGGGAGAGAATAACATAACATAACATAAGAAGAATAACATAAAATTCAAGCGCGGCGGATTCAAAAATTGTTAATATTTACCATTTATTTTAAAATTAATTATAAAAATATGAATAATATGAAAATATGAAAGCAAATAAAATTACCCCACCTTGCGGTCGCTTCGATTTTCTAAAGGCCATCTATATTTAAGGATTTGGCGGCGCTTTGTCAAAATTCGGGTTAACAGAGTCAAATTTTGGGTTAACATCTAAATGGGGTCGAATTGAAGCTGTTAAGAACAACAGTCTGCTAAAAGGAGAGGGGAGAGCCGAGAGCGAATCTCTCTGAGAGCTCTTTCGCTATTAATACTAGAAAATATTAGATTCTGGATTTTAACCAAAGCTTCCAACCAATTCTAGAAACTCTAGATTTTTAGCTTTTTAGCTATTTAGCTATCTAGCTAGCGAAATTAAGTCGTGGCTAAAAATTAAATTAAATTACAACAGATATTTTATTGCACTATCAATGTTTTAGAATTCAGCTGTTAGCATTTTTAAATAGAAATATTTCTAAAAAATGAGGACTGACCAAATATATTTTATTTTAAGACTTCGTAATTTTTACAAAAGCCATTCATGACCATTAATAGGTTTTTTCACGTAGCACTTAAGTTTCATGGCAAAGATGGATAACTTGCCTAGCAAACCTAGATCGCTAAATTAAGAATTTTTCTTATTAGATTGCCTAAAGGAAATAATTTAAATAAACAAAGCTTAAGATTAAGTAGTGAAAGTACTCGGAATAGGAAGTTTTTTCCCAACTTAAATAAAATGACTAATTGGATATTAGTATAGGCCGAATATAACTGAATTTTGTATACACCAGGTTGATTAATTAACTATAGGATTGAAGGATTAAAAGGACTACATTTTTAACATTACGAGCTGTGCTGTCAAGGGCACCATTACAGACGTGCGTTTCGGTGTTACCGCAAAATGGTCACACTGCATCGGTAAAAACGTAAACAAAAGGAACGATTTTATAAATTTATATTTGTCGCTTAAATTACGGCTAAATGTCTATGCAAAAGGCTAAAATTATCGACCAGAAGGAATATCTCAAGAAGTACCTTTCCGGGGACAAGGAGAAGAAGAAGAAAAAGAAGGAGAAGAAGCACAAGAAGGGCACCAAAGTGAAAATCATTGATGATGACGCTTACGACGAAAACAACCAGGAAATGGACGAGGACCTGCTGCTGGGCGGTGAGGATGCGCCCCAAATTGTGGCTGAGTACATCGAGGACGATCCCAACGTGCGCAGCAAGTGGCGCAACATTGCCGTCAAAGACGAAATCAAGGAGGAGCACGAGGGAGAGTCTTCGCCAGCGTCAGCGCCAGCTGTCCGCATCAAACAGGAGCCGCTGGACGATGAATCGAGCATGTGGGGCCGAAAAGCTACAAGCATTAAAGTTAAAGATGAATTCTCCCCCTCCAGGCCAAATCCTCCCGTTAAAATCAAGCAGGAGAAACGCAGCAGTTCCAGGGATATGAGTCCAGCGAGGTCAAAAGGTCGCCAAAACCACCGTGATTCGTCGCCCACGAGGAGGAGGGGCAGCTTGGATCAGAGTCCACCTAGGCAAAGCAGGAGAGCTGAAAGTTCAGATCAGAGTCCTCCGAGGCGTGGAAGAAACGCAGATCAGTCGCCACAGCGTAGGAAGCGAAGGGACTCGGATCAGAGTCCTCCACGCCGTGGAAGAGACGCAGATCAGTCGCCACAGCGTAGAAACCGCAGAGACTCTGATCAGAGTCCACCCAGGAGGAGAAGAAATGGTGATCAATCCCCTCCGAGAAGACGAAGAGATGCAGACCTGTCCCCAGCACGTAGAAGAAGAGATTCCGACCAGAGTCCACCTAGGAAACGAAAGGATAGGGATCAATCACCACCTAGAAAGCGTCGAAACTCCGACCAAAGTCCTCCAAGGCGTGGCAAAAGTGATTCCGACCAAAGTCCACCCCGGAGACGTAGGGATAGGGATTCCTCTCCACCTAGAAGGCAAAAGGATTCCGATCAGAGCCCACCGAGAAGACGTAAAGCTGACGATCAATCTCCACCAAGGAAAAAGGATAGAGATACCGATCAAAGTCCGCCTAGGAGACGTAGAGATGACGACCATAGCCCACCAAGAAGACGCCGCTCCGCCAGCAGAGATCGAAAGCCTTATCGGGACCAGAACCCCTTCAAAAAGGAGGAGGTCCGCGAGCGAAAGAGCCGCTGGGAGAAGAGCAAGTCCCAGTCGCCGCCTCCCACACACAAGCCCAAGTCCACCAAAACTCTAGACGGCAAGAAGGCTGGCCTGCAGGATGCTCAAGCCCTGAAAAAGGAGACGGACGAAAGACGGAGACGGGAGCACGACCTATTTGAAGAGATGTCCACCGAGGTTTCTGGCCGAGATGCTGAGATACAAATGCGCAGCACTGGCCGGAAGGGGCGTCGGGCACGTGATGCGGCCAACGAAGATCCCGAGGAGCGTCGACGCAAGGAGGAGCACGAAAAGAAGAAAAAGGAGCTGTACGATAGATGGGGCAAGGGTCTGAAGCAAATCGAAGACCACAAGACCCGACTCGAGGAGATGGCTCACGAAGCCGCCAAGCCAGTGGCTCGGTACGCCAACGATGAGGACCTAGACAGGCATCTGAGGGAGCAGGAGCACGCCGACGACCCCATGCTGGAGTACATGCGCCAGAAGCGGAAGAAAAAGGAAGAGAAATCAAACAAGCCGGTGATGCCCAAGTACGAGGGCAGCTATCCGGAGAACCGCTTTGGTATACGACCGGGCTACCGATGGGACGGCGTGGATCGATCGAATGGCTACGAGCAGCGCTGGTTCGACAAGCAGAACGAACGCAAGGCGGTGCAGGACGAGGCCTACAAGTACAGCGTGGAGGACATGTGAACTTACCTCTGTATATACATATGTAATAAATATTTCACAACTGCCTGTAAACAGCTTACACACAATTACATCATGTTTTAAAATAATTGTTTCTTGTAAATTAAACTTTTAATTTCAGAAGGGGAACTTTTAGATATTTAAATATATTTTAAAATTATGATGAAATTGCAACAATACCAGGGATAACGGTTATTAATAGTCTGTTATTTTATATAGATTTGATATGAAACAACTGTATTACTTAAAAATATCTGAAGCGAAACAATTTAACTACATTTTGAAATAAAACCCACCTGCCTTACGTTATCGTTACCATGGTTTTTGAGTTGACCGCCATCTATCGATAACGCCCACGCGCCACTGCAACCCTGCACGCGCCTTGCAACCCTGTGTGTAGAATAGCGGAGCAAAGCGAATAGTCAAAAAATACTCTTCATCTACACCTGCGACCTGTGCTAGTAGCTCCACAAAAAACGTTGAAAACTCCCTGAAAACTTTTAAATTCTTAAAAATCTCATTGTAAATATTTAGTTAAATACTCGTTGCATCTTTTGAGTGCTGAACTTAATCGGGTAAGTGCCGTTATCTGAAAGATTAATCCATTCTAACATTTTCGCTTTGTAAGCAGTTGAGCATGTGTGTGTGTATGTGTATGGAAATGGTGATTTTGCTTTGCTTTGTTGCTGTTTTCGTTACAGCGAACAAAGCGTAACAATTTGTCAGAGTGTGAGTTTGAGGGGCGGGGAAATAGTGTTAGTTGTTAGTGTGCGTGTAGCTAATTAGCATAAAACACTCTTAGCCACAAAAACAAAGCCAAAGAAACGTGTTGTTGGCTTGAGGATTTCGGTGGTTTTTCAGCTGCTGCCCTTCGCCTTCAACCGCAATTGTCGGTCAGCCGATGGAAAACCTGTTTGTTTGTTAGCTGCTGCTGCTGCTGCATCGCTGCTGCTGATTGTTGTGATTTTGTTGTTGCTTCTGCAGCAGCACTGCAATTTCCTTGGCGCAAAATTGGCGCGAAAAGTTTTTCAGCTGCAGAAACGTGTAGAAATCAGCCTTTCGGCGCATGCACGCGCCTGTCAATCGTCTCGATTTCGATTTCTCTCTTTCCCCCTCATTATTTCCATTTCTTTCATCTCTATCTCTTTGGGATGCAAATACTGCAATCAGCACTCTCCCCATCTCTTTCTGACTGACACACATACACACACTTCCGCACACGGCATTCATTCATGACACTGCTATTTGCTCACTCTCTTTCCCCCCATATTCGCGGTATGTATTTCATCATTGTATCGCACTTTGCAATAATTGCCATTCCTCAGATTGTTTTCTTACTTTGTACGAAGAGCGTGCGCAAGATTTGAATTAATTTAATTTAATTTATTGTTTACAAATGCAAATTTAGACAATTTACACGGTGCAAAAAGTAAGCAATATTTACAGTGCTAAGTCAATGTTTTTAGTTGCATGAATTACGTGCTAAAATACCTAAGTTTATAAACTTTATGAGAGTTGTTTGTTAAATTTCAAGTACCAGCGCTACTTAAATTGATATTGATCCAAAAGATAGGCGGCAGTAAAGGAAAATTCAGATTTTTGCAAGCTGTAACGTTTTGTAGCATACTTTTGGGGACTTTGTAAATTGATTTTAAATCCACATCGATATTTGTAATAATCATTTAATTTTATTTAAAAAAAAATGTTAATAATGTGACTGAAGGACAAAACTTTTTATAAGTATCTATGACTCCATACAAGTTTTTCAACTTTTCGTAGACATTTCTGGGAAAACTTTTACTTCTTTTATGTTCGACATTTTCCATTCTCCCCGAATAAATCATGCTACATAAAATACACAGATCGGCTCTTAGCTTTTTGCAAACATGACCCCCAAAATAAGGACGAGCAGAAGCTCAAGGTAAAGAACACCCCAAAGACCTTAGTCTGGTCCGAAAACATCCCCCAAGCAAGCTCAACCCTTGTCCTTGGCACTTCCTTGTGCATTTCCTTGTGCTTCTCCCATTTAGGGTGCTTCCAAGGACCCAGTGACATGACATTGTAATGGCTTAGAAATTTACACGCATCCCATGCTGAGTGCCTGCCTTCCCGGCACCCCTTACAATTCAGAGATTGATCCTCCCCTTCGGTCCATACTGGGGATGTGAGGGGTTGATTCGCGTCTTCAGCACTGGAGGAAATACTCTAGATTACACAGGAATCTTCAAGGCTTAAAATGAATAGATTACTGGAAAAAAAATCACAATATTAAATAGTAATTCAATTAAATTCTATACGACTTAAGCCTTTTTTATTTTTTACCCTATCGTAAAAATTACGAATATATTTTAGACTTCGACAATTTTCGCAGTGTAAGCTTTTGGCACTAGATCTGAAGTTTTTTTTTAAGCGTTTTTTAATTCCTTTACATGCTGGAACCACTGAGGGCAAAGTTATTCAAATTTCCTTTGTTCAAGGCCGCCCTGTTGAATGGTGAGTGAATTCGGGATTCATTTGGCCTGATTCGGAGGAATTTCCTCAGCACCACGTGTACGGATTTCGGGATTTCTAATGAGTCATAGACTGGGGGTTGTTGTTGCTAGGGAAGCTTCTAAGTGGAGGAACTCAAGCTGAAACTGGATTTTCAAAGTAAGAGGGATCTTCCAATCAGCTTTTTTCTATGCCTACGATTTCTTCCCATCGATTTCATATTAATTCCTTAATTATTACCTCACCGACTTCAAGCTGGGAGAGAGGGAAGACCCCTAAACTACACCCCGCTAGGCCAACAAATAACCGGAGGAAAACAATGGAATTTTCATAATTTTCCCTGCCCATCTGGTTTTTCTTACCTTCTTTTCGGTACCAGATCCTCTTAGAACAATGCCGAGTAAAAGCGCCCCGCTGGAAAACTAGTTTCCCCGCTTTCTTCGATCGGAAAACAAGCAAATGCCTTGTAACCAGTTTTGCTAATTTGTGCACACGTGCAAATCCTTCAACAAAGGACTCTTTGAGAGGAACTCGTTCCTGCCCTCCGCCCGAGGCAAAAAAAAAAAGAAAGTGTTGGGTTCAAAATGCCGCCGGCCACTGACACAGGAAATTAAGGTTAATTCATCAAAATTTCTCAAAAAAGTTTCCTTTCCGAATGTCTGAAAGGAAAATTCAGTTTCCATGGATCATTTTTCATTCGGATAATTAGGTTCTTGTTATGACATCTCAGAGTTCAAGGTGTGAGCAGAGCATCAAGTGGTGTCGAGATGACTCAGCCTTAAAGTGATCATATATGGCAAAGTTGGCTGGTTATTAATGAGAGTTTAAGCTGGGTTCAAGTGGTAGTCAAAGGGATAAAAAAAGATAACTGAGATCAGCTGGGATACTTAGAGGAGATGAAACCATAAGAAGATTGAGTAAAAGGGGTTAACTAACAGTTTAGAGTGCCTAAGAATATTTATATTATCAAATTGTAACATAATTTGATATGATTATTTATCAAGGAATATCTTTAGTATAAATTAACCTAAGAAATATCCGCTATAAAAATGATTTCAACAAATCCTTATGATCAGAAGTAGATTTTCAGATTTGTTAGTGAGAAATCCTTAGAAATATCATGTTGAGACGATCTCAAGATAAAGACAACACCAAATACTGACCTCAGATGGTGTTCGAGTGAGGGAATCCTCTCCCAACACTTTCTTAAGATAACCAGTGCTGAGATCTACTCAAACTGAACCGTATGCTCCTCCAGCTTTGAACCATAAATCAAGGGGCATTGTTCCTATTAGATTGTTCTACTTACCGAACAACTGCTTACAGAACTTTGTAAGGCAGACAATGGAGGGGAACAACCGAGGCCGGAGACAACCCGCTGCCCTAGATAAGCATGAAAAGCATCCCGAGACTCTTTTGATTATTTGCCTGAATCCTCGAATGCCAAATTTTAATTTCCAGTTTGCTTTCGAACAAAAGCACACACGCATTTGGATCAAAGGACATTAACTTGGGTGTCTCAAGGGGAGCGAAGACAGCTCGAAGAGATCTGCTTGGATTTGGGACAGACAATAACAATAACTCGGTAGCGACTTAACTACCCTTGGCCAAGTTTTATGCGCTACTCTTATGTTTTCCCAATTTTTCACGTTTGGCTATAAAAACAGTTCCGATTCTTTTCTTCCTTCCGGTTTGTTTTGTTAGTACCTTAGGTGCGCTTTTCCCCCTTTCGCATTTTCCCTCTCATTTCAATAGAAATGTAAATAAGAAGGAAATTTTAATAATAATTGAAATGAGTTTTCCACGCGGCATAAGGAATCGAAACGATCTTCAAGGAGGGTTGCAACCCATTCTAAAGAACTGCATGCGGCAACCCACAGCTAAGTATGTAATTTTCTGCCATCCATATGCAGATTCGGGGGATATAATCGAGGGAAAAAGGATACAGGGAGCTGACATCGATGATTTATAAACTGTTTTTTAATCGCCTGCCTCGCCGCTTGTCGCCGGATTTTCAATTTCCATTTGAACTTCTCTTTCGGCAAACAATTTCAATCGATGTATATAATTGAGCGTTAAAGAGCGTGGAAAATGAAAATAAAGGGGGAAATGCCAAAGGGGAAAATGGCTAGAAGGGGACCAAAGCGAAGAAAATTAAATGGAAAGTGATTTCTTAAGGAGTTCAAACTGTACTTACCAAGTACTACTTGGGATAAGTTATTCGACTTTATTATTTACTTGGGTTTTGAATCTTAATTTAAATATATCTAAAGTTATCAATAAAACTTAATTTAATCAAGATATCAGAGTGATTTTCTGAACAAATAATTGAGTAAAATTTGTAATGTTTATAGAAGCCTAAGCACAAGTTTCCCAATTATAGACTTCTTGAGGCTTAAAACTTGGGTAAATTAAAGATGAGATATTTGAAGTCATTCAGGACCTCTAAAATTCATCTATGACCAACTCTTTTCCATCGAAACCAATTACTATTTCATTTTTTATGAACCGCCCTTAATGGATTTTCGTATGAATCCTTTTCCTTGAAAACAATTACTCTAGAAGCTTGGCTTTTTTGGACAACCAACTTCATCAACACCCACAAAGCTCATAAAAATTGCAAGTTTTACTGTACTTTTTGTTGCTTATTTTGGGTTGCATTTTCACCATTTTCCGGCATCTATAATTCAGCGGTGGGCGGGGGGAAAAACTCACTCACTCATTCATGGAATTCAACTCCTTGCCCTACCGCCGCCGGCGCTTTTCCACCCCGCGTCGTTTGCTGGCCAAACGAAAAGTTAAATCGTCTAGGAACAAAAAAAAAAGGAAGAATGCGAAGGAGAGAGTGGATTTGGCGATATATATCCAGGGTTACTTTTCGGCGTCTTTTCCACCCCCCGGCACGGTGGTTATCTTCGCGTCTTGCGGCAGGATATTTCAGGATATTTCCTCTACTCTCCCGCATTCGGTCGGTGGAGGGTTAGAGCAACCTGAGACGAGACGCGGTGAGAGCCAGCCAACCTTCACATCCACATCTCGACTCCCGAGGCATTCCGCCGCTAGAGTCTGACACAGTTATCGAGTGCAATCCGGACAGGTCGGTTGTGCTGCTCCTCCTCGTCGTTATTCGTCCTCCGCGTCGCGTTTTCCGCGTATGTTAGGTTCCTTCGCGTCGCGTTTTTTGTTCTTTGTTGTTGCCTAATCCCTAGAATCGAGGAGTTACTCGAGCAAATGTTTTGAATCCAAAGCCTTTGCCTCCAACTTTTCGGCGAGTTTCTTACGCATCGTTTGTTTTCGTTAATCGCATTTAGGGGACGTGTTTTTATAAGAACTTCCGAGTTGTTTCGATAGTAAGTACACCAGAAAAAATGTTTAGATTTATAAGATAAATACCTAGAAAAAATAATGGACTAGAAAAATAAGATACTGAAGTATCAGAGAGGTTTTATTCTGTAGAAAGAGTGAAATAGGTTTCTTGTAATAAGATCTATTTTAATATAAATTAAACTTACAATTTTATAGTATTTATACCAGGAAATTCATACCAAAAGTAATCACAAGAAATGTCTCATTTTATTTGTTGAAATTAATCCTTTCCTTTCTTCTCTTTCTCTGTGAGGCAGGGGAGTATATCTCTGTCCGTATCTGCCGCCGCCTGTAACCTTGTCAGTAGTCAAAGTGCTATCCATTAATTGCACCAGGCAGATAGCAGCCGGCAATATACATATATACAATATATACATTTACATCTGCCTATATGTATATACAGACTCGATCCATGTCTCGCTGCCTTGTTGCTAAACTGCAAATACTGTCGGCAGACAGAGAGTGCAACAATTTTATATCTGCCGCCCGTCTGCAGTTCTCTTTGTTTCGCTTTGGATTTGTTATAATTTCAACAACTTCCGCATTGTCAAACATATATCTATATATGCGAATATATAAATATCTGCCATAGACGACGCTGCCTGCAATCAATGAACCGCTCTATATAAAGTTATTCTTATACGAAAACTAAATTTTTTCGTTGCGTTTCCACATTTATAGTTTCCATAAGGCATTTTTCACTTTATACTCTTGCTAATTATATTTCGCTTTGATATTTATGTAAATTTCGTGTTGCCTTGTTGGAAAATTACAAGAGTAATCAGAGAGGTAAGTTGTGTGAAAAGAATATTACAAAAAGCTTAAAGACTTGGCTAATGTATACATTGTATATATTTTTTAAAAATATTTTACAAGCACCTAGGAAGTCTTTCAAATCGATTGCACACACATTTCAATTTCTTCAATTTCGCCAATTGATTATATTTAGCCCCGTGAGCTTTGTCCAAGTTTTATTTTTATTTTTTCATCATGATGACGAACAGTATTAGATAATGACAAGGCCTAACCACGTTCTGCCACAGCAAAAAAAAAGCACACAAAGGAAAGAAATAAGTAAAGAGCCACCAATCGGCCCTGAACTTGACTTGAGTTGGTCTTTGGGAAAAGCGAGTCAATGGTCTGGTCTCTCTGTGGGTATACCACAAATATAAATGCTTAGTGGCTAAAAGCGTTGTGGGTATTATTTTTTTGTACATATATTTTTTCGCTATTATATTTTATCAGTTCTTTTCGCATTTTGTTGTTGCTGTCGGGGCCAATGAACGTGAAGCTTGCAAATCAGCAAAAAATAAATAAAGAGAGACTGAAGGAAAATGAGGAAAAAAATTGTTTAAACAAAGCTAGCAAATTGCTAAATGCTTTTTCTATCACATGCAAAGTGCATGTGAGCAATCATTGTTTCAGTTAAGCGTACAGTGTTGAGGGATATGGCTCATAAAAGATATAGATTCTAGATAGTCGTGTGAAATCACGTTTAATGAACTGGAACAATTTCATGTTTAATTCGATTTATTATTAATCCATTTCTTTTCTGGATAAGGCGCATTTAAGCAAATATATTCTGCAAGTAATAAAAGTCCAAATGCGATCAAAGGCCTCCTTAAATATTAATAATGCATAGAACTCTTTCTTATACTATAAAATCGTAAACTTAATAATACAGAACCACAAGAATTCCTATATTTATATATTGAGATACTACTCTTATCAACTTATTTAAATTCCATCTTTATCAAAGGCTTCCTGGTATAATTAGAAATGCTAATACTTTTGTTTGAACAAGCCCATCAAATTAGTGGGAATTATTAATTTAGCCCACCACCCCTTGGGGCTTTCTCTTGAATGGGAATTTCTAGGAAATTGGAATTGGAAAATTTTGGGGGTGCTTCACCTACATGGCCAAAAGGAAAAGGAAAATAAAAACAGATATAGGCATGCATACACACACATGATAATTGGTGCCAAAAAAAGAGAGTGAAGAAATTTGGCATTGTTATTCAGTCCACTTCCCAGACCCAGCCCCAGTCCCTGTCCCTGTCCTCGTCTGGCGCCCCTTGTGCCAATTTCCATTTGATAAACATAAACAAATCGATACGCGTCACAACAACGTCTCTGATGGAGACATGTGGGTGTCGGGCAGGGATGGAGACCTGGAAGGACTGCATCAGTATATAGACTAACAAGCTTTGTGTACACATTTGCCGGCTGGGCCCCCCCTTGAAATAAGACCAGAGGGTGGTTTTTCAGGGAGGCGAAAAGCGCCATGCTGGAAAATTACGCCGCAGAAATCAAGCTATGAAGGATTAATCCTTAGGCAAACGCTGGTCAGTTGGGTCTCTGTCTGAACGTGTCTCCTACATTTATAGGAGGGAATAGGGTATCCTAGGAAAGGGTATATTCCTAGAATTTCTTACTCAAAAAAATAATCCAGTTGGCACAGAATTTGCGAAATAAAATATTTTATTGCATATTTTAAGGCACCTTATTAATTAATATTAAAGAACGATTTTCGTGGCAACCCCGCACTAAAAAGTGGGCAAAGCTTTTTCGAACTCAGTGCCGGGTATTTTATGGTCGGTGCCGTCCGTTCCGGACTGTCCTTGACAGTCTGCGGTTGGTATTTTGTTGTGCTTCTGCTCATTCATAACAACACACAAAAAAAAAAACTATGTAAAATCAACCTAGAAAAATAGTTAGAATACTATGTAAAAATTTTGCATATATTTTGTTGTTGGTTTTTTGTCAAGTGTGTACACACCAAAGGAAAAATATATGTAAAATCAACCCAAAAAAATAGTAACATACTATTTGAATAATTTGCACGTATTTTGTTTTTGCTTTTCTGCCCAAGTATGTACACACCAAAAGTATGTTTTATGTTAACCTACTATGAAAAATAGTAAAAATACTATTTTACTTTTTCTCATGTATTTTGTTGTTTTTCAAAGAGTACTATTAATATAGTACTAGTCCTAACATGTGTTATGTCCCAACCATTTGATATTGTTAAAAATACTATTAAAATAGTTGAATGTTTTGTTTAAATAATTTTTTTATAATAAAGAACTTAGCCATTCATGTCGACAATGTTTCTTTTGTAAAAAGAAAAAAATATATAATATATAAAATATAAAACAAAAAAAAAAAAGTTGGCGCCTAGAGTGTGATCCGAACCCCTAATTTACGGTTTCTTAAGCGTACACTCTATGCCCTGAGCCAACCATGAGCTGTACGACAGAATGGCTAAATCTAGAGTTTGAGAGAACTTGAACAAACTGCCCAATTATGTATGGGAGTACTAGACGTTAGTGTTGCCTCCGTGGTCCAGTTGGTTGGGCGGCCGGTGCATGAGTTCTGAGACCCCGGTTCGATTCTAGGTCGTGGAGTTGGTTCTTAAATGTGAGTATCCATTTAATATGACTTCTTTACTGCTTAATATGATTAAATAACAAATAACAAATTGTCACCCTATAAATACAAATTATAAAAAATTTTCTTTCACAAGGAATTTCTTAACTTTAACAAAAACTTAATGAAATAATGTTAAGAATTAAGAAATTGAATCTTAATTGGGGGAATGTTGAGTCTATACATGAATAAACATGTAAATGCGAAATTTTTAATGGCCTATATTATTTACTATTATTTTGGAATTCTACTATTAAATAGTAAAACAACTATTTTTCTTGTGTAACCTACTAGTATATGGTTATCTTACTATTTGGGGTAAGTTAACTATTTTTCTTAGGTTAGCGCGGTTTTAACAATAAAATAGTTGATTTTACCTAGACTTTACCCAGACTTTTTTTTTGTGTGAAGAGCAACATCAAGTTGAGAGGATGAGGGTGGAAAATACATTTTGGCCAGGAAGCTTAGATGGCTTAGACGCAAAGCTCTCGCTTCAGGCGTTGCCAGATGGCTGCTAAATGAGAAACACTTCATTCAAAATTAATTAATTAGGGAATATTTATGCCTTAGCACGCCGCCAAAGGGAAAGGGTAATCATTAAGTTAAGAAAATTCGCGCCTCCGCATAATGAAAATGCCTTTGGGGGAAACGCCCACCAAAAAGCGAAGGCAGAGCGAGGACAACGCCCACAAATAAAGAAAAAAGGAAAACACGACAACATTTATTCAAGGTCTCCCAAGCTTTGGACTGCCTTGAACTTCTCCGAAGGGAAAGCGAAAGTGAAAGCCCATGGAAGGAAGGGTGGTAGCTTCGATCCAATGAAACCCGAGTCGGAACTCCCACGCATTCCCGAAGTATATGTATCTCTATACATATATGTATGTATCTAAACCCGGGTCTGTTATGTAGGCGGTGTCAGGCACTGGGAATATATTTTGTAAATACTTGAAATGCCGGCGCCCACGTCCTTGAAAATCATTTAACACGCTTCCCCCAGGAAGAGACACAGTTGTGGTCAGAATAATAAGACAACCCAAAAAGGGAATTAGTACTTTCGAACGAAAACTCAGTAGTTCCTCAGTATGTAAAGGATTTCCTTTACCAATTAAATATTAAATAATAATGGGATACATTGGTTAATTTACTTATAATATAATTTTTCCATAAGCCATATTATCGGGGACAGATATCATTAGTGTTTTGAAATCACTTTAAACGGTGTCTAAATTATTTCAATAAAATGTTTGACGTTTTAAATTCAGTGAAAGTTTGTTTATTTTTAAGATAACACATTTTGTAGCATACTTTTTGACATATTTTAAGGCGATTTCGCTAGTGGTTTCCTTAGCACCCCGGTATATAAGATTATGCCTTATTAATTCAACTTATCCCCGTTGATAAGGTTAACTTTTCTATTCTATTTAAAGTTCCTGGTTTTGTGCATTTAATATTAGATATTAAAAGGTATCTGTGTATATATTATGATTTAATTTTGACCACTGTCATATACAGATGTACAGCGCAGTGTTTTGCTGTCGTTGATGGGTGTTATGTGTGGGATCTGGCTGTTGTCCTTGTTGCTCCCTATGTATCCTTGGCGTCCCCTACGCCACTCGTGGCGCAATTTCGCATTCAAGGACATGGTCGTGATTTGCTGCCACAGCAGCAGCAGCGAAACGGGCAAAACAACAAAGAACTCCGTGCGTCAGTCGGTTATTTTCCCCTCCTAAGAGTATTATGCTGTAGGTGTCCCACGCCTGTCCTGTCCATTACGTGTCGGTACGACTTAATTCCATCGAATGGCAGGACTCCAGCATGGGCAGGCCCAGCCCCCTTCTGTTGCCCGGCAATCTCAATTGAGTGCTCTCAATTGCAGCCCTCGTTTTCGGGGCAGTTTTTATGACATCTTAAGGATGGTGATTTGCTCGAGTCCTTGAATGTTACATACATGAGAGGCCTTGGTTTTGCGGTAATCCAATTTGCTGAATGTGTTTTAAATTGGTTGCTATGTTGTGGTCTTAAATAAATACACATTGGTCCTACATATAAATGAAATATTACCTTGATTACAGGTCTTATCTCTGATTATTTTACCGTTTTCGAGAGCTGTAATACGTCAAGTTAACTTTAAAAAGGAGAATGTTTTAAACGAGTTTTACTGGCCATTTTAATTATAATTACTTTGTTCATAAAAGGCATATTGAAGATTTAAACGATTGCAAAAATCCTGGTTTTCCTAAAATTTGGAGAGACTTACAATTTAAGGTCCCATTACAAAGAAAGTAATTGGGTTAGCGAAGGAAAACTAATTTAATTTTATATTTAATATATTAAATATCGAAACTATTTGTTTTTCTTTTATTTAAAAAAATTGTATTTGGTACATTGATACTACAAATTATATCAGTAAAACTACTGACTACTTTCTTCTAGGAAATAAAAACAAGTTAAGGGGTTTTCTTACTAAAATACTAGGAACTTAAAATTGTAATTAGGAGAATGTAATAATGCCACATTTTCATGAAAATTCCAGTTAAAAATAACTGATAAGAGCTGAATAACAACCCATTTCCCGGTGGTCAGTTTTTCCCGGTATTTTTTTTGCCAGCTAAGCTCAACTCTGTTAGGGATTGAATTTCACCCAATAAGTGGCATGTTGCATCAGCCGAATATATCCATCCGAGAATGAATCGATTTGAGGAATGTGGGAATAGCCACAGATATATTATACTGAAATCAAACTGATACGCGGACTCAGAAGTTGAATTGATAAATATTGGGTTGTTTGTGCGCTCAGCTCCTGATTGTTGTTGTTATAAACAAACTAATCAAAATCAGAGGGGAAAAAAGTGCAACGTCAGCAAATAGTAAATAAAAAATATCGCGCGCGTTTCCCTTTTATTTCTTTGTGCAATTCTCCCTCTTTAATTCTACAATTTGTAAGAATAAGACTCTTTATAAGTAGTATAATTTGTCTTTTTATCGCGATTGATGTAAACAAGTTTATTTTTACACTGGCGAAAAATAAAATCAAATCGAAATCAAAGCGCCAGACAAATTTCATAACAAAAATTTGCATAAAAAAACACCAGGCGAAACCAAAACAACAAGAATAACAACAATAGCGAATTTCGAATGAGCAAGAAAGAGGAAAACAAGCCGAAGTAAACAACAAAAGTGACGTCAAAAAGGCGAATGGGGCAGAGAGAGAGAGAGTGAGAAAGCTTTGTAAATGAATTTATTTAATAATCAAAAGCAAAGAGCAGAAGAATAATAAAAACCAAGACAACAACACCGAAACAGACTGTACTCGAGCTTTGTGCGCCACTCTCTCACTCTCTTTTTGGAAAAGTGGAAGTGAAAGAAGCAACAGTGCTTGCTTGTGTGTTTGGGGCATGCGCACACGCGGCTCCCTATTGGGGCTCTCCTCTCTCTCTCTCTCTCTCTGCTTCTGTGGACAGCTGTACAATCAAAACAAAAGCAACTGGGGAGCTTTTGGCGCTCTGGTTTTCTGGTTTTCGGCTTTGTCGCCGAGCTTTGTATACTTTTTATCAATCGGTCAAGAACGTTTGACGAGCAAACACGCGAATAAGAACAGCCAAGAGCTCCAACCAGAATTCCAGTGTGTTGGTGAAAGCACACACTACCAAACAAACACATACTACTCGGTGTGATAATCAAAATAAAAAGAGGAGAACGAAAACAATTAAGAAGTGTGCAAAGCAAATAGAAGCGTGTGCAAATTGAATAAAAACCGAAAAATCCATATAAATAGTTGGTTCGTCATAACCAGAAATGGCAGAAATCTATTGCCGCATTTATTGAACTAGTTTCCGAGGCAACCGAAATATAATTTGCATAAATAAATAAAGCAGCGCAAACATAAACGCTGCGTTGGAATTTGTCTACAAAATAATATATATAAATATATACATACATATACGCATATATAAATCGCTGTGTGTGTGTGCGTATATAGATTCTTATTAGAACCCCCACTCTCCAAAGCAACGCAGAGAGGGAGAGACAGAAAGACAGAGATACAGAGAAAGAGGGACGGCAACAGCCGAAAGCCCCAAAAGCTGTGCTCCCGCTCTCCGGCATCGATCAGTTGTTCGCTTGGCGCTCAGCTGCTCGGTCGCAACTTCGGAAATAAACCGCAAAATTGACAACAAACAAACAAAAAACAGATAAAAAGGCACAGAGAGAGAATCAGAATTTGTTGTAAATTTTTGCCATCAATTAACAAAACGAGTTCCACGAAAAAACAAAAATTATTGAGTGCCAACCGCTGTTAATGTTCGGAATAATACAAATAAATAAATCAAATCGACTTTGTCGCCGCTGATAAGATTCTCATACTGCGAGTGTGCGCGCTTATCAAAATCCATACAAAGTGTGTGTTTAGTTTTTCGGAGTGCTCCGGATGATATGTATGTTGTGTGCTTCATTATAAATAAATTTCCGTCTTAATCGCCACATGTGTGACCCAGTTTAAAAAACACACACACTCGAGCACACACATAAAATAACAATGAAATTTACATATAAACACGGCCCTCTTATGCATAATAATTAATAATAACGAAAGGAGGCGCAGCAAAGGAAAAGCGAGAAAAATACAATATCAATTAATTCGTAAACACCGCGCGAGGAAAATGTGTGTTTAAGCATTCTGTGCATTTAATTTAAAAACCTTCAAGGAAGTAATACAAAACGTTTTTACAACAATCCCCACCCTACACAGCAGAATCATCCCTGGCTTGTTTATACACAATTAAAAAATAAGCTACAAAGGTGCGTACAAAAGTATTAAAAAATGTTTAAAGATTAAACGAAAACGAACGACCCAAAAGGAAAATACAGAATGGGAAAAGCTTAAACCAAACATTAAGAATTATGGGCTATCAAAAAGATTCGTTCTTCATGCGAGTCATAAGTTGAGAAAAATCTCCAACAAAATAAGAAATAAAATAAAAAATAAAGAGGGATGAGGAAGGAATATTTTTACCTAAAAATATATATAAAGAAATGAATGAAAGGCTTGCTTTCAAAGTATGATTCCCAGAAAAGTTTAATAAGTTTATTAAACGAATAGGACACTTATTTAAAAAAAAAAAGAAAGAAATAGCTTTATCTTTATCTGTAAAGAAACGACATTGATCTCTATAGTTCACTACTTTCTTATGCAGGCATTACAAATTGTAAGTAGCCCTTACTTCGTCTCCACTCGCCTAAGCCGACATACTCGTAATTTATGATCCCCACAGACCAATTAAAACATTAACTCGAGCCAGAAAAGGGGCTCCATAAATTCCAGTTCTCCCCACAAGAAGAAACAGAAACCGAAAACTACAAAAAATTCAAATCTAGGCTGCTCTTTGAAATGTGAGACCGAATGGGAGACCCAACAGAAAACTAAAGCAAACCTAAACCGAGCCAAACAAAACAAGAGCCAAAAAAGAGCAGAGGCTAGCACATAAACCTATAAACATTCCGAGCTTTATTTATGTATCGAGCACACTGTATAGGCGGCTATTAAGCCGCGGCTCAAGTTAAGCGTTTCCTGTCGCGTCGACAGAATTATTTGGGAATCCACCGAGTCAGTCGCGAGCTGCTGCTCCTCACCCAGAACTCAAGAGGCCAGCACTTTTTGTATATTATATATATAATTCCTGACAAAAATTGCTTAATTTTTTTTGACTGCCATGTTCGCTCCCTATTTTTTCACCATTTGTGCAAATAATCAAAGGCAAACTCACACAAGCGCTTAAGTAAGAAACAAAAGAAAATCAACAAAAATTTACTGTGTATGGCAACAAAAAATTAAATTGAAATTGATTTCAATTTGAATTTTGTTCGCCCCGCTTTGAGTTCAGTGTCAGTGCGAAAATTCAAGGTTGAAAAGTGTTGAGTTCGCACAAGAAATACAAAAAAACAAAAATAAAACATATGCAAAGGCGCTGCCGACACGTGAGGAGTAGCAACAAAAGAGCGCACAGAGCCTAAAAAGCAGCCATATGTTGGGCAAACATCAATAGAGAAACACAGAGACCCGGGCCAATCCAATCCAATCCACTTACCCCTCGTCTCAGCTTGGTAGCCAGTTTTAAGTCAAGCATAATCGCACATACTCCTCGTATGCCTTTCTAGGCGCCACAACATTACGTATACGCCCAGTCCAGCTGCTACAGCCTCAGTTTATGTTTTGATGCTAAAAGTTTCGGTTTGGGCCATCTTAAAAACGGGCGATGGCTAATACCCCGCTGTGACTCAACAGTTGAGCGCACGATAAGAGTCGTAAAGCAATAAAAACTGGCCAGCACAAAAAAACCCCAAAAGTATAAAAATATTAAATAGGGCAGTGTCGAGTATGGTGTGAGTGATTAGATTACTGATATGGCATGTATTTATATATACAGGAATGTATTAAAAGCATTTGGTTAATGTCAACAAAAACAGAAAATAAATCTGGAGACCTTGAATGGATTTTCCGCGATAATTAAATTAACAAAATGATACAGAACATTCATAGGTTTTCCCAGAGAAACACAGTATAAAATATGAAATGTATTTCATCATTCCGATATACAACAATTTGTATTTCTAATAGTCATAAAGTTGACTTCGCTGACATGTTGTTATCATAACTGGTTATAGTCATATATATTGCCTGTCTTAATTTCTATTATTTACACATTACAGATGTCTGTTTTCATTTACACGTTGTCGAAAATATGGGAATAGTGCCAACAACTATAGTCGATGATCCATCCAACGGATGATATTGCATCATTATCTTGTTTTCCCATAAAACACGAGCCATGCCTTGCTTTAATATTTTATTGATTTGTTTATTTAGCAATCAATTTGTTTGAAACCGATTTTTTACATATTATAATTTGTTCAAATTGCTGGCCATATATAGTCTATATACGGTCATTTGCTTTTGCTGGCCTTCAACTTTCTTTGTTGCCGCCGGGTAGGAGATTTTTGTGATCTTTCCAGAGAGAGGCTGTTCTGCGGATGCGGCCATTAAGCAAACTTGTTTGCTTTTCTTTGAAATTTCTTTAGCAGAAATATTTAAACACAAAAAATATATACATATTTATATCAATTGTAGCTGCTGTCTCTTGATTTTTTAAGTGGCGCTGACTCATATTGTTTTGTATTTACTTGGGGTTTATAAACAAACTGGCGGCTGGCGAAATCCCTTTCTAGGAGTGACAGTTCTCTCTTGTCTTTCTGCCCGCGATAGTGATATTCTGTGAGGGGCGTAGCACTTCCTGATCCAAAATTCAGTTTCATTTGCTGAGTTTTGCCATCTCTTGGGTGTGTTGGTTTATCTTCTCTCGCCCGGCTGCGCTCGATAAGATAAGTTCTCCATCCAGTTGGGGGACAGCTCTAAAAATTTGCAAGTGCCTGACCCATTGAGCGCTCGCCTTATCAGCGACAGTGCCCAATGTCGCCGTCGTCGCACTGCCGGCACGCGGCTGTTGGCTGATAAGAGGCGGAATCCATAGGCGGGACAGCAGCTGACGGACCAGACGCCTCCGGACTCCGGAGGGTCTCCGCCGCTCGATAAGGAGGCGCGAGAACAGCTCGGCCGGCGGCTCACGTGTTCCTGCCGCCTCCTCCCTGAATCGCGTCATCGGTTGGCGACGGCGGGAGCTGTTTCCTCAACCCTTTGAAGTGCATCTCTATTTGTCTAGTCTACAGACGAGGCGCTCTTGAAGGCAGACTTGAACACATTGCTACAGTCACGATTTCTATTCAGCAAAAGTGAGACTCTCCTGGCAGTATCTCATCTTCTGTTTGCCTAAGTATTCAGACGACTTGTGCTAATTTCTTTGTGTGCTGCTAAATCGATATAAATTGATTTTAATTATTTATCTATTAGCGAATCGGTGGGGAGGCGAACATGTTATACTGTGCTTAATTGGTTTGCTTTGCAGGGGTTCGAGCGTAGAGGTAATTTTGATACTTTCTTTGAAATTCTTCTTCAAGTCTTTGGTGTGCTAAATCGTTCATCACTGTGGAAATTTCGGAGAAAGAGTCTTATAGCTAGAATACTGTTAGAACGTATTTTTATTATCCTATTTATCTATTTATCCTATTATTTTTATTATCCTATTTTCAAAATATGTAAATAGTATTTAAATTTCTCGGAATTTACGAAAGATCTTTGGTATTACCAAGATTTTGGCTTTTTCTTTAAGGATATAGTAAGTTTTTCAATGCTTTTGTCTTGAGCTCTACGTCTTTCTCAACTTATAGAAGCTTGATATAGTTAGGAGCCTCTCTCTGTGATTCTCAAATGCAGAGCCTCTCTCTGCGATTCTCAAATTCAGAGCCTCTCTATGCGATTCTCAAATGCAGAGCCTCTCTGCGATTCTCAAATTCAGAGCCTCTCTCTGCGATTCTCAAATACAGAGCCTCTCTCTGCGATTCTCAAAGTTTCAGCTGAATTCATTTTGAAGTGCAAATCAAATCAATCCTGTACATACCAACCTAGATCTCTCACCTCCAACGTCTATATGTTTGTATGTATATTCACTTCCCTAAGCTCGCTGATCGACGCCTTGCCCCACGCTCTTCCTCTTCCAATCAATACAACAATTTACAATTTACGTCAGCTGTTTGTATAAGAAGTATAAAGTATAAAACAAAAAAGCAAAACAAAAATCGAACGCGACAGAGCGTGTTATATCATCAATTGCCAGACACATTCGCTATGCTATGCTAAACATTCCGGCATATGAAAACGAAAAATAAGTGCTAGAATCGCGTAGAATTCCTTATACCCTGTACACTACACCCCGCCCACCGCTGTGCTCGTGCTACCCTCATGGTTATTTTATTTATTGGGCCCCCCACTAAAACGGGGGCACTAAAAATAAGTCGAAGGAACTTGCACTTGGCTCTGTGGCTACCTCAACATAAATTTGTTTATCTATGTGTGGGTGGTTTGGTGTCTTTTTTATTATGTGTGTGCACTGAGGAAAATAAGGTGAAGGTTCACTTGTAACTTCAAGTATAGCGAAATAAATCGTCTTCTTCTAAATATTAATATTTCTCTTGAGAGCGTAAACGAACAAGACTGCCATAAAGTTAAAAATTTTTGTATACCAAAATCTTTGTTGGTTTTTTACGAATTTTTAACTTTCAGTACTATTTTTTTTTAGTGTCTTGTGCGCGAGTGTGGGTGCATGCAAAAATTGCGTGTGCCTAAAATTAGAGCAAAGAGTGGGGCACAAAACAAAGACGGAGACACGGGCAGAGACAAAGGTAAAAGTGACTTGCACAAATTGCTAAACAAAGAAATGGCCATAGTCTCCTGCCAGACAGAGAGGTCCAAAGAAAATAAGGAGAGAGAGAGAGAGAGTGGGCACGCGTGGGGAATAGGAGGGAAAATTGCATGCAGTCGGAACATGTGACGCCCGATGACGAATGTTGACGAAAACAAACCGCAAAGCAAATGGTCAGAAAAGGTGCACAGGGTTCAGAGGGGGGTTGCAAATTATAGAGCACCTATAGAACAGGCCCGTACTATCATCATCAGGCATTGACCACTGCCACTGACCCATTGATAATGCGGAACGGAAGTTGCGCTCGCTAGCTCGCACGCTCAGTATTTTCCTACTTTTTGCTTTCAGCTTTTTGCCTCTTGCTTTTGATTTCATTTAAATTTTTAGCTCACTGGTTTTGTTTTGAGCTAGTCTCCGCTTTGAACTGAATTCTCATTTTCTATACAAAATATTGATAACACAAACGTGTCGCGCACTCACCGACTTAGCACAATCTCTATATGGGATCTATAATATGGGCAAGGTGTTGAGACCGCTGATGTGGTTATTTCCAAAGCGCGATTCTGGGAAAGTCTGTTAACCCCAGACACGGGCTGTTTACTTTAGAAAAATGAATATATAATACCGAAGTTCAAGGTAGTGCTTAGTCGCTTTATCTTGGCTACACCCAGGGAGATAATACTGTTTAGTTAATCTAGAAATCTTAGGATCTAACTACTCAACTAAGAAATCAAATTAGATCAGACAGAAAAGTCCATTACTCATACGCACCGTTGACATTTTGTTCAACGTGTCGTATGACTAATTTTTGTACGAGTCCTAGTCATTCCTATAAGTGTTTTATGATCCTTCATCAGAATTTCCATTTCCTCATCTTTCTTTAACGGACTCGTGTGCTGCCTGTCGTGCAAATATGCCCTAGGAACGCTCTACACGTCCACACATCTATGTACATTCGCATACATACGTAAAGCAATCAACAAGCACATGAAATCACACACTTGCACAAAATGTATCTAGTATAAATTCTGGCGAAATGTAAAAAGCTTCCGAGAGCAGACATTTTGTTATTGTAAGCGGGCAGCGAAAACCCCAGCAATAATAACAAAACCAACAGTCAAAACTCGTCAGTCAAGCAAAGCTACAAAAAGCTTCATCATATATGCCCCCCCCCACACACACACACACGCACACACGTATAGTCCCCCATATAAATAACTAAAGTCTACGAAGATGGCGACAAAAGCAAATAGACGGAAAACATATGTTGGAAAAAGAGAGCTTGTGAGAGAGAGGAAGGAAGGAGAGCCAAGTAAAAGCACCCACGCTCTCGCAAAGCTTTATTTATTTATTTTTATTTTTTTTTTACAAGCGTCGCGTTTTGTTTACAACTCTGCAGTACACTTCTGTGTGTGTGGGTGAGTGGAAAACAAAGGCAATTCTGCGATAAATTATACATTCAAAACAAAATATAAAAAATAAACAGTTTTGACCTTGGGCTCGCTTAAAATTCGTGCTCTCCCCACTCGCGCTCTCTTGCTCTTCGGCTTTCGGCCATTTAATTTGTTGATAGCCAAGCCATGCTAACTGTTTTCTAACTGGCTTTCCTCGATAATTTTTATTATTCATTGTTATTATTATTGCATTATTTCATTGTGTTTTGTAATTGCTCATTCTTTCCTCATGTGTCGCTGAATTTTAATGGCGATTTCGATTTATTTTTATTTTAACTTCCATTTCCCTTTCGTTGCTCTTGGGGATTAGTCAGAAAAAGTGCATTATGGTCACGCCTCGAACTTGAGCTGTGTACTTTGACCCCTTTGGGGGTATTACCATCCGAATCCAAAGCTCTACACGTGCTCATCCCTCGGATTTTATTAGTTTACTTAGTTTGTTGTTGATGGAGCTACAGGAAAGATTCGATAATGGGAACTGGATCTGGAAATATACTATATTAAAGGGATATCCCTTAAAAATAGGGTTCAGGTTTAAAACTTATATATTTTTTTTAATTTCTGATACGTTTTTGAGGGACTGCAATTGCTGGAAATGTCATTTATTCATCAAATAAAATGTTTCAATATTATAGAAACAAGTTTGCTTATTATTCAAAATTTTGTTGATGAGAAAAGACCAATTTGTAAGCCTTCTTCCTTAACTTGAAGTAAATATTTTAGTTTAAAGAGCTTTACCTGACTATAACAGTCGGCAAAATAGAAGAATCTCTATATTTCCTTATCCACAATTTCCCTCGAGAAGTTTATCTTAAGCAACTTAAACTGTAGACACTTTGCGGGTAGACTTATTCATATTTACTTGGCTCGGTTCTCGCAATCTTAATCCCTTGGATCAGATCAGATGTTCGTCGACCGCCCCGTTTCCACCAGCAGCGCTTCTTCCCCTCCAAACATTTCGCGTTCATTAACTCGTCGCGTCTGTGTGTGTTGGGGGAACTTTTGAATAGTATTATTCATTATATAGAAATGCTTGTTTAGCTTTTATGGCTCCTCCTCCATCCATGTTTGCTCGTCTTCTTCACTTTTTCGTACGATTCCACTTGGGGATTCGTTTGCTTGTTCGGTCTTCTGGTTTTTTATTCGGCAGCAAATCTGTAATAAATTCCTTCTCGTTCGCCCCTTCGCGTCTATTTCCATGTTTGATGTATATAGCATTTATAAGTATACTATATAAGCGCCCCATTCGGTTCTCGGTTTTTGGTTCCTATGTTTTGGTGTTTGGTTCGGTTCTCGCTTTGCTTTTTTTTTATTGTTTGGCCTTCAACGCGTTCAGCTACCTTTGACGAATGTTAAACAATTTCAAGAGGAAATAGCAATAATGTAAGGAAACCAGAGAAACAAGCATATCACTTAGCAAAGTAGAATTGAGTTTTGGGTTTGAGTTTTGGGCTTGAGTTTTGGGCTTGAGTTTTGAGTTGGTGTTGGTTTTGGCTTGTGTTGTGTTGCTTTGTGTGTTTGCCTTGTGTATCGAGTGTAGGGCCCCCTCCACGATTCTCCCTCTATATAAGGTGTGACCTTGACGTCTTGGGAACGGGCATTACAAAGTTCAGATCGGAAGCAATGCAAAGCGCGGACCCTTATCAAGCGGAATGTGTGCTCACTTATCGGCTTCTGTAATGGGCGAAAGATAAGCCAGCGGAGGGGTTCAGGATAGAGTTCGATGTGGGTTGAATTTACTAAAGAAATTGTAAAAAAGTATAAATTTTAGTAATTATTTAGTTCGATTTCGAAAATTGTGACAATAAATAGCTTTTTTCAGAGTTAGACTTTTACATTCTGTCCGTGTGGCAGCAGAGGTCGGGCAGAGAAATTGGCAGGCTCGCGAGTCAGGGCTTTGGGCACCCCTGTTTTATAGCTCTTGCTCTTGCTTGATACATCAGATTTCTAAGTTAACAATGATCATAAGTTAATGGAAATTAAGATTTTATACAGTATTGAATTTCTTTTAAATCCTCTTTAGAATCTTCATTCTTCCGGCCTCTTCCGGCTCACCTTTTTAATTGAAATATACCTCGTCAAGGCCGTTTCCTCGAAATATTTCCAAAAATGCGCCGCGCAAATTGTGCCAAATCCCTTATACTAGATGCACTCTTCATTCCTGATTTATGAACATTAAATGGAAAACGAGAATGTTGTATTTTCTTTTGTAAACAAACTAATTAATATTTATTATCGGGCCCGCCAAATGAAAAACAACAATAGCTGGCGGCCAATTCTTGATCCGCCTCCCTTGGAGGCCTTTCACCTGATCGGAAACGAGTATAAACCAAGAGAATCGGTGCGGATCGAACCCCAAAAGCGATCAAACCCGAAAATGGCTTACTAATTTTGCCAAAAACTCTTTGCCATTCCTTCTTTTCCTTATTCGCTCTATTATTGTTTTGATTTTTGTTATTCTTTTTTGCTAGTTCCATTTGTTGTTTTGATGTGCAAAACAAACTTGTTGATGATTTCTCTGCTATTTTTTCTTTGTTTTCTTCTTGTTTTTGCTTACCAAATTTTTGTTGTTCGCCAAATCAGTAAAAAAGTGGGGAAAAGAGCGGTTTTCGACGGGGCCGGGCAGCTATCTCTGTTGTTTTTCTGCTTAAAAATAGGCGATAACCATAACAATAACAAACGTTGAATAATGTTGAGTTGGCTGGCTCTAGGATTTGCACATTTCGGAGTCAGATGGAGGTGGCTTTATCTCCTAAGTTTTAAGTGCCATATCAGGTTGTTTTGTTATTAGTTTATAAGCTGAAAGGGATTACAAATCAGATAGCGCAGGGAAAGTAAAAATAGCAAGGGAAAACGACCCAATCTTATCATGATTATTTCATTTATTTTATTAACGCCACGGGGTCATTATTTATGTAGACATTTTCCCATTATCTCAGACGCTCACGTGTTCGAGCGGACACGTGGGCCCATCAATTATAATCTTGTGTTGGGTTTGGCTTAAGTTCCGGCTAGATAACAGCTGCAATTTACTTGGAATTCTATGTATCAGTTTATCGGAATTGCAGAGCCGGGGGGTTTCGGAATGGTTACACAGAAAGAAAGCTTAATCTAGTTATAATATAAGCATTATGAAAAGAGTTAAGCCTATTCTACGGAAATAATCGCAGTTTATGCACAACTAAAGTCGAATGCAAAGCCTTTCATTCATAAATAACTCTTTCAAATGGGGTTTCCATAAGCGGGGAGACTCCTTTTCTTTTTTTTCTGTGCTCTGTGCTTGGGAATGCGAATGCTGGCGGCCGCCAAGGTTGTCTGGGCATAATAAAAGCCATAATATATTCATTTAATTAGCTGCCGTCTCTCTTTACACTGCAACTGGTGTCTGATTCGATCTTTTTTGCTTGCCTTATTCCAGATACCACCAGGTAACTAAGCGCCGGGCCTGGGCGCCCGTCTCATTTGGAAGCTGTGGGAGAAGATTATTCTCTGGGAGCAGGAGCAGGAGCTTATACCCCAGAGCAGAGCGGGATTCGCCCGCCAAAAACAATGACAGAGAACCAGCTGTATCCCATGTCATCGGAATTCTTTGACACCGGCTCCAACAGCAGCAGCAACGCCCTCAAGTACGATCTGTATTCGCTGGGCTCCAGCGTTGTGGGTGCGGCCCTGCCCACGTTGACCATCAATACGGGCTATGGCATAGGCAGCAGCAACAACACTAGTAACAGTAACACTAACAATAACAACAACAGCGGCAGCCTGAGCAGCAGCAGCGGCAGCAGCAACTGCTCCACAAGCACCACAAACACCTGTAATGTAATGCTAAGTACAACGGCCATAACCATACCGCGCAGCAGTAACCACAACCAGAGCCATCATCATCCGTATCAGCAGCCGGATCTGCAGACGCCGCGCCATCATCCCAGTCCGCTCCACACATTGCCCAGCATGACCCACCAGCAGCACCACCATCAGCAGCAGCAGCAGCAGCAACAGCAGCAGCAGCAGCAACAGCAACAACAACAGCAGCAAGATCAGCTGCAGCACTCGCATTTGGCCCTCGGGGAGCTCTCAGACTTTGGTCTGGACGCCCTGGACGCCGCTTCCTTGTCGCCCACTCTGCTGCAGGATGTGAGCCTCAGTGCGGCTTCGCCACTAAGCACCGGACTCTACAATGGCAACACCAGCGGAGCAGGCAGCAGCAATGGCGTGGGCGGATCGGGCGGCGGCGGTAGTCTCACCGGCGGCTACTTTACGCCCGACATGAGCCACAGCCTTAGCCTGAACGTCAGCGAGCATGCGCTGCTCCAGGACGCCGTCAGCCAGAACGAGTTCTACGAGATGACGCCCAACTCGAATGCCATGTGGAGCGACATCAGCAGTGCCATTATCCATACCAAACACGAGCCCTTCAGCCTGGACGATGACTACATCTTTCCCAACGACAAGGCCGAGATCCAGGCGGCCGATCTGTCCGATCTTAATGGCGGCGACTTCCTGGATGTCATTGGGAACATCGAGGACTTCTTGCCGCAGACCACAGTCTCTCAGAGTGTCAATTTTCTGCTGTCGCCGCAGACCCAGGGCCAGAATTCGCTGGTGGCGCCGCCCATGGAGCTGCTGCAGCAGGAACAGCAGCAGCAGCAGAATCACCAGCAGCTGCAAGTGGGCAGCCTGCCCCAGTTGCAGACGCTGCTCACGCTCACCCAGCAGCAGCAGCAGCAGTCGAACAGTTCCTCCACTAGTCCGTATGAGATCTACCACAGCACGCCCCAGAAGCCGCAACAGCAGCAGCAGCAGCTCTCCGCCAGCTTCTCGCCCGGCAGCCAGGCCTCCCAGTCGCCGCTGACCCCACCGCCACCGCCGCACGCCAATCGACCGCAGTACCAGATGGTGAAGTCCCGCAACATGCAGGAGTTGATCAAGAAGGGATTTGCCATGTCCTCGCCGCCAGAGCGCTCAATTCTCAGTCAGTCTGCAGCCCTCAGTCCCGGTGGCAGCAGCGGTTTTGGCAGCTCTGCCTCGGGAAATAGCACAGCTGCCAGTAACCAGACCCCGGGTTCGGCGGTGCGCAAGTCCTTTGGCTTCCAGAGCGCCGTGGACAGCTCGCAGCTAAGCCGACTGAGCTCGTCGGCACCCACTCACCTGGGCCTGGATCACATCTGGATGCGACGGGAGCCGCGACAGCATTTACTCTCCACCGGCTCGCTGGCCGAGGCCGAGAGCTTCTCCTCGCTGAGCACGGGCAGTGTCCTGTCGCCGGATGGCATTGACTTCTCGCAGGACGATGACGATGACAATTCCAGCGAGAACAGCGACAACTATGATGACTTTAGCAGCGACAACGGTCTATCGGGAGATGAGGACGACACGCGCACCTCGACGCCGAATCAGTTGTCCAGCAGCAAGGGCAAGGAGCGGTTCTTCTGGCAGTACAATGTCCAGGCCAAGGGGCCCAAGGGCAAGCGGTTGGTCTTCCAGTCGAAGCTCGAGGATCCGCATGTGCTCAACGAGGTGACGGACCCGGTCTTTAGTCCCACTTGTTCTGTCAGAGGCATCAAGGTGTACAAGGTACTTGAAATTAGTTTTAAACTAATTAATGCAGATTTTAAGGAGTTATTTTCTTAAACTTACAGCACAGTGGCAAAGCCCGCAAGGGCGATGGCAACGATCTGACCCCCAATGCCAGGAAGCTGCACAACATAGGCAAGGAGCTGGACAAGCTGAGCCGCACCATCAACGACATGACTCCGGTTTCCGAGCTGCCCTTCAATGTGCGTCCCAAGTCGCGCAAGGAGAAGAACAAGCTGGCCTCGCGCGCCTGTCGCCTGAAGAAGAAGGCCCAGCATGAGGCTAACAAAATCAAGCTCTTTGGACTTGAAATTGAACACAGTAAGTTAAAAAAAAGGAAAGAGAAAGAAAGTTATACCGATTATTAACCTTTATCCTTTGCTTTCCAGAGCGCCTCATCAATGGCATCGCAGAGCTCAAGCAGGCCTTGGCCCTGAAGCATCGCACCAAGACTCTGGGCGAGTCCACCGAGGAGGTGGATCAACAAATTGCACGCATTTACGCCACCGCCTCGTGTAAGTAATACACACTTATCTGGGTTTTTCTTAATTTAAAATAATTAAATGATTTTTCCTTTCCCTTACAGCTGGCATCCGCATTGCGGGCGGCTCTACGGATTTTGTGAACAAAGTGCTGGAGAATATGCGCGGCGGCATGCCGAATGGAGGCCTCGAGGAGCTGCGCAAATCATCATAGACCAAAAAAGGGAATACGCAAAGCTAACGAACCGCCCATCAAGATTAGTTTTAACGAGCTTAGACATAAAGAGATGCCCCGATTCTAAGGCAGGATTGGATTTGGAATGTAATCAGTCGGCGGTCAGCAAGGATTTATTTCTGTCAGAGAAATCTATCATAGAACCCTCCTCAAAATACAACGTTCTGTTACAATGTTCTGCTTGAGTGATATAATATTGATAACCGAGATATATAACTGTGATTTAATGAGCCTGGGCTTAGTATGTTTTGTATGGCAGGAAAATAGAAGGAAAAACCGGCAAGCCAGAGCCAAAAAAACCAATAAGAAACCAACGTAAACAAAAGAAAAAGAAAATTCCTTTTTGAAATCGAAAAGAATCGAAACAAAACAAAAAACGTAAAGAAAGAGGCAACCACAAAACAAAACAAAACAAAAAACTAAGAACTAAAATGAGAAAATTACAAAAAATACAACATTTTGTTTAGCTTTTAAGATTGTTAAGAAACGAATGAAATGTTAGATGAGAGCAAGTAAATTTTGTAGGACTTGGCTACCAGTTTTACCTGCATAACGAATAAGGAAGGAAGGAAGGGTAGGGGGTTTTAATTCAGTTGATTTGCTTGGAACTACAACAATATCTGAATAAGTTATATACAACTGCGATTTATCTGTTTAAGTTTTCAATGCTATTATACACATATTATTAATTCTGTATAATTTGGTTCAATGTCTTAGACTTAGGTTTTACATCTAACTCAATGTGGAGAAGAGAGAGCTTTTATATTGAACGTATATACGCATATATGCCAACATATTACATTTATCGGTAAACCTAATTGTTTTTTGACCCACATCCAATATATATATTTTATGGTCCTAGGTTGTTCTTAAGTTTTCCCTTTGTTTGTATCGAAAAGAGAATGTTTTTGCGAAACTTGATTAATTTACTTATACGCTGTAACTATATACTATATATACCTATATATAAATGCGTGGTGATATAATTTTAATTTTCCTTTTATGCTTTTATTTCTTGATGTGTTAACTTTAGGTTTGATTCATGCTTGAACTCTACAACTGAGAACGAAATAGTCTTAAGTTTTTATATTATCCATATACCTTCAATATAAATCATAATTTATTATTTTTTAGGCACACATGAAACCATTTTCAAGGCTTTTCAGTTATATCAATCACACTTGCGGGCTACTCCAATCCAAAATTAATTTTGTTTAAAATGTAAGAAACGAAAAACGAAAAAAAAACACCAAAACAAAAACCGTAATACACTTTTGAGTTTTATTCTAATTTTTTGCTCTGCTTCGATGCTAATTTTGTGATATTGTATTCAAGTTTTCTTTGTTGTGCGGTTTTTTAATGGGGTCTATCCTCTTTTGGGTTCTAGTTTCCATTATATCTATATTTGTAGCCTTTCTTACTGCTATTTGTTGCTTAACGTGTTGTGTTCAATTGATATCAAAAGAATTAACTACATTCTAACTAAGGGGAAACCGGAACAGAAGCAGATCGAGAACGAAAATACAAATTACAAGTGATTCAAGTTAAAAACTTAGAACTTAGGCACTCGTATCACTCGTATCACAGCGATGAACACGTGGACATAACAAATTGTAGTTGTTAAAACTAGGCTTAAAAACAAGTATAAAAAAAAAACAAATTGAGCGCACATAAGTTACAAATCAAACACACAAAATTGGCCATCAGTTTTAGGGTTTTCAAATTCATGTACTGGATAAGTGATAAGAATTCAAAATTACAAAACTACAATTTAGAAATTTAACAAAAAAATAAGGAAGGGCACACCCAGAACCATACACTCATACACACACACAAAGTACAAGAAGCGCAAGCAAAAATACAAAAATATGACATACATACTATGCATATATCATATTTAAGTCAGAGTTGCTTAGGACCTATAGATAGGTTCGGCTTTGTGTAAAAAGTACCAGAGTAAAGAGCAAAGAATTCAAGGCGAAGCAGCGCATTGAAATAAGCACGACAGTTCCTCAGTGTTTAATATTGTGTAATTAACATATTAAATATATATATTTAATACAAACAATTTATACCTAAATGTTACGGTTATTGTAAATGTGTGTGCTTTATATAAATGTGCTTCAGAGAAACCAACTTTTATATACATAAAATAACGAAACTAAGCAAACTACCTCAGAAAACACGCTGGAAATGAAAAAGAAGTTCAAGTTTCATATTCGATAAAGTAACGAAAAACAACAATATTTGGAATGTAACTATATAATTTATATACGAGAGTACATTTTAAACAAAACCAAGAGCCTGATTCATGTGTCCATTTAAAGCATATAAATATCTATATTAATAACAGTGCATAATTATGTATTTGCAAATTATTTAAATTTTAAAATTAGGTATGGTACGATTTAAAAAACAAAATTACAATTCAAGCTAGATAGTTCTTCGGCCAGCCGAAAAGTTAATGCACTCGATCCAGTTCGAACAACAACTCTTGGCCTGTGCATTACCAGAACCAAAAATTGAAGGAATACAAATTTATTTGAACATCCCCGACTGGGGCTAATCATAAAAGATACCAGAATATGAATAAACAATTATAAAGAAACAACTGTGTTGAAAATTTCAAATTTTGTATGCATGTACGCATTAAGCAAAAGTTAAAGGAAAGTGAAACATAACAATTATGTCTAAATAAACACGTCAGAGCAAACAATTGTCTATATTATGAAATACATACCAAATTGAATACATATTGAAGAAATATAATAAACAATGGCGAAAGCAGAAAAACCCCATCTCGAGTTTACTTTTTCCCTCCGTTCTCAGGTAGGCAAAAAAATGTGGAACGCTTCACGATTTTGCGTGTCATCCTTGCGCAGGGGCCATGCTAATCTTCTCTGTATCGTTCCAATTTTAGTATATGTTCTGCCGAAGCAAGAACGAAGTACGAGGGGAAACGTCTCTATTTAAATGAACTCTTCACGGAAAACGGACTTGGGAATTATATCAATCAGTGAGCGACGGCTAAGCGCCACCTGGTGGTGGTGTTTCAAAATATGTCAAGCGTAGTAGATGTCGCTCATGTGTATTTTACATGTAAAATCGATGTAAGAGGTGATATTCGTTGATTTTCTTAAAAATAAAAAAAACACATGTTAGTGTTGCCTTTTTACAAATCTGGTTTTGTAATTTAAAGCATAAAAAGTATCGAAATATTTGATTAATATTTCTGAACTAAAACATTTATATTTTAATAAAATTCGAATGAATTATCTTATAATAAAATCCTATAACTCATAAGTGGTAGTTCTTTACTTATAAACTGTGCACATAACATTAGAAAAACTCCCGAAATTAAATAAAATAGTAAATAAAAACAATTAGATATTAAAGTACAAACCCCAATAAAAATATACATTAAGTAGGAAAATCGTCCCTTACAAAATCAAATTACTAATTCAATATGAAACGCAAAAATAAAACTATCTTTTCATATTCAGGTAGCCAAAAAAATGTGGAACGCTTCACGATTTTGCGTGTCATCCTTGCGCAGGGGCCATGCTAATCTTCTCTGTATCGTTCCAATTTTAGTATATGTTCTGCCGAAGCAAGAACAAAGTTCAAGGGAAGAACGTCCTATATAAAGGAACGCTTCACAGAAAACGTACTTGGGAATTATACGGGTCAGTTTGATGTTGTGCTGCTAGGAGGGTAGATGGCGCTGATTGCATACAAAAATGTCATATAAAACAATGATAGTTTTTAGTTTTGTTGAAAACACAGTTCGTTTTATTCGACTACGATAAATTGATAGTTTTAAATATGTAGTAGAGGCACGACTAAGAGAGTTTTGTTTGGGTTTTGGTTAGGGGTTTTAGAGACCAAACCAAAGCTATACCAAATAAATTATACACATAACAAATACAAAAGACTTTAAGTGCGATTGGTAAAAAAGTGTTAAGTTGTTTTTGAGTTGATTGTGCTTTAGTGAGACTCCACATTCGCATGGCGCCGATGGCCTTACTCGTGTCGCATCTCAGGCTGCAAGTCGAACCAGGTATTCAAGCCTGTTTGTGTGGTAATCTCAGCGTCATCCAGAGGTATTTTCAGCTGAAAAAAAAAAATAAAAAGAAAAAATATATATCATATAGGATAAAGAAAGGACAAAAAAATGTGGAACGCTTCACGATTTTGCGTGTCATCCTTGCGCAGGGGCCATGCTAATCTTCTCTGTATCGTTCCAATTTTAGTATATGTTCTGCCGAAGCAAGAACGAAGTTCAAGGGTACAACGTCCTATATAAAGAAACTCTTTGCGGAATACGAACTTGGGAATCATAAGGATGTGTCGGCTCACTTTCTGCCTGAGCTCGCGGTGGTTTACCTGGTTTAGGGGTTGTTGTAGTTGTAAAACTCACCATGCCAATGATGGGACTGCCGCCGGATAAGAATCCCTTCTGCGTGCAGACCGTCACCTCGAGTTCCGTCTGCCTGAGCTCGGCTATGGAAATCAGGTACTCAAAGGAGGCATCGTAAACAGGATTGCAGTTGTCCTTAATCACACCCGTCTTTCGCTTGGACTCCTTGCTGCGACCGGGCAGCAGGTAGAGCTTCACATACGGATCGGGGATGTTGCTGGGGTCGCGCAGCGGAATCTTCATAATCTTGTGAATGGTCACGTCCAGTTTCTGGCGCTGGGCGCTGTAGCGGATCGAGAGCTGAATGCGTCCCAGGCCGTGTTCGCCGGGGGACGAGGTAGAGTCGGGGAAGCGGTGGGTCAGAACAGAGGCGGCCAGCTCGCTGATGGGCTTCTCGCTGGAAGTGGAAGCTGAGAGAGCCGGTGAGATTTTCGCCACCACGGCAGGATCCTCTTCGCTGATGGGCGACTCGGTGGAGAGACGCTTGCTGGAAGCCTGGGGATCCTTGGAAAAATACAAAAATATAACTTATTGGAATTTAAGCACTTTTTGTGACCAACCTTAAAGGTAGGAGGTGCCACCACAGCCACATCTGGCGTCTTCACAGAAGTGCTCCTCGTGATGGCTGCCACCTGTTCCAGAGCATCCGATTCCTTGTCAATCTCACCGGGCTTCAAAATCCTTAGTGAGAGCGACATGTAGAGCTTCGATTCTGGGCCAGATTTCTGCAGCTGGAATGGCTGCTGGATCACCTCCATGTTGAACTGCTTGAGCAAGGTGCTCAGCGGGTAAGTGTATTGGCCGATGTCGTTGCCGGTCTTCTGGTCATAGATTTTGATGATCAGGCTCTCGTTATCCGGATTGCTGACCAGGAAGGTGAAGCCCTGCTCCCACACGGGGGAATCGTCCCGCATTATCATGGCCGTCTGCTGCTTCTGCTTGTTGAGGCTGCACACCAGATAGGGATCGGGCTTGGAGCTGGAACGGGCTTGCTGGGGGTTGGGATTAATATGGAATTATTAATATTAGAATAATAATATTTTAAATAATTTAAGCTTACCTTCAAGTGCCTGGCAGAGTCAATGAAAACGCTAAGAACCGCCGCACTCATGGTGGTCACACGTAGGAGTTGAGTTTCCAGCAGGATCTGTTGTAGATCGTTGGGATTCGCGGTGAGTTGGTACCACTGCAGGCGGACATGGAGGAGTCCGTGCTTGGCCTCTTCCAAGGTAAGCCACTGTAGAAAGGAAAATAAAGGTTTTATTATGGAATAAATTAAGTAAACCGAATGAATACTCACACTATCCACGACGCCCTTTTTGATCACGCTGGCAATGTCGATGCTGGCTCTGTTTTTGAGGAAATAATCACCCAATTAATTAATTGGCATAACTAATATTTATCGCTAATAATGAAACAATAAGTAATTGGTTAACTTCTTAGCGGGTCATGGGTCAAGGAGCCCCTGCCAAATCAAAGCTGTTTCAAAGGTCTTGTTCTGATCGTTCGTTTAGAGAGTGTCGAAACTGTTCTCGATCGTGTTCAATCAATCAATCAATGGTTGCCTAACCTGCCGAGCGACTCGTCATCACTAGTGCGGTCCCAGTCAAAGAGTCTGAGCACGAGTATCGCATGCTGCGAGACCTCGACCACGGCCTGTACAGAGGTATTAATCCAATATCATCGTTCGAACCAAAAGCGAGGTAAAAGACATTTTCGCATTATTAATGGGTTAGTTTCAGCGCAACTCTAAAAACACTACGGACTCAATTATTGGGTGGGGTTATATACAGGGTCTGATCTAACTACGGCATGCTGGTGGTTCTGGTTTTATTTTTTATTTTATTTTATGGTGTGTCTCTGTGGTTCACGGTGCTCCGGCTTCGGCTTGTGTGTTCAATACCGGTGTGTCAAAGGGCATGCAACTTGGTTCTTTAGGGTCAAGTAGTGGCGGCAATAAGTCAGTTCTGTGAAGGTGATGGAAATATCTAGGATACTACGGTTTATAAAGGAAAAGGTTGTGTTTTTTCTTAATTGATATAATTGAAAAAGATTTAAATTGTAAAAATTGCTATGTAAAACAATTTAACTAAAACATACAATAAAAGTTCAATATTCTTAAGGCTTTAAAGGACATTTAAGTAAGGCAGAATCATATTTAATTTTGATTTTCAAAATATGTTAATTTTAGATTATATCTTACCAATCTGGAAAATTGACTAAATTTGTTTTAATCTACTCTTTTTCGAAGAAATGTAATATCAATAAAAAGCCAACACTAAATAATTTATTGAAAAAGTTTTACCTACAAAGATTTTACTCTAAATAAATAGAAATTAGTCGATATTATTTTAAAATTTAAATTTGTTTGCAAAAAAGAGTCTTATAAAGAAACAGGCTTTACAAAAGTTTCCTATCTTAATCAAAATAATAGGTTTTAAACAGCCAAATCTTTCAGAGTAGCCACAGAAATCGGTACACACTTAAAATAATTTTAAAATGTGTCTAAAAGTATTCACTGACCAGAAATGTATGTAAATTGACTTTCTTTTCTAAGAACTATCATTTTGTAGCATACTTTTGGGCAGTATTTCAATTGATTTTAAATCAACAGTAATTACTGAAGACTATTAAATTAGAATTAAACTTTTTTGTTGAAAAAAAGGCTTATAAAGAAACAGTCTATACAAAAGTTTTTTATCTAAATCAAAATAATTGGTTTAAGGAAGCTAAATCTATCAGGCTATGAATTTAAAATAATTTAAAAAGGTGTCTAAAAGTATGCTATAATACCTTAATAGATCAAATATCAACGTAACTTGGTTTTCTTTTGTAAAGAGTAACATTTTGTAGCATACTTTTGAGCAGTATTTCAAATAATTTAAGACCCACAGCAATTCCAGTGGCATCCCTGTATATTTGTTTAACTAACAGGTTTCTAGAAGTTCTAAACACTATTAGTCATCCGTGTTAAGTGTAATGGTGCCAATATGAATATTTATCTAATCAATTTCCATCGAATCTATACAAATTAAATCGGAATTCTCTAGTAATTGATTCAATTAAATTGGGTCACATCTGTGTGCTTTTTTTCCCTTAACTTTTCCAATGGAAACCGCGCATCGCTTGATATTTCATCACGCCGAGGTGTTTTTCACGCAAGTGCTTGTTAGTACATTCAGAACATAAATAAAAGGCAAGGAATTGAAAGGAAAATGGAAAAATAAAGGGAGAACAAACAAACGAACGAATCGTGAATGCAGTTTCATGCGGCAATACAACCTGCCCAATACATCATCGCTCTGTACACCTGGCATTGTCTGATCATAGTCCCACAAAGAAAACCCAATATAGTGGCCTATGGTGGTAAAAATACACGCCTAGAAGAACAAATGTGTGAGTGTTTTCGGTGGTAGAAAATATATATAGAGTAGAGTATATAGAGCAGAGCGGAACACGAAACAGAGTCGAGGATGTAGCCTTTCTTTCTCGTCATGCAAAAGGATTCAATCAATCAACAAACATTACTCACACGGGGTTGGGGGTTGGTTGGTGGTGCAAGTTGGGTGGGTTGGGTGGTTTTCAACTCAAACAAACGTAAAATGAAAATGAAATTATTTTGCTTACCTGCCCAGGGGCTCGTCTTTCTTGGAATCGTCCGAGTCCTTCAACTGTATCTCGACAAATTGACCCATTTCAATAAAAACTGTGGCCTGCATTTTGCGTTCAGGCGCCAAACAAAGTACGTAAATCGAGTGATAAAAGAATGAAAGAAATAAAAATGGAAAAAAGTAACCAAAAGCAACGAGAACAATGCAATAATCGGTGGACTTGTGTGTTGGGTAGCATATGTAGCATGCAGCAATCGATTGACAACAACAGCAGACTACGATAAGCAACGCAGCAAGCTCTCTGGGGGAATCCCCGCAAGCAGGCTCCGCAGAATACGCACCTCGCACCAGTAATCCCACTTGGGGTTCACGTTGTTGTCTATGATCTGGGTCTTGAACTCCTGGGCGCCCACATTTATGATGGCATACGGATCGGACTTGCCCTTACCCAAAACACTGATGTCCTTCTTCATCAGGTCCTTGGCCTCCACAACGTGAATGCGAAGGATGCCCTGTAAAAATAGGTATTTAATATTAATTTTCATTGTATTTAAAAATATTTATAACCCACCTCCGGTTCCGGCATCTTCAGAGACACCGCCGACACCTCTTCGCTCAGGGAGATAGGCAGCTTATTGGGCAACACCATCACATTGCCTATTTGCTCCACAATAATCCTTCTTAGCAGATCGCTCAGCCCGGGCATATCCATAAAGTCGATTACTCCCACCAAATTGAAGTCAATATTCGGGTTGTTCAGGAAGAAGATCTGCAGGCCACCCACCAGGGGCATCGATCTGATCAGGGGCTTCATCACCACCCGCACCCATCCATGGATCTGGAAGTCCTTGATGCCGCCCTTCATGCCGCCCAAATAGAAGTTGATGTCGCAGTCGCTGGCATAGAACAGATCCAAATCCATAATGATCTCATTCCGGTCCACGTTCTTGTCGTAGATCTTGACGCCACCGATGCGGGGCGGAATAGTGCCCAGAATAATGCGATCGAAGCGGAAGCCATTCATCTTGTAGTTGGCCAGAGCCAAGGCCACATTGGGCTCAATGGTTTCCTTGACCAGGGTGCGAGCAAAGTGATTGGCATTGGGCCAGACTTGTTTGAGGATCTGAAGGAAAGAAATATAGGAAAAATATTAAGGAAATATAAAGGAAGAAATCAAGTAAAGCTCACCTTATTCAGCCACTCGCATCGCTCTACATCGGGAAAGTATACCCATGCTGGCAACTCATCGATTCTGGCCAGAATCACATCTTTCTCGGAGGCCATGGCCGATGCCTTGGCTATGTCCCTCCTCTTCGCCGACGTCTTGGCCAACTGGTCACGGGCCACCGACAGAATGACGGGGGCTATCAGCCAGGCCACCGACCAGCCCATGTAGCCCACCAGATAGATGGAGCCCACAATGGCCACCTTCTTGCCAACCGCATAGAAGATGGAAAAGATGCTATTGTCACTGCCGGCGGGCTTTGTGGCCACCGTGGTGCCTCCAGCCGTTGCCTCTGATGGCGTTGCGATGCCATTGCCATTGCCATTGCCTGTTGGCGTGGCAGGTGCCGCTGTCACTGGGGATTCGGTCATTCTTTTGGCCTCCACCAGGGGCACAAAGGGTTCGGCCTCAGTGGGATTGGGCGGGTCCACGAACTCGGCCAAGGGCACCGACGAGGTGTTATCGCTGGAAGAGATGAAATGCACACAATTATAGAAAATATTTACCAGATATTTCCGATTGTAAAGCTTGCTAGGCGAGTCAGCAGTCAGCGACAGCTGACTCATTAGCGTTTGCCGGCTAAGATGCCGGCGTCGAACCCAATGCTCATGATAATGATGATGTCAGACTACCAGCTAGAAATGCGATCTTGGAATCCCTCTTCGGCGCTGTATACCTCACATATACGGAATATATACTCGAACACAGTACACAACGAGAAAGAAAGCTAACTTCGGTAAACCGAAGTTTGTATACCCTTGCAGTCTGCAATTGGATCATTGAAAATCGATTAATTTTGGTAATGTAAAAAAAAAAATGTCAAATTATGTAAATTTTGTAAATTTTACATTTTACATGTAGAATTTTACATTTTCTTATAAATCGTCCGATCCCTTCTATGGCAGCTATATGATATAGTTGTCCGATCTTAATGAAATTAAAACCGTAATTCTAAAACTATAAAAAACGACTATATTTTGAAGTTTATAGAAATTCGTTGAAAAACAGAGAAGTTAAAATTTTTTTTACATTAATTTCGCAATCATTCCTATGGCAGCTATAGGATATAGTGGTCCGATTTCGACCGTTCCGACATATATACTGCGTGCTAAAGAAATAAGACTATGCTGAAAATTTCAGCCCGATAGCTCAAAAACTAAGTGACTAGTTCGCGTAGAAACCGACAGACAGACAGACAGACAGACAGACAGACGGACAGACAGACGGACAGACAGACAGACGGACATGGCTAGATCGATTCGGCTGGTGATGCTGATCAAGAATATATATACTTTATGGGGTCTGAGATGCCTCCTTCACTGCGTTGCAAATATCATGGCAAAATTATAATACCCTCTGCAAGGGTATAATAACATCTATGAACACGTCTCTCGCCCATTTGTGGTCGGTTTGTTTGCGTATCTTAATTTCTTTAATAGAGTCTCGCATTGCTCATACGCCGTGTGGGTGGGTGGGGTAAATTGACACAGTTTTACGATGGTTTACGGTGGTTTTCTGGTGTGCTCTCACCACCTCCCACTCCCACCGCGTTACCTGTTGAGTGGATACAAAAAATAGCTTTCATTTCCATCCAAGGGTAGCACAACTTTGTTGCAAAGTTTGCTGGCCATAACAGAAGTAAAGGAAGTGTAAGGATTTCAAGGAATGTATATTCAAAGTTTGTGATGATGGAATCTAAGATAAAACTTTAACTAACTCTATTTAGTTTATGGAAATTCATAGTGTATTTATTTCTCATGTATAATTCCCAAGAAAAGCTAAATATTAAATATTTATTCCTGACTTATTACAGATCCTTTGTATTTGATTTTATAAACTTTCCAAAGTGTATTCTCCATTTCCATTAAACTTTTCCTTTATTTCGCCGTCTCTTTTAATTATTCAACGCTGAGCAGCTGTTGACTTTATTCAAATTTCCCAGAATATTCCACATTGTTTACCTTTCGTTCTCGCTTTTCTTTCTTTGTGGCTGTGACTTTGGGGACTCATTATAATATAGCCGTAATTTTTTTTCTTTTAGCCACACACATTCACATTTTATGGGTAACCTTGACTTGAATAATCTGCCAAACCAAACTCTCCAAGAGATTTACAACCTCAGCGCTTTACGCTTTTTCACGCTTTGTTTGTTGTTAGCAACAACAAGGGTGGCCAGAAATTTACACAAAGTTGAATTCTTGGAGGGGCTAAAACAGGGGCTGGTAAGGAAGCTCCAGTTACGAGCTTTGCTAATTTCGAGAGTTGCCAACATTCAGGCTTAACTGGTGCACAGTAAAAAAATTTACATAACTGTTTAACATAAAAGTATTAAAATTGGAATATTGCCAAGAGTAAGGCATTCGTTAATCTGGTTAAAAATATATTCCAAGTATTAAAGCACCTTATACACACGTTGTATTAATTGGGTTTCACTTTATAAATATTATGAAGCATGCCTTTAATTTCCACTTTATCAAAAATATTAACAAGACATGCTTTTAAAACAAAGGCTTATATAAATAATAATTTACAGTGTGAGAGTAGGTGGCCCCACAGGGAATTGTTACGTTTTGTTCCGTTCTAAGCTGCTGGGCACCTGTTGAATGGCCTCCCAGCTCCCCTGCTCCACCAGAAAAGGCAACCAAAATACATGCCACTTGGAGGGAGCGAGAACCGAGAGTGAGAGTGAGATGGAGCAGGAGAGCGACTTAATTCGAGACTGGCTGCCAAAGCTTGTCTGCCTTCAAATGATGAGGAGGGAGACTTGCCATTGCCAAGAACTTGAACTGAACATGGTTTTTGCGTTGTGTTTTTTGTTGATGGAATTTTATTTCCTTGGCCGCTCGTTCAGGTTTCTCGGCGATGACGTAGTCGCGGTACATGGATAAATGTTAATGTTGTTACTTTATATGTTCGGAATACTTTAGTGATGTGTTGCCGTGTAAATGCGCCTAAGTAACTGTTAAATAAGTAAATAAAATTTAATTTAATTGTTGCATCACCTCATCGCTTAGATTGCTCCCCTCGCCTGTGGTGTGCGTGTGTTGAGTGTGGGTTATTTATGCTTTTAAGTGTTGAAGAGAATTTATGTGCATCTGAAATAAAGATTTTGGTGTTCAATTAACCAAGGATACATTAAGATATTAAAAGGGGTATTAAACATGCAGGCATCAAGATAGAATCATGAATAAATTAAAATTGATTTAGTGTTGCACTTTTGCCTATGTTTACATCACATTCCGTTTGTATTTTGTCTCTCATTCAAATGAATTTATGATTTTTAGCTTTTTCTCTTTGCTAAAAATATCCAAAACAATTTATAAATGCCATATAGTCCGCGTTCCTTCTGTTTAAATTCTTGTATTTGCTTTCGCAGCTTAAATATTTGGCACTAACATATTTCTAGCATTTCCAATTGTAATTTTTTAACAAAAATATGCACTTGTTTGTACATTATTTGGATAGCTTGCCGAAGCAGAAATTCCTTTCATCAAAAATTCACTCAGATAAACCACACACCGAACGGAAAGTCAAATAAATACATGTATCCGACATTTGCATATATTTGTATATATAAATATTGAGAGGGGCGAGCACGATTTTTACATATATTTTTATCAAGTTCTATTTTTCACAGAGCACAGCATATTTCCAGTAAACAAAAAGGGGTTTTTAGAAAACAAACACATCGGCTGTCCCGATTACACATTATAAACTGATTATACGCACCGAACACGAAACGAATTCTTTATAGATGATTACTTCACTAGCTCCTTGTTTTGTTTTTAAGTTTCTGTAACAACCGAGTCGAATTTTAACGACTTTTCATAGTGAGCGGCGTTTTCGAACTAAATTGAATTGAATTCAATTCGCGGAGCATCAGTCTCTAGAAGAAGTCTCCCGCGTTGGGGGCTTTGAGTCAAAGCTGCTCCAACTTGAGTGAAAGCTTCGTTGCCACAGCAGCCAGCCAGAGCTAGATGATTGTTGGCGCCATGGTTCCCCAGCTGAGAGGCGGCGGCGGCCTGGGCAGAGGCACTAGACAGCAAGGTTAGGCGGGCAGAAAGGACCTCTTTGTTCTGCTATTAATTTGAATATTAATGAACAATTAGAGCGCACTGGAGTGGCTTTTGTTCATTTCTAGACCTCCAGAACTCGTGCTGTCCAGCCTAATGGGTTTGACAAATAGAATGATTAATTATGAGGCCACAAAGGGAATTATTGACTTCTTTAAATAGTAAGCTCTTCTATTGCACAAAAACTTGCTTGCAAATTACTTCTTTATGTAGGTATTTAATTATTATTAGTTTCTAAACGATTTAACCACAAAAACTCGAGCAAATTAAATTAATTTCTGTATTCCCTTACATTTCCTGTTGCTCAGTGTAATTGGTATTACACGTCCTTGGTCCTTGGTCCTGGGTCAAGTGGTAATTGTTGTTGTTCGGCGCCTGCTTTTTTCTAGCTGACTCACTTGCAAATGAGATAAAATCTAGGCTGTGTTGAGTAATTAGCGAAACGGTTTGGCAGCCACTGCCGCATGACGCACACGGGCGTAATAATTCCCGTGCTCAGCGCCATGTGCAGTCAGGCAAAGGAATCAAGGATTAAGGATTAAGAGGCATTTTTTTCGCTCTATTTCATAAATAACAAATGGCCGGCGCACCACATGGCGTATGTGTAATAATCATGTGGCATGCATATTTAATGCTTCGATGTGAAATCGAAATCGAAAGGTAAACAAGGCGAGAGAGAAGGGAAAAAGCGGAACTGCAGCGCGAAAAAGCGCAAATCAAAAGCAAACAAAGTCTGGCCGGGAAGGGGCTTGGGCGTGTACTTGAACATGGCCTTCAACAGTTGCCTGCACACACAAACGAGCACCACCCCCCACTCGCGCACCACACACAGATGTGTGCACATTGTCTGGCTGCAGGACACGCAGAGAAGCAGAAGGAGAGCTCGACCGAAGGACGCAGCCAGCCTGCAGGCAAATGGAGCCAGGGGATATATATTGGATGTGGAGCTGTGTCACACGGAGAAAATATATATGTTGAGAGAGGGAGACTTAAGGTAATCCGACCAAAATTAATCACCCATTCGGAGTTTTTAATGATGTGGCTATCTTCTGTGACATTTCATTCGTTTGCAGGGTTTAAGGGATAGGAAAAGCATATATCCTACCGAATTTCTCCCTGTGCACAGTACATGTTAATCAAGTACATTTCAGCGGAAGTTTGCTCTCCTTTCCGGTGGTAATACACACACATACGTACGTACGTACTCCTCAATTAATGACACAATGAAACCTTGGGGAAATTTCGAGCATTTTCCCAGCCAACATCCTTCATCGTTTTAAATGAAGAAACACGTGTTCGCCATGTGCTTTCATTTAATTGCCACATAAATATTTTATTCAGCCGGCTTTGATTTCCCTCAAATTCGTGTGTGTTGAGGTTTTTCAACTTTGAACCCATTCGCCGGAAGGCGGGACTGGTTTGGTGGTAATAAAACTTTTATCCCAACAACGTGTGCTACATAAAACTTAATTCAAAACTAAATTGTGACAATTCCCTGGCCGTAATCGAGGTCACACGATGATGGCGCCTTGATTTTATTGAACGAACAATGTAAACAAATTGGGAATATTCTTCTCTCTGTTCGACTTTCGTGTAGCATCGCCCTGGCTATTCCAAGAAAATTGCGTCACATTGCCTTTGATTTATGGAGCGGCTCCAGTCAAGCGAAGCGGGGAAAACTATGGGGAATGGGGAGGCAGGAAGGTAAAGTATACCTGACCCAAAGAAGTGCCTTTGACGGATAGCAGGTCAGGTCACAGCAAGACATATACCCAAAAAATGAGTGCTTAAATCGATGTAAGTCTCCTCAATTTCCAAGACTTTTAAATAAAATATAAATAAATATAAAATATCAATTTTTCCTCCGTGTAAAGTAAGCAACATTGATTGCAGGAAAGTGAGTTAGATAAATTGAAGCAAAAATCAAATGAGGTCAGTATTGAATTACAATCAAGGGGTGATTCAAGGTCCCGCAGCTGGTAATTCAATAAGAAATACTCGTCTTTAGAGGCGCATTGCTTACTTCTTGTGCTGTGCATTCAAAAGATTTTCAAGATTAAATTCTAATCACTCGTGCAGAACCCATCTGAACACGTTTCAGCCATTGCGGGCCTTATTTTTACTGTAAATTTCTTTACAAAAGCCAAGTGCTTGAGACTCTGCCCAGGGGGCCTTAAAGCCTGCCTTGGCCTGGCATGTCAAACTTTTCCTTTGACTATGTGTTTGGTTAGCCAAAAAATACCCTCCGCACAGGTTGTTATATGCAGATGATGTTAACGTAAAGCGGCCTCAGGGATACATAGAAAATAACTGGCAAACAGGAGCAAAAGTCGACACTAGACTGCAAATGAAAGTTTCGCCGCACGCCATTAAATTAATCCGTAATCCAAATCCATTATTGAGGCTTTAAGGCGGGCATTATCGGTCGGAGCTGGAGTTGACATCGGGTGCCCAACTGACCACCACAACTGGCGTATCTATAGTAAGTACAATATGGTTGGCCTTATGAATTATACACCAGTTTGCCACTACTTTTTTTGTGTGGTTATTGCCCCGAAAGGCCGACGGTCCTCGGTCCTAAGGCCTAAATGAAGAAACACGCACGGAAACCGTTGATTGCGGCAATAAAAAAACAAACAAGGAAGCCAAAAAAGGCAGCCGATTATTAATGAGGTTTACTGGGGGCTGAACGATACTATGTGAAGGATTCTTTAAGGGAAAAACTGAACTATGGGAAGGCAAAATACGATTTCCGTTTAAGAATTTGGTATTCATGATTTCAAAGGATTTTGGAAAAGTTTCGGGCGTAGTTTTAATGTAGTCAAGGTTTATACAACACGAGTTTTAAATAATATGTAAATTCTTGATTCCAGTTAACGCAATTCAAGCTTAAACATGCCATGACTAACTAGTTATCTTTCTAATTAACATATTTCCCTTTTATGCGGGTGTCAGAACAGAATTGTAGTTTACACATGCAAGCCCACCCTCCCCAGAGCATGAAAAACTTTCACTTTGTGGGAACAACTTAACTTAAACGAAATCCTAAACTTTTTCCTGACGCCTCACTTGACTGTCACCAGCTGCAAGGATCTGTTTTCCCTCGTGAGAGTGTGTATGCGTGTGGCTAACCACAACCACTAAGCCTCGAGCCGCCTTAATGTGTCCACATTTTAATTACCCTTGATGTCGAGTGCGAAAGGCTGCCACCGAAAAATAAAGGATAAAGAGCAGCAGCAAAAACAACAGCGGAGAAACAAAAATGTTGAAGGCTTCATGGCAGCGCGCGCTGGCTTTCATAAATATTTCAAATGCCTGCCGAGCTCCCTTCCCCTTATCCGCTACTTCATCTGACAGCTCTTTCTGTCACTTGACACTGCGTTTTTTGTATATTTCCTTTTTTCTTCTTTTGGGGCTGGGTCAACGCTGCGTATGTGTAATTTACATGCGTCAAGTTGAAGGTGCATGAATGAACCGATGGGAGTGTCTCTAGAGTCGCGATAAGAGCCAAACCTTTTCGCAGGTGGACTTGGGGAAGTCGCCACTTAGGACCTTTGCATTTTTAATGCCACACTTAGAGGGAAAATTACACAAAAATGTTAATATTGAGGTTTTTTTTGGAAAAGGAGTGTTTTTTTTTACTTTGTTTCTGATATTTAAAGGTTTTAAGCATTCTTTAATAAAGAAATATATGTGATTTTTTAGTTTTAAAAACTATGAATGTTTGTTTTATTTATTTATTTAATTTTTCGTTTATTTAATTTAAATGGATCTCCATGTAATCTCCAGGACTTATGTTAGGAAGTTTATTATTATTAAAGAACTGAACCTAAAAAAAAGCAATTATGCTGATGAAAGGTTGCGTGTTTTATTACCAGTTATTTTATTACTTTATGAAAACTCCTTAATATAGGCTGTACTGTGGATAAAGTAATTTTCTTCTAAGCTTGTAAGATTACTTTTTTTTAGCACTTTTTCTCTGTGTAACCTGAACTTTTGCCCAGTTTGGGAGTCACTTGCCTTGTGCTAAACAATGTCAATGGGTTGCCAAAAATAAAATTCAATTGTTCGGCCTCTTTGTAGACCCCTTTTGCTTTCTTTTATTTCTTTTACTCCTTTTCCCGGTTCTCAAGTCGCAGTATTGATTCGGAAAAGTCGCGCGCGAATTTCCTCCGCAGGAGTTTGGATAAACTGCCGCCCGAGTTTTAACATTGTCCGTGTGACGCTAACTGTTGTACGCGAGTCGCACAACTGAAAATGCGGTAACTGAAAGCGAAATTCTATTACCTCCGCAATATCACTCATACGCAGTGTTTGACCTACATCCTGGCAGAGAGGGAAGAGAGAGCGAGTGAAAGAGAGAGCTTTTGGTGGGAGCACCTTGGCTAGACCTTTGTTTACGTTCTCAGCTATTTTTGGCGCCAAAATAGAACAACTGTTGCCGTTCGTGTTTACAGAGCTTGACAGTAGGGAGTGGGGGGTGTCCTGAATGGGTGTAAATATGTAATAGAGTGCGTCTTTCCGCTGAAAGTGTTCTTTTCATTGAAAGACATGTTTTTTTAGTTTATCTCACTTTTTTTTTATACTTTTAAAAAGGTCACTTCAGTCTTTATTTTATTGTTTTTATTCCTTCTCTAACTAAATTATATTTTACTTGATTTCTTCGCATGACATGTAGAGAGCTTTTTACATTGTACGTGCTTTGGCTCTCTTCCCCATCTGACTCTCTCTCTCCCAGTTTTTCTCGATTTACCCTCCTCAATAGAAGCTTATATTTAAATTGAGTTTTGCAGATGCCTAAACTGCGATATGAACTTAAACAAACACATTTAGGATATTTAGAAAATAATGAAGCGGAAGTTCTTAGCTAAACTGGATGTTATCAGTCAACAAAAAAACAAGGAGCTTAACGTACACTTGGATAAATATGAATAAGAAATATGAATTACACCTTTTATTACTTCGATAATTCTTCAGCTTGTTAAATAATTTAGATAATTTTAAAGGCGTTCGAAGGCATGCCCAATAATATTTTTCAGTCTTAGGCTAAAACCAAACGCCAACTTTTTGTATACTGTGGTTAAATATTAATTGTGGGATTTATAAACTTAAGCCTCGAAAACCTAAACGATAGCAGATAAGAATACGCCTTTTAAATACTTTTTTTTGCTAGTCAGAAAATATTTAAAAAAAGTCTTATTTTGCTTAAAATTCTAATAATTATTAAAAAGTAAAAATTATAAAAATAAACTAAAAACCTAGTAATTATTCAGAAATAAACTTTTGTTGTTTGGTGTAAGAGAGAGCCTCTCACAAAATATCCAATTCTCTTCCTACTAATTTCCTCTCATTCAAACACGCAACAGACACCCGGTCTCATAATTCTTTGGCTCTCATTCCTGCTCATAAAAGCCACCCGCACTGTGTCTCTCGCTCTCGCTCCGGCAATAAAGCACAGTGGTCATAACTAGTCTTTTTTGGTCAATATTTTCTTAAATATAAACATTGGTCGTTGCTACGAAAACTATGCTATATGGATAAGTCGGAAATGGAATCGAACAACTATTTCGTATAGCTTCCGGTGGCATGGCATTGGAATTCTCAAGTGCGAATTCAGCTGCAAACTGATGAAGATCTTAGCTGGATCTAAGACAATTTATACTATCTTACACCAGCTTTATCTTTGTACAAGATCTTTGTGTGTTTTGACATTATAGTAACTCCAATAGCAGTTTTTCCTTTTAAAATTTGTTATTGACAAAAAAACGTTACTCATCCGCCATGTTGGTTATGTGGTGCGATCTTTCAACATTTTTTAATATTTAATTATATAAAAAAAATATATAAAAATATTATATTTATAATATAGCTAAAATAATCCTCCCATAAATTTCATATTTATTCAAATTTATGCCAAGGCATCCTACTGTGCAACAGAGATTTCACGCATTACTTGTGTGCTCACTCCCCAGCCGGCGCTCATTCGCGCTCGAACTTTTGAAGCAGGCAGACGTGCGCCGCATCCGCTTCCGAATTTCGTCGCTGCCGTCGGGTCGTTGGTCCGCCTGTGTGTGTTTGTTCCCTGGTGGTGTCCGTATCCATTCTGCACGTGCTGGGTTTGCCGCCGCGTTAGTTTCGAGTGACACTGGAATTAAAACAGTGGTAGCGGAATTAATTAATGCTCAGGTAGAGCCAGTAAGTCCCAATCAAATGATTAGTTCTTGTAGTGAATAGAATATCGGAATCTGACTACATTCGCGTAATAAGTGGCGTAAAGCTGTATATGTACAGTGGGTTTGAATGTGTGTGCTTTAGCTCTTCGCTCTTTGTTTTTGGTGGTCTCAGTGCTGTTATGTCGCCGGCGCTGTTGCTGGTGCAATTCTCCCTTCGCCTTTACGTCATTAACCGTTATTAAATTTAGTTTCTGCTATTGTATGCAGCTGTGGAATATTTTTTTCCAAGCAAATCTGCATGGAAAGCATGTGCAATGCCGGTTTTTCCACCGAAAACATCCGCTAAGCACCTTAGCGAGACGACCGGCCAACAACAACCACTTGTTAGCCCGATGGGGTCGCCGATACCGTTTACCGGGTGCCCCAGTGCTTGACTGTGTGCGTGTGTGTGTATAAGTGTGTTCATACAGTGGAACTTCAGGGATTCGATTAACGAAAAAAAAAGGGGAAGGACAGATGGCAATTTGTATACTAATTAATATGAGATAAGTTGGATTTTTCCATTTTTTTATTAATGTCTATTATGTTAACATTTGTTTGCCCCTAAATAAAATTCCATTTCCTTAAGTTCCACTGTATATGCCTGAGCGATGCCGGCAAAAAGCAAAATTAATCACTTTTTTTTACAATCTGTAGCCGCAGTTGTAGAAACAAAAGTTATCTTTCTGTCGGTGTGCGTCCGTCTGTGTTTATTCAGCGTGTTTATAAATTGGATTTCTTTTGAAAATTGCTTGAAATGCGAAACGCACAATGACTACTAACTAAAACTAAACCCTAAACCAGTGAAACAACAGCTTTTTAAACCTAACAACAGATAACAAGCTTAGATAAAGAATGTAGGCCATTTTGAGCTGATATGGACTTTTATGTAGCAAAAACTTGATATGTTAAATAGTTTTAATTGACTTGATCGAAAAGCGGAGATCTATAGCTCAAAGAACTCACCCATTATGGTTTTTTATGCGTCACAATTATTCAATTGCCTGCGCCCTGGCAATTAAGCTCCATTAATTCGAGGAAGGGCGAGGCGTTGGAAATGTACGTTATTACTTCACATTGAGCAACTTCACTTCTGCACTTTTGCAGTTGAAAACTTTTCATGGAAAACTTTTAATTTGAAAAGTGAAATTTCCGCTTTTGGGTAAAGTGGGTCATCATATTTAAGTCTGCCTTAACAGACCTGTAATAAAAATTATACGTGTTCAGACACTTGTTCATGCTGCTTATCTGAGAAGGTCTCTGGACTTTTGCTTACCAATTAATAAACATTATGATTATTGTCATCTGAGAGGATGTACCAGCGCCAGTGTCGTGTGCGACGCCAAATGCTTTTTGATTTACGCTCATTGTGTCGAGTGCTATCAGTTACTGACAAGCAAATATCAAAAAGTTAAGCTAATGACCGATATCGTGTGACTGACCGTCTTGGGCTATGTTGAGCAAAGTTCGAGCCAGACTTTTAGGGGTATTTGGGTGTTCTTTGTAGCTGTATCTATTAGCATTTTTATGAACATTTACCTTGAACCCTTTATTTTTGTTAGATTTTTGCCCATTATCTTACAAAAAGTTATAAATTAGGTCAAACCTGAACGCTGCTTTTGATTAGTTTTTATTTCCTTTAACTCTCTCTTGTTACTAGACGCACGTCCCTCTTATCTTAGTTAAAGAAGACAATAATTTATGGATGGTGGCTAAGAATGTGACAAACTTTTGTTTATAAGAGGTTTCTCCTTATAAATTGAGTAGAAAATTGTATTTCATAATAATAGAGCTTATTGCTACCATTGGTCCAGTTGCATTATTGGTCAAGGTTTGTGCTGATAAGGAAGTAGCTGCTAGTTGACGTAGACTAGTCACGATGAAGACTATATGTACAATCCCACAGGCATTATAATAATAAAGTATACATTGTCATACATTAATGACCAAACGCAATGCAAAATAGAATAAAAAACGGATTACTTATCTATAAAAACACAAAATATTCCCCCACAACCAATGCTTACTGTACTTTATAACTCAGACAAAACATACATTCTTATCTCTCAACCTATGAATAGAAAGTTCTTTTATGTTTAACATGAGTTTAGTATATTTGCGATCACAGGTAGAGGGAGGCTCCGATCCATAGGGCAACTGTGCCCCTCCGTGTGATAGCATGGACAGTAGTGCCAAGCCTTCGCGCAAGAATCCGCGCCAGAATGCAAATATTATCTCACAATTGATATTTGCCTGGGCCATACCTCTGCTTTACCGAGGATCTCGACGGGGCCTGAATACCGATGATCTGACGGAGTGCCTCAAGGAAGATCGATCCGAGCAGCTGGGTGATCGTTTGGAGGAGTAAGTCTAATAAATTCAAGTAAACCTGACAGCAAACTCTAATGGTTTTTAATGCTTTTCAGGCAATGGTATAAGGAACTGGAAAAGTCCCATAGGAAAAAGAAAACGCCCCACCTGAGGAATGCTTTGTTTCGTTGTTTCCTAAAACCAACGATAGTTAATGGTCTTATATGCTTAATATACATAGTGATCAAGTGAGTATGAAGTGTGATAATACACCTCGGTTGGCTCTAAATAAAATTGCATTCCTAGAACCTTGATACCAGCTGTTCTGGCCCAGCTGTTGATCCAATTCCAAAAAGCCCCGGTGGTTAAGGAAGTGGCTCGCACCTCAGACGATAATGAAATGTTGCTATTGGCTTCATTCAATCGGACTGTTCGCTCCATTGGCAAGTATGTGATTTCCCAGGCGGTGCCCGATGGCAGCGGGTCACTTAATGACAGTAAGTCAATCTGCAGTCTTAGTTTATGAATATTAATTATAAATAATTATTTAACTACAGCCTTCTCCCCCAATTCGCTGGACAAGGGAGATCCCTTTAAGGAGCCCCTTCAGCCGGTGTCCAAGGGCGTGGACCAAGACTCGCCCTTGGTGCGCAGTGTCCTGGATCAGACCTCGGATTATGTGTGGAACGACGCCTACTGCCTGGGCACAGTCCTGGTGACCTCGACCTTGTTCTGCTGCTTCCTCCTGCACCACGTTGATCTCCGGCAGCGGCTGATGGGCGCCCGGATGCGCATCGCTTGCTGTTCGTTGATCTACCGGAAAACCCTTCGTCTCTCGATGAAAACTGCGGGCCAGACCCCGGCTGGTTACCTAATCAACCTGCTGTCCAACGACGTGAATCGCCTGGACTATGGCTTTATATTCATGCATTGGATCTGGATTATGCCGCTGCAGGCGCTGCTCACGTGCTACCTGATTTGGCTGAACATCGGCATCCCGGCGCTGGTGGGAGTGATTGGGTTGCTGCTGAAAACGGTGCCCGTGCAAACGGCCTTGAGCAAGGTCACCTCGGTGCTGCGGATGAGGATTGCGGAGCGAACGGACGCCAGGGTGGGCATCATGAACGAGCTGGTGCAGGGCATCCAGGTGATAAAGATGTACGCCTGGGAGCGACCCTTCCAGGCGGTGGTTGCTGAGGCTCGGCGCCGTGAAATCAAGCAGATCCGCTATGCATCCTACCTGCGAGGCTTCTACCTCAGCACCATGGTGTTCACGGAGCGTTCCACCCTCTACATCACCCTGGCGGCGGCTGCTCTGATGGGTCAGACCATCACCGCCGACTTTGTCTTCTCCGCAGCCAGTTACTACAACATCCTGCAGTTGGTGGCCGCTATTTGGTATCCTCTGGCTGTGAGCTTTGGGGCAGAAGCCTTGGTTTCCCTGCAGCGGATTCAGGACTTTCTTATGCTCGAGGGCCGCGAGGAACGGACGCATGGACTCACGCACAAGCGGGAGCAGGAGGCAGGCGATTCGAGGGCTGTGACCATCAAGGACATCAATGCGAGCTGGGACAACGAGAAGCCGCAGAGGACGCTGCAGGGCATCAATCTGCAGATCGAGAAGGGTCAACTGTGCGCGGTCATCGGACCTGTCGGTGCCGGCAAAAGTTCCATACTCCAGTTGCTCCTGGGCGAGCTGCCCATCATCGATGGTGGGGTGGTGATCCAGGGAGATCTCTCCTATGCCGCCCAAGAGCCCTGGCTGTTCACTGGCTCAGTGCGGCATAACATCCTCTTTGGCGAGGAGTACGAGAGGAAGCGCTACCAGGAGGTGACCAAGTGCTGCGCTTTGGCCACAGACTTCCAGCAGCTGCCCAGCGGCGATAAAACCATCGTTGGTGAGCGTGGAGCCTCCTTATCTGGAGGTCAACGAGCCCGGATCAGCCTGGCGCGAGCTGTTTACAAACCTGCGTCGATTTATCTACTTGATGATCCGCTGAGTGCCGTGGATGCACACGTGGGCAGGCATCTGTTTGATGAGGTGATCGGACCCCGTGGACGACTGGCTCAGCAGAAGGCCACCCGCATACTGGTGACCCATCAGATACACTTCCTCTCCGAGGCGGACCTGATTGTGATTGTGGACCAGGGAAGGATTTTGCGGCAGGGCACCTACCAGGAACTACTCAGCAGTGACCTGGACTTTGCCAAGCTGTTGGAGCGCCCCAAGGAGGAGCGAGAGGCGGAGACCAGTCGCAATAAGTCCTCGATCAGCGATCAGCGATCTCTGGATAGCGATGACGAGGACATACCCTTTATCGATGGGGAAAAGGATGGGTATCAGCAGCTGAGGAAGCAGAGCACCTCGGTTCATGGCAGCAAGTCGGTGAGTAAAAAATTAAAGCCTGAGTTTTCTTTTATAATTATGTAACTCCCTTTCTCCTCAGTTGGATGGCTCGCAGCTGGATGAAGAAGCGGACGAAGAGGCCCTGGCCGAGGCCCAAGCCTCCGGAGGAATACAACCCCGCGTGTGGTACGAGTACTTCCATGCGGGCAGCACCCTGGTGAGCTTCAGCTTCATGGTCTTCGTGATGATCATGTCCCAGGTGGTGTGCAGCAGCTCGGACTTTTTTGCCAACATCTGGACCCAGCAGGAGCACCAGAGGTCCCTAGACCAGCCCACCAGCTTCACCACCTTCGAGTGCCTGTACATCTACGGAGCCCTGATCATCGCTGTGGTCATTATGACCACCTTCCGCGGTTTCCTGTTCTTCAAGATCTGCATGCATGCCTCGAAGGTGCTCCACGATCGCATGTTCGCCTGCATCCTGCATGCGACCATGCGGTTCTTTGACACCACACCCTCGGGAAGGATTCTGAATCGCTTTTCCAAGGACATGGGTGCCATCGATGAGCTGCTGCCCCGGGCCATGATGGACTTTATACAGATCGCCCTGGTGATGTTCGGCATTCTGATTGTGATCAGCATAGTGAATCCCGTGCTGATTGCGGCCATGTTGGTGGTGGCTGTGGTGGATGTGCTCATCCTGAAGCTGTACCTGCGACCCTCACAGGATCTGAAGCGGCTGGAGGGCATCTGCCGGAGTCCGGTCTTCTCGCACCTGAGTGCCTCGCTCTCAGGTCTGGCCATTATCCGATCCCGCCAGCTGCAGGAGGTGGTGGCCAAGGAGTTTGACCTGCTGCAGGACGTGCACAGCAGCGTCTGGCAGCTGACCATGGCGGCAAATACGGCACTGGGCTTGTGGCTGGACTGCGTCAGCTGTGTCTTCCTCACCTCGGTCACCTTCAGCTTTATTGTTTCCAATGAATGTGAGTCTTGAGGTCTTAAGGAGTCTTAAATAATCCCTTAACGCCCTTTTTTTTCTCCCTTCCAGCCACGTACAGCGGCAATGTGGGTCTGGCCATCTCCCAGGCCATGATCCTGACCGGCATGGTGCAGTATGGAGTGCGCCAGGTGGCCGAATCCCTGCAGCAGATGACCAGCGTGGAGCGCGTGCTGCAGTACACCGAACTGGAGCAGGAGCCGGCACTGAGTGAAAAGACACCACCGTCGCAGTGGCCCACCCAGGGCCAGGTGGAGTTCCGCAACATGAGCTGTCGCTACGATCCGAATGGCTCGCCGGTGCTTAAGAACCTCAATCTCACCATCGAGGCGGGCTGGAAGGTGGGCATTGTGGGTCGCACGGGTGCTGGCAAGTCCTCCCTAATTGGAGCCCTGTTCCGGCTGGCCCACATCGAGGGCGAGATTCTCATCGATGGCGTAGAGACGGGCACCATTGCCCTGGAGATTCTGCGCACTCGCATCTCGATTATACCCCAGGACCCGGTCCTCTTCTCGGCCACCATTCGATATAATTTGGATCCCTTTGAGCGGTACACCGATGCCGAGCTCTGGAGCGCCCTGGAGGATGTGGAGCTGCGCGGCGCCATTCCCGGCCTGGACTACATGGTCACGGAGCGGGGCAGCAACTTCAGTGTGGGCCAGCGGCAGTTGCTGTGCTTGGCGAGGGCAATCCTGAGGAATAACAAGGTCTTGGTGCTGGACGAGGCTACGGCCAATGTGGATCCACAGTGAGTTTGTAAATTAGTGAGTGATTCGAGCTGGATTTAATCCCTTTTCATTTGCAGAACCGATGGCCTGATCCAGCGCACAATTCGCATCAAGTTCCAGCATTGCACGGTCCTCACAGTGGCTCATCGCCTCCACACGGTCATGGACTCGGATCGGATTATTGTGATGGACGCCGGCAATGCGGTGGAGTATGATGTGCCGCACCTGCTGCTAAAGAAATCGCGAGGACACCTACGGCAAATGGTTGAAGCCACGGGCGGAGAGGCGGACGCACTGAAAAAGGTGGCCAGCGACAGTCACAAGCGGATGCAGAGACTGAGGGATGAACGTGACGCGGAGGAGGAGGAGTGAGGAGTCTTAAGTAGACCATCGGGATTTGCATTTACTCCAAGTTGGTGCTTCATATGGCTCAAGCTCAGAGCTTTGTCCCATCAAAAGCCGTACCAAAATGATTTTCCTCTACTCACCCATTAACATTATATGTCTTTGTGTTAAATGTACTTAGCTTAGTTAAGTTTTGTAAACGAAAAGTCTAGATGTGCTGCCTTATACGTATTGTACTTATGTATGTACTTATAGATATAATAATCTCCAACAGGAACTACAGGGAGCTTATTCTATCATAAATATAACTTCCTATTGTACTTCCCCCAGTGAAAAGTTCCCCAACTGAGAACATGACAAAACAAAGATACTTACAGAACAAGACCCCAGCCTTTAGGGACCCTTCCCATTCCCTCACTAGCTAGTTTTTCCAGCTTATATATTGTATTTATAAATCAAAACACTTTGTACTTGAAACTCTAGTTAGAATTTTGAACAAATAATGGCCGAGTTTATTAAAATAATAAAGTATAAATAATTGTCATACAAAAGGAATGATAAATATAAAACCTTAAGATCTTAAACTGTGTAAAGTAGTTTTCTTTATTTTTGGGTACATGATTGCAAAGTTTACTAAAATATAAACAATTGTCATACAAATCGAGATAATACAATTTAATATCTAAACGCATTTCGCATAATTTGTCCTGATCATTATTTACGTGGTGATTTTCGATGTCCGCCAGTGAGCAGTTGTTTCGGGGACAGGTTGTGATTTGTACTTTGTTTGCTTTGTTGTTCGTAGGGAATGGGTGGCGTGCCATCCGGATAGTGGACCAGGGAGAGGCGGCTCTCCCCGGAGAAAAGCCCCGTGCCTGTGCTCTGAATAGATCCGGATTTATTGGCAAGTGAAACGAAGGAGCCAACGGGAGTGGAGGTCTTCTGTCTGTCGTTGGTGGCTCCAGTCGCAGAGCTCACGCCCACGCCCGGAGTTAGTGGGTTGCTGCTGTGGGAGAAAGAGTGGAGGACAGACTTTAGGAAATGTCCGCGTAGGGAGTCATCCGAACTCTCTGTGGTAGTGTCGCCGGGCTGCTCGCGATGCTTGAGCAGTTCCCGGGTGAGAAACTCGCGTAGATTCAGGGATTTGCCCAGTTGACTGGCATCCTGCATGTCGGATTCATCGTGGGACTGGCGGTGGCTGCTACTCTGGCCGCCACGCAGTCTGGACTTGCGAGGCTGGCGTTCCGGCGATGTGCTGGCAGTGCTGGTCTCCATGCTGCCAACCGTTCGATGCTTTCTTTGCTGGGTTTTGGCCTGCCTCTGGTCAAGATCAGTGGAGTAGTTGCTGCCCGAGAGGGGATCGATGCCACTCTCGTTCGGCGCCCCGTTGGTGTCCGGGGCTACGCTCTCGCGCCGCGTGCTACTGGCCACCTCTTGGCCCGTCAAGGTGGTCTCCGTCAGGTTGCCGCGACGAAAGGAGCTCTTCAGAATTCTGCGCTGGCGCAGCTCTTCCTCCACATCCAGGGAATCGGACGAGTCCTGCTCGAGGCTCACGCTGTCTATCAGCTCGCGCTGATCGGCCGGCTGCTGGGCCACCAGTTTCTGTAAGTAATCTTTACGTTTGGGAAACTCCCGCATTTGCAAATTAACCACCCGCAGCTGACGCATCAGCTCTGCCGGCGTCAGGGTGACCTTCTCCTGGTCCCCACCTATTTCCATGTGGATTTGTGTCGTGGTAATGTTATGCAGATAGGCATGAATGCTCGGAAACTCACGGTAATCAGCCCCTCCCGTGCGCTGATGGACCACCTTGACCAGATGGTTGAAATCGCTTTGCAGCCTCAGGCTCTCATCGGCATCCATCTGGGCCAGGTCCAGGTGCAGCTCCCGGGCATACTGATCGAAGCTGGGAAACGGTTTGGGCACCGGGGTAGCGGGCACAATGTGCGACTGCCCCGGCGTCTCCACCTCTGTTATAGTGGACAGCTCATGGCCCAGGTCCTCCTCATCCAATTGAGGGCTATACCGCCGGATGGTAGCTGGCGGTGCCTTCCCTCGGCTGCGCATCGTGTTGCTCTGCGTGGACGAGGCCAACGAGATGGGTTCCACATCCACGTTCACCTGCCCCTGGGCCGTCATTGGACGCGAGTCTGCGATGCCACTATCCCGGCTGGCTGCCGTGGGCTTGTGCTTCTGCAAGGGCAGCCCCTCCGAGATGGAAGCCGAGTGGGAATCGCTGCGATCAGACAAGGTCCTGCAACGGGTCTGCTTCTGGCCGGTGGGCAGCTCAAAGTACTCGGTAGACTGGCGCTCGCCATCGCTGTTCGAGGTAAGGGTGACCTCCACCAGACGCTGCTTCTCCTCGCGCACCTTGGTTATCAGGTCTGTGAGCTCTGCGATCCGCGCTGTGCAGTTCTCTGTGAGTTCCTCAAAGCGGTCCATATTACGAGTTGAGGATGTTTCACTGGTGGTTTTTGTGGTCGATTTCTGAGTCACACTGAGTGACTTGGAGGAGCTGGGACCCTGCTGGCTTACTCGGGTCTCCTTTTGGTACTGGACTCGGGTCTCTTTTCTTTGCTTTCTGTCCCTCTCCCCTTGGGAAGTCGTGGGTTTCCGGTCATTGATACTTGCGACTCTTTTACCTTCCTTATGAAGTGCCAGTTCTTCATCTTTCATCTTTTTCTGAAGCTCTTCCTGGCTCTTGGCCAAACGCTTGGTCCAGATCTTGTCAAAGCTCTGCATGCTGCTTTCTATATCCTGGGCCCGCTGCTCCTTCTGCAGCTGCTGCTGGCATCGTATGGAGTGCTCCAAGTCGTTGACGAAGCTGCGATTCTCGGCTATGAAGGTCTGCACTCGCTCCATGCGCTGCTCATTCAGCATGGCCAAGTCCTCTCTTTCCGCTTGCTCGTCAAAGGAAGGGGTTATGTTCTTCGATGTGTTGATTATCGAGGGCGAGGGTGTGGTTAGATCCGAGGAGCTCACTCCTATGTCGTCTATATTTTTGCGGGTCATGCTCAGCAGGCGATCGATGTACTTGGCAATCAGGGGATCCAAGGGAGCAGGAGCAGGAGCCTCGGAGCCCGAGGCAGGATTGAAGCTTTTGTAGCTCACTGGCGGCAGGCTGCGATAGGCGGTTGAGTTGGAGTCAAATGAGTTCTGGCGCTGTTCCTGTGGCGCTGACTTCCTGCTAGTAGCGACACTCTCCTCTGGCGGCTTCTCGGGTTCCTCCCGGGGCGTGCTTTCCGAGGAACCCGTGGAAGCTACCTTGCCATTTGCAATCGTTGTCACTTTGGCTTTAGGTTTCGATTTGCCGCGCGGCACATATTGCTTGACAGTGCCATCGCTACGCACTTTGATAATGATCTCCAGTGGCTGGTCCAGCTTGGAGGCGGCAGGCTTACCCTCACTTTCTTCGCTGGACTTTTTGCTCTTGACTTCCTTGTAGAAACTTTTTAAACGCTTATCGAGTATGGCCTCCTTCTGCTGCAATTCCGACTCCCGTTCGTTGAGCGTCCTCGTTCTCTCCGCCAGAATATCCGCTCGCTCCTGGCGTATGTTGTCGATCATCTTCTGGGCATTGTCGCCGTTTGTTGCGGCGCCCTCGCCCGCCTTCAGCTCCTCCATCAGCTGTTCACGTATGTTTTCAATCCGTTCCAGCAGACCCCGCAATCTGGCGGACTTTAGAGAGTTGCTCTCTTGGGCCTTGATGTCGGACCTCAGCTGCTTGCTTTGATCCTCAGCGTAGTCGAGGAGGATGGAGCAGCAGCTCTCGGTGCTGCCCCTGTCGTTGCGGTTATTGCGAGTCACGGGATGTTCGCCCAAATTGACTGCCACCGGAGCAGAGGATTTGCAGCGAGCTGAGGTAGTTGGACCTGGTTTTTTGGTGCCCACTTCGGGGCAGGTAATGATGGCGGGACGCAGCAGCATCTGTTCCATGGCCTCGTTCATTTTCTGCTCCCGCCGGGCAGCGACGTCTGCATATCGATGGCTGGCTATGAAGTTGGCCTGAAAGTACGTGGTTTATATTAGTTAATTTGCCTTTATTTGCTTCTTTGGTACTCACATCGCTGGGCAGGAGCTGAGGGTCCTGCTGGGTCATGGCATCCAGCTTATCGGTCAGCTCAGCGCAGTCCCGACGGACTTGCTCGCGTTCCAAGGCCATCTGTCCTCGTTCGTGGCTAATTTTCCTATAAAAAACCTTATTAAATAACTAAAACATGCCTATGAGTTAAATATTTTACCTAAGCTTATCCAGCTCCTGTTCCCTTAGTTCCCTCAGTTGGTTCTCTATGCGGGCATGATCCATGGCGCTCAGCTGACCGGGATCCTTCTCATTGCTTTGCACAGACTGCGTGGGCGCCTCATAAGTTTTATGGTATTTGTTGCTGTGATCGTAGAACTGAACCCGGCCACCCGACTGTACAGTCTTGGATCCTTGCTGCCCGGCAGAGGTCCAGGTGGTTGTGGATACCGTGGACTGGGTAGCGGCGCTCGGCGGAGCTGTCACAGCGGGCACGTGCATCATTGGCTGCTGGGCGTACATCGGATGGGGCGGTGGACACTGAAGTATGGAGTAAGGCACCGCATAGGGCTGCATCGTCTGTTGTGGATACATGTGCATATAGGGCTGAGCTTGTGGGTGAGGATAAGCTTGTGGCATCGGAGAGATTGGCATAACCGGCATTTGGGGTTGAAAATTCCCTTGCTGGGGAATGGGTTGTAGGTTCCGAAGAGGTTCCTGCACTGGAGCTGGCCTGGTCGGCGGCTCTGCCTCTTGTACAACGGCATTTACTTTCGGAAGTGTAGCCTGTTTCTTTCCCTTTTGATTCCTGAGGATTCCCGGATCGATAACCTTGGCGGGAGGTGGATTGGTTTTTAAACCCACTCGCTTGGGTGGCTGCGGCTGGCGAGATCCTAAGCTGGATTTTTTGGGTGATCCTATCACCGTTTTTGTAGTCGATTTCGTAGCAGCCGGAGCTGCTGCCTCCACTTGAATTGTGGTTTTTCGAGGCGAGCGTGGCAAGGATTTGGTGGGACTTGGTGGGGCAGCCTCTGGCACCTCTGGCTCCATCTGACGCACTGGTTCGGTTCTGATCGCTGCCACGGTCTCAGTTCGTCTGACCAGGTCGGTGATCTGCGTGAATCGCGGCCGGCGTTGGGTCTCCGTTCTCTCTGGTCCCACATCCTGATTGGGTCTCACCACATGGCTGAATTTGCGGTTGGTTTGCATGAACCGATCGTTGATCTCCAAGCCGCGACCATCGTTTGCGGTCTCGGAAAGCGAATCGTCGTCTTCCACATCAAGGATTACGGGCGGTGTCTTCTGGAGCCGACTATTGCTAGTGGGACTTTCGCTTGGCAGAATAGAGGCATCATCCTCCTCCTCGGAGGATTCATCCTCGTCGCTGGTGGCACAGCAGGACCGCTTGCGCTTGCTCTCATCCTGTTGGCGACTCTTGCAGCCTGGCTTTTCGCAGCCACCAACCATGCGGTTCTCCTTGTCCTCGGACCGCAAAATCGGGGTCTGTGTACCTGCTGTGGCTCGTCCCTCCATATTTAGATTCTCTCCGGTCGTTGCTACTATCTGTACACTGGTTTTACCCTTTAACGTCCTTTTCGCCGCCTGCTTGCGACAGTTTTTAATTTTTTCGATTTTCTCCTGCCGCTCCTGTTCGGTGCGTTCGATTTCCTCCCTTGCGGCGCGATGGGCGGCGCCCACCTGGAAAATGGCCGAGCGGTAGTCCTGGTGCTTTTTGACCAAAACATTCTCGCGCCAGGCGTTCAGCTCCTTCTGCCTGACCTGCTCAAGTTTTTCGAGCTGCAGTTTCTTCTCGGTCGCGACCTTCTCGCGTATGGTTCGGGCCACTTGGTTGGAGGTCACACGCACCTAGTCGAAAAGTGGGTCACGTCAACATTGACCATTGGGCTGCTGCGCAATTAGCTCTGGATTATGCTGACTTACCTGCTGCAAACGGGTTATGCGACGCTGGCTCTCTAGGTCTTTGCGCACCCGCTCCGGATCGTCCAGTCTGCTGATGGGCCTCCGGCCGAACTTTCCGTTCACCTTCATATGCAGAGCCATTTGCTCTTAAGTTATCTACAATTCTTAATACAACATTTACGCACACGAAAGAAAAACGAGTTAGAAGGGAAAATCAAACAACGAAACTTCAAAAATTCCTCCAAAGGCCAAGCGTGTTTAGTGCGACCAGAGCTTAACTTGTCAAAAAATACTTAAAAATGCCGCGTCCTTTTTTAAAATATACCACCTAAAAATACCACACGTATGACAACCCTGCTTATAATCGATAAAATTATCGAATGTACAGGATCAGCTGTCGTTGTTTGGATTACGAGACGTAAATACAAATTTCGAAATTATATATTTTGGCTGTGAAATCGCCTGAAAATGGCTTTCCTACTCAGACAAGTGGCCAGGACGGGCCTGCAGAGGTAGTATATCCTCAAACATATATGGTATATACTGTAATATCATTGATTTTCCGAAGAAACCTGCTGATGCGGCACGTCTCCGCCTCTGCATCCGAAAATCCAGAGCTCAGTGTCCAGTTGAGCGAGAGCTGCCTGAAGCGACTCCGTGAGATCTGCGTGGACGGATCTTTTCTAAGGGTGACCGTCGAGGGCGGTGGATGCTCCGGGTTCCAGTACAAATTCGACTTGGACTCAAAACTCAACGAGGATGACCGGTCTTTCGGCGAGGATCAAGCCAAGGTGGTGGTAGACACAGTCTCGCTGGAGTACTGCAGCGGAGCCACCGTCGACTACCAAAGCGAACTCATCCGGGCCGGATTCCGGATGGTGGCCAATCCGCTGGCGGAGCAGGGCTGCTCATGCGGCTCCTCCTTCTCGATCAAAATGTAGAGATAAATAAGCTCCCTGTTACTCACTGTTTAAACTTTAGAGAATTATTTAATACACATATAATGTTCAGTTATATACACGTCGAGGGTGGACAACAACAAAACAGGCGGGGGCGGGCGTTCCCGGTTAGTTATTTTACAATAATATACAGTAAAGCATCTGGGCGGGACTCGCTCCACACTCCACACTCATTTGCAGGCAGCCAGTTGGTCGCTCAGACTGATAACCTGCTCCGTGAGCACGCTGATCTGCTCCTCGTAGTTAATACGGGTCGTGGTCTAGGGGAAAAATAAGGTGTAATTAAGTGATTTCTCAGGGAAATGAAATGGCAAACCCACCAACTCCTCTTCGAGCATTTGCAAGGCTCCCCCCAGGCTGGCCAGCTGTTCGTCCTTGGCCTTCAGTTCATGCGTGGCGTTCTCCAAGCAGTTCTGCAAATGCTCTGCCTCCAGCTCATAGGACCGTAGCTTCGACTCTGCCTGCACCTTGAGCCTCAGCAGATCCTCGAACTTCTTGCTGAACACACTGTAGATGAGCTGCTCCTTTGAGGGCGGCTCAGGGGGTTCCTGCAGGGAGTCACGCGCTCGCTGGCTACCCTTGGTTTCAGGCTCCGCGGGCCGCACAGTCACGCCCGCCGCCGCCGTGCTGCAGCTGCACGTGGTGAGATCCTTGCAAGGGTTCGAGACGAATGCCTGATGGAGCTTGGCCACCTCGAACTGGGCCCTCCAGTGCGCTGCCTCCTTTTCGAGTATAGCAATCCGATCATCCGATGAGAGTTGGGCACTATTCGGCGGTTGCTGCTGGAGATTGTGGAGTGGAGTATTATCGCTACCTGTGGCGCTAAGAGTGTCCTCGCTGCCAAGCTAAAAATAAGGCAATTAGGATCACATGGCATACAGTTCCATTATGGAAAGGTATCTGGTTCTTACCATGCTGGTTGCATCCATTAGCTTGGTCTCCAGCTCGCTGTTCCTGTGCTGCAGCGTTTCCACCTCTTTCCGCAGCCGCTTTTCCAGCTCGTTCTGGTCGCCGATTCGCTTTTCCAGCTTCTGTTCGAGTGACGCAACGCGCTCCGTGTGCAGCAGCAGGTCCCGCTGCTTGTCGTCAATCTGTGGGTGGTTGGATGGGACACTTAGGTCACTCCATTATGCAGCTTAACCCTCTGGCTTACCAATGACGTCAGCTGCGCATTCTCCATTATTTTCTTCTGCAGCTCCTCGAAGATGAGCGCCTCTTGGGCGGCATTTGCCTCGACAGCGGCATCCGCTTGGGCATCGCCGAGGGCTTCAGGGTGCCGGGAACTACCAAGCAAACCCCGCCTACCGCCCGCATCCTTGTCCTTCTTCTTGCGCTGCTCGTTAAGTGAGATTTCCTGTTGTAGCTGCGACACGCGCGACTCTAGCTGCTTGTTGCGAAAGCCCAGGGAGTCCACTTCCTGCTCCATGCGGCGCAGTGATGTGGCATACTGCTGCAGCTGCTCCCGGAGGCCTCCCTCTTTCGCCTGTTCCTTTGCATGCTCTTCCACCGCCCTCTTCAGCACCGTCGCCTTGGCACGCAGCTAATCGGAGCGGTCGGAATGGGGATTAATTAGATTAATGGGCGTTAACTGTTGCTGCTTCGATGGAAGAAATTCGTACCTTTGAGTATTCTGTGGCCAGTTTCTGGTACTTGGCCTCCGGCACGGTGGCCTCCATGGCGACCGGTTTCTCTGCCATCCAGGCAGCCTTTCGGCAGTTCTCTGTTTCAGGCGGCGGTGTACTTCTCACGGTTTTCTGCTCAATTGTTTAAACAATAAAAGAGCATAAAAAATATTTGCGTTGGCCCATCAGTGTGACCATACTTTCAGCCTATATTGTATGCGCCACAACAACAAGTCGCGTTAGGATATGCAATATGGCGGTAATAAAAGTTATCGAGCTTTTATCGAGTTTGAATTTGGGTTGCAACGAACCGAAAACTTTTAGGACTTGAATCTAAATTTAATGTAATATATTTAAACTTTTAAGTTGCACTTATGGACTTAGTAACATGTATATGTATATATCAGTTTAAACGTGGGCAATATTTTTAAGCTTATAAACTTAGTTCGTACTCATTAGCGTTTTTTCCACAAATTACCTACCTAACCTTTGCTATTGACACTAATGACGTTTTATTTAAGAACTTGTTTAAACTTGGACTAATTCTGTAGAATAGTAATTAAATCGGAGCTATTGGGGTGAAAAGTTTAAGCATCAACACCAAGTTAACTAGTCGTTAATGCTTGCTTACTTTATGACTCACAAGATATGAATAATATTCAGACTATTAACGGAGTATAACTTGTTTTTTAAAACCTTTATTAACTAAGTAGTAACATAATTTAGGTATAACCTAATAGGTAAGCGAAAGCTGGTTAACACTTAACTTAAGAATATATTGTCGAAGGGCACTTTCTCGAAGAGCTTGTTTGACAGCTCCCGGAAGATGAGACCGAAGCTCTTGGAGTAGCCAACCTTCAGCTCATTGAATACCGTCTCCCAGTTCTCGTTCAGGAATCGATTCATGCCGTCGGAAAGGGTTTTGTCGTTGAAGAGATTCTCGAAGTTCATGTACACCCGCTTGGGATCAAAGGCCACCCGATACTCCTTGAGGCGCATGTACTTGACACCATCCTTCTCGAAGGGCTCGCCGATCAGACGATGCTCGATCTTAGTGTTGATCAGGGTCACGTTCGCCCTTCCGTGTCCCGTAATGGGCAGCAGCAGGATGCGGCCGGACATCTCGTAGTCGCCGATCATCTCGATGCGGTCTGTTCGGCTATCACAGATTATCAAGTGCTTGTCCAGATCGGTTCTGCAAGTTAAGGCAGAAGGCGGAAGGCGGAAAAGAAATGCTGATGATGACTCTTCGATTTACAGCTGCTTAGCCTTGGTTAGACTTACCTGTACCGCTGGATCTTGCTGGTGGAGATCATGTCGTGAACCTTCACATTCTTCAAGGTCTGCCGCAGATTTATTGGCGCATTGCCGGCATCTATAACGAGTTTCTTCACGGCCAGCGGCTCCAGGGGCGGGATGCCGAACTCCTTGTTGCCTGGTAAACGGATCCGGGAGCGTTATCCAGCCATTGTGATTGGGGCGTAAGGAGTACTCACCAGTTTTCAGCAGCTGAATGGCATGATTCACAGCATCCACCAGGCACTTGTCAAAGTTCGCATCCCGCTTGCACTTGGGGAAGCCATCGGCTGCAAAAAATACAAGAGACAGACAGAGTTTGGTTGGATATTCGGTTCGGCTTGGTCATGACATTGAGACGTTTGGCCATCTCGCGGATTGCGGAAGTTCCCGGGCCTGCAATTGGGCCAGCCAGTCAGCCAGCCAGCAGCATCCGTTTGCGAGCGGCCAGAGTTCGTTGGCCACAGAAACTTGTTTGTAAACAAAACAAAAGAGTCCACGAATAAATAAGTTAAAGGCAGAAGTGAGCTAGCATATTTTAGTGGCTCAATGTCAAGTTGAAGCGCACGCTGCGAGGGGCCATTTATCATGAATACATTGAGGATTGAGACAAAGGCACTCATGACCTATGCCAACGGTTTCATTAATCAGCAGCCGAGCTACACTTGGAAAAAATCCACGCCCGCCAAGGAATGTGTGAATCAATTAACACAAATCATCAGCGGCTCGGTTACATATGTCCATCCGATATTGGTGTCACAAGCGGAAGCTTAGAGTGGATGTGGATCAGTGGTGGCCTGTCTGCCAAACTGGCCTGTTCCAAGAGCAACCTGTTTGCAGACCACGATGGTTACAATTGCATAACACCTGTACAGTGGGTAATGGGCTGGGGAAACTCCGAAAATGCAGACCCCCCGATGACAGTGATCTTAGTTTATTTGTTGCTATTTAGCAGCACGCGAATGAATGGTATAAAGTCTGTGTTTTATGGCATTAAGGTAGAAAAAAATCCCCTCATTAAAATGATTTATAATTACAGTTTTTGTTTAACAACTTCTTAGAAATTGCTTTAATTTTTTGCCGGCTCATTATTTAGATTTTTCATTAACTTCACATTTTTCTCCTGCTTGCTTAATGATCCTAAAGTAGACTAGCAATTAAGGAATAAGATTAAGTATTAGTAAGTGTGTTAGTCATTAACGTTTTTTTGTTTGCTACGCTGCCATAATTTTAACACTTTAAGAACTCTGATTCGTACAAAAAAGTAATAATCCTGTGATTCCCCCTCTCAAAGTAAAGGTAAGATCACAAATATTTTATTTGCAACGACTTTAGCAACTAGTATTATTCCAAATTGTTTACTTTGACTCTAAACATATTAGATTAACCTTTTAGAACCACGATTTGCAGCGCATTAAGCCGGTGTGACTCCCAGCCGATGTCTACTGTAGTTGCTGTAATCCCAAAGCGATTTGCATGCGCGTCTGCCACATTAGAGAATTTTACAGAGCTCGACCTTGAGGTCTGCAGGCCAAGACCCGAGGCCCAAAACCGAAATTAACCAGCCATAAACAATATCGATCACGTTTTAACCATCAAAGCGCGGTGCCAGGTTAAGCCAATATATATACAGCCGAAGTGTTGAGCCAAAGCAAATACAAATGATAATTTTTTGCACTTTAGTTGTTCGACTTTTTGCTCAGTTTTTATGTCTTTTTCCCCCCTTTTTTTTGGCTTAGTACTTACGCAAATCTTGCGCAGTCGTTACAGTTAATTCCTGCGCAACAGCAGCGATTAGCAGCAGCAGTAGCGCGTATTTTGACATATCTCCGGTCCCGAAGAGGGGGAAGTACGAAATCGGATGCAGAAATTGGGCAACTTCTTCTTCGATGGGTCACAGCGGGCGCGCGCGATCTCCGTATCCGTATCCGTATCGATGGTAGCTAGACGGTAGCGGTATCTTTGAGACGACAGGTGGTTCTGGCCGGCGACTTATCACTGTGTACACGGGATGCGTTCGCCGCTCGTCGTTTTATACCGAGCTTGAGCAGCGGCGCCGGCGCAGAAGCCAGCGTTCAACGTCCGACATCGGAAAGCTCCCGCAAATCGAATTCAATGGGTCGCCTCAAGCTTTGGCCCATAAAGCGAGCCAGCGAACGAACCACTTTTGCTTTCCGGCTCGCCGCTTTTGGCCATGCCAACCGGCGGCCACCGCTGACCGAGGAACCCCATCAACCCTGCATTGCCCTTTCATATTTTCCTTTTCGCTGCGGTTCATTGAACTTTACATGCCCCTGTAATTGAGTGTCTTTCTTCCCAGCCCTTATGCCGGTAGTAATATCGAGCTAAATGGTAGGCATACAGCTTTATTGGTTATTCCATTAAATTGCTGGCATCACTGGCTAAAAGGAAGTCAAGTCGGCACTTTATGCCGCCAAGAGTAAATTCTATATATGTACACAGGAACTAGTTTTTATTGGGTCAATATTTGGCAACGATCGTGTGCTGAAATCAGCACTCGAATTCTTGAAATTATTGTGGGTTTGGGGGATTGAGTAATTTTCTGGCTACTGGGAACTGGAATATTAAGTTATTAGCTTAAGATTATAGAACAAAAAAAGGTTTATTACTTGTATTAGATTAATTGTGTATTAATTATAATGGGAAATAGAGAATGTGCAAATCGTTAGCCTTTTCTATGTGTTATGTTTTAAATAATTAGTTTATTTGTGACTGGTAAATCAGTTCATGTTCATATTTCATGTGGTTCTAGTAATTAGAGGACAAGCATTTATTTAATTAGGCTTTAATAATTATAAGCCACATATTTAATTAATAAGGTTGAAATAATTGTAAGCCAGGGTCTACAAAGGTTATTGTTATTTAAATAATGTGTAACTTCTACCATTGATCTATGATGATCGTTCTTTTTCAACACTAACCAATGGATTTCGGTAATTCCTCTCTTCGTGGCAGTGCATTCAAGTTTGTTGCCTAAGTCTTTCGTTTGGCCAGCACATTCTTTTGTCTAACGAGGCGCCGATATATGGACAGGCACACGATGATAAGTGCGTGAGTGTGAGTGCTTGGCCAAAAATAAACAGCCCAAGGACCTCGACATGTGTCTATGGAAACTGTTGCAATTGTTGTTCAAATATAAACAAACGATATGTGAGCCGGCTAACGGTTTGGTTCGATGATTCGGTTATTAAGTACCAGGCCGGGGCATAAGTGTGTGGAAACCGGTTGTCGTCAGTTGGGTTTTTAACATTCTACGGGCACGCAATCCGGCTATCCGTAGAGGAATAAATAAACATAGATAATTATTGGAGGTATTGAAAAAGTTAATAATGCATCGATGCTACTGCGGCGAGAGAAGATTGCAAGATGTCCAACAGAAGCAGCATTTAAGTGTCCACCCGCAGCATCCACGTGGCGATTGGATGTCGGTGACCTCATCTTCCCGACAAAGCCAACGACCTACGCAGTTTCTCAAGAAACCCAGCCTCAAGACACCGCCCAGATTTGGCTTAGGGCACTCCAGCACCGAGCTGGGCAACGGCTTCAGTCGCCGAAACTCCGCAGCCACCACGGTGAGTCACTGCTCCAGCTGCAGTTGCAGTAGCTCCACCCAGCAACGACAGCAGAGCAGGGCCAAGGTGTTGCGATGGGGCTGGGAGCGAACAGGAGGTGTCGATACCAACACCAGCGGGCACGCAACGACAGCAACCAACAACTACGCCTTGTTTACGGACAATCGGAGGCTTTATGAACAGAGCGCATGCGTTGCCAGTCGCCAGACAAGCCAAGGTCAGGGTCAGGTTCACAGTGGCAACTCATCGCTGTCCTCACCACGCCTCGTTCAGTACCCAACAAAGCAATCCACGGACGAACTGCAGCAGTTGCAGGCTCTGCAGCAGTTTCGCCTGATGAACGCCGGAGATTGCTTCAGCGACGGCCGGCAGGATGAGCTGCGACTGCAGCAGGCCTATGATCAACTGAACAACACGGATAAGTGGAATAAGAATAGGGCCAATGAGAGCAGGCAGCAGGAAATCAACACGACCACACCCTATGCCCTGCGGCAGAAGTTGCTGCGGGTGAGGCTACAGGCGGAGGAGAAACGCGGTCGGGGCACTGGTGCCATGTGTGCTCCGCTGGACAAGAGTTGTGCCTTGAGATACAATTAGTATAAGGTAGAATTAAGCTATAGAAAATACAAAATACAATAAGCAGTAAGTTAAGAAAGAAGATTAAAATAATATATTAATATATGTGCCTAAATATAAAAGAGGAAATAAACATACAATCGTAAGATATACGGCTTTTGGCTATCACTTTCTTTTTGGCTATAAGAGGCACCTAAGAAGACCCCAAATTTGCTCATTTTTGGGTTACGAAAATAATTCGAAAAATATAATATGAACCGATGGATGGACAGATAGGCACACAGACTGACATGGCAAGATCGACTCGGCTGGTGATGCTAATCAAGAATATAATTATATTTTTATCCGTTTTACATTACTGTCCGAGCTTTCGTAGATATAGAAATCCTTTTGAATAAATAAATAGTTTTCCCAACTAAAAATAAAGATAGCCAAACCGTGAACCATACCAATTACCAGATGCATGAGGATCTATAATTCATGACATTCAAGTAAAACCACAACTCGAAATTCATTTTATTGCTAGTATGTATTTCACTTTTTTCTTTTAATAAAACAGTGCTATTTTGTTACAAGTGCTTCGTCATTGTGTTCATTTTTGTTTAATTTTTTTTTATATATATTTTTAATTGCCTTTGTTTTTTTTTTTGGTTTTTTACTTTTATGCAACTTGCGCTTTGAATGCTTTTACTCATTATTTCCTCTTTGTCTTTTCAAATTTCCATCTTTAAATGAATTACATTTTATATGTATTTTATGTTTTTTTTTGTAAATTTTTTTTTGTATTTTGCGATATTACGTTTTAGATTTCTTATGTCTTGTGTGTTGGGGGGTTTGAAAACAGCCGATGTAGTACTGGATCGCGATATTACAAGTACATATATAGTCGTAAATATACGTGGAATTCATTACAACATTAAACAGAGTACTAGAGTGTGTGAAATAGACGAGGACTCGCATGGGGTTTCATATTTCATATACGTTTTTTGCATTTTAGCATTTAGCTTTTGTTTTTGTATTTTTTTGTTTTTTTTTTATAGGTAACGCGATTGTTAGTAGGATGTCGGGGCGGGAATTATACAAACGAAACCATTTTGGGTTGCAGCGCCTGGCTCGGATCGCTGCCTGCCTGGGCATAATACTTGTAATTGAATGTGGCGGCCTTTAGCACTAGAATGTACCGACAGTTTAGTCGTTGAATGCAAATACACAAAGTATACGAGTACAAGTACAATATAACCGTGTCTGTTTGTGTTTGCTGCGCTGCGGCTGTTGCTGCTGCTGTTTACAAATACTTTATTACTTGTATATTTTTGTTTCGATTTTGCTGTGTAAATTTCGCATGCATTTAATGGGTCTGCTTTCCTTTCGAGTGGGCGGGAGGACGTAAAGAGGGGGTAGGTAACATTATCTGCCTTGTCGCTGACATCAGCAGAGGGCACACAGTGCCGCTCAAAGGTAGGCGCCTTAACATAGCTTTTTCCCATCGTATGGCAGGATTTAATATAATTTTTATGATTAGAAAACATAGAATGTTTAAAAATCAAATTAAATCAAGGTTTTTGAATAGAAAAATCTACTAAATATTTTATAAATGTTAAATTTCATTGCTAGAAAAGTAAAATAAATTTTAAAAACCTTTTAAAAGGTTTCAAAACCCGTATATATTCATATTCCTAGCAGATATGCAACTCTGCCATACGAAAGGTTAACAAAAAGCTTATCAATTCGCGTTTTTTGTGGGTAAACAATTTTTTTTTGTTTATGTTTTCTTAATTATTTTTTTGGACTTTCCTTATCTGGGATTTGTGTGTGCGTGTTTTGTATGTGGGTGTGGTGTGTGTAACGCAAACAGTTTTTAAAAATATACACAATTGTTGTTTTATTTTAATATTTTTGGTGTAAACAATTCAAACTTATGTAGCTTGCAACTAATAAAATTGCTTCTTCTTCACATTAAAAACTAAGTAAACATGTATCGTCGATGTAAAATTTCTAAGACAATAATATTACAAAAATAAATCGTGCCTCGGAGTACATATGTAATATGCAGTGTTAACTCAACTCACACATTTTAAAAGCATTCCTCGTACAGCTTAATTAACATAAAAGTTAACATTTTTACCATTTGCTAGTGTTTTCTTTTAGAAACGCAACAGAAGGGAGGGTGGGAAGAGCGAAAGATTGTTTAAAGTGCCGCCAGAATTAATTGCTTAAATAAAATGCTGTGCGAGAGAATAGAAATGCAAAATAAAATACAACCGGTGCGTGCACTTTTCGTACTTGCTGTACGGGTGATACATATGCATTGTGTGTGAGTGTGGTGAGTGTGTGTGTTTGTGTGTGGGCTTTGCGCAAGGAAAAACTATAACAAAATTAATATATTAGGAGATAAAATATTCTTGCTTATGCAGTGTCTTACACTACAATTAGTTTGAACTAAAGTGTCACGATTTGTGTTTTGTTTTGTTTTCTCGATTCCATTTTCCGTTTCATTATTTCCATTATTTCGTTTTGTTTTTGTTTTTTAAATAAAAAATAGGCTAATTTGTATAGATTCATATACCCCTTATAACGTTGCTCACGATTCGATTACACGTATTCGATAAAAACAAACTTTTTGCGCATTCCGTTGGATGTGGACTCGGATTCGGCTACGGATTTCCCTAGCCACTCTCCCTATTTGTGTGTGGATGTGTGGCCTGTGGTTCCTGCTGTTCTTGTTGCTGTTGTTGTTGTTGTGCAGTGTTCGAGGTGTGCAGCGTTTATTTTTTCTTGTTTTTATTGTTGGCCCCGCGTGGCGGTGTCAAGGGGCGTCCTGAGCTCCCGAAGTTGGGATAAACAAATCGTCGCTTGTCGGCGGGTTTCAATATCTGGAAGGAGCACATCAGTGTGTCGTCCACGGACATCATGGCACCTGCAAAGGGTAATCGATAATAATTAATCATGACTGACATTTATTGATTATTTTAAAGTGCGCATTTTCTTGGTGAGTGGCGAGTGGAAAAAAATGGAAATGGAATCTCGTTTGCTAGCTTTCACTTGCAGACGCCGCCGCCCTATCTCCGAGATCAACACTGACCTCGGTGCTTTTTTTAGACGCCCGTAAAGGGTGTTTCATAAACAACCCGTCTCGAGATAATGTTTATCTCCGACTGAAGTCCAGCGGTGATGAGAGGATGATCACTTACCCGCATTGTCGAATTCCCCGCAATAGTTTGGTGCCGAGAACAGCGTCACCAGCTGACGCTTGGCGAAGAATTCATACCCATCTTCCACAACCTGATGGGCCCGACAGATCAGGTCAAATTCGTGCTTCTGTAAAAATTTACCCACAACCTGAAAGCAGCAAAAATTATCATCTTTTCGGTTTGATTTTAAATTTCCAATGACTTACCTCTGCTCCGAAAGTGAAGCTTACGCCGCGGTCATTTTCGCCCCAGCCCATGGTGTCCTTGTCGGGATCGGACCACAGCAGATCGCATAGCAGACCCTGATCGGGCACGTCTGTGGGGCGCATGATGCGCCGGATCTGCTCCATGGACGATAGGTCTGGACTCAGGCCGCCGTGGCAGCAGAAGATCTTCTCATCCACAATGGCCGCCACGGGCAGGCAGTTGAAGCAGTCCGTGAACGTTTTCCACAGCTTGATGGTGTAGCGACGCTTGCATTCGTCATAGAACCTGTCAATTGGATGCAATTAGATGAGTAATGCTATGGACATGTACTATATAAGGTGAAGCAAAAGGAAATACATAATTAATTATAATTACTTATAGTATTAGGCATTTGTTTTGTTATTTCTGATCACTTAGAACCATAAACTCACCCGTAGATGCGGTTAATGCTGGCGCACTCGTGGTTGCCGCGCAGCAAAAAGAAGTTCTCAGAGTACTTGATCTTGTAGGCCAGCAGCAGACATATCGTCTCCAGCGACTGCTTCCCACGGTCGACGTAGTCGCCCAGGAACAGGTAGTTCGACTCGGGCGGAAAGCCACCGTACTCGAAGAGGCGCAGTAGGTCGTAGTATTGTCCGTGGATGTCGCCGCATATTTTCAGCGGTGCCTCCAGTTCTAGCAGGATCGGCTGCGACAGGAATATCTCGCGGGACTTGAGGCACAGGCTGCGAATCTCGCTCTCCGACAGTTGCACATTCTTGCCCGGACGCGCTCCGCGCACTGCAAAGATGCAAATGGTGCTGATAAGTGTGGAAGTGGGTGAGAACTGGGAAGGAGGAGGAGGTGTACGTACCCTCCAGCAGACGCGAGATAATGCTGTCGATGTTCATGATATCCGACATGTTCCTGGCCCGGTGCTGGTTCCGCCGCTCCGCTCACCGAATTTCGCTTATCCGCTGCCGCTGCTGTTTTCCGCTACTGTTATTTCCGCCGTTATTTCTTATGTATTTTCGGTATACGTTCGTTATGTATGTTATTTCATCGACGGGGACGGGGCGCCTGTGTGTGGGTGCGTGTGTGTGTTTTGTTGAAAATCGCTGGGTCTTCCGCCTCGGGTTCGCCGTCTTCCGCGCCTGCCTGCTGCCTGGATTCACTGCCTCGGATGCTGACCCATGTACGGTTGGCTGCCTTCAATCGATTTCCGTCGCTCCAGCTGCCTTTTATTGCATTTATTGCACGTTTTATTCGCGACGTACTACAAAATTTTCTCCTACGTTGTGTTAGTGACGTCGATTGTTTACAATGCGAGCCGATAGCTTATCGATGGCTGCGATTGCACCTATCGTTGGGAGGCGGCAGTGTGACCGAAGCGCGCGGGGATTTCTTATTGGGAAATTTTCAAAATTAAAATTTCGATTTGATTAATAATTTATAGTTCATTTTAAGGTAAAATGTATTATTTTTCAAAGCAAAAATATAACTATATAGTTTAGTCTAAAACTTCGAAAGTGAATCTTTTTTTTGTTGCTTTAAAATGTAATAAATATAAAATTCGGAAGAATCAATTATTAGGATAATAAATTATTAAATTATAAATATTTAATATTCTCTTTATTTCAAGTTATCATCGCTGTCATTGAAGCTTTTCCCGCTACTCAGCGTGTTGAACATAACGCGTTTTCTAGGCAGCGGAACCGGACGGGTGCTCAAAGACGACTTGGAAACACCTCCTCTGGCTGTGGCCGCTGGCTTGACCAGAATTTCCTCCAGTCGAGCCTTAAAATCTTGGCTAACCTGCCGCCGAGGACTTGTACTACGTGACTGGGACTCTTCGCTGGTCTGCGACTGATCATCCTCCACGTCTTCCTCCTGACTGGAGGCTACATCCTCCTCCGACTTGTCCAATGTTCCCGATCGCTGGATTCTTTTCTTGGGCACCTCGATGGGTTTCAGCGGGGTTCTGTGCTTGAGAAGCACCTGGGCGCGTTCGGGAAACTTGGCAGAGCAAAGCTTTTCCACAAATTTGCGAATTCGATTCCGGGTGGCATAGAAGTGTGGATATTGCTGAGGGTAGTTTTTATTTTAAATAAGTATTTAGTTTAAGTAATTGTTCATTAATTATTACTCACCAGTTTCAGTTTGTTGCGATGCTCGGCCAGCTCCGAATTGACTCGCTTCAGGGAGGTGTGAGAAATACCTTTGGACTTCATATCAAAGCCGTGAGGCATTAACTTCCGGCTGACTAGCTTTCTGGCGTCCTTTCGGGTAAGTGGTTTTTGGGGCGATCTAAAAAAGATTATGAATATAACGAATATTAATAAAATATAAAATATTTAATATTTTAAGGTTTATTCAATTAAAAAACTTACTTTATGATCCTTTCAGGAGCCTTGATGGGTGTTGCTTTGTTGACATTCCTGGGTGCCTCCGACTCGGAGGTGGACACCTCGGTTGCCTCCTCCTCCGTCAAGCTCTGCTCTTCATCCTGCTCTCCCTCCTCGTGACTCAGACTTTCGCTGATGTCCGTGGCTTCTCTTGTTTCATCTTTGCTTGAAATCGGCTCAGCAGGCGGTTTTGTAAAGGTTGGATTACTGCCCGAGCTACCTGCACTCGGCTGCTCCTTCTCCACCGCATGTACCTGGACCTGACTCACCATCTGGGAGATGGGCTTTGCCCGTGGCGCCTCTTCAATGGAGTAGGTGTCATCGTCTCTTTTCTTTTTGAGGAACTCGCTCTTCACTTGTTTCCGAATGCGATCCATATTGGTTTCCTCTTTTCGGCTCACGGGCTTGGGTATTTTAGATGCTGCTGGAAGAGCGTGGACAGGTTGGGGCTGTTCCTTACTCTGCGTACTCAGCTGCCTCAGCTCACGCTCCAGAGCCTCCAGCTTGTCCCTGTACCCCATCTCCATGTGGTAGACCACCTCCTCTAGTTTGTGGGCACTGACCTTGCCTATTTCTGCCACCTTTTCGGTGAGTATGCGCTCCAGATCCTCCAGACAGGGCGTGGCTACTCGATCTTCCAGCGGGGGTGTGCTTGCGGAGGCCTGTTTGCTTTGCTCAAGAGCTCGACTTAATACTTCTAGTCTCTGATTGATGTCCTAAAGGATGTCAAGTTGAAAATAAAATGGAAATTAGAGCTACTAAACAAAAAACCTACCTTGATGAACTGCTCGTTGCTTTGCTTGAGCTGCTCCTGCCACTCCTCGAAGCTCCTGAGTCGCTCCGCCAATCCTGTCATCTGCTCCTTCCTCTCGCAGGCCTCACTTTCGTTCGCCTGCACCTCGCTACCCTCGTCCTTCTCCTTGTGCTCCGACAGATTACTCTGTATGCCCACAGAGCGCTGCTCCTGGCGAGGACTCGCCCGCTTCGAACCCGTTCCCCTCTCCTTGATGTTCCGCTCGGCGGCATTGAGACGCTCCTTCAGCTGCTTTATCTCCAGCTCCATCTTGATGGTGTTGATCAGGTGCACATCGGTGTCCTTATCCTTCTCCTTGTCCCTGCCCTGACCAGAAGCCAGACTCTGGGGCGAGGCAACGCAGTGCTTCCGCCCGATGTGGACATTTAGCGCCTCGTTGCTGATAAAGTTCTTCGGGCAGAGGTGACAGGGATAGACCACCTCGCGGATGGCCTCGATCTGGGTGATCCGCTTGTGCAGCTGCACCACCTCGTTGTGGGACTCACTGAGGGACTTCCGGAGCGCCGCTATCTCCTGCTGGGCCGTCGTGTGCGCCTCCTTTAAGTCCGTGGCCAACTCATCCAGGTAGGTGCGACAGCAGAGCAGGTACTGTATGGCATACTGCGACATCACAAAATACTTGGCAATGCCGCTGTCCAGGATGTGCGTCTCCAGCACTGTGCCTAGCGGAGCCTCCGATAGATGGGCCAGAGCCTTGTCCACAAGCTCGAAGTTCTGCTCTCGGAGTATACGCTCCGTTTCGTAGGAACCTTTGTAAGTTGATTGATGGATATAATATCGTAAATAATATTTCAGATGGTGATCCTCCTCACCCATTAGCCTCCAGTCCAGAGGGCCATCGCGATACTGTCGCAGCTTGAAGCCCGTTGCCCGGACCATCTGCGGAAAGTTGCCCTTGAAGCCCATTTCCAAGAAAAAAATCGAAAGTTGTTTACTACGCCCTCGCCTTCTTTGTTTTGCTTCCGTTCTTTGTCAAAGTTCAGTTCCAACTGCTTTCGTTTTTCTTTCCTCTATTTTTCGGTTGTTCGTTGTCAAGGTGACAAGGGACCGTTGCCAGGACAACGGGTCAGGTTCAAATTTACGCCTCGTCTGGCTTTTGGTTGAGAACTTTGCTTAGTGAGGGGTTGTTCTGGGATTCAGCAAGGGGGGTGTTCTGGGTTTTGTAGGGATTTGAAATTCCGAGTTGTATAACAGAAGAGAGTATAACAGGACGTTTTTTGAGCTATATAAAACAAAGAAAATTATTATCTTAGATTGGTTTTCAAGCTAATTATACTTTTAAAAAAATTTAAAATTAATACTGTTATAAAAATGTATATATATTAATGAAATAATCATTTAACTTAGGTAACGCAGTTATCAGCTTTTAATAGGCATTCACCAATATCTTATATTAAAAGAACCACTAAATTTTAAACTAAGCGGTTACAGGTCGATAAGTTCAGTATCCCTTTAGCTAAAACCCTTGACCGCCATCGAGCATCTCCGCCAGTGCATTTGTCAAAAGGCACAACTCAGTTCCAAGTAAACTCTCCGACCGTGAGGTTGTGGCAAAAAACAAACCGCAGTAAAAATGGTTTAAGTTGCAAGGAAAAAATTAGTTTATAGCAAATAAATCCGTAAAATAACCAGAAAAACTGCAGCAAAATGTGGCACTGGAGTTTGTTGTGTGTTTTCCTGCTGGTTCCATTGGCCAATTCCACGGGTAAGCATAGTAGGATTGTCTACCAAGTCTGCGAAAAAAATTGTGAAAATTCCGATACCCTGATGCTGTATCCCGAATATCTGACAGATGTCAGGAAGCTGCGCCCACGAAGAGAGCGAGAGCGGCGTCGGCGCAGAAGTTTGTTTTGGGAAATTTGCCATTTGTTTGGGATATTTTTGGGACACTTTTCTCACCGAATTTCTCTGTTTTTCATGCAGCTCCCATAAGCTTTGAGGCGAATCCGGACACCAAACGTCTCTACGACGATTTGTTAAGCAACTACAATCGGTTAATTCGGCCCGTGGTCAACAATACGGAGACCCTGACCGTTTGGCTGGGTCTGAAGTTGTCCCAGCTGATTGAGGTGAACCTGAAGAACCAGGTGATGACCACGAATCTGTGGGTGAAGCAGCGCTGGTTCGACTACAAGTTACGATGGGATCCAGAGGAATACGGCGGAGTCGAACAGCTCTATGTGCCCTCTGAGCATATTTGGGTGCCCGACATTGTGCTTTACAATAACTGGGATGGCAACTATGAGGTAGGTATTGGATTTGTTAATTTATATTTATTGTAAACTAAATATTTAATTAATTAAAGGTAACTCTGATGACCAAAGCCACGCTCAAGTACACCGGGGAAGTGTTCTGGGAGCCCCCGGCTATTTACAAGTCTTCCTGCGAAATGAATGTGGAGTACTTCCCCTACGATGAGCAAATTTGCTTTATGAAATTCGGTTCCTGGACCTACAATGGTGCTCAGGTTGATTTAAAACATTTGGATCAGGTAAGATGGGAAATTTTATATAAAATTAATAATTAATAATAAAATGAATAATCTTTTAGGTCCCTGGTAGCAACCTTGTCCAAGTGGGCATCGATCTAACTGAGTTTTATTTGTCCGTGGAGTGGGACATACTTGAGGTGCCGGCTACGAAAAATGAAGAGTATTATCCAGACACTCTGGAACCCTTTTCAGGTAAATTCTGTTATTTCTTTGTTCATTTATTAACTAAAAATATATTATCTATACTCAGATATAACCTTTAAGTTGACCATGCGACGTAAGACCTTATTCTATACGGTCAATTTGATAGTGCCCTGTGTGGCCTTGACATTCCTTACGGTGTTGGTGTTTTATTTGCCCAGCGATTCGGGCGAGAAGGTAACGAAAGAGGATCTATGAGTGAAAATGTATTCCTCCAAGCATGGCATGGTTTTTAGATCTTCCTTGCACCTTAAATTTATAATGCAACTTTTTGTATATATGTTTTGTAGTTCTAGATTCTTCTACTTTATAAATAAATTCATTTTTAAAGAATAAATATTTTAAGTTCAAAAAGTAAAGTCGTTTGTCAAGCTTATGTTTATTTAATAGTGGTCAAAATATACATTTACTTCAATCATTTTATTCATCACTTTACTCCTTTTTGTCAACTACCTATACACTGTGAAAAACAATACCTCCACAATATACCTCTAAACTTTAAATAAGCTCTCTACCTCATATGCACCAAACTCAAAACTCCTTTCAGTTACTTTAACTATCACTCCTTAATCTTTCAAGTCTGCTATCCTAAAGCTGAGCTCTTGCACTCTAGACTCGAAAACACTCGACAGAAATTGTAAATTGGCTTTCAAAAAACTCCACAAAAGAATTAGAAAACTAAATCTATCCTGAGAAGAGCTCAACTTGCACTTCCTGCTCTTTCCAAAACTCTAACTTTCTCTATTTTATGCTCAGATTTTTCAACTAATAGATAATAACATAATGATATGTAGCCTATTCTATATAACCATTCCAAATATCAGCTCCGAATTCGCAGCGGCGTCGCTCTCTGCATTTTTTTTGTAAGGCAGCACACATATATATATATTATATATACCAGAATATCATTTGTGCTGTCCCGAGTAGTGAAATCTCATAACGTAAATTCTCATCGAATGCATACAGTTAAAACCCAATCGATATCGACATCGAACCGAATCGAATCGAATTCAAAATGTCAAAAAGCCACTCGCAAAATTAATCCATATCGCCGCGTATCTTGTAATTGAGCAGCGCACTCACACTCACACATACACATAGGACACCTGCATTCGGCACAGGCACACCTACACCCACACAACCACTCAAACACCTACAAAGTCTCACAGATACACTCACACACCACGTACTGGACTCGTGCAGTTTGTTGTTATATTCCATTTGTCGTTGCCTTAGTGTTTATTCGTTCCACATTCGTATCGCTCGTTTGCTCTCAAGTATCAATAAATGTTCCACCAACAGATAATGATATAAGAATCTGATATTAACTCAGTTATACAATGTTATAACATATAATTTGAGATCTCTAGTGGGTTATAAAACAGCCTTAATAATATAGTTTTCTGCAATTATAAAATGTTGTTCCTAAGTACTAAGTTCTTTGACAGAACTAAAATATGAAAGAGGGTCCCGGTAATATTTAAATTCAATTAGCAAAGGATAACTACCTAAATATGAAGAAAATATTATAGGTTATCCTTTTAGAGAACTTGCCACAGGCTTACATTTTTTTATGACCTTTATAAAGCAAGATTTTTAATTATGTCTTCATGAAATCCATATTTAAATGATAATATTTTTCTATCTGATGGTAAAACGGAAATTGTAGATTGTAGATTCCAGATTAAAAAATATATATAAAATCATAAACGATTTCTGAGTCATCCTATAATATTTAAATAATTCATACAACAAAATAAGTTAGAAATAAATTAAAAACGTGGTTAGAGCCAGGACTTAATTGCTTTAAAAACAAAGAGATACTAAAGTGCTACAAAATACCACATTTTTTTTATCAATACACCACACGATACACGCAGAAAAGTTTTCATGTAAACGTAGTAAAATGCGCTTAGTTGCTTTGTGTTTTTTTTTGTGTGTTGATTGTTTTTGTCTAAACTTGGAATGATTGATTGTTGTGGGCGGGTCCAGGTTATCCTGTAGATCGTGTGTTCGCGAGTGTGATAGTTGCGGGTTCTTAGCTTGGTCACAGCATACGCGATGCGGTCCTTTTGTATACATATCCTTTCGTTTGTTGCGTATTTGATTTAAAATATTCACTTTTATTTTTTGTGGCAGGCGGCAGGCATAGAAAATCTGTGAAAATTTCTTGCCGCGGCCAGTCTGGTTTAAGTAATTAAAATGCAATAAGCCAAAAATTAATTAAACCAAATTATGTTGGATTGTGTTTTTTAATTTGGTTGTCGTTTCTGTGTTCACTGTCGTTGTTGGTTGATTGTTGGTTTGATTGTTTGATGGTTCGTTCGTGTTCTGTTGGATCGAGTGGCCGAGGGATGTCGAGAAGAGGAAATTGTGTAAACATTTCGTTGACAGGTTACGTTATGTATTTCAATACTCGTGTCGTTGACCGTGTTTTTCCTGCTTCTGGCCGAAATTATCCCGCCCACCTCGTTGGCGGTGCCCCTGCTGGGCAAGTATCTGCTCTTTACCATGATACTCGTCTCGCTGTCCGTCTGGACAACGGTCTGTGTGCTGAATATCCACTTCAGGTGAGTTCCGACTCGGGGGATATATACCCGAGAAAAGACGGGGTAAGAACTGGTGATAATTGCCCCTCGGCACAGATCTCCTTCCACGCACAACATGTCGCCGCTGGTAAGGAAGCTCTTCCTTCACTTCATGCCCAAGTTGATGATGATGCGCCGGACGCAGTACACCCTGCCCGACTACGACGACTCCACTCCCAGCAACGGATACACAAACGAGATCGATGTGCGGTAAGTGGCATATATCTCGAAATTGAATGTAAACACTTGACTTTCAACTTGGCTCCGCCGCTTTTCCGCTTTTTCCACTCGTGTGCTGGCTTTTCCCCACAGTGACAGCATCAGCGATTTTCCCAGCGAGTTTAAGGACAGTCAGGACGGCGCTTACGATAATGGCATGCAGAACTCTGTGGGTGAGTGCGCGAAATCTAACCATAAAACACACAAATATTTTGCATGCCCGGCAGCCCCAAATTGAAATCAAATATAACACTCCCAAATAAAAAAAAAACACATGGCAAATAATGTAATAAAATGGGGAAAAAATCCCATGGGATGATGCGGCGCTTTGATGACAAATAACGCTTACGCGGTCCACATTCAAGCAGGGTCGCGGTCAGCAAATACTAAAAAAAGGGGGCCATCTTTCTTTGGATCTACGCCCCTGCTGCCGAATGTGTTTTGTACGAGATCATAAAACAAGCCAAGCGCAAGGAAAATAGCGCTCACAATGGCACAACGATGCTTTTTATGCATTTTTTTTATACTATGTACATAAAATGTATAATAATATGACGAACGGCTTCGATAAACAGATTAAATTAAAAGTAACTAGATGTGTCACAAAATTTAAACTAAACTGATATTTACTGCACAATATTATTTATAGATAAACTAGAAACCAATCAAGTTGCTTGTAAAAATTTATTCGTTAAGCAATATAATCCAAAAATTTTGTCATAACATAAATTCTCATATGCATATATGCATAATATATTAGTGCATTGCTAATTTATATATTTTGAGGTACTGTTTAGTTTTCTTAATTTTTAACTAACTTGTATAATAATCCCTATTTTTTTCTGAAAAATACACATTTTTAAGTAATTTCTTGAGATTTGTTAAGATTTGCTTAACGTTCTGTATTTTTAATACGAATTATTGTCTTTTAGGATCTTTGTTTTGTAACAATTATAAAAATATACATATTTATGCAATTTTTAAATATTATTCCATATCTTTAAGTATCAATTTTGTATACTATATGTGACAGCCTATAAATTATCTTTGGCGGGCACAATCAAGCTTCTTGGCCCTATTGGCCTGAGGCGTTAATTTGCGTCCTGGCAAAGGCCAAAATATTTGTCTACCCATAAAAGCGTAGATGCACACATGATATATATATACACACACATGGATGGCCGATGGGGAGGAATTTTCTCGAGTCTCGCATTTATTTATTATTCCAATATTTTATTTCAATTTTTCGCAATTTCATGGCGGAAACTTGACAGATTCTGACAATGTGATACCGCGCAACTTAACACCCGAAGTGCTGCAGGCGTTGCGTGCGGTCAGATTTATTGCGCAGCATATCAAGGATGCCGACAAGGATAACGAGGTGGGTACACAGCGGCCGCTCCGTGCCTCCACCGAGCCCTGCTTATTTTTGTTGCCCATTTTTATTGACGCGTGGCCGCGTCTCCTCCTCGAGGAGATGTGGAGCAGAGGAGGCGGAGTGAGTCCTTGGCGTTGTTATTGTTTATTTTGCCATATTTTCGGCGTCTGGCGGGAGTCTTTTGCCTCCATCTCCATCTTTTTTTTTATTATTGTTTATTGCCCTTAACTTCGGCTTGAATGCATTGGATGGAGCCAAGTCCCAAATGTGCAGCAAACAATTGTAAAATATTAAATCATAACTTTATATTTTTATTGCGATTCAAGTTTATTGAGAGTCAGCCGCAGGGCCATATTTTATTAGCCTCCCAAAAAAAAGAAGATGAAAAAAAACGTGTATAAAACCAATTTCGTTCAGCCGCAAAAATGATACAGCGAATGATATTAAGAATCTATTTTTTATTGCCTCGCCTCGCAGATTGTCGAGGATTGGAAGTTCGTATCGATGGTCCTGGATCGCTTCTTCCTCTGGCTCTTCACGCTGTCCTGTGTGTTCGGGACCCTGGCCATCATCTGCCAGTCGCCCTCGCTTTACGACACCCGCGCGCCCATCGACCGCCAGCTCAGCGAGATTCCCCTGCGCAAAAACAATTTCATGCTGCCGCCGGACATCGTCCGTCAGGTCCTGACTTAATTGGGGTCTCAGGGTCCTTACCCAGGGTCCTTTACCCTGCTCCCGCACAAGTTAACACTGTTTCCGAGGCTTGGAACTGTTTTTATGGATTTCAATCGGATCAATTTTCTCCGCACGGAATATTGCTACGATTTATTATGTTTAAGTGTTCATCACTCGGCAATACTTGTTGTAAAACCAAACTAGCAATTAATAATTCACAAAATAAATGCAAAATCCTCTTAAAACTGTTGCGAACTCGATTTTACTTTAAACTTAAAACCACTTTTATAATTTTATGTGTAGAAAACACTTTCCAGTTGCTGCTATCTGACTCAACCACGCTGACATCTGTTCTGGCGCTGTTAATTTTCAATTAAGAGATGACTTTTCAAAGTTTTTCGTGGAAATAAAACGTTTTCCTCGCAAGGACCGAACAATATGGAAGGAACTTTGCATTTGCTATGTCAAACAGACATTGCGCATACGCCACGTTGGCTGCCTAAATAATTTGCAGTATCATTTATTTGCCTCCCTTCCTGAGCCGCTTTGGCCTTTGTCTTTCGTTGGCTGCCGCATTAAATTAGAAAGTTGAAATCTCTTGGCCAGGCATTCATCAACATGTGCAGGTCCTGCCGGCAAAGGACTTTCACTTCAGCACTGTCAACAGACATAATTTGGTAAGCACTTTGACTGGCAGGGGAGCAGGATAACATTATATAAAGCGTGTTGATGATGGAAAACGGCAGGAAAAAAATGAGGTATTTTGGCATTCCTTCTGTGTCGAAGCAAAGACACTCTAAGCTGGAATTATTTCAAATTTTTTGGAGTTTAGGGATAGATTTTAACTGTTCTGAGTTAAGAAGTAGCATAGCTTTTTAAGGTTTTTAAGGAAGATGTTATTGAAAGTAGTTTAAAGTATTTATTTTTTTATTAACAGAAAAAAAGTGCAAGCCAACATATTGAAGACTGCAAAGTATCCTTCTATTATTCTACCATTTAAAGTAACTGAATTGATTATGAATTAAAAAAGAGCTCGATACCAAGGAAATAATTTCATAAAAGCATATTTCTTACTTTGTAATTTAAATACTCAATTTTTGGATTAATAGAATGTTGACTACATCCATTCTTTGATACCCTTTCAAGCAAGAGTGTGATCCAGATATTATTAAGATTTGCTTAAGGTTTTCAGGCTGGTACCCAACCCTCTGTCTTAATGTCGTTTACTGAGTTTCGTTTCCGTACTTTATTTTATTTTTGGCATTCTCTCTTTTTTGTTGGCAGTTTTAAATTAGAAAAGTTTTTGCCAGATTTTTGTTTTACATTTTTCATATTTTCTACGGGCCGTGCCCCGCTGTGCATGTTTGTCGCTGTCCTTATTGTTGCTGCCGCTGCTGCTGCTGCGTCACATGCGTAGCTCGAGGAGGAACCAAGGAGCCGTGCCTTTGCTACCTCCACCTCCTGGTCCCCCTCCATGGCCTTCTCCATCATCATCAACATCAGCAACGGCTTTCGTGGGACCAAATCCACTCCCGACACCAGCTGAGCTGCGGAGCCGAGAACCGGGCGAAGTATGTCATGTTAATTTCTATTTGTTTGCCATGCAGAGCGGCAAACTTGTCCCGGGTCCTGTATACTCGACGAAAGTCCTATTACAGTAGAATAACAAGTCTGTCTTCCCTTTTCGGAAAAATGTTTTAAGAAATTAGAGCAGCTCTTGTAATGTTCTTGTTTTATCCATTATTAATTCGTGCAACTAGGCACTCAATTATTTATTTAGCCCTTAACCCAAGAAAGCCGTCCCCTATTAGTCAGTGTCCACTGTGGTGATATTTGCATAAAGCCGCAAAGTATGCAACACATTTTCGGGCACGAGCTAAAGTTCAGCAAAGCACAAAACAATATGCAAATCGTCCAGCCAAACCCGGGCCAACGTCACCTCGCCGGGAAAAAAGGGCATCGAGGAGATTTTCGGGTCGGGATCAGGACCGAGAGCCCCTTTTTTTTTTTCTTCTGTTTTCGGTGCCATCCCGTCGGCTGCATGTGTTAAGCGACTGTTAAGTGACTTAAGCCCAGTTTACACGGTCAATTACACCGCAAGCAGAAGAAAGCAGCCAAGGGGGAAACCGAGAGTGAAATGGCCCTGGAAGCTAATTAAAAAACGAGTTGCGCAACGGAAATCAAAACCATAAACTAAGCTGCCGCAAAGGAAATGCAGCGTGGATTGCATCCAGCCAACAGCCCAACGACCCTGCAGTTCTGGCCGGGCCAAGATTGACTTGAGCCAGGCGAACTCGAAATGGCCAAATGGCCATTGGGAGAAGCACGTGCGGTGCTAAGTTTGGCCAACCAACTAACCAATACACACTCGTGCGCACTTAGACACTAGGAAAAATAGTGTTATCTAAAAAGTATATTATTTTATAGTGTTTATTTTGTGGAGCAAGTCCATAAACTTTATATCTTGTAGATTGTGCATAGTAATATTATTGATCACTATAAATACTTTATATTCTTATGGTTTAATTAAATTTCTGACAGTGCACTCTAACACCCAAACACTCGAGAAATGCACTCGTGTGTCCCTGTGTCCGGCGGCGTGACAGGAAAAAATATATACTAAAACCAGAGAATTGCTACATTTGACCAAAGGCACGTCAATTAGAGTTTTTTACGGGGCGTGGTCCATGTGCGAATGACTTAGATGTGCCAAAAGGGTTTAGCAGAACATGTATTTGTGTGGGTAACCTCGTGGGTGGTGAAAAGCCGCAGCGGGGTGGCTTGTTCATTTTCAGTTTGGTTATTTATTTAATTTGAAAGCAATTCCCTGTTTGTTTTCGGGGTTTTCTGGGCTAAGGCTCCCGGCGATTGGTGAGCCAGTTTTGAATGATTGTTCGTTGTTTGGGCCGTACTTTAACCCGTGTGGGCTTTTAGGGGCTTAATTCCGTCTGAAAACTTTTCAATTTAGTTTCTGAAGAAACTTAAAATAATATAACTCTATTTTAAAGTATTTCCATAGCTGAATTTTGGCTACAATCCATTTTAAATTCAAGCATTACCCAGGAGAAATATATACCTCCAAGTTAAGCTCCTTTTGTAAATTGCAGAAAACTCTCTTACAATTCCCTGGCCTTACTGTCTTAAAAAACACTTATTTGCAATAAAATTGCATTATTTGCCTGATATTCGAGTTAATCCTGATGTCCTTGTAAGCTTGATTTGTTGGGGTCATTGGCGGGTTTAAATAGTTAAGTCGAGGGTCCCTTTCGACTGAAAAGTTCATTTCGCAAAAGAACAAAGCGGCAGCGGCGGCGGCAGTGGAGACAAACATATGGACGAGAGTGTATGTATTTGTGCAATGATAAATTACAAAATTCCTGCCGCTGGCAAAAGGCATGTGTGTTTGCGGCAGTGTGAGTGACCCCAGGACCAAGATGAGGCCACAGAGGCCATTTTGTTGTTATTAAGTTTGCCTTTTGCCAGTTTTCTACCCAATATATATATTTTTTTCTATTTTTTTTTTTCAGCTGCACATGGCTTTTGTCTATGTGGTGTGGCGGGAATAGCGGAGGAAGGCTCGACAGTTGTACACTGCGTGAAATTAATGATGCGCCAAAGTTCTGCTTCTTCGCCGGCTTCATTGTTGTGCAGTCGAAATGGCAACGAAATGTCCACAAAATGTAGGTCTAAAGACGCTTTTATTAATAGTCCTGGTACGTGGTCACGATTAACTGCCATTTTACGCACTCGCACTCGTCCTGCCACTCCCACTTTTGCCCTAAAGCCGCTCCCCGCCCCCCGATGGCTCGATGGGAAGTCTTAGCCTTTTTGAAAGCTTTTTGCTGTTGCGTAAGTCAGAAAGTCGCTCATCTCTCTGGACGACGACGACGACGCATCCAGGGGCTGTGTGTGCGTGTGTAATCTGCGTGGGATTTGGACACGACTTTACTTAAGTTCATAAAAATTCTATTAAAGGCAAAAAAGCTTAGCTTTCGGGAGGCAAAGACGACACGCCCCTTTTCGGCTTCCCCTCTGTCGGCATGCCAAAGTATTTAGTTAAATACTCAGGGATCATTGATAAGAGATTGTAATTAGCTTTATATATTTTCCGAGGCTTAAAGGTAAAAGTTTGATAAATTTTAATTTAATTAGTAAAATGTTTTAAATTATATTTATTTTGAAAACACTATTATAACTAAAAGTACAGCTTAAAACACTAATGATGACAATAACAACTTTTTTGGCTGCTGATACTGAAGAGTTTTCACGGCCGGAACATCCGCTTGATTGAAGACCCATCTCTATGGCATTGTCCTGCTGCCAGGACAATCAGAGTCGACTGCTTTTAATAACATTTTTCACTGCGCTCCTTGGCCGTCTCCTCTTGCACTTTTTTCTGAGCCTTTGTCTTTCGGGGTTTTTGTCGCTTAAGTGGAGGCCCCGGCGCTGTCAAGTGCTAGTGCCCTGCCTCCACCACCGCCTCCGCCTCTGCCTAGCCGCCCACCATTTTACATGACATTTTAAATTTACGATTTACATTAAATGGCGCAATGCAAGAGCAACAACGGGGCCAGCAAGGAAAAAAAGAGCGAATAAGTACAACGAGTGGTTGTAAAATGAAATTGCTCAGCCGCTTCAAGAGGCTCAGTTGCCCTGGCCCAATCCCCACACTTGGAAAAATAACAGGGTTTGAAGATCCTTTTGGCCTTGAAGTGTTTGTTCATAAATGATTTCCACTACTAAGGGTGGACTTGCCATCATAAAGTTTCTAAACTTCTATCCAACAGAAGAAATATATAGAATTTCGTTTGTATGTTTAATTTACTTTTCATATTATTTATTTATGTTATAAAATATATTCCATAAAACATTAAAATATACATTGACCAGGGAATAGACAAAATATTTAGTTTACCGAAGACCTAAAATTAGGTTTCCTTTTTAAGGTAACCTATTATTAGTCTTTGAAATTGCTTGCATTAGAACTTAGTTTTGGGTAATTGTTTGATTGTTGCTTTTATTTTTTTTTCCTGTGTTTATTTACTCCGCCCATCGTTTTCCACCCAGACCCTCCTCGACTTCCACCTCGCGCTTTGCGGTTGTCTGCCTGTCCTCGAAATACAGTTAAAAACCAATTTCGTGTATGTAAAATATATCAACTATATATTTAAGTGGCTCTTGCGCTGCTGATTTCGTATTTGCTTTGCCTCCTTATTTTTTTTCGGGGGATATCCTTTATTTGTATTCTTCTTACTTGTCGCTTGTCAAGGATAAATGCATTAGCGGGCGTAGCAATTTACACATTAGGGCGTGACAAAGGGGCGTGGCCGTGGGGGTGTGGGCAAAGGTAATATATGAGTGTAGAACGGGGGGATGGTAATGCGGTGTTGCCTGGAAATACATTAGGGATAGGAAATCTATTCGGGCCTCGGCTTTTAGCAAACTGAAAATGAAATCGTGTTGGGCAATCACATAAATTCACAAAGAGAGGAAAGGGATGGAAAATGCCAAAAAATATCATGATTTAAATTTAATTATTTTAACCAAAATATAGCACAAGGACTACAAACTCCTGGAAACTTGTAGGAGTCATTAATTATCACTGCGAGTTTCCCACTGCTCTAATCTGTACAATCTCATAAATTTCCTAATATTTTAGGCAGTAACCCAAATAAATCCGCACCAAGGGCTAATTAAACTTTGTGCCCAGAAGTCTGTTTTTATTATGATTCTTGATGAGCCGGCCGAGAATGTTGGCAGTTAAATAAATAGTTGTTTCGCCTTGTTTCGTACACACATACAGACAGGCAGACTGACAGCCATGCTGGCCCACCTGTCCACACACTTGACGTGTATTTCCGTTTCCGTTATGCGAAAACTTTTTTTGAGCGAACTCTGAGCTCTAGCCCCTTTCCCATGTCCCTGTCCCTATCCCTTTTTCATGTCGAAGTTGTTGAGGGGCGAAAGTTTCACGCTTAACATTTGCGCCGCGCAAAAGTTGAAAAGTTTATCCCAACACACACACAGACGGACTAACTAACTAACAGACACCTTGGCTCGCACACCTGCACACACACATGTATGCTGATTAGCGTGGGCCGTGATTAAGGCTAAGGAAAACGTGCCAAAGGCTTGGCGAGTGGGCGGTCGGGGCTGGATCCTGGCAAACTGGCGCTTAATTAAATTTAACAGCTGCTTAATTGCACTCCTGCCGGAGAGTAGGCACGAAGGGCCGAGGGAGGGGAGACCTTCTTGCTATTAATAATTTTGACCAAAAACGCTAATGAGCCAAAATCAACTTAACTTTAGTTGGAAATGGCTCGCTCCAACTTCGAGCCAAGTTTTTCAATTTTTAAACAAAATACATCGAGTTCCCGGCGGTGGGTATAACCATTCTGCCAACAACTTTACACTTTCTAAATTAAATTTGTATTTTATTTTCCGCGGGCCGCTTTGAGAGGATATTTGCTTGAAGTTCAAGAAAACTAACTTGGCAAGCAGGCAAAGTGGCTCTTTGGGAAGCATTTTGAGATGATTGAATGCAGGGAATTATATATGAGTTTATGCAGTGATTCTTGGATACAAAAAAGGAGTGGCAACTATCGAATTTACATTTTCTTCAACTTTAGAAGATTTTTAAGGCATTTAAATGCTTTAAATGTACTTGGAATAATTATTATTCATTTTAATGTAATCCTAAAGGATATAGCTATGATCTTATTAAAATTAAATTAATGTGTATTTAATCTATATGGTAATATTTTTTAAAACATATATATGTTAGAAGAATAAAAGCAATTTATTCAATATTTTATTAGCCATTTTCTTTGCTATTCCCAATAGTTAGGGTATTTTCCTTTGAAACTCTTGGTCAAAACTTTGGCAGGACCTTCGCCGCTTTCATTTATCATGGCGCCGAGGACTCTAGTGTCCGTCCGTGTGCCTCAATTTCGCCGCCTTTGCCTCAATTCCCTGGCTCCTGGCACAGGCTATTAATTTCGCGTCAATTAAAAATTAAGCCAATTATTTGTGCCTGCCCCGTGGCAGAACTGGCTCAACACCGAGGTCTCTACAACACAGACCTTGTCCTGGGTCCCTTCCGTGTCCGCCTTCCTGGCCGATGCCGTTGCTATCCTTTCCCTTGACTGCATTCGAAGTCCATTAGGGCTTCATTTGTTTTTAATGCTGTGTAACCTTTTGCCAGGAACAAAGAATAACATAAAATAAAGCGAAAGGCAACAGGAAAAAACGTGAATTTTCTAAGTTGGCACTTTCACGGTTTTGGCCGGGATCGTTCCGTTTCGTTTCGCTTCGTGTTTGGGCCATGCCGGGCCGCCCGCCGTTTATTGGCTAATTTAATTTGCATGTCTTGCGTTTGGGCAATTAATCAGCGGAAACAGCTGTCCGTCGCCTTAACCCTTTAGCCGTCCAAGGTTGAGGCTCCCTTCACCTTCCTGTTCAGAATTTTTTGTTGTCTTCTTATTCAATAGACTTTTTCGTTGACCATATTTTGTTGTATACGGAAATTAACAAAAATTATTCTTATTTTGGTTCAGAATTCGTATCTCTTTTAGACTATGTTATTAATAATTTCTACTTGAGGGAAATATATTGCTTAAGGAATTATAGTTTTAAAGCTTTCATTCTAAGGTTAAGGTTTGTATAAAAAATTGTGGACCATTCTGGCTGCTCTATCTGCTCTCTGTAAATTCGTTCTTTCGGCACTTAATTTCAATCTCCTCCAAGTTGCTTGCCAAGCCTTTGTATTGTGCAATCCTGCCTTCCTATTCCTTATTGAATTACGAGTCCTGCGTCCCAGTGCCCTTCGCCTTTTAATTGCATTTTCCTTGAACACAACTGCTGCTCGAGTGGCCGCCTAGCTGCCTTACTGCCTCTCACCTTTTCTGTAGAAGCGAGAACTCCTCCCGTTTGAGTTGAAATTAATGCAGCAATTTGTAATGAGTTTGCCTCTTTGCTTTGGTGTCACTGCTGCTGTCGGCGCGAGAGCAGGATTTATTGTTGCATCCCTGATGATGCTCTGCGCCCTCGGATCAAGTAAATATATTTCATTTCTTTCTGCAATCCAATTTACCGCCTGCACTGCACTGGCCGGCAAATATTTGTCGCCTTATTATGATAATTTATTTGATTTTGCCGGCCACTAATTGTGCTCCCAAACAATATAATGAGCCATAGTCGGACGCGTTGTGAATATTCAAGCAGCATTGAAAGCTGGATTCAGTAAATCAAATTATGCAAAGCGGCGTAGCAAAACTGTCTTCGAGGCCTCAAGACCCTGGGTCCCAAAACGGGCCTCCAACTCTGTAGTACACCCATGAGTCAAGTGGATGTTTGACCAATATTTATACTCGCCTTGGGAAACTACACTGCTCACTCTTTATTTACTTATTTTTTTGCCTCTTTAAATACATCAATTTGGGTTTTTTATCGCCTTGCCAACATATAATATTTCACAGGCTTAAAATTTAAACAAAATATATTTCTTTTAATAGGTTGAACTGTAAATATTGGGGGTATATTAATTATAGGATATTTGTTTAGTTATATTATAACAAGAATGATGATAGTATATTTTTAAAATAAGTTAAAAATCGATTACAAATTATTATAATAATATTATTAAGCCTTCATACCCTCCTTAACATCTTCTAGCCTAACAAGCGAAACCCCTTTTCATGGCCGACAAAATCTTTAAATCTGAAAATCATTTAAAATTTTACCGGGTATTTTACGGCTTATACACTCAACGAAATCGCGATTGCCCGCTTTTTTGTCCGCTTTACGAGCTCAACTCTGACACCTAACATGGGAACCGAGGGCAAGGGACAACCGAGAGAGGCCAGGGGACAGCGTGGCGACCCCGTTTTTATATGTATTGTCAAGCCATAAATTTGTTTGGCTGCGCAGTATAAATTTTTAAGCAAAGACAAGCCACGTCACGCACCCTCCGACAACAGAGAAAACAGTAGCAGGATATGCGAGCGAGTGAAACTATAAAAGCGCCGAAAAATTGAAATGAATTGAAAATTGCTGAAAAATATAACAAAGTGCTGTCCAGCGTTTGAGGGTGAATGGGTTGTGGGTGTGGGTGTTGGGTGTGCCTTCAAGGATGGGGCAACTTAGTCGTTTTGCTCTGGGGCTGCTGTGTGCTGCCAAGGTTCCCTGCTTTGCTCGGTAAGTTGAATCCTTTGGCCTGTCTATTTGTCGGTGTGTGCGTGCATATAAATTAAGTTTTAAAAGTAAGCGTTCTTTTTCTCTATCTCTATCTTCTCCCCCATTTGGCCTTTGTGTTGTGTATTTGAAAACAAAATAAATGCAGCATCTTGGATTTCGTTGGAATTCGATAGACCAAAGTGCAGGTACGAAGGAAACTTTGCCCCAAAAAAAGAATCTGAAAACCGAGCTGGGTTCTTGGAGAGCTCTGATTTCCAAGTTGCTCCATGGCCGTCTTGGCGCTCAGCTCTTCCGAATGTTGAGTGAAGAAATGCATTAGCATATGACCAGTATTTAAAGATAAACATTACATTGACTGGGAGTAGTAGTGGTTGAGTTTCAATAGAGATTGGTTCTGCTTGAGGCAAGATTTGGCTCTAGAAACTTTTATAATTTACTTAATTTGATTCGTGTTTTGATTTAAACTTTAAATTCTTGAATAATCTTTTATGGGACTTGACTTTAAATTGGCTTAATAAGAAGAATTTTTAAAGCCCGTTAAGGAGTTCATTAAAATGTAGATGGTGCTTAAGGGAGAGCCCTACATTAAAGCAGTTTTAACAGAATTACGGATCGGATGACTGGGCATTCCTGCAAGACCAGCAGCATTAATTAACCGGGCTTTCTTTTATCGATGCGAGTGACAATTAAATCCGAGTTTGCTTTCCAATTAAACCACTTGATTAGCTTTTGCGAACTGCAAAGGGACGGCGGCCATGGGGAGTTATCCTTTCGTGACTGTGATTGTCCTGCCGCTCCCTTCACTATGCGTAATGTTTGCCCCTGTGGATGTGCGTGGGCGTTGACGTTTCCAGCGCAGTGTGACCAGCGTTGTGTGTGAAGCATGTTAATTGCGCCTAATCAGCGAGTGGAGCATTAGCACCAGAGTTCGCTATGTGGGCGTGGCCCTCAAAGCGCTTAATTACATAAGTGAAGGCAGTGCCTCCGCCCCCTCGTCCTTGTCGTCCTAAAATCCTGCACTTTTCTGCTGACGCCAGAATTTCCCATTCACGCATTTATCCAAGATGGCACAAAGTGTCCTGCACAATTTGTTAGTTCACCGCATTCACTTTGGGTTAACAGATTTCTTTTCGAGCAGCTAACTCAATAAACTCGACGTTGTCTTGCATGACAAGAGCAATGTCGACAGACACTCAACGGGTTATTAGCGAGGGGGTTGTCAAAGGATGGAGTTCGGGGTTCGGAGGTCGTCAAGGGTATTAGGGGGTCAAAGAGTTTGGGCTGGGGGTTCCTACAGCCACGATGATGATGAGCTCACGCTCTTGTTGTTGTTGACTCGGCTGCAGTGAGCTCGGCGCTAAATGGATTTTTAATGTCGTTGGAAATGCAGGAAAAGTTTCGAAAAAGGTTCTTGTCATCGCCGAAGCGAGTATCCTGCCTGTGTGTGTGGGCGTAATAACACTTAAACGCTTAAATTTGGTAATAGATGGCGGCAAGTCAGCCTCAAAGGTGAGCCGCAGATCAAAAATAAATTATATTGTGATTTTTCACCTAGAACTCCACATCTAGGTGAAAGAATTTAAGTATCTGGGAAACTGGGAATAAAAAATAAATTTTTACGAAGAATTTTCTATTAATTTTTTTATTTACAGAACTTTTAACATTAGTTAATGAGATTAAAATAGTTTTTTAAGCCTACTAGGGCGCCCTAGTAGTTATTTTGCTCTACAAATTCCTTTAAAATTTTTTAATTTGTGTTTAACAAGTTCAGGACTTGTGAACATTAACTTTTATTGCTGAGAACATGATTTTATATTTTTTAATTTTCCCAACCTTTATGGGCCCGAACACACGCTGTCATCGCTCTTTATGGCTATACAGCTTTCCCTAAGGGGAAAACTCCTGCTCCTATTTATGCTTCTACTCCTGCTCCTTTGGCGGGTACGTGCAACAATCAAGTGTCAGCGTAATGAGCTATCAAGCTGCAAAATATGCAATTTGAGCGCAACTGAATAGTGCGACTACACTCACACACATATGCGCTTTTGACACACACACACACCGAGGCAAAAGGCTCACAGACGGGCGCACAATGCGGGTTGAGTCGAGAACAAGTACCACGACAACTACAACACCTCGCTATCGCAGGAGCTTTTGCTAAATTTTGCGTGTAAGTGACAAGTCCCGCATAAAAGGGCATAACAACTGCAAAATGCTGATGTCAGTATGTGAGTGTGTGTGTGTAATGCAGTTGAGTGTGTGTGTGTCGACGCGTTTTTGTTGCACTTATTAATGAACAAACAACAGAGCGGCTACGTAATCATCGTTGTCAGCCAAGCGCCATCATAATCAAGCACTCAAGCGCATAATTATGGCATGGGTGTGGGGTAAAAAGGGGGTACTAGACGAAGAAGGGGTGCGCTTGAAGTAAGGGGACATGGTCGCCGCGGCACCCAGATGAGGAGGGTTGTGGCTTGGGTATGCCGCGCAGCTCTGACGTTCGTTGGCTTCATTTCGGATTTTGGGTCTGAGGTTTGACTGTTGTTCTGTGGTTGCCAACGAACGCGAAGCAGTGGTGGCGTTGAAAAAGGGGTGGAGCATCCCGCTGAAATTATATTGAAATAGGTTAGAAAATTATATAAGCTAAACCGTATATCTCTGGAAGTGTATATAATATGTTTAATTGATAATCCTTCTTCTTTCTCCTAAAGTTTAGATCCTTTATCTCAAAATAAGGGCTCCCATTCTCGGCGCCCCTGACTGGCCCATCCGTGAAGTGGCCACTGACCAATGCTCTGAGCAGGGCCCACTGTGGCTTTCGTGTCCTGGTATCAGTTCTCCAGCTTTTGCTGCTCCGTTGCCCGCTTTATGTTATTTCTGTGTTGGTCCATAATTCACAATTAAAAATCATGACACTTAAACATAATTAAAATATGAAAACGGTTCTGTATGCTGTGCGCAGCAATAAAGTGTAATAAAAGTTAATTAGAAGACGGCAAAATAAGAGTCCTTAAAGCCCTTATGCCCCCTCCCCCCCCACACACAATGCACAACGCAAAAGCCACTAAATTTCCAGAGCTCCATCCGAGGCTAGAAAGTATTGAGTACTAATGAGTTTTTAATCACCAATGGAGGGTGTGCCGATGCATTTGCAACTCGTTGTTTATTATTCCTCGGCCATGCGGCTATCCGGCTTTAAATATTCAATACCAGAAACTTGCCCGATGCCCGAGTCCCAATTCCCGATGACCGCAGAGTGGAAAGCCAGAACAATGCAGGCATCGGGGTGTTAAATGGTTTTGTCTGCATGTCAAATTACAGGAAGCATAATTTCAAGCCTGGTTGCCTGCTCCTGCTCCCAATCCGCAAGCCGCCCAACCGACCAAACAGCCAAACAACCAAGCAGGCCAGCAGCCAGCCCAACTCGGCCCAAAAGTAAACAAAACGGAACACATCCCCAACAAAACAAAATCAAACAAAACAAACCCGAACGAAAGGTGCAAACTCTTTGAAATTATGCATTGAGTTTTTGGGTCTGCCAGGCCGAGACAAGGAATTGCTGTGGGTGCGAGGCAGAAATATGATTGGTATTTATTGCAGGTCATTAGGCAAATCCATTTAGCAGTTGACCGATAATAATGACAATGTTCAGGGATTAATCGGCAGACTGCAGTCTAAGGGCATCTTTGATGCTTGAAATAATATTCAGTTAATTAAATTAAATACTCTGGATAACTAATTGAAGTCTTTACATACATTTAAAGCTTTCTAGTAATTATTAGATGCAGAAACGACTTTCATCTTTGTGTGATCTCAACTTTAAACCGCATTTAAATACCATTCATTCCCAGGACCAAGCTATGTATTGGCGGACTATCCCCTTTAGTTGCTAACCTCAATTTGCTCACTTCACTGCATTCCCAATAATGAAGTTTCGAGTGCATTATACCGGAATATCCTTTGTGCGATGAGCTATTAATTAGGCTTATTAAAATCGACGCTGACAGCTCTGCGGTTTGGCGGTTTGAGGTTCGAGGTTCGAGGTTTTGGGACCTCACACAGACGCGGCCGCAGCTGGGTCTTAGCCGTCAAGGATATTTTAATCAGGCCAATTGTTTGAGGTCCTGAATAATGCATCAAGAGCTGTAGCTGCAGCTGCAGCCGCAGCTCAGGAAGCGGCAGTTAAGACTCATTACAAATGAAAATTACCACTTAATAGTGCTGGAAGGCGGCGGCTGGCCAATTCTCATTACTCTCTCCGAACTCTTTGAAGGCAGAAGTCATTCAAGGATATATACGAATCGCTCTCCCTTTTTTGCAATGCATTTATATATATTTTTCACATTTTTTTGTGGGTCACAAGCCATTAGCAGGGCCAAACGGAAAACACGCTAAGCCCGAGCGCGGACACCGAGTCGAGTCCTTTATGCATGCTGGATGAGGCAGATTCGGATCCTGCGGCTGCGGTTGTGGCTGCCTGTGGAGGCAAAAGAGCCTGGGTGTGTCCTGTGGAAGACTGTGGATGGGTGGCAGTGGTGGTGGTAGGCTGCACTGAGGGCCAAAAAGTTAATTGTAAACATGACCCAGTTCGCCGGGCAGCGTACCCATTCCCCGCCTCCCCCGGCCCCAGTCACTCATTCAACTGCCGGGCTTTGTCTGGAGCGGGAACCGGAGACAGGAGTGGGTGTGGGACTCAAGGCGGTAGGGGTGCCTGGTGCGCATCCCTGAATGAAGAATGCCGCTCGCTTTATTATGCGACATTGGCCTCAGCCAAAAGGCAGCTGCCTCAAAAGGATATTTGTAATGCTCCATTGTTGCAGCGGCTAGTGTTGCTGCTGCCACTGCTGCTCGTGTTGCTGTTGCCGCTGTCACCTAAGTCATTTTGGCTTCACTTGAGTAATGGCAGCACCGCCTTAAAATATGCAAAAGCTCGAAAAATGTTTATAATATCTGCAGTGCAAACAAGAGACGAAGACAACGGTGGCGTGAAGGAGAGGACACTGTCAGAAAATTGCCTTAGTTTAACAATTAAATGGGTTGCTATATTTTATAATATTTTTATGACCTTCTTTAATGATGATCTTTTTAAAAATAAATTGATATTGAAGCACAAAAAATAAATTTTCTTAAGACTAAATTTGACAACAAGTTTCCTCTTTCTAAACTCATAGTTACTAAAATCCAGTCAAGGGCTCAAGCTAGATGATAAATCCTTAATTATTTTTCGCCGTGTACCAAATGCAAAGGGGATTTCCATGGGGTCTGGCCCCCGATCCGTAGACGTTGTTGCAGTTGCTTAGCTATCCCGACAAATGCCCGCCGGGCTTTGCTGCAGCACTTTCTATGGGGTCGTGGGTGTTTCAGTGAATCTGCCTTGGACTGGGTGTGCCAGAGTGTGCTGGGTGTGCGTGTGTTGGCTGCAGTTCAAGTTAATTGGATTTGGGCAAAGTGCTGCCACTGGCGGCTTTCGAAGGTTGTTTGCCGTGCAGTGTGCGAGTGAATCGGGATCGGGATCGGGGGCAAATGTGAGTCTAATGGCTGCAAGTGCCTTTTTAATGACACCTGAAGACATTCGGCAAGCTTAAGCTGGGAAAAACTGGCAGCTTCCAGGCATTCAAGAAACCCATTCTGGCCACGGTTTTCCCAAATAGCTTAATGTTGTTCCAGGCGTTTCGTAATGGCACAATTCTCCAGCGTTAAATATAGGTAAAGCAGCATCAAAAGTCTGATATTTAAGTTAATAAATAAGTACATTTTCAGATGGAAGTTAGGGCCACAGATATTTATGTTTAGTTAAATTTAAACAGTTCGCTGAGTACACCTTACTCCTCGCACATCTTAAGCCAAATACGCTTACCTTTTTTGGGCTCTCTGAGAGGGAAAGGAAGAAAGGTAAACTAAAATTTTCCCGGGAGCAAGCAAGGGAACGAAACGGTGTCCCCAGTACCCCGGAGACTCCTCCGAAACCATTTACATGCACACCGAGTGCCGCCCACATGAAGTTATGCCGTAACAAAGACGTTGCACATAGGACTACTTGGATATGCATAAAACTATGCTACATTGGCACTAAAACAAACAGCAAATGGCGAGGGGAATGGTCAGAGGGAGTGGGTACGGGGATTTGGATGTGGATGAGTTCCAGGACGAGGACGAGGACATGGCAGCAAGTGTGGGTGTGTGTATTTAGCAATGTAAAAGATGCTGTGTGACAAGATGATGACTATGCTGATGAAACATGCCAAGGCAAAGGTAAAGCCAACTGGGTACCTGAAGCCAGGGCTGGGAATATAGGAGTAGTGACTCGGAACCGAACCAGGATTCCTAAATCCAAGGGGCTTAAAATGATGTTAAAATAATTAAATTCAACCCTGGCTTTAACAAAAAGTTTAACATTTTAAAATGTTTTTCTTTGGAGTAAATCACAAAGTTTTCATTTTCATTTATGCCATAAACTAACCCAAACCACTATAAAGTATTCAGTGCGTTCTTAAATAATAAATAGTGGTAAAATAAAGCAATTGAAAGTTTCGAACTTGGCTACGAAAATATTCATCTAAAGATGAAAGTTGATAAAGTGAATCAATTTGCGAATGGAACTAGATCAAAGGGTCATCCAGCTCGCCGCCCCCAGTTTGGCTTCCTTTCTATCCGATCCACTCCCCGAAAGCTTTTATGTTGGCTAAGTAAATGTTTAAAATATTTGGGTTGCCTGGTGCTGCTGCCGTTGCTGCTGCCACAGCTTTGGCTGCTGCATATACTCGTAGCTGAAGTTTTGCGCCCAAAATTATTAAGATGAGTGGCATAAATTATGAGCAGACCAGCAGCAGCAGCCGCAGCGGCAGCAGGACTCGTAAAAGCCGCTGGCATGTAATCCTTGGGGACTGGCCTCGCTGGAAGCGGAGGGGGCGGATTGTTTGATGAGTGAATGACTAACTGCATGACAGTTTAGCCACGATGTACATGGATGTGGGCGTATGGGCGTGTGTGTATATATGCCCCACTGCGGGGTTGATCACTTTAAGTATTGACAACGTTGGACTGCATGGCGTATACGTAATGTGGCTGGATGGATGGATGGCTGGATGGCAACGGCAGCGTGTGCTTGTGGTCGTGGTCGGGGGCCTCTGGCAGTTAGTTTAATATTTATTTAATTTAATATGCTAATTGGATGTGATCTGAGTGTGTACGTGTACGTGAGAGTGTTGGTGTGCTGCAACTTTACGAGCGAACAATTCATAAATAAATGAAGGCGTCGAAAGTTTTCACATGTCAACGAATTGAGTTTGTGCTTGAGTTGGGCTTCCCGCTCGTCGCTGGCGCTGCCTTGCCAAACTACTGCGGCAATGACTTTTATAAATCGTTTATAAAATTTGCCACCCAAGACGGAAAACGCTGTCAGGGCAACTTCTGCCGCAAGTCGGCCGCCACAGGCGACGACAAATTGTTTTTGCGATAAAATAAGACAAGTGACACGCGGCCCTAATCGTTTAGGGGCAGTGGGCGAAGCTCTGGGCGTGGCCAGTTGCAACCTAAAAGGCTGCCAGTCCGTTAACGTTAATTATATTAGAGTGACTGAGCCAGAAGGACACTGGACACCGGACGCTGGAGCACAGCACTAGCCGGGGATTATTGTGAAAAACTCTCGCCTGACCGTTCCAGAAATCGCATTTAAAGTGTGGAGCCGACCACTCCTCCCACTGGCCTCAATGCTTTGCATTTTGCAATCAAATTGAATTTGTCAGACGACATAAATAAATGGTAAATCAAACGAATTGCAAGCTCTGCTGTCAGCGGGAAATGAAATTGCTTGCCAAAAAGTGTGCTATGAATTATACGTGGGCGACACGAAAAAATACAGCACAACCCAAAAATAAAGTGCAACAAACCGAGCTGGGAATAAAACACAAACAGAAATCTTTAAATATACATATACATGTCTATATAAATATGTACACAATATTCTGCAGCATTGGGAAATATTTTGCACAAATTGAAGAGTACATAAAATAAAATGTTTTGGGGAAGGGAGTTGCAGGAAGCTTGCTCTGCGGCCAGGATGTGACACGGCCATCAGCTATTGGAAACTTATGAAATCGGACTTGTGGACTTGGCAACAGAATTGGAGTTGAAGGGGATTTGATAAAATAATCATCTTAGAGAGGGATATGAGGGATATAAGTAACAGAAGAAGGAAATGATACATTTGCAGATTGTCATTAGATTTGGGAATTTATTTATAATCTTCCTAAGAATATTAAATTATTGCCTTTGATTAATTTTTCCACTTTTCAATCTCCTTACAGTTTTCATATGCCATGTTCAGTAAGAGATTTAAAAGCCAGATATATGCTGCTACTAAATCAATCCTTTTTAAGATTGAAGATGCCAGGAGGTTCGCCTTCTGCAGAGCATCCGCTTGCCTTATAAATCCGACTTCCCCTTTTGTTTATCGTATGCCCTCCCTGCTCCTCCCTGCTGTATTTTTCATATGCGAAGCTCAAATAATATGAATTTAAATTGGAGCCATGAAACAAAAAATGCGCAGCGGCGGGGAAAACAAAAGGAGCGACGCCAGCAGATCGCTGAACTGTGAAAAGTAGACGGGAAGTAGCGAAAATGATGCACACGCACACACACAAAAAGGCGAAATGCGAATTGCGAATTGCGAAAAGCGACAAGCTGGCAAAGTCACTCAGTCAGTGGGAGTGGCGTCAGAGGAGGGGCGTGGCAGCATATTGAACTTGTCAACATGACAGGGGAGCGGAACCGAAGCCAAAGGAAGCTGAATGAATGAGCGAGTGTGTGCGTAGAGTGATTCCCGATAGTGTATGCAAAAAACATGCACACTCGCAAAAAAATGCAGAGGAAATTCAGTTGGATACCTGATGCATGGCAGCCAGTTTTGGGGATTAAATTTAAAAGCTCTGTCTGACAGAGGGATTAAAATATGTATAAGATCTGTCAGAGAATTCATTTCAAGTTAATTAATATCCCTTTTCCTTAAGTGCACCAAAATCCACCAAACACCGCACACAACGCATGGCATATATCCTTAGGCGCAAGGCTCCCCGGAGAGCGGGACTTGTTGAGCTGAGCCAGCGTTACTCCGCCATTCCTTTTGTTGCCGCAGTAAGAAATTGCAATTGCTTTGCGCAAACTGACATTGACAGCCCCCAGCGGGGAATCTCACCCCTGGAAAAGAGGAAAGGGGAAAGGCGTACAGCATACGGCGTACGGCGCGTATACTGCGGCTGGCCTGCCACTCCGTTGCCCATCAATTTGAATGACATTCACAAACAGCACCAGCTCGCAACAGAGGAAAGAAATTCTGTATGCACGACGAACAAGAAATTGTGACATTTGTATAGAAATAGTTTTGCAGTTGTAGCAAATAGTTTTGCAGACATTTTTTGATTGCCGCATACTTTAAGCTTTTTCCAACGGGGCGAGCAAGTCAACCAGAATGGATGCCTGCAGCTCACAACTGAAAGAGTGCTGAGAAATTGTTTTGGCTGGATCTGGAATTTTTATCAAAGATCCTTGGGGCTCGTTTACTCCTTTGCTGATGCCTTGATGCGGCCTTATGGAAGTGGGTAAGTACACGAAGCGTGGGCTTACTTTTATTTCTTTTATTTTATTACAGACAGTATTTAATATTCTAACAGCTGTTAAGACTTCATTATAACTGTAAAAACACTAAGGATCGATTTTATGAAGATTTTTAAAGGATCATTGCAAAGGAAGTAAAAAATTTAATGTAAAAAAAATAAACATGTCTTAAAAAAATGGTAAAAAAGCTGACCCACATTTAATTTCTGCCATTTTTGCATTTAATTCGGATTTAAATGTTATTATTCCAGCCCGATTGTCTGTAAACGAATTATTTTTTTGAGAATTATCTTAATTCGCTTACTCCCTGAACACTATTTAAATAGTGGCTTTCACATTTTAATAACTCACCCATTATGTCGGCTTTCAGGCATATACCCTTCATTACCGACTCATGCATTTTCATATCCCCAGAACGAGCTCCATCATCGTCGTCTTGCTCATGAGTTGGCATCCGTTGCTTGCGCATTTGCAGCATTTTCCAAAGGTTAATTTTCCAGTTATCCAGTTATCAAATAAAAGGCCAGGCATACCCATGCCCATGGCAAAAGCCTTACGAGTATATGCGATGCAAGTGCCGGCTGTTGGATACACATGCTTGGCAAATAGTTTTAACAGGAACGCGGGGAGAAAGGGGGACGAGAATCAGGGGAAGTGGAGCGGTGGCAAGCCGTTGGCATCCTCTTACGTATGAACATTTTTTACACACTGAGAAAATATATTTTTAATCACTGTAATCAAAGAATCAGGCTTAAATTCCTAAATTGTACGAAATAAGGTTAAATACGGAACTGAACCATTTTTATATGGTTTCAAATTGTCTAATATATACATATATTAATAAATATATAAATAATGGCAAGATTTAAGGAATTTATTAAATATTTCCAAAAGTAAAAAAATTAGTCCCTTATTTTCCTTTTTAAATTAGAGCTAGAGCTTTCAAGTTTTCTAATATTTTGAACAAAAGTGTAGCTCCATTTTCTCAAAAAAAAATCATTCTTTTCTCTGATTTTTAGCTGGAAGCATAGCTTAATCATATTAAAGAATAATATTATATTTAATAAAGAAATTCCTTTTTATATTTTCCTCTCTGCAAAGCATTTATTTTGTAATAATTTTAGCTCTAACCTTTTTGGCATGCAGCTCTCTCCAAGCGAATGCGCCTGGGTTGTGCCACGGAAAAGGGGGTTTATGAGGGGGGACAAGGAAAAAAACGAGCTATGTGCATTTTAGCATTTTGCTTGGCTGCTTTCGGGCCAACGTTTTTATTATATCGTATTTTAATTTTCACTCCCATCAATTTGCTGAAACACTGCATTAAACTAGGAAATTGTCTTAAGGTTAAATTTTCTGCTTGAATTTAATTCTTCTTCTCGGTTAGATTGTATATTTGCTTGGCAACATCGGATAGCTGAACATCAATGGCCTTGGTGTCGTCGTACAGAGACGGAGCCTCGCCCAGGATCACAAAGGTGCCAACCAGGGAAGCGATCATGAAGAGCCATAAGAACAGACGATCCATAACCATGGCCACAAAGCCCCAGTCCTGGTCTTCCTGTAAGCGTAAAAAAAGGAGAGAATAATTAATTAATTATGGCTAGTAGTTATTATTTATCGATAAATATTTATAAGGAAATCGAGATGAGTTTACTCCGAAAAAGGGAGTACTCAATCTCTCCTTATAATTGAATATTTTTTGGTGCTCTTCAATTTCCCAGTGCCCGCATGCAGGCTGGGCTAATTGCGCTTTAAGCCCACACTTTGAGCGATTGGCTTTCATTAAGGAGTCCGCTTAATCTACTTATGCCCGGCATCAGTTCGGTTATCAATCAAAAGGCGAAATCGCAGCGGCAACAAAGCAAAGCCCGAAAAAATAAATGGCTGAAAAAAAAAGCAAAGCAAGGTAAAGGGAAAGGGCCGCAGGAAAATGCGGGAAATTTTTGGGCAGAGCGGGAAAGCGAGGAGGCCACACGCCGCCACAATCACACAGCAAAGAACATTTCGATTCGGGGTTTGATTGAAACGTTTTGCCAAAACCCGCTGCTGATGAAGAGATGAAGTGGGTGGATTGGGTCGGCCTGGACTGGTTTCGGAGCCGAGGGCCGCGCCGATTGCCAGTCAATTGAACAAAAGCAATTAAAAGTGGATTTGCCGGGCGGTCTTAAAGTGCAAATATGGCAACAGCTTAAATAAAGTCGACAAAAGAAAAGGAAGCTAGTGCCCGGCCAAAGATCACACACACACGCTGAGTGGCCGGCCACATGAGCTGAGCCGGGAAATGACTGGCAGAGAGCCGGCAAAAGCGATTCTTGCGGTTTCCCTGATCCGGCTGCCCCCGTGGACAACCGGAATTTCCAATTAAAAATTCAATCAGCTGCCGGGGACTCGGACTCGACCCGGTCTCCAGCTTGCACTCACCGCATTGAACTCGTCCTGGCGCTGCATGTGATGCTGTATGAACATGACGTTGTGTATGGCCTTCTCCAGCTCAAAAGGATACTTTTTGCGTGCGGCCACGTCGCTCAGGGAGTCATCCAAGCCGGACAGCACAGACGGCAATCCGTTGTAGCCGCTCAGGGTGCTCAGTCCGCCACCCAAGGCGCCCACCAGGCCGCTAAATCTGTAAGCGGAGAGAGATGACATGTCATCAGACAGGATATGCGAAAAGGACTTATTCGTCAGCAGTAAATCAGTAATATTCAGGCGTTAGTTAGTGTTAGAGGCTATTATTAACAGAATTTCCTACCTGTTTGTGGCCGTGGTCACGTGCATGCCATTGCACCCGCCTGCTCCCACTCGGCCTTGCATGCGTCGCAGGGAGTCAGGGCTGGAGCCGCCCGAGTTCATCTGCATCTCGTCCATCAGCGCCTGTCCGAACTTGGTCTTGCTGAACTTGAGGCCATAGTTGATCTTGTTGGCCGCCAAATCGCGCAGCAGATCCTTCGGTACCCGCATCAGCAGGAGCTTTGGCAATCTTTTAATAAAGAAGGACCGAATCCAGGGCCGCATCTTGTGGGTGCTCGGCTTCCGGTAGTGAATATTGAGTATAATGATGGTGATGACGACGCTCAGCCCCACCAGCAACATGGTGAACAGGAGGTACTTCCCCAGCAGCGGTAGAGCCAGGGACGTCGAGGGTATGATTTCGGAGATGAGCAGGAAGAACATGGTCTGCGACAGGAGGATGCTGATGCAGAGGGCGATCTTCTCGCCGGAATCGGCGGGCAGGTAAAACACCAGCACCGACAGGTAGGAGATGCCCACGCAGGGAATGATCAAGTTGACCGTGTAGAAGAGCGTCTTGCGCCGCAGGGTGATGTTGAAGAAGATATCTGAGCAGGTCAAGTCATTCCATATAAACCAAGGTCAGCAAGGGATGTCATCAAAGAAATTAAAGGAAGAAATATAGGGAGAGGGGGAGAAATTTCCAGGGGATGAGTTTGGGTAGAGCTTTCGCGCAATTGCCGGCGATTGGAAGCTTTAAACTCCACTAAACTCACCCGGATACGGTTCCGCGCAGCACGGATAGTACTTCTCGTGCCGCTCGGCCGGCACACCAAGGATGTCCCACTCCACACTGGGATAGTACTCGCGCAGGTCGATGCCAATCTCTACCTTGTTGTCCTTGTCGTTTTTCTGGCTGATATGCTTCAAGTCGATCTGTGGAATGGGAATGAGAAAAGCCCCGTTGATGGAGCCGTTAAGGCAGCCCTCTTTCCTGTCCAGCTCAAAGGCACTTGACATCCCTGGGCGTAAGAGCTCCAGCAGGAGCAGCGCCTTCTCCTGCTCCCTGATACAGGGAGCTCAAGTGCACTCGTTAAAAGAGTAGCGAAATTCAAATGCGTTGACAAACGCCCGGTGAAAAAGAGCAATGTCTTCGTGAAACTCAACCCCTGCACTTGGGGAAAATTCGTATTCCTACAATATTTTTTAGGAGGTTAAAGAAAGAGAAACGGCTGACTAGAAAGAATTAAACATCTTAAGACTTATACGATTTAAGACTTTTAAGTAAAAGATAATTGTTATTAATTAGTTAATTTTCTCTGTGAGCTTCTCGCCAGTTTCGCAATTAGCATAAGTTGTTTTCAGTGCACTTTTTTCCCTGCAAGCCCGACTTGCCAAGGGTCACCGGAAACGGAAGCTGCCTGGGCTGGCACTGGGAGACGCACTTTGCCTTAATTTATGGCCGCGCATTTTTATGACAGCGCCACACACACACAGAGTGTCGAGTGGCTGGGTGTGAGTTAGTGCTCGCTTGTGTGTATGTGTGTGTGCAACGGTTAGACAAGTTTCAATTACACTTTTACAATTTCTCACATTTTAATCTGCGAGATGCCGAGGACGCCTTTTCTATGTTCTCACCGCGTCTTAGGCGTGTAAGTCGCTCCCTCATCGCCGCATCTCGGCATCTCATCTCGCAGATAAATGGTGGTCCATAAATCGTTGGCCACGCCCATTTATCTCGGACTCAACTAGCGTCTGACAGGGGCAGGAGCGGTAGCAGGAGCTGGAGAGGGAGCCAGGCCCATCACTTACCTGATCGCCATCATAAGTCCAGGAGCCGAACTTCATGAAGCAGGTCTGCTGATCGAAGGGGAAGTAGCGGACATCAATCTCGCAGCTGGACTTGAAAATGGCCGGCGGAGTCCACACCACCTTGCCGGTGTAGTGGAGAATGGCCTTAGTCATAGTGGTGACCACATACTCGCCATCGGCACTGTGCAGAAATTGTTGGGTAAAGAAAAAATATTTTAATGGGGTTTAAATGGGAAAAAGAAAACATAATAACTAGAATGGGATTTAGTATTATTTAAAAATTTTATTAAAAAGAAGAATACATAATTGTAACGAGGCACTATTGCTTTTTTACCTTCTCTCAGAAGATTTTTTTCGGTCAACTTACTTATTGTAGAGTACAATGTCGGGCAGCCAGATGTGCTCGGAGGGCACATAAAGTTCCGTGACGCCGCCATACTCCGAGGGATCCCACTTGAATTTATGATCCTGCCACTCGTGCTCCAGCCACACGTTGGTCGTTAGAATTTGATCTTTGAGATTCTGCGAAAAATAAAGCCCGCGAATATACGTAAATACTCAGTGTGTGAGGAAAGTGGAGTTCGGGGACTAAGGCCCAGCCATGCATCAAGGGGGATTTGCATTTTATTCATTTTTCCCTTATTTTTTTTCTGCCTGCCTCTCCTTTATATCATTTGCACTTCTCGTCCTGTCCCCCGCCTAATGTGCTTTTTGCTGTCAGCTTACGGCATCCCTTTCTTTTTGGCTTGTTTTATTACCTTTTAAGCCTTCTGGTGGCACCACACCGCACTCCAACCGACCACCCTAAAAGGGAGTTCTGCACCCGGAATTGCAGTCTCGGCCGGCTGACAAATGACTTGGCCGGGCAGCTTTAAGCAAGCGCAGACAACCAAACATTCTCGTACCCATTCTTAGCCACAGTTTCCCGGTCGCAGCATGTAATGAAATGTTGGAGTGAAATGTTATAAAAATCTAGTGCTCCCCGTGGCTGGAAGTTTTGAGAAATGCCAGCGATTTATCTGAAGGGGCATTGGGGCGGTGGCTGTGAAAACCAGTGCTGACAGAAACGAAGCTGATGTTGCGAATTGAAATATGCCACTTTAATGCCCGGCATTCTACACGGGAAAATATTACTATGGTTTTGGAATTTAATTGATGTAAACATATATTTTACTCTTTGTTTGGCAGAAGAGATAAGTAGATTTTGCTGATGGATTTTTTATAAATTAGATCTTTAATTGCAAAGCGATTGTTAAGGACTAAAATGATTATAATTAAAATGCACAGTACAATATATTTATAAAAGTAATAAAAATAAAGCTTGGATTATTAAAATTTTATTAAAAATTCATTAAAATGAAATGTTAAAATTGTGAAACATTTCTTATGCTCCCAAATAGTCATTAATAGAAGATTGATAATATAACCTTATATAAGCTGTATCTTTTATAAATATTATTCAGATTATCTAAGATTTAAAAGGATTGTCATATTCTTTCTGTTAATTATTTACTATTCGATAATAATATCTTGAATATGTCCAATCATATCATTTTAATAACTACAAAATGAAAGGGGACATCAAATATTTTCGACTGTGTGTCCTTAACTTCATCCCCGTCTTCATTATGGCTTCATAGGTTTCTCGGTTGCCAGCTCTCGCGATTCGGCTCATTTGTTGCTCTTTATTGTTTAGCATTTTTTATTTACGACCCGCTGAAAGTTTCTGGCAACTTTTTCGCGTTTTTCTCGCAGCAAATGTAGCGGAATGCCAGCAGCCTGGCCAGGCCGAAGCTTAATTAAAAATTCCCCCGCTAACTTTTGGCAATTGCATTAATTGATTCGAGTTCGGCTCGCCGCCCGCAAATTACAATTCACCATTTTAATTTTTCAATTTCGAAATTCGAATTTACACTTACCAAATCGATGAGCTGCGACAGCCGGAGGCCCAGCTTGACCAGCACCGTGTCCGTGTTGTTGCTCACCGGCCGGATGAGGCGGTTGTAGTTGCTCAGCAGATCGTCATAGAGCCGCTTGGCGTCCGGATTGGCCTGCACCGTCTCGCAGAGGAGCAGCAGGACCAGGAGCAGGCACAGCAGCTTGCAGTGCCGCCAGAGTGGCCCAAGGGGCAGGGGTAGCAGCTGGGCCAGGGTGCGGGGGCGTATGCAGCAGCCAGCCATGGTGACGTCACTGGGATGTAGGCAAGAAGGCCTTGACGGTCGGCCGGTGTTTTATTGATACAAACACGCGCACAGGTTTTTGTTTACCTTTCTGTTTCTGCCTCCTGGTCCTAGCTGGGGCTCGGGTTGGCTTGGCGGGGCTCTTGGGGCCAGCCTCTGACGCAGTTCGCCGTTCGCAGCGAGTGTTTGTATTTGGCTTTTAGCACATGGCCTAAAAGTGTTTACAAGTCTCCAAGTAGCGCTGGCCGCTTCTCGAGTCGGCGCACTGGCTGAGCAGCTGAAACCGCTGCGCCCATGCAGCTGATTTTGTTTTCGCCGCCGCCGCTTTAATTTATTTCTAACTAATTTCAAATTTAACTTAATTTCACTCACTTACGGGCTGCCCTAAAAAATTCTAAAATATTTTCCTGCTTTCCAGCTGATTTAAACTGAATTTTCTGTATTTTTCTGACCAGACTTTCACGCCTTTTGTGCGGAGCTGCGCGGCTCTGCTCCGTGCTGTCCTGCATAGATATTCACAGGAATCGTACTGACGCGCGTTTTGTTTTTGTAGCCTGGCCAGGACCTCTGTTTCGGCGGATCCCAGCCTCAGTTTGTAGCTTTGTCGCCGGCGAAATTTCATGGCACTGTGGATGCTGCGCAGCGCCTGCGCTCTGTGGCCCGCACCCCGTTTTCGGGAGAGCCATCCTGTTACACACAGCAGCCGAGCTGAGCCAAGCCCTAGAAAAGAGAGTCCTTTTCGGTGATTTCAACGATTTTCCTCCTCGAGGAGAACGACTCTCTGAGGAGCTCTTCTCTTCTGCTGGGCTAATCCCGCCGCCGACGACGAGGACTAGGACGACTCCATTACAACTTCAGGCAAGTTTTTGGGTTTCTCTTTCGGGCCGTAGATATTTTTTGGGCTCTCTCTCCCGCGATATTCCAACGAAACGAGCCACAGCCCAAAAAATTCCCCACAAATACTCCCAGCACACACAGCACACTTACGCGAAAGGGAGCAGGACTTCACCCATGTACATGCTGCACATTTAGCAAACACTCATACGCCCCGTGCGCCCTCTCATCCTTGGCACATTTCGTTTAACCAGAAACCAAATTTTTCGTAATTGTCAACATTCGTTAAAATCCACGTTAACATGCACACCCCCATACACACACACATGGCCAGCACACACACCTATCAGCACTTGTGCACTTTACATGTTTAACGTTGCAATGCTGGCTCTAGTTTTTGGTCTGGCTTGGTTCGGTTTTTGGTTTCGTTTCGTTTCGTTTGGTATTTGCCATGTCTGTTCACATATGTGTCATATTCCGATTTTGAGTTGTTTCTGTGGTTTTGGTTGGTTTCTGTCGCCCACATTCATAGATCTCTGGGTGCTGGGTAAATTCCGGGTTTTCCCCTTCCTAGGGCCCTGGTGCATCGCCAGTAATGTGCCAGCCACGATGATGACAGCCAGCCGGAGCCACCAATATCCCTGCTTCCCATTCCCTCATGGGCTAGCAATTTAATTACTGAATATGATTGAATTTACCAGCGTTTTTTGCTCGTTAATTAAAGTAAGCAAGTTTTCAACGCCATCAATTCGAGTTAGTACCACTTTTGGCTGGTCAAAAACCGTTTTCAACTTACCTTTTTTTAACCCATATTTGATTGACTAATTTAAGGGCTCTTTTGAATATATTTTTAGCTAAAGGAAGAGTTTAGCATTGAGAGAGAATGTTGCAAGTTGAATAAGGGCTTTGCAAGAGACTAATGAAGACTGCAGGGCTAAAGCAAATCGACTGATGATGCTTAATATTATTATATATAAACCATATGGGGTCAGAAAAAGGCTTTGCAACCTCCTGTTCTGCTTTCTGTACTGGTATTTTGCCAACAACAACGGCAACTGTACAAACTTTTGTGGAACTGGAACCCATTTGGCTTAGTGTTTTGTGTCCTGTGTTGGTCAGTGTTGGCCCTTCGCCCTGGCGAAGCCATAATGATACATGAACTCTGTCATTTGGCCGTGCCGCCATTGAGCCGCGTGTGTTTTATGGCTTACGGTCATTGAAGGCATTTTTAGCTGCTCGCTTTCTTTTTTTTTTGCCAAATTGGTCGCATCAGCGTTTTCACAAAAAAAAGATTCAATGAGCAATTTATGCGCCTGCTGCCGGGACAACTTTAATCTAGTCTATTAGCTGCTTTATTGCTGTTTTTGTGGCCACCCTTTTTATTTATTTCCTTTGTCTGAGCCTCATTTGAATGAGCTGCTGATACGGCCGCAGCTACAGTTGTTATTGCTTTCATTAGCCAACCTATTCTGCGAATGTTTGGATGTTTGTGGGATCCTCATGTTTTATTGCTACCCACACTCGGCACACACTTCTGCACATAACAAAGCAATCAAAATTACAACAACCATCGTTTGCCACAATAGCAAACAAGAATTTTTAGCTTGTTTGCAACTCAAACTTTTATTTTTATTTCTATTTCGTTTTTCCTTTTTACTATTTGTATTTTTTGTTGTTGCTATTGCGGTCTTTTAGCAACAACAGCAGGAAAAGTTTTGTTTTGTGCACTTTCCCTGGTAAGTCAACAACCAAAATGGGTCGGCAGAGAATTGACTTTGATATACCCTATATACGTAAGTATATATCAATCTGGGCTAGCTAGGTCCCTCAATCCTTAAAAAACTAAATCTTTGATGTTAAATTTTGTAAATGGCTTTTACCCAACAGTTTCCGTGCATAAGTTAACAAAACATTTTGCGATAACAAAGCACCGTCGTCCTATCAGCCAACGAGGGAAAAGTTGAGCCCAACACCTGACTTTTCGGCTCTCAACTACCACCCTTTGGAGCTCCACTTCCTGATTGCAAGAAAACTCAATTAAAATTTAAATTTTCGAACGTAAATGACAAAAGTTTCTCAACTATAAATAATCGGCAGTCGCTCCACTTGGCTAGCTCTTGGTTTTTGGCTTGCCACTTCAAAATCTGACAAAGCCGCGACCACAGCCCCAGTATCGGCCCCCCAGTTTCGGCCCCTCCTACATAAAGTGCGTGCGTGGCTGCGTGATCGAAAGTTTTTGTCTATATTCGTACAATTTATCTAACTTTTATGGCAGCCACAGCAGCAGCAACGTTTTCCTGCTTTTGGCCAGAAATTAATTGCAAAACTGTTTGGTGTCTCTATATATATATGTATCTCGAAGCGAACCGTAGCGTCAGATATGTACATGCAGAGCGAAAAAAATAGCGGATAAATATTGAGAAAATTTAAAGATTATAATTAAATGTATGATTATTTTTATATTCCAGTAAAATACCAATATAAATGTGTACTTTTTACAGAAAATATAATAAATTGCTACAGGAACTTGTAGCTAATATTATTTGTATTTTTTTAAACACCAGGGGATTGGTAGAACCAAATTTAATTTAAATCAATGTTATGAATTCTTGTTTTATAAGAATAAATTTTAAATTTTATGAATACCTAATTGACTGGAAATTAACCTGTAATTTTTGCCAGTGCTTCAACTATATGTGTGAGTTTCGTGGCTTGTTTTTTGGCCATGGCAGGCCAATCACAATGAGCGCTCGTTCGCCTGCCACTTGAACAACATAAAACTGATTGCGAAAATCTGTCCCGCGCAACCCTCTCCAAAGAAAGGGCAAAAAATTTGTCAGTCGTGGGAGGAAGGGGAGGTGGAGTACGCGGTCGGTTCGGGGGTCTATTTGGTGCCAGCAGAGTCCTTTGTTCATCAATTCGAGGCTGCTGCGCTTGTCGTGCCCATTGTTGACACGTTTAAGTGCCGTTTGCTTTTATCAGCACTGTCCATATCGACAGGGGACAGTCGCCGCGTCGACGACCGTCGACAGCCGATGAGCGGCCAGCAACCTGCATACAACATTTTTATAACATTTTTAATTGTTTTTGTCGACTGTGTGAATCGTGCAAACTCCGACGTCCCATCAATTTAATGGCATTTTCGCGTGAGCCGCGCCAAAAAACGAGAAACCAGTGGCCCAAAGAAATCAGAGCCAGGAAAAGGCGAAAGCACTTCGTGTCCGTTGAGTTGGAGTTGGATCGTTTGGGATCCCTGAACCTTGGTCCTTGGTCAATTAATGAAGATACCGGTTTTATGATGAGCGGTGACAAGTCGTGTTGAAAATGGAGGCGCATTACACGCCCATTGGTGGCGTGTTTATGGCGCCGTAAAATTTCCGCTCGACATAAAATGTTGCATAGTTTTTGGCCCGCTAAGCGGATGTCATTAATTGCGCATTAGTTTCTGTTTCTGTTTTCTGTTCTCTCGCGTTTCGCGAATCAAAGGGAATTCGAGTGCAAACGAGGCGTATGCGCAATCTAATTTGCCATTTTCGTTGTGGGACGTGTTGGTGTGGGAGTGGGTGTGGGAGTGGGTGTAAGTCCTCGAGATGATGACTTGGCGGTGTTCGTACCTGAAACGTTGCTCGGCTGGCTTGCCTTGATGAGTTACGCCAAACGCCGACTGCCGCCCGTCGAGCAGGCAACAAAGTTTTGGCCTGGCCAAGCGCCCGAGGCAGGACAAATAATATCATACTATTATTATTATTATTATTATATTTTGCAGCAGTTCTAGCAGCTGCCACGCCCAGCAGCTCAAGCTCACGTACACGCCCATCCGTTTCAACAAAGCTGGCGAAAGAGCGAGTTGGGTGCACTGAAAGAAAGGGGATTAAAATAATCATTAGGTAGGTTGGGAGGGGAAATAAATGATAACATATGGAAAAAAAAATAAAAAAACTGTTCTAACAGTAATTTGTAAACCTAATTTTATTTCCCAGAATTTTTACAGTAAGCTTAGCTTATTTCTAAAAGTCAAATCTATAGTTTCTCAGTGGAGTATGACTTAATTTGAAGAACTTCCCCATTAGGACTTTATTTTCTTTATAAGTTTTTATCTATAAAACCCATATTAATGATTTCATAACCCAAAATCCTCAACTTTGTGCCATTTCTCTCGGTGTCGAGGAGTGTGAGTGACGCAAAGTCATCAGGCTTCTGACTTAACAACTTTGCACTGACAAGTTTCGCTGTCTCGCTTTGAGAGAGCGCGTTTAACTATGAATACTTTGTCAAGTTTTTGCTTCGGGACCCAGCTCGGCTCATTGTCGTTGTCATCATCAGCAGCAGCAGCAGCAGCACTTCTGGCGCCTCGCCTCCTGTGCGAATTTCTCAGCTTGCGATTTGCCAAAGTCAGTGCAAAACATGCAAACTAAATTAACTGTTACAAATGTGGGGGTGGCAGTGGAGGAAGAGGAGTGAAAATGATTTTACGGCCGAAAATCGGAGCCGGAAGAACTTGAACAGATTTTGTAGCCAGGGCGAGAATCTATCTTTGTCTAAGTCAATTTCGACATAAAATCAACAATTTGTCACACTTGCTTCATTATCCTGGGAGCTCGGACTCGGACCAGCTCCATCTCCATCTCCAACTCCCATCCGGCAACTTCTTGGTAAATGTTTTGCCAACTTCTTTGAGGACTCAATTTGCCCAGCAATTGCCATTCTCCCGGCGTTTCCTCGCCGTAGCTTTCTCTCTCTCTCTCTCTGTCTTGCCTTGCCCACCGCCATCTTGGCACTGCCGCTTGGCATTTCCTGTTTCCGGTCGCCACGTTGTCGTCTTTATGACTGACCCCGCTTTTTCGTCCCTCCATTGTTTCAGTGCCGCACCGCTATATATACTGTATATGTACATTATCTCCTGCCATTCGCCATTCACCATTCGCCTTTTGTCGTTTGCTCTTGAAATATTTGCGCTTCATTATCATAAAAAATTTACACAAATTGACAGAAATCCAAGTAAATGCATAAATCCGGCCCAGATCTCAAAGTTTTAATTGCGCCGTCTTGGATTTTATGGATGCCGCATCGACGGATTTGAGATCCTTTTGCAAATTCATTGTCATCGTCATCAATATGCCGAGATCCGGGGTTCGGGGACAGGAGCCAGGAGCAGTAACACGGACATCATTGCGGCCACTCGGTTTTATTGTTATTTCGCCAGGACATCTAAGGGTGGCAAGTGGCGGATTTTGGGGGCGGGATGACTTGATTGAATGCCATTCGTTTGGCAGGTGGCGCTGCTCAAGTTCCTGCTCCACGCTTCGCGCTTTCCGATGCCCCTGTTGCTGGTGATTTATGTGCGTGCGCGTCTTGACGTCAATTCCGCTTATGAAATTGTCTGTAAATTGGCCTGACATTGATTTCGGCTCCACTGGCTGAATGGGTGCCATCCATTAGTCATCAGCGTATTGATTGACATATGATAACCACAAGCGGTTGCCACTCACACAAGGCTTTTATCCTTGCAACAAGCGGCAAGAACACCGAAAACAAAAACCGCAAAGCGTCCCGCATGCAGCACCGCAAAATATGCTCCAAATTGCATTCAAGCGTTGACACCCATTAGTTGCCGGCAGCGACCACAAAGGGGAAAACTGCAAAACCAAAACTGAGTACTGAAAACTGAAAACTGAACCGAAACCGAAATGCGAAAAGCGAAGCCCAACAAATGGAAAATGGAAATGTGTAAGGCGGGCAAAAGCAAGGCCTGCACTTGGCATCAATTTTTATATTTTAAGCCACAGGCTGCCTAGCACTTGAGCCGTGAGAACAATGCGATGCCAATGCAGAATGCCAGATTGCAGGAGGCACGGGCACAGGCTGCGGGTAAGAGCAAAGAACTAAAAACGAAAAGGATATGCAAAACGAGAAGGATATCCAGTTTGATGCAGCTAGGCCGAAAATCCCAGAGACAAAGTCTCCTCTAACTGCGAGCCTGCTGCTGCCTGCTGACTGCTGCCTGCTGACTGCTGCCTGCTGCCTGCCAGAGTAACCGAATGAAAATCAGTGCGAAACGTTTTCTGAAATTTTAGCATCCCGTTTCAGTTTCGTCTTACAGCTTCCTTTTGCGATTTTCCCCAGCAATTGTGGGCTTCCCTGTCGTCCCCTGGCATAGAGTTTTCACTTGCATTTCCATTTGCGAAGCCAGCTGCTGTGCGGATTTATTAGCTAAGCGATTGGATTTGTAACTAATTTTGAAGTGGCATTCGAAAAATAAGATCTTGCAGATAAAGTGAGGTATTCTTGGGAATGTATTGATTATTATTTACAAACAAGTTGGGAAAAGTATCTTACAAACAGGTCTAAAAGGAAGTAATAATGAGATTGGTATCAAGGGATAGGAAATAGTAATAACATTTTAGATAGATGTAGTTTTTAACCAAAATGAAAAAGAAACATTACCTATAAATTAATGTGATTTTTATAAATTAATTGAGCAATTCCTTTGGATTTTGTGACCTACTATTGAATAGATTAATATAACCATTTCGTTTTTTAATTACACTAAAAAGGCTCTAAGCTTTAGCCTTCAAGCGTATGCAACACTCGACTTGAGGCTCCGTTTCGGTTTTTGATTTTGCTTGCTTTTGCTTGGGTGTCGGAGTGCGTGCTTTTGGCGTTTATGTCAAATGCAGAATTTCCGTTTCATACTTTCTGCACTTGCTGTTTATTGTTTGCCCTCGGTGCGCAGCTCGGCGCTCTCTTTGTAGCTGCGTGGCTCTGTGGATATATGGCAATATGACTGCCTGGTGGTGGCTGTATTTGTATCCATATATTCTGTTTGTTTTCGGTGCATATCTGTGTGCTGGCTTGTAGGAGTATTTTATAACTTGTTGGCTTAACTTGCACAGAATTTCGTCTGTTTTGTTTGGTTATGTGCTATGCCAACCCTTGCCTCCCTCGAAAAGTGTTTGCCTCTGTGGTTGCGCTTAGTTTGGCAATTGTTTTCGAGAAATTCTTTAAGCTGCAAAATGTTTGTTATCAAACAATTTTTTTGTGGCTTTTCCATGAGGGTGCCCTCACCCTCAAGCCCCATCCATCCACCTTCTCGCTCTCCACTAATTAGAACGATGCCGTGCCGGAGTTGCACTTCTAATTAGTTTGATTTTAATAGGCAGAGTTGCACAGTTGCACAGTTGCACAGTTGCACAGCGGTTGTCTGGGAGTTCCCGACAATAATTGAAACTATTGTTGTGGTTGGAGGCGCTCCAGTTCATTTGCATATGGGCCCAGGGCCATTACTTCCTGGTGCTTACAATTTATGGTCTTTGCCGTTTTGCCTTTAAATATTAAATTAAATGTCTGGGCAAAAATAATTGAAAATCTCTGCCAGAAGAACTGCCAGTCGATTAATATAAATATTGCTGTCTCAGATTTCCAGATTTTACACACAATGGACGTGGGGAATTTCGATTATCAAGTTTTGGCCATATCAATATTTAGACAAGCGTTTGCAATTGATAATTGAAAAGTGTGCGGCCAACGTTACGTATGAGTAATGTACAAAGACGGACCATTGTTTGAGTTGCCCGCTGTGGGTGTGCCAGTGTGTGCATGTGCATCTGTGCCTGTGCTGGTGTGAGCGGATTTCCGTAGCGTATCTAAAATGAAAATCAAATAGCAAGTGCAATAACGTGGATCGGGGGGAATCAGCAGCTGAAAGAAATTAACTTGTGTGCAAATATTTTAGTTAGTTTCTTTTTTTTTGCTCTCAAGAGTGCAGAGAACAAAAATTCCTATTTAGAAATGGCTTTTTCTATTGTTTTTAATTTATTATATATAATTATATAATTTTATGTTATATATATTTTTTATATAAATTTTATTATCTCCGTTATTTTGAATGGTTTGTTATTTCTTTACGTTTGTAACAGGCCAAATAGATGTAAGATGAGTTGGTCACACTATAGGAGCAGAGGCTCTCTTTCTCGAGAGAGAGCGCCAAAGAGAGCTGCGTACGTGCAGCGAAGTTGTGTTCAGTCTCGATCGAATAATAAAGTCAAGTGAACGTGTGAAAGACTAAACGAAATACAAAAGAGACTTGTTAATTCCTGCTACACTTTATAGACTGAATAAAATATGAATTTTTATTATCCAAAGGCATACAAAATAAATGTTCATGCCTTTCAAGCATGAAAGGTATTGTACCTTAAAATGCATTTCATTGATTAGATTTTTCCTCAGTGCACTACATGTATGTGTGTGTGTGCGGTGTTGGCAATTTCAATTTCTTTGCCAAAGTAATGCTTCAACAATTCGCCACGCCAGAGGGCGCTCACGTGCACGGGCGGTCTGCTGATTAAGGAGAACTGCCAGCTGGCAACTCGTCTTGGAATCGCATTTGCAGCAACATGGCCGCCACGGCCAGGCCAGGCCAGGCAATGCAATGCAGCGTGTCCTTGCCGGAACTCCTTGCGAAAACATTAAATTGTATTAGCCTAAAACATTTCATTACCTTCGGACGGCCTTCCAAGCGAGGCAATCAGCTTGAAAAAGCATTTGAAGATTTAAGAAAATCCAGCCAGAGCCGGAAAAGCAGGGGGAGGGATGAGATAAACTCGTAGCATACTTTTCAGTGTTACTAGCCCCTGGCGTGCAGCTAATAAAAAGGAAAATATTATGCAACAAGTAAGCAGAAGCAGAAGCAGAAGTATACACAGCTCTCAATAGCTCCCAGGCAGACTGCACCGAGTGGCGCTTTATTAGCTGACCCATCTTCATCTGCCACGCCCCTGCTGTGCAACCCGACATGCTCCCATCCGCCAATCCATCCTCCGCCCACTCATAATCCCGTGTAAAATTGTTTTCAAGCAGCTGAGTGCATTTCATGTTGTCTTGTGCCGCTGTAGGGCAGGTCCTCATGCCGTTCCTCATGCCGTTCCTCCTTCTCTTCATTTGTTGGCCCTTATCCCGAATACACAAAAAAGTGAGGGAAAGAAATATAAGAATGCAGGATGTGTGCCCCAGAACAGTGAAATAATTTCAATCATGGCACAGTAATTCCCCAGCACACTTGGCAGGACCTTTGGGCCCTTAAAGCCCAGCACCGAAGAAAACCACTTGCCCTGCACCCTCATTTAATTGCCGGAGTGCAGGTGCTCGAGAAGATGAACAGCGGACGCGGACTATATGTATTCTGGAGTACCCACAGTTAAGGACAAATACTACAGATCCAGCTAACACAAGCTGGAGAGACCAGAGTTAATCTTCAAAAAGGGGCAGAGAAAGAGATTAAAGAGATTTCGATTAAATATGTTTACTGAACCAAAATAAAATGGATTTCAAAGAGATTCTTCTAAACATATAGTTCAGATGCAGAAACACAACGAAAATCGTTGAAGAAATTAATTCATCTGACATTTTCCTCCTATCTGAAGCTAGAAAAACCTCTGTTTGACTTAATAACTCTTCTATAGTGGCTGGAAATCCGGGCCAGGCCATTACTAATTTGCTATATTGAGTGCACACAAACTTATTTCCACTAAATAAATTTTAATTTGCTCTAAGAAAGCACGGCGCTGTTCATGCATGCTCCAATTTTCCCGACAGCCACACAAATAGGACGGGGTGGCAAACAGGATATGCCAACACTCGCTATTTATGAGTTAATCAACCATGAACTTTAAAGCCCTCGCTCTGAAATGCACTCCAGACCCAATAATGAATTTGCATTTTCTACAGCTTCTAGGGGCAGTTTCCGGCTTGTTGTGCAGCACAACAGTACATGGAACGTAGAACGTAGAGCGGATTTTGTATCGCACACGACCACCAGCAACAAAAAGCGGCAAACGAAATAGAGAAAAACAAATGAAAACCAATTAAAATTTAATGATTATGCAGTTCGCATAGAAGCTAAATTTTCAACGCTTCAATGGCGCCACAAAAACAGAGTTTTAAGCAAGGTTTTTGTCCGATTGTAATGAGTTCGAGTTCTTTATGAAAACTGTCCACGGCGAATTTTCAATTGTGCGCTTAGTACTGTATGTAATTAATTATATATTTGGCAATTTATTGCATATTAATTACAAGCAATTCCTTTTTTTTTTGTCTATTACTGTGTCTGAGATACTACAGTGTTTTATTGATTTCTGTTACTTTAACAATAGTGCAGGGCGGTGTTCAATGGTTTAATACAATTGTGAAGGTCTAAGAAGGAATTATGTGTTGCAAAAAAAGTAGAGTATAGTTGGTTTAGTTTTGGAGGCTTATATTATTCTGTGTGGTAGGTCAATAGGGTGTGTTCTTTAGAGTCTTTTTCTGGTTCTGTGTTCCATTAGTCTTCTGGCCAAAACATTCTGGTGGGTTGTCAGTCAGGAGTGGTATGTTGAGGCTTGTTTGTTCAGACCATTCAGCTTCACAATTTCTGCGCAGCAGCTTGCTCTGGAATATGCAGATCCGGTTCAAGTAGGACTTAGCGGCAATACTTGTATACCGTATCTTCATGTGGGGAAAAGATGGTCATGTAGATCCTAACTTTGTTGGTCAGGCTTAGTTGGTTGTTGGCTTTTAGCAGCCATTATAAGATTAAATTGCATTAGGTAATGTAAGTAATCAGTTCTTAAGTTAAGTTTTAAAATATTTAAGCCATTGACCATCAAGCCGATCTCTTTAAGAACCATTATTCTCAAAGTATTCAAATTTTATGGACAAATGCAGAAAAAACTAGCCTCGACCGAAAAACAATTCAACACAGAGGAAAATATGGATTTTATATCACTTATCCTTATCAAAGGCCAGATAATTCATACAAATAAAATATCAAGAATAAAAGCTAGTAAATATATCAGCTAAGAATCTAAGAATATTTGATTATTTTGGAGAAGGTTAGCTTTTCTCTAATATGCCATGAAAATTAAATAATATTTTTTAAACACTGTGCATATTTATTTGTAAGTAGATAACGTTGACTTATTCCCAAGGTTAACATAAATCTCTTAGTGAGTTTTGTTTCGTTCGCAGTTGTTTTCTTAGTGAGGGCAGCGTGAAAGGAATACCTCTGCAGAAACCAAAGGAGGAAGCGACTCGGAGACAAACAGGAAATCAAACGCAAACCGCAGCTGAAAGCCAATGCCGATCCGCGGAAATACCCAAGATAAAGACGGACACTGGCAGCCTGGCCGGGAATATGAGAATGGGAGAAAGTAACTGGTGACTGTTGACTGGTGGCTGGTGGTGGCTGATGGTAGCTGGTGATGCTGGGGTGGATGACAGGCAGATTACGTTTCCGTTGGCGCTGACAACCGAAGCCGAAACCGGAAGCCAATGAGCTTCGTATAAATGTATTTACAATACAAAGTGAAAATAAAGTCCTGCCTTCTGACTTGTAAAGTATGCCACTTACACAAACACTTCGTCACACACTTGGTCGAAAAATTGCAAATTAGCAATTGGCCATGTGAAAGTGAAATGAACGGAAACGTGGCCCGAAATGGCCCGAAAAGGGATCCAGGCGCAGGGCTAAATAAACAGAGCGACGCAAAGAAGTTCCGAGAAAAAGGATGAAGGTCGAGTATAAATGCGGTCATCAATTAGGGGGCGGGACAGATCGATGCCCGCCTGTATATGGGGCAATTTATACACATCTAAGTGCGGCTTTCCTCGCCAAGCCTCACTAGCGGCTAAAAGGGTATCTGCAGTTCGCTTAGCCACTTTTCGCCCCCTGCCCCCTGACTTACGGACAATTTAAAGTGCAGGCTTAGAGTGGCCAGGCCAAATTTGAGGTCCTGCCATATGTGTGACCGGAACTAGCGGCCAAAAAGCGGAGCTCAGGCCCCTGGAACTCAAGTTGTTATTGACAGCCACCACACGCCTGCTCTGGCAGTAGGGTAACTCGAAAAACGAGGATATTTTCGCTTCAGTTAAATAAATATTATATACTTCTCCTTTCTTAAATGTGGCTTAAAGATCTTCCTCTAAGAATTATCAATATCATATTTAAAATTCATTTACGAATAATTGTATTATCTCTCGACACACCCTGTCCCACGCACACACACACATCAGCTACACCCATCCAAGCATAGTTGTGTGCATGTCAATGTGGCTGGAGTGTAGGAAATGAGTTTCAAAGTGCTTAAAAGTGGCTGCTGGTGTTTGGCTTTCAGTCCGCTGGCCTGGAGTGTCAGCGTTGCGCTACATTAGATTAAACAGCTTAAGAAGTCAGCCAGTAATGCTAAGACACGCATACACAGACGCCGACACAGCACACACACTCTCACGCAGGAGGGGCAAAATTCATGGGCTAAGCTGTCAACGTGGCGTATGAGCAATGTCGCCTTATGCCTTTCGCTTTTCGCCTCGCCTCGCCTGAGCTCGGATGCTGATGCGGTCTTCTTGTGCGATGTGGCAGAAAAATTAGTGACCCTGAATTAAATTGCCATTATTTTCAACTCACTCGAAAAGATGCGCAAAGCACACACACTCGCTTCGAGAGTATTTGGGCGGCTGCTGAAAACCGGATTTAATATGAAAATTCCGCATTACGAGTTGTTTGTCGTTTCACTTTGTGTACTGCAAATACATATGCACAAGCAATTGCCCCGTGTGTGCGTCTGTGTGTGTGCGATTGAAATTCAATTACTTGTGTCCCTTTTTGCTGCCGCCCAAAAAGCCAAAAAAAAAGAACCAAAAAACCAAGCAAAACTTTTTCGCCCACAAAAAAAAAAAAAAAACTCGTCATATTCTGCGAGCGAGCTCTGGCGAGCGTGTGTATCTATGTGTGAGCCTTATATCTGGTGGATGTCATCTGGATATAGCTACAACTACGGCAGCATAACTTTGAACAACTGTCAGCCGGGTTCAGGGGTCAGGGCTGGCACTGGGGCGTGGGCTGGGGCTGGGGCGTACGAACATGCCCTTTGAGGTTGGTTAACTGTCTCTTCTGCGGGGTCCGAGTTTTATTGCAGCCGTGTGTCAGTCCTTTCGGGCTTGAGAGTGCGTGCAGCTTAGGCACAGGCAACCGAAAAATACAAAATGCCATCAGAAAGTGGGCCAGGACGAAATCGAGAGGCATTCCCGACATGACACACAAAGTTATGGCCCCATAAATCAAACTTTTGTCTTGCAGGTGGGAAGAGGGCTCACTCACCCCTTGGTTATTGAGTGTTGGGAGCTGCATCAAATGAGTTTATTATGCCACATCAAAGGCCACTTCATTTACATTTCGAGCCGGTCATGATTAAAGGAATTCAATTACTGTCTTTTCATTTCAATTACATTTTGTAAGTAATGACCAGGAGCTTTTTAAAACCTATAAAATATTAGATAATTTACAATTAGGTTCTGTAAACGAACTATAAGTTATACAAGTTGAAATAATAAATTATTTTTAATCAGTTTAAAACTTAACTAAGCAATTAAGACTCATCGACAAAACTGTACTGTGATTAATTATATATGATTGATCCCACTTTGAGCCCGAGCGCTTCCATCTTAAACCATATTTTTTGGTTATTGAGAGCAAGCATATAAAATTAATGAGCCGCAAATGCAAATTGAGGATATAAATTCACCCAAATCATATTTAAAACACGTGGCTTTATCCCTTGAGCGCCTCGTATTTTTTGTTTTCATTTTTATTGCCTTTGTTGTACCTTTTACGTCAATTGGAATGCCATACATTTCAATGATTACGATGCGCAAATATTCAATCAACTGTTTGTCTGTTCGGTCTATGTCCTCGCACCCCGCCGCGCCCCTTAAGCACTTGCACCCCGAACCACCTGCCCCGCTTTAATATCCGACACCCCCATATATATCTGGTGTTTGTTATGGACTTGTTTGTGGGGCCGCGAGACTCACTCGTTCATCTGCCGACAATCGAACAATTTCTGCATTTTTTCACGTTTATTATTTTAAATAATCGATTTTTGGGCGCACATATAAAGGCGTTCAAGTGTACAGGGAGAAATGAATGTTTAACAAGTACTTCTGATATAGAAAGGATATTTTATACTAAATGGAAATCTTTCCAGAACTAAAGCAACTATTCTTCTGATATTTTTTGCTGTACTTGAAAATAGATTCTTTAAATTATATAGCTTCCTTTTAGTTATTAACTTCACTGAGGCATTGCTTTATACAATCTTTTCTTTAATAAAATTATTTTCCAGCGTGTAAGTATTTCTGCTTAATGGCAGGAGGATATATATTTTATGGCCGCCAGCTAAGGACACTCATTATACGTTCGGCCAGTAATAATACTGTGAATAAGAAACAAGAGCTGCTATAAAGCTGCCCGGCTAGGCCGACACCCAAATACCCTTCCGATGTAAGCTCTCCGAGAAATATATTGTAGACGAACAACAGTTAGTTTAAGGTTTTATTCTTTTTATTATTTCACTGTTCTTATTTCACTTCTTTTCTTTTTTACTGGCTGCGTTCGACTGACTGCTCGCTCTCTCTGCGATCTGCATCAACCCCCGGTTTGGTTCAGAGAGCGATGAGAGCGAGAGAGGAGAGAGTCAAGAGAGCGCCTTAACAGCTCTGTTAGCTTAACATAGTATTGCACAATGTGTTTATATTTATCTTAACTATTAATTAAGTCTATGTTTTAAGTAATTATAGATACTAAGTTATTATAAGTACATAAGTAGGTAGGTAAGTAACAATATAAGTATGTAAGTAAGTATATAAGTAAGTATATAGGTATGCCATCCTGCTACAATATAGTCGCGTATTAATTAATTAATTAAATTAATTATCTACGAGGCATATGGCTCTGTGGCTCACTAATAGTTTCCAATTAGTGAGCGGATGCAGTGTATCGCCATTGTAGAGTACACAAATCTAGAGCCATTTGTTTGTGGCCACTAAATTGGCCAATTCCTCGCCCCTGCCTCCGAGGAGGGAGTGTGTGTGTGTGTGAGGCGTCACAGCTGTGGTTCATAAATAAAAATAAATACATCGCTTGATTTATATGGCCCTAATGAGCTCAGCGCACAGTTCAAGCGACTTTGGGCCCCGGCAAGGGCCCCAAAACCGAAGCCGAAAAGAGGCGAACCACCAAAATAAATAAATAAAATCCGCAAGCACATCATGTAAATGCTGTGCAAATAAAAAGATACATTCGCTGGCTAACAAAAGGGAGGGCATAAGAGATGGCTATGCAGTTGGGAAAGTCGCAATGTTGCCTACTTTTCGGCTGCTTAGCCGCCAGGCAGAGGGCCATTTATTTGTTACGTGCCGCACATACACTTTTACACAATTTAACACTGATAGAAAAAATGTTTAAGGAAGAATAGGTTCTTAAACTAGGGCAGTCTTATATATTATTAATATATATTGATGAGTAGGATGTAGATTTCATAATATTTTTAGAGAACTTATAATAAATTGAATCTGTATTATTTTCCTGCGATTTTATTATCACATCCTCAAAGTAGAATATAAATTAAACCATTTGTAAATATTAAATATTCATTAAACAAATACACATACAAATTTCAAAAAGTTATCGAAATTCTACTCTCAAGTATATTGTTTCCTGAAATCAAATGTCTACTTTCCAGGACTTTTTTCTCTGGGCCCACGCTCCCACTCTTGGGTCCTCTATATTCTCTCAATTTAGTTTATCGTGCCCTACGTTTGATTTGCTTTCAGTGCGTGCCCATCATCATCAGCATTAGGCATGATTGTTGTTGTTATTAGACAAATATATATACTATGTATGTGCGCAGGAAGATAGCTGGAAGGCGTGCAACTGTTTCTGGCATAATGACGCTAATTTTGTATGGTCCGGTAACGGTTCGTTCCAGCCCTAGCCATCCCAGCAACCATAACTTATGAGGCGAATTTTTCAGGTCCTTGCCGTCGTCATGGCCTAATGTCAGGTGATTTGACAATGGCATTTATTAATTAAAACATGTGTCGCACGCACGAGCGCACACAGACAGGAGATCAGGCCAGACGCTATTGATTGGTCCTTGCCCAACGGGGATAAAGGCGAGCAGGCAGGTTGCCCCTTACGACCAGAATAGAAGCAGCCGGGACATGGGGCAATCATAGTCCTGTGAGAAGCCAGGAAGCAAGACAGGCAATCGGGATGACTCTGAAAAGCTCATGTCAATCTCAATTTCGGAATATTCCATATGGAAATCATCAAACAGGAGTACAATCATAGCTTTGTTGGACTGAGAAGAAGACTTAGGAATAATAGAAGGCATCTGCATGAATATAAGGTTCTATTCTTCAATGTAAGGTATAACTTTAATAACAATTAATGGAATAACCTTGCAGAAAACGATTAAATTTAATGATTATATAAAGAACTGCAATCAATCAAAACCACATCTTTTAATCTGTTGCAATCTATCACATATCAATGTGATTAATCTCGCTTAATTCGGATTATCAAATAAACAATTTAAGTCACATTTAAGCGGAAATGATGTAGCTCTCAAAGTAGTAATTGAGGCTTTTCAATTGAATGATTTACAAATAATTTCGGCATATCACGCGGCAATCCTCTTCGGCATCCAACTCTGTAAAGGACGAAAAGAGGCGCCGTGAGAACGGGACAGTCAGGGACAGGGACAGTAGAGGCCAGAGGCATTGGGACAGAGCAGAGCAAATGAAGTCACGTACGTGCGATTTTTCTTTTGCTTTGGGGCACATATTAAAATACGTGCGTCTCGCATTTACTATAACTTTTACACACACAATACACACCCAAACCCGCGCACACACACACATGCACATTAATGGCGGCATGATGAGGCAGAAAAGTTTGCGTGTTTGTTGCTGCTGTTTTCCTCACTCACAAAAGGGCTACAAATGGCTTAGGCCCTTCCTCCCTCTCACTTTGGCTTTTCGGGTTTTTATTTTTTGTTTTTATGTGCTCCGGCGTGCGTGTATGTATATTTGTTTCAATTTCAATGACTGCAAACAACATTTGCACTTAGTAAATAAAATATAGCAAGCGCAAGAGTCGGCACTCGGCTCTTTGGCTTTCAGTTCATTTAAAGTTGGCCACACTCCGCTTAATATTTTTGTGTAGGCTCCTCGGGCCCCCTTTCCCCTTTGGCGGCTGGCCAGTGCCCGGCGTTCAGTGTCCAGCGCCGAGATCCAGATCCCGAGCTGCTCATTTGCATTTTGGCTGCTGCAGCAGGCCAACATAAAAGTGGGAAATGGGCCAATGAACTGGCAGACAAAAGGCCCGAAAAGGGAACGCCTGCTCTACTTTCTGCACATATTTCTGCGCCCAATGAAATGGGATACCAACACTGCCGCGGAAGGGAACTAAGCAAGGGGCAATGACACTCCGACTTGATCACTATTCTGGGATCACTGATGGAAATAAAACAAGAGGACATCTGCTGAAGTATCTTTTCCATATACTTCGAGTACAAGCAGCTAAACATTTCTTAACCGTTTTGCCAGTTTATCTTACTCTTACAAAATCTTTAAATATTCCCTTAAAGTATTATAGATTTTAAAATAAATATTAAAAAATCTGTTTTCTTTTTTCAAAATATTAATTGTATATAATTAAGATTTTAATGGCGATTTGAAAGATTGAAGATAGCTTTTGGCTATCACTATCTTTTTGGCTATAAATGGCTCCCAAGAAGACCTCAAATTCACGCATTTTTGGGTTACGAAAATATTTTGAAAAAAGTGATAACTATTTTGGACAAACAAGAAAGAGATCTTACTTCGGTAAGCCGAAGTTTGCATACCTTTGCAGTCTACAGACTGTAATAAAACATAAAGAATCAATCGAATTCAATCGAATATCAAGCTTTCAAATCTGATAAAAGAAAAATTTGTTTGGATTATAAAATACATTTTCTCTCTAAAAATCAGCCATCACTGGTAAAACAAGCAAACAATATTCTATTCCCTGGCCCCCTCTTTGGACTGAGTCGTGTATAACTGGTAACTGTGACGCCCGGGGACTGTGGCCGAGCCATTGTTGACTTGATTTGTATGCGCCTTGGCTCGTTGCAACGGCCACGTTGGTTGTTCTGGGTCTGCGCCCGAGCACTTGAAATTCCCCCATGCAGGAAACTTTATTGAATTTTCTGTGGTATGCAAAGCAACGGCTCTCAAGACGTCCAAGTGGGGTCTTGGCAGGAATCAAAATCAGGAGGCAGACCACGCTCTTCATGTCCTTTTCGTGGCAGACACAAGAGTGCAGACAGAGGTCAGACCTTGAAGTTAATACAGATCAATGATAAGGATATACCAAGCAATGGGTATTTCTCGGGGAAAAATGTTGTTGAAAGCTAATTCCCAGGTGTGATACCATTGTACCATATTTTCTAGTTAGTACAGAAGAGTTTAGGTAGCACGAACCAATTTATTTAAAATTGAATAATGTATTTGTTTTTAAAACTAAAAGATAGTAATTTCTAATATTATTATTTTTAAAAGAAAAGAAACAGAAAATCGTTTATTTAACAAAGCTGTGTTCGTGCTAAACAAATTCCACTCTAGGAAGTTTAACTGTTATTCCGCTTTCCGTTTGTTTTTCTTTTATCCGGGAAAATATATCAGCCTCAATTTATCTGGCCCCGGCACCTGTTCTACGTGCGTGTTCATGTGTGCAGGACGCGGAAAGGAGGGGAGCGGAAGGTGGCAAGTGCCCCTGATCCTGTCCCTGTGTGCCACTCCTCCGATCCTGATGAGGGTTAATTTGCCAACGGCTCAACAATTCATCAGCCAGCCCAATTAACTAAGCGCGACCCATTTCCCCAGCGAGGCGACGCCACTTGGCGGGTGTTATAAATTTAAATTTAAAGGCCAAACAAGGCCGCGTGCCAAGTGCTTTATCGCTGGCCTAGCAGATTCGCCGAAAATTAAGAAAAACTGCCTGCTCGCCCGGACTAAATCCGAAGTCGAGGGCCGAGACTGGAACTCCCTGTCGGCCAGGATATCGCCAGGATGTCCAGGTGCTACTACTTGTATTTGAACCGACTCCGCTGACAGCGTTTGCACTTTATCCTTGTCAGCTGTTATCGTTTGTTGCTTCTCGTCTCTTGGCTACCAAACCCCGTCTCCCGTCTCCCGACTCCCTGGCAAAGGACGCGTTCGGTTTGAGAAATTGCCGCACAAAAGTCAACGTGTAACGAGAAAATAATAAATGCCATTAATACGGCGGGCGGGGCGACGGACTAGACAGGCGGATGGGCCAGAAAGGGAAAGCGTGCCAGATGAAAACGAATGGAGTATGAAATTGAAAACCAGGGAGCATAGTTTAAACATCCTATAAAGAAAAAATCATAAAGGGGAAATAGCCGAAGCCTAGAATACCCCTTCAAGGATTTAAATTAAATAAGAAGATTGTTAGAAGAATATTTTTTGATTATGAATAAAAGGTTTAATATTAAAGAGTGTTAATAAAGTGTATTTATGTTTTTATACATTCCGAATCTTTAGCAATATTATACATTCGGATCCTTAAACATTTTATTACAATGGGAAAATCAATCTAAGTTTACCAGATACGCTAACTACATGTATACCTCAGTTTTTTAATAAATTTTCCAAGATGCACAAACAAATCAAAAGCTTATTCGATCAAATTTGCGGATTTATAAATAGAGTGTAAGCCAAAACTCATTTTGAAAATGACTTCGCAGGCAATTTAAAGAAAATGAGGGCCCTTCATATAAATGATTTCCATTTGATATGCCTGGAATTATGTTTTGATCAATTACGAAGGAGCTTTCTTAGAGGCTGTATTTTTGAGACCAGGTGCCGATTGTCACGGAATGGCAGCTGGCCTAAAGGCTGCAAAGGTTCTTTACTTTTATTGACAAACTCGACGAGAATTTGTGCGAAAAGTGCGTGCGCAACTTGGCCAGGATATATCCCTTATCCTTTGAGTGTTTTTCTTTTTTACTCTGTTGAGGACACAAAAAAGAGGGTCTGCAAGTGTGTGTGGTTTTGGGTAGGGCGTGGCCCAGGACACGGCATTTTTTGCCATAGTTGTTGCTTGTGTCTTTTGTTTCCACCTCGTGCCACTTGACATTGCTTGCGGTTTGTTAGCGGTCCTGGCGAATTCCAGTGTGCAACAATCTCGTACGGAAAATTTTGTTATTCAAAACACGACGGATTACTGTTCATTCCGCTTACCCATACACACATACAAGCGCTTCGAGAGACACGGAAAGAAATTAGATAAAGGTAAAGACTCAATTTTTAATATTAAATTCCTTTCTTGCTTGTCCAAAAAAGTTGTCATATTTTTTAAATTATTTTCGTAATCTAATAATGCGCGAATTTGAGGTCTTTTTGGGAGACTCTTAAAGCCAAAAGGAAAGTTATGGCCAAAAGCCGAATATCTTCCGATTCGCCATAAATTCGTTAATATTTACAATCAAACTTTTGATAAAAAATTCAGAAAAAAAATGTTGTACATTTTTTCAAAGTTTACAGCATTAATATCATCAAAAACTAAAAAAAAAATTTTATTCTTATTAAAACTATTTCCGAAAAGCTTTCCAAACTGAGATGTATGCCATTTTGGCTTAGTTATGGCTTTTTGACTCATAATATCCTATAAATTATGTATTTTTACACACTTTTCCAGCTTATTTTTTCAGTGCAGTTACACGCATGCCTTTGTGAAGACCGCAGGCGGCACCTTGCCCTGCAACTCGTGTAGCTGGCGTTGTCACACGGCGCACATTTGTTAGACACTAAGCCCGTGTATGCCTCTCTCCGGTCGGGATAAGAATGTTTATTATGTTTATCACACACACACAGGCAGAGGAGGCGCACAGGCACTCGCAGGGACTCGCTCACACAGATAGCGGGCAGGACACGACTACAAGTCAAACCGCAAGGCAACCGCACGTACAAAACTTAAAGGGCTGACGGCAAATGACAGACAACAAAACGGCAAAATGAAGCCGCTGCTTCCACTTCCGCTTCCGCTCTCTGTCCCTGTACCTGTCCCTGTCTCGGCAGCGGAGCGGCCATTGTCTTGTGTAACTAACTTCAAAATGGCGACACGCCGTGCCACGCAATTATGACCACGCCTACGACTTTTGGCATTTTTCAGCTCTCGGCTCGCCCGAGTTTTTATTTCGCTTTATTAAATGCTTCAGGTAGCTACTTAAACACGTTTTCGATTAGAGCAGCTGCTGTCATTACTCAAAGTCGCGGGGAAGGCGGAACGGATCGTCTGTCTTTTACCTGCGAGCCGAGCTTTCCTTTTTTTTTTTTGCTTTGCACAATTTTCTTTCCTTTCTGCGATGCCTTTTTTCCTTTTTTTGTATTGTGTACATCTTCAATATTTTATAATAAAGCGAAATTCCAGGAAAAGGAATACAAAAATGTGCAGCTAAAGTTGCGCCTGTTGGGGCTGGCGGGAGGATGGTAAGTTGCTAAGCTGGGGTTGCTGCTTACTGGAGTGTGCTGATAAGGCTTGGGACCAGCTTAAGAGAAAGGGAAATTCCAGAATTATAATGCAAGCAGGGAGGCAGAAACAAAGGATATTATTTTAGTAATCAGTGGACTATTCTTTTGAATTCCTTGACTCGGCTTAATCTTAGACGTTAAGTTTGGCTTGGTAACTAGCAGGTTTCTGGCTTAGACAAAAAAAACTTACAAATTATCATTTTAAAACGCCACAGAAATGTCAGAAATATATTTTCATAAGAAACCCATAGAATAAATATTACAAAAATCATTAAATAATAATTGTATTGCCTTAATGCAAGATTCTGTCATTATTATTGTAAGATTATAATATTTCTTATAATAATTATATATTTCATTTCAAATATATATCATAATTAAATTTTTCAGAGATTATATTTTTCCCCTTCGAGTTTTGCCCGACTCCCAAAACCACTCCCTCCAGCGTCTGCCTCCCGTTTTGGAGTGTTTAAGCAGCTCGGCGCACAGCCATGGCAACCAAGTCGAGCAGTCATTGAATCCATCATGGAACGGAGGAGTGTACCTTCAAAACGGCCACAACCTGTCATAATTTTATATTTTAAGCGCCGTCGTCAGAGGGAAGCAAAGTGGGGGCTTCTTTAAAAATAAATCTGAAAGTACTTTAATGTTGTATCCTGTTATCGCTGGCGACGTGCAGCTGTCGCTATTAGCGTGCGACTTGCCGAGTCCTTCAGCCTTCGGCTCCGTTTACTTGTCGTCCTGCGAAATGGCTGCTCCGTTGTCTTGCCTTTCATTGCCTGATGCGGCGTGTTGACAGGATATTTACAGGATTTCTATCAATATGCCAGCATTAGCACGTACGCCCGCAATGAACGTGAACGTGAGTAATGCCGGAAATTCTACGGAAAAACTCTGAAGGAAAGACAATGCCAGCCCAGAGAACGGAAGTCGCCATGATTAGCTGGGTTTTCTAATTTAATCATATTTCCATGGAACAGCTAAGGCTATTAATATTTAAAATAAAAACGAGTAAAGTTAAGCTTGAATAAATTTAAATTGATTTTAAAATTCTAATTTCCAGAAAATGTTAGGCATAAACTTCTAAAGTCATATCCCTCTGTTTGCTTCTATTTCTCACAATTTCTTTGGCAAATTGAAAAATCAACAGAGACTCTGAAACAGAGCGTTAAACTTATGCCTGTTAAATTATTTACATTTCATTTGTACCTGCAGTCCGTTGCCTCAATGGGTTAAAACGAGGGCTCAGTCAATTGTTGCCGGTCAAACAAAAACTGGCACAACAACAACAACAACAACAACGGCAGCACAACAATGAGAACAACAACAACAATAAGGAAGGAGAGCAAGGAGCACAAGTATTTGTGCTATTTAAAATTTGCTTTACCAAACGTCAAGTGGCTGGCAGCGGCAGCCGGGTCCAAAGTGCCACTCGGCCCAAACTTAACCCCTGGCTTTCACAAGTCTCCCCCCATTCCCATTCCACCTTCCGCCCGCCCACTTGGGCATAGTGTGTGTGGGACAGAGAGGTTCCAGCGTGGCAGGGCTCGACTTGGGCCTATTGGCCATAAATTATTAATGATTACTAGCCCGAAATTACAGTTAACTCACTTATTTGCTCATTCGCAAATGAAGGCCAATTGCAGCTGGGTGGCGAGCGGGTGGCGGAGCCTAATTTATTTTTACCACAAACCGACCAAAAAGATAGGACACGATGGAGGGGGTTCGGAGTCGCCGGCTAATTGTGGGTCCGATTATGTTTAAATATTTATTTTGATTGTTGAAAGTGAGCGCCGAGCATCAATCCGAAAACTTCTCTCATTTAACTCGCCGGCAAGTCATTTGGTATTCATAAGAACTGGCGTACCCAGTCGGAACATTTTGTGTTATTTATATTTTATATAATTTTATGCTGCGCATAAACGAAATTTATCCCATCGCATGCAAAATTACTCGCTCGAATTTGTGCTTTGTTTTCCTGCGGACTTCCGCCCAAAATGGCATGCGACCCAATTGATTTTCATTAGCCAGGCCAACATCCGAATCAAAATTCAATTTTTTTGTATACATTCGCTGATTGTGTTTGATTGTGTTGTCTTGCCTTGTAATTCGCTGACTTTATTATGTCCCATCGTCTTTGAGTTGGCAATAATTTCTAGTACTACATAGGCCGAAATCTCATTGATTATTCCGTTTTTATTTGCTTTACGTCCCACGGGGCGGATGAGTTATTCGGCTCGAGACTCTTCGGGGTACTTGGTAATCATATTGGTAGTAAAAATGTACTTGTAGAAAGGTGCTTATCATTAAAGGAAGGCAGGAAATTCATTTCCAGATCGAATTTTAATAGGAATTTCTTTAAAATAAATAATGGGAGAAGGAAAAATCATCCTTATACAGATTTGCATCTATTTTGGAAACTTTAAAAGGCATGTTTTTAATTTATTAATAATTTAATTTCTCTTTAACCCTTATGAACTATAAACGTTCCTTTACGTCCCACGGGGCGGATGAGTTATTCGGCTCAAGACTCTTCGGGGTACTTGGTAATCATATTGCTAGAAAAAATGTACTTGTAGAAATGTGCTTATCATCAAAGGAAGTCAGGTAATTCATTTCCAAATTGAATTTTAATAAGAATATTTTTAAAATAAACAAAGTGTAGATTGACTGTTTTTTATAAAACTTTAAAAGGTATATTCTTGGCATATTTACTATACAATCTTATTGAAAATAGTTTCTCTTTTAACTTCATGAACTGAAAACATTGAACTTACCTAACTCTTATCCTTTCTCACTTAAATTCGACCATAACCCAAATACTTATTTTCGATTTCTGTTTTAATTTGTCCTGAATAGTAAACGCGGGGGTTCACAGCCTTTCACAAGCCCAAACATGCCAAGGAAAAAGCTTGCACTGAATGGGAAATAAAAGAGGCTGGAGTAAAGTGCAGAGGTAGATGCGGGGTTGGAAAAGCAAAGTGTTGACGGCACAAACTATTGAAGAACTATTGAAAAGTATTCAAGCGCAGGAGAGGCTCAGCTGGGCCGTGGACTAAATAGGTGACACGAGTGGCTATGGCTATGTTCACCCCCAAATGCAGGCGGCTGGGAATGTGAACAAAAAAAAAATTCTAAAAATTTCTAAAGCACTCAGCAGGCCGAAAAGCGTGGAGACACACAAGCACACACGCTGCGCGGCATCCTGCTAAGATGCCTCAGTTAGTTGCACTGAAAAGAGGATAAACTGCATTTTTATCTTTAAACACACTTCAAGTGCCATAGGCTCCGGCGATGTGTCTGTGTGTGTGGGCGTGGCAGCCTAACAGGCACGAAGCACAAACACAAGTGCACGCGCACCTGTCGCCAAGTGTCCTGCGAGTGTGTATGCGGCAGGTGTGCTTTTGTCAGAGCCCCGTCCTTGTTATTATTATGATTATTATTCAAGTCATCAACGATGGCCATAAAGCAAGTTTTTGGAGGAGCTGTCGCTGCACTTGACGCGCAGCAGCGCAGCGGCAGAAGCGCAGCGAGCGGTGATGAAGAATCGTTAAGAATCGTTGAGATTCGTCGAGAAGCCGGCGCCCATTAAATTTATCTGCTCGGATTGTGGGATTTGCCGCGCCCCCGAGCATTAATCACCGCCGACCCCGCCACAACGGTCGATCGAAATGGGAAAACTATTTATGAAATTTGGCGGGCTCGAGAGCGCGCGTTGCGATAAACGGTTGCCAGCCATTTGCCAGCCACTCCCACTAGGACCCGTGAAGACATTACGCGATAAGCCGCAAGGTAACGACACTGCTGCAGGTTTCTTCTCTTATTCCTACCATTTTTCTCTTTTTTTTTTTTTGGCAATTTATTGCCAACCTTCAGCGGGCGAACTATGCCAATTTCCGACGAACGAGTTGAAAGCGGGAAGGGAAAGGGAGAGCTAGCTAAAAGAGGTTTGCATAACGGCAGGAATTAATTTTTTAACACCCATACAACTGGAGAGAGATGGAGAGGGCTGCACTGCGAAAAAAAGAGTTATTCAATTAAGATAAGTTCTAAAGAAGTAAGGGTTCAAGGACTTGGAGACTTAAGGGCACTCTTCCAAGTTTAACAAGCAGGGAAGCCAACTTCGGAAAGCCGAAGTTTACATACCCTTGCAGTTTGCCAATTTAGAAAAGGCATAACTAAGCCTAAATTGCATAATCGAAAGATATACGGCTTTTGGCTAACACTTTCTTTTTGGCTATAAGAGGCTTCTAAGAAGACCTCTAGTGTGGACATTTTTGGATCGATAAAAATGATAACTTTTTTGGACAAACAAGAAAGGAATCAAAGGTGTCCAACAGACGGACGTCTCGGCTGGTGATGCTGATCAAGAATATATGTATATACTTTATGGGGACGGAGATGCCTCCTTCACTGCATTGCAAAATCATGGCAAAATTTAATTTTTTACGATCAAAAATATATCAAATCGTTAGTTATAACTTTAATATTTATTTAGCGTTTTAAAGAGTGTGTAACCAATTTTCTCCACAGTGCATCCAGAGATATAAGGAAGAAGAAGCCGCTGCGCGTTGACACTGATTTTGACGCATTGCTCCCAAAGGATGTGACCCAAAAAGTCAGTGCGGCAAATGAGCAAATGTAGGCGGCGGCGGCGAAAGGGATGCGGCCCCAGAAACCGGTTAAGTGTTCGCCCGTCTGGAGTGCTGGAAATCTGAGCGCGAAATATGAGAGATGTCGTGAAAACTGAGCAAGCTGAAGGGATATATGCAGGATATGGAAGTGGGAAGTAGGTGGCAGGCAGGTGCTCGCTTGCCTAGTCGTTAGCCGTGGTTTTTAATTTGCACCCCGGCCCAGGGCGGGGAGGTGAGGTCCTGACAAAGTGAAAGGCAGACACAGACAGACACAGACAGACACGGACGGGCCCTGTGTGTGCAGTGTGGCAATCAGACAGCAGGGAGCCTGGCATTTTAATATGCAAATTGCAGAGCCAGAACCAGAACCAGAAGCAGCACGAAAACCAGAAATGAAAGTTATGTCAGGGGCAACCCCCCTAGAAATCCCTTTGAGCAAAAGGTGTTCCAGTGCACAGCCACCAATTGATAAAGGCAAACTGGTTCAATGCCATGCCAAATGCTAAGAAAAAGTAAAATGCGAGCAACCTACAGAAGACAAAAACCCCCCGTCCCAGTCCCGTCGAGAGTGGAAGCCCCAGCCAACAAGATTCGCTGCGAGCGTCGAGCCAGTGCAAAGGAAAGCTGCATGCAAAAGGAAAAAGGGGGAAATGCGAAAACGCTGAAAAGCATGTCAGTTTCATGCTCGCGGCCGCACTTAACATTATTTCTGCTGCACCAGCAACAAGAATCCACTTCTTTTGTGGAGAAACAACAACAGCAAAGGCAGCAACAACACCGCAGCAACTCAGCAGTTGTTACTCTTACATATAACGCATACGCCACGTGGTACGCGAGCCAGCAGGCTAAACTTAAATATTTAATGAAGCGCTTAAATGTGCAACTTCCCGTCCCCCACAAAACTGTAGCCCTTAAGCAGCCTTAATTGCCGGGACCCAGTCCCAGGCCCCTTCCTCCTTCGGTCAAACTAAAAACCTGCAAATATTTTCAACAAATTTTTGCCTAATGCAAAAAATATTTTATTGTGCTGCCGCCGGCCTACGTACAAAAGAGACAGGTGGGGCCGGCCGCTCAGTACAATAAATTTGAGCTGGCCAAGAAGCACTGAAAGTGCACACAGAGAAAAAACTGTTCGAAAGCTGAAGGAATAGGAATTATTAAATAATACAATCACTTAAAAACTGCACTGATTTAATTTTGTTCCTGGCAAATCGCGAAAAGTGTCCCAGAATTTTTCTGTTCTTTTTTTTTCTTTGTGTACGCATGGCTTAGGAGGGGGTCGGACTCTGGGCAAGCAGCCCAAAATATTTGCGGCGGTCCTCTAAGCCCAGGCATGCGGTTGGCCAGGCATGTGCAGCATTTCAAGCAGCGCACTTCGCACAGAGGCAAAACAATAATACACACGCCCAAAAACACAACCAGTCACACACACACAGCAGTCCAAACAAAGGCTACCCGAGCCATACAATTTTTCGGACGCCCACCGAAGGTAAGTAGATGCAGGTGCGGGCTTAGTGATGTCATGATCCAAAACTACGGCTAAATCGGAAAATAAATAATTGGCCAGTCGACTTATAGCAGTCAGAAAACAGATAAGAAATTGATGGAGTGCGGGTGTATTGGGTGTTTAAATATAGATTTAGCTGGGGAAAGTGATTCATGCTCCAAGGACATATTTTAAGAGTCCTCTTATTGGAAATGAATTTTATTGGAGATGGTAAATTATAGGAAATTAGAATATTAATGGTATTGAAAAGTTGTTTGAATGTTTAAGTATCGAATGTTTATTGGGGTAAATATACAGATATGAAGGATCTTATTTATTATATATATGTATTTTTCTTATTACTATCTTTATAACTGTATTAAAAATCTCACGAATGCATGCTGCTTACAAGTTATAAATATTTTCCTAAATAAAAATCCATTCTCTTGCTTAAAACTCCACCTATTTCAGCTTTTTTATGGCCATCACTGAACTGCAGCCGACATGGCGACAAGCCATTTAAACCTTTGCACGAAGCTGCTGGCCATCTGGTATTCTCCTGCCAGCCAGGCTAGAACAATACCGTGGCTGGGCCTGTTAAACATTTAAAGTGAACAATGCCCAGACTGGCTCCAGTCCTTCCCTGCCCTTCCTTCCGTCCGTAAATGTTACCCAAACACACCTCCCCCCCCACCCGGCTGGGCGATTTACTTATTTACATCAAAGCCCGAGTCAAGGTGTTTTATGCTGTGTACTCGCCCGATGCGTAGTCGCACTTACAGGCGATGCAGCCTGCCTGCCAATTACCCAGTGAAGCAGCCACCACCTGCCACTTGCCCTCCGTAAGTCCGCAGACACACGCACTCCAAGGGGGATGAAATACAGGAGAGCCTTGCGGCAGCAGTGGGCGCGATAAACTTGCGAACGTAACGAAATTCGGTCAACAGCAGCAGCAGCAGCGTGTTGGCCACGCTTAGCTCTACTGCCCACATGTGGCCATAATTTTTAAGCGCCAAATGAGCGGCCATCCATTGGCCGTGATGTCTGGCATTTGCCGTTCGCCGGTCGCCGTTTGCCATTTGTACACCGCACAGTGCGACATTGTCCTGGGCCAGTCGACACGGCGGCTAAGGACACGGACACCAGCGATACCTTTGGGCCCTGGCCAAATGGCGAAATGCTGTTGCCACCGGACATGCGGGGGACCTTGCAATTCCTAACCGTAGTTGGTGGCCTGCCTGGGACTAATAGTTGACCGTTAAAATTAACAGCGTAATTGGGAAGGAGCTCATATAAATCGGTAAGTAAGTCTCAGCGCCCTCGGCGGGGACTTATTTTAGCCCCTATTTGGTCAGCTCATTTCGATTTACTTCATTGGGATTTCCCTGCACGATTCTTGACCTTTGCTTTGCCCCTAAATAATCAAAGCCAGACATTGTCAACCCTTTATGAAAAGAGTTTCCCAAGTTCCCACATCATTCAATGTGTGGCACAAGGCTAACACTGGCCAAAAATGTGTCCTAAGTATAATAAAGTAAATTAGAAGAAGGATTACTTGCAGGTCCAGTTTTACTGAACAAAAATATGTTTTCCTTTAAAAAATAAAATAAAAATAGAAAATAAAAAAACAAAAATATATGAATAATTTCAGAAATAGAAAATAAAATAAGATTACGAAACACGATATGGTTGTTTTTCTCTTAATTATCAATTTATTTCTCAATGCCAGGTCTATAAATATTAAAGGGTAACCTTAAAAATACACAAAACAATGTTAAATTTGAGAAATTACTCTACTGTTGGCTGAACAAAATAAAGTTAGAACCGTAAATATTGCCACGTGTCCGAGAATAAATAAACGAGTTACCCGGAATATTTACCCAGGACACACGCAGCTTGAATGCAGTTACAAAACCCAATCGCATATCGCATAAAGCATGTCCCATATAGCATGCGGCACAAAGTGGCAGGACAACGACAACACACACACACTCGTATTTTGTCAAAAATTCCTCGAAAGCAGACAAATGAAAGCCAAACAAAAAAAGGGAGAAACAAAAACAGCAAAGATAAAGAGAACAAGTAAGAAAGCTAAAGTCGAGACTGCTCGACTGTGAGATACCCGGTACCCAAACGTTTGACGGTTTAAATACTTCTTAATTAAAAATTAAATCGCCGCTCTAATTAGCTCCCGACTTTATAAATTATTTGTCATATATTAAATCGGGACCCAGGGAACACCACGGGGAGGCCATTGCAAATAAATGGGTAAACCATTTATTCATTTATTACAATTACATTCTATTACAATAAACAAATCGCCTTCTTATTGAAAAAGTGGAAGCTATTAGAAGTAACAATCGCTGTCTATTGCGCAACGAGGAGCGTAGCCCAGGCGTCTAAGCGATGGGCCAGTGTCTTTTATGCAAAAAGTTCTGAGTTCTAATCCCACTCATACCAAAGAATTTTTACATTTTTATTTTAGATTCTTATTCATTTTTTCTGCTCTTTATTCAATTAATACATTTTATATCAGTTCGGCAAAGTTGGGTTATGAAAGTGAATTTTGTTATTTTTGTCATTTCTTGGTCACGCTCGTTCTTTTCTGTAGTTTGGCGCCATTTTTGGTCAACAGTCGATCGCTTTCTCTTTCACACACACTTCTCTATTACAATAAAAGCATATTTTCATTAAGAAAATAAGCTATTAGATGTGACAATCTCTGGCAATTTTATTTCAGTTCTGCCAAAATTAGGTTAACAGTTGTCGAAGCATACTTAGTATGAAAATGGCGCTTTATATGTAACATATGTAATGGCCCAGTTGTCTAAGCAGCCGATGCATTTACATTTTGCAAAATTGGTACGAGCTCAATCCCACACAAAACCAAATTATTTTCTTTGTTTTTATTCTAAAATTTTTTCTAGTTGTTCTCCGGGTATAATAACAAAGGAAAAAGGAAGAAATGCAAAAAAAACAGAAAAAAAACAATAAAAAGTATTGGCGCTGTCGGGGCTCGAACCCACGACCTAGACGGCTACAGGCTACTCAACTTGCAATAGCAGCGCCTTAGGGGTGTTTTAAAATTCTAACCTTATTGCTAATATCTCCCATGTTTATCATCCGATTTTACTGAAATTTTCAGAAAACGTCCGCTCAAGCCTATTCATTCATTGTATCTATTAACTTTAACCCGAAAATAACGAGTATAGCTTATTTTACGTTTTAATTATTATTAAGGGCGGAAGTGGGCGGCCAAATTTAAAAACAAACTTGATCTGCGTGCAACAGATTCCAATGTTGTCACCAAATTTGGTAACTCTAGCTCTTATAGTCTCTGAGATCTGTTGTTTCACACGGACGGACGGACGGACGGACGGACAGACGGACAGACGGACATGGCTAAATCGACTCGGCTGGTGACGCTGATCAAGAATATATATACTTTATAGGGTCGGAGATTTCTCCTTCTGCCTGTTACATACATTCTCGGTTGGCACTAACTTATAATACCCTTGTACCCTATGGGTACCGGGTATAAAAAGGACACAGCCAGAAGGGGCGGTGGCGGAATGAAACCACAATCGAGACCATTATCAATTACACGCACAGCAGGACACGGCGGCAGGACACAGCAGCAGGAGCCGATGCCGACGCCGAGGCAAAAGCAGAAACAGAAACAGAAACAGAAGCAGAAGCAGGAAGACGGTTAGCAGGGGGAACGAGGAGAGGAAGTAAAACGCAAACGAAATGAAAATACGCATAAAATTGCAATTTACATCAAATCCATTTGCACCCATATGTACACCCGTACACACGCACACACACATCGCAGAGTTACAAATAAAATTCATTCACACGCATAATGAAACTCGCTCTTTTTGCCAGGCTCTCTTAGGCATCCTTCCCCACTCTTCTCCCAAAACTGCAAGGGGATAACAACACGGCTGAAATAAGGACAACAATGTTTCGAAATAAACAAACAAATGTGACAGGACGGGGCCCAGAGGGAGGGTGTAGCATCTAAAGGGGAGGCACTGGGTGCGATTTCCCGATTAAGCTCACGCATCCATCGACGCTGGAGAGTTTTCGTTTTCGTTTTCGGCCGGAGAAAAATCCACGCCCTGTATGTAAATTATTAGCCAGGCCACTTTTTGTCCGCCCAACTCGCGGCGACACAAGTCCCTGGAGTTTCTGGCGAACGCTTTTGCGGGCGGCTGAGAAATGGTGGCCAAAAAACCGGAGAGACACCCAAACGGGAGATAGATGGGGATGCTCTCGTTTTGTAGACTTCTGCCATGTGGCTTTAAGTAAAACGCCCTTTTGGAGTCGCACACCTAAGAGAAGACCCACCTAAGAGAGAGTTTGGTATTGTTATTTTTACTCCGGATTAAATTAAGTTTATGCTGGAATTTATGAGGTGAGTCCTCTGTACAGCAAGGTTAATTTTGATCAAAAAATAATAAAATAGCCACTAGTACCTTTGGAACTGAAAAGCAAAGAGGCAGAAAATCACTAACAATTGCCTACTTACTGACTGGAAGAGAGCCGCAGGTCCTGTATCTCAGAGACTTATTTACGAAGGGTGGCTGCTGCTCTGCTCTTTCGCAATTGTCGCTTTGTGGCTCAGCATGCGCAGAGCGGCCAAGAGCGTTAGCGACTGCCACACGACCACATCACGAACAGCATCCGCTCCAAGGAACCAGCGGCGGCGGCCCCAGCTGCGAAAAAGTCTGCCGTGCAGCGGCGGCCATCAGTAGTTGCCTCAGAGCCCGCGGGTTGAAGAAATCGTACGCATCGAGCGAGTGACAAGCGCCGCGTCTCACCAAACAAAGAAAAGAAAAAGCAGAGCCCAAATAAAGAAAGTAAAAAAGGAAAAAAACAAAAAAAATAATCAAGCCAGCTTACACTGACACAAAAACAGAGCCAGTCCAACGAATATTTTGTAGTTCCAAAGTTCCCCAAATAGGAAAGTAATCGTAAACCCCAAACGAAAATGCTGCCAGAAATCGCAGGCAAATGAGCCCACTAGCCCACGGCTCCCATCAGCGGCTGCTGCAGAGCAGCGAGTCCGAGCCCGGTCCCGCATTCGCATCCGCATCCGCATCCGCATCTGCATCTGCATCAGCCTCATCAGCCGCATCCTCATCCGCATCCGTAAGCGGAGCTGCCTGCCACCGCCGCCGCCGCGTGTCCCTGTGTGAGTGCCAGTGCCTAACCCAAGCGGATTGCCCGCAATAGCAGTGTACGGCGTCCGCCAATCGCATGCCAGCAAACTAATCCAGAATCGCGTCTGAAATTGAGTTTCGTTTCCGGTCTCCGGTTCCGCCGCGCGTCCTCCAAGTCGGTCGGTTGCTCCTTGGTCCTGGCCAGTCGCGCTGGGTAGGTCGTCCGCGTCTCAGACATTTTGTTCTGCCCGAAAAATTGATGCCGATGCCAGGCAGCCGCCCTGTAATGTAAGTTACGGTGCCATGTCCCTGCCCCCACTCCCAGTCCCAAGCCGACTCCCCGATTAATCCTGCCCCGTTTCAACCTGCTTAACTGTTGCTCCAAACGTTGCCGCAACGTTCAACGCCCCAGACAGCAGGACATGCAGACAGACAGACAGGCAAACAGAGGGACGAACGCACAGGCGGGGGCTTCGCAAATGTGTGTCAGTGTGCGAGCTCACTGTACTTGAGTATTGAGGCGAAGGCAAGCGGAATGTTTATGGCAGCCCAATGTCGAGGAATGGTTACAAAAAATATTTCAATAAAATTTCGTTGAGTATTTTATTTATGCTTTAAAATGCTCATAAGTGTGTGGTTAAAATCAAATCAGAAACGCCAGTTAAATTTTAATAAATATTTAAGAAGGCGTAGACTACTCCAAAATAATATAATCTATTTAAATGAAAGACTCTTTTAAGGAACTAAAATTGTATAAAATAATTAAAGCCGCTATATAAACGTAAAAGCTTTATTTATGATAGTTAAGATTAAATTTCATCACTAACTATCCCGAAATCTAAGTTGTCCATTTATAAACAAGTTAAACCTACTCCTTAATGGTTTTTAAATATCCAAATACGCTAAAAAGGATATTTTCGGATTCTTTAAATGTGATTTACCTATTCTCCGCTCCTGTCTTGTTAAATTAGAATTATTCCCTGGCTTATTTAATCACAATTCGGTGACTCGTGTAAACAAATGCTGACTTGACTCGGTTCACATGTCTAGGCGGCCTTTGTGTTGATTTTCTCATTTTATTATTACCTCAAACGTTTTTCTCGTTTGCTCTAATGAATACGCCCCGACCTGTTATCCCAGTTTCGTTGGTGGCTCCCCTCCGTCCCTTTCTTATGTCACCTGCAACCCGCATCCTGCTGGCTGCTACCTACAAGGTAGCACATTACCCATACGCCAGGTATGCCAACCTGCCAGCCAGCCAGTCAGTCAGACAGTCTCCCAGCTCGTCGCCTGGTTTTCCCCGCTTTTCCTTTTTCGCATTTCTCTTTTCGTTTCGTTTTTGTTTTCGTTGTTATTGTTTTTAACGCAAATTCCCACTTGCTTAGTTGCCTGTTCTGGCTGGTTTTTTGTATGCATGCTGTTGCCATTGTCTTTGCCGTGACACACAAATGTAGCTATATATATATATTTATATTTTATACAATCCCAGTCACAATATTAGCACAGAATATTCGGGTGTTTTGTTATGTAAAATAATATTGGAAACATTTATGTTGTTTTTCCAGGAGATTTCACAATTTAAATGTTTATGGTTAGATAAAAAGATTCTTAGTTTGTCAGTTAATCGAACTAAGTTAAATTCTTTTCTTGTTTGTCCAAAAATGCGCGAACTTGAGGTCTTCTTGAGACTCTCTTATAGCTAAAAAGAAAGTGATAGCCAAAAGCCGTGTACCATCCGATTGGACATTAAAATCTTAATTATTTTCAATCAAAATTTTAAAAAATATCAGACAAAAATATTTGCCTTATTTTCAATGTTCTATAATTGGAAAACAAAATATTTTTTCTTAAATTTCTAAACTCAATATGCAGATTTTTTAATCTAATCAAAACTAGCACAGAAAAGCTTGGCTTTTCGATGTTAGCTCCCTTGCTTGTTTAAGCCTCCATTCAATTAAGTTTATAAATATTTAGTTATCTCTACTATTTTATTAGAGATTTCCAATCTATAACTCCGTGTCTTAAACACCTATTATCTTAGCCTCAGCTGTATATCTTCAAAGTCGCTTGTCTCCCCCTGTGTGTGTGTCAGGGCTTTGTTCGACGCCATTGCCATCTTTGTGCTCAGCGTCTTGTTGTTGTGCAAATATTTGCCTTTTTTGAAGTTGATTTTTGGTCTTCGTCTGAGCGCCTTTTGTTGCTAGCTCAAGTTGCTCCACCAGAGCGCCCCATGCCACGCCAATATGCTGATGAATCGTTGCTAAATTGAATATCGAGTGTTTATTTATATTGGCCGGCAAGTGTCACGCCCGCCACCCCGTGTCCTGTGTCCCCTGTCCTGTGTCTTGCGCTCTGCAAATAATTTGAAATTGATGTATTATCTCAGACGGAGCGTGGCACAATTGTCTCAGACTCAGTCCCGGTCCCGACCCCGAAGCTTCCTTTTATGGTGCTGCACGCTTAAGTAGTTTGTGCAGCGCAAACAAAATTAAGCAAGTTGCAAGTTGTTTGGACAAAAGTTGCTGTCACAATTGTTATTTTAGCGCTGCGCAGCGCTGCGAGAAAACTCAAGTAAACAATTTATAAAATAAACGAAAGGGCGGGCATAAATAGCGCTTGAACGGACACAAACTCGGATATTAAAGCTGCCTTTGCCCCCGATCAATATACAAATGAATCAACGCCAAGGGGACACCGGAGCACTCCAAGCGAAAAAACAGAAAATGTGGAAAAATTCCTGAATATATTTTCTGCACTGCAGACAATCGCAATCGTTATTTATAACTGAGAAATCTGTCACAGAGTGCAATTCGATTGTGGTTGAAATTCCCCATAAATTGCTTTGTCGCTGGCCATCGCAAATTTATAGCATACTTTCTGGCGCTTCCGCCGCAGTCGGAACTCGCCCCGACTAACTAAATATTCAAGCCAGCTCATTAGTCCCGGGGATTCCCCCAAGGAGAAAGGCTCCGGCCGCAGGCGGAGCTCTGGGAACGTGCTGTTGCATTAAATCTGCGCTTTAACTCGAGTGCATTATGCGCCATTCCATTTCCATTTCCATTTTTCTGGATCCTCGAGGAACTCGGGACTCGACCATTGTTGCTGGCGATGCACTTAGCTGACCTGCAGCGCCTGAAATGGAGTGCTTCTCCGGCTCTTCCTGCAGCGCTTTTTCGGTTGAAAAACTGCCCGCATTGCTGCTCCTTTATGCTCAGATACAGATGCTCAGATACACAGACACAGATATCCAGATACATGTCGCTGTAGTGGTGGTGGTGCCTGCTGATGGACATTTGCTGGCAGCTCTTGTGCCTTCGTCGGGGTCCGTCCCTTTATGCGCCACAAATGAAAATGCAGACAGACAACGGGCGCCAGCCGACGACAGCGGCAACAGCAACAGCAACAGCAGAAACAGCAACAGCAACATCGGCAGCAACGACAGCGTCGTCTGACGATGACGTCGCATTTCTGGAGACAATGAAACAAACTGAACCCGGCACAGATCCCAGCCGAGTTCGTTGACAACTGTGTCTCCCAGTCTCTTTATTTTTCCCTATTCCCGTCACGACACTTCAACAAAAATATTTAAATCATAAAATGAGGATATTCAATGGGACTTGACTATATATTTCAAGAGGAACTAGGCAGCATTTTGATTAAATATTGCATTAAAATTAGCTTAGATTAGGCAGTGGTCCTTCAGCCGGATGTCAGTTCTCCAGTTCCTGCTCTTCCGGCTTACTACTAATAAAAGGGCTTGAGGGATAGTTACTGCTTTCTATTTTTCGCTCTCTGCATATTTCTGTTTCTATTCCCTGGCTTTTTACATTTATTTTACATGCATTTGAATTATGAGCCAGCTGAAAGGGATAAACACAAAAAAATAACCGAGCAACTTTGGCTTTAATTCATAATTATTTTTATGTCAGCGCACTCATTAAGAGTTGCATTTGTTGTTGCTGTGCTTTGCATTCGCTTCCATTCTCAGCTGCCGTGCTTTTCTCTCCAGTTTTTCCCATTTTCCTCTTGCATTTATCCCGGCTTTGTCATTTGCATTTCACATTTGGACTCTTTGCATTTCAAACGCTTCCCGCCTGCACATTTTGTTCATTCAACTGGCCCAACTGTTTCTGCTCCGCTTTGCCTTCTGTGACTCTTAATTGCAGTTCTCAATTACTGAATGGAAAGTAATAATAAATTGGACGGCACATGAACTTTGTCCGTAGACTTTAATCGGGGGAAAACACACTGCAACTGCAAGTGGACTTTAAATTTGCTTTAATGATAATCGCCGAAGTTTATCCAAGTGAATTCCTTTCCAAATTGAACTCGTTCAGCGTTATTGCAATTTAACAACTGCAAAAAGAATTTAATTTTCCCCTGGCAATTTGTCAACTGGGTGTGGCCCCTGAAAAGCCCCGACCAAAGCTTCAGATACACACTCTACCGGTCACATATATATGTATATATAAGTCTGTGTACATATATAAATTATCATTGCCAGCCAAAACTCAACTACGATAAATTTGCCAGGCAACAGCATCGGCAGCCGAGGTAGCAGCGGCGGCAGCAGAGGAAAAAATCTATAATTTACACAAAATTCGTTTCCGCATGCGAACGCTCTTCCAATATAAATTGTTCCCATTCTGCCTGCCTTATAACATATTCATATTGATGCCACCAGAAAGGGCTATAATCGGGCCCTAGCAATCCGACTGGCGACCTTAGCCAACTCCCCGATAGGAAGTGTGCCAAGAGAGATCGTCGAAAAGAGTCGGGTCCTCGACCAGCTTGGCAGCAGTTTCTGGTTAATTTAATTTATGTACAGTGCTCTTGGCTGCCAGCTTCCGTCCGTTTCCCCGGCTAATTGATAGTATAATTTCCATTAACTTTTTGCCATGACTGCTACTTTGATTTCTGCAGACAATGCCAAGTTTCATTAAGTTTATTAGCCTCTATTTTGAGAGGGGTATTAGGATCGCACGAGGGGCTTACACAATAAATAGATAGTTGAGACTCTTCAATTAAGACATAGAGACGAGATAGTATTGTTTTGATCACTTCCATAGACTTATCTTAATTTATTTAATTATATTTTGCAGCCAAACCGAAATTCAAGACTGCTATCTGGAATTGCTTCAAACAAACACCATCAACCAACACGAACCATAACCAGCCACAACCAAAACAACAAAAACAACAAAGTGCTGCCAGCAACATAAAACGTAATCAGGAATTTAAGTAAAAACGTAAAGAAACCGAAGAAAACGGGCAGGAAGGAAGCCGAAAACATGTTTATGGAATTGTCATTGTTAACGAGCAACTGACGCAACAGCTCAAGGCATGTGGCAGCAGCAGCAGCAGCAGCAGGAGCAAGAGCAACATCAGCAGGAGCAACACTGAGCGGCAGCAGCAGCAACACAGTAGCAGCAGCAAGTAACCAGGGGAAGGGGCAGCGGGAGCAGCAACACTCCGTGGGTAGAGGTGTGCTGCTATAAAGCAGCACCATTGCTGCCATTAAAATAGACGCCGCGGCGCAACAGCAACGCTGCCGTCGTCACAATCAACGCCAGCGACAACACCATCCACATCATCGCCATCGCAGACGACGACGGCGCAGCAGCAACAGCAGCAGCAACGGCAGCAACATCAGCGGCAGCCTGTTGGGCGTTGTGGGCGTGGCAGGCAGCTGTCCCTTGCAACTCGCCACTCAGCAACTAATCGACGATTCAGGCAGCAGCAACAACACTGGCGACGACGACGGCGGCGCAGCAGCAACGACAACCCAGCAGCAGCAGAAGCAGCAACGTCAGCAACTGCAACATCAGCAGCAGCAGCAACATTGCAACCGGCAACATCAGCAACGAGCACGACGGCGACGCTACGACTGTCTGTCATCTGTAGGCAATGCAACGCGCTGTGCAGCAACGGTGAGTACTCCGAAGGCAATATATATATTATTTACAGGCCATACGAACTGATTAATATCCCAAAAGAGGTCTTGAGGTGCATATTTGAAGATTTCCTGAATTTCTGAGGGTTTTATTTCGTAACCAAAAAGTGCGGGGAAGTGCAAGAGTAATGAAGTTCTTCTTTACCTCTTAAAATAAATTCTTGCCACTGAATTTAATTGTTTAAAAATCCCCTAAATCCGAGAACAGCCTATATTTACCAGAACATTAAATAAAATTCGGTATAAGTTGATGTTTATTATATCTTTCGTTTAAATGCGTGCTCAAAACTCCCAATACCAATAATTTTGTGGGACTTTGGCCCCTCAAGGACCCTGGCAATATGGGCCTCCTACGCGAAACTCAATTATCGCATCTTTACAAGTTACTTCCGAGAATTTCGCACGACCATTACGCGATCTCGTGTCAATCTTGCCACCAGCCGGGGGCCAACTGGAGATGCGAATGCGAACGTGAATCTGTGCCGAGACGCGACTCGGGCCTTCGCCTGCCCATTAGCTGTCAGGTTAATGCACCCAAAATGTTAATAAAACACAAACACACACGAACGGAGCGCCGCACATATGAATTTATGATAAGCACACGCAGGGGGCATAGAAACCCAGGGACTTGGCGGTGCAGGGCAAGTGGGCAAAGGGCCAGGGGCGACCTGGGCGGGGAAACAGGCACTTTAAAGTTGCGACAGCGTGACGTGGGCAAACTTTCAGCGCGAGTTGTGCTAATGAATTCCCCAGCATACCCAGCCCTGTCAATGTATCTGTGCCTGTAGCTATAGCTGTTGTTGGGTCTGTGAGCACAGGAAAAAACAAGGCCGAAAATAATGTTTTCTTATTTTAAGAGAATATTTGTGGGACTTTTCTGGCCTTCACAAGTTTTCTGTATTATTTTAAAAATCTTTAAGCTTAAAATTATGTGAAGAACGTAAAGATCTTACTTTTATCATATTTTAAAGTAAATTTTTCTAAGTGTACCTGTATCTGTATCCGTGTATCTGAGCCTCTGCCAACCGACAGTCGTATAATTTCTAATGCGATGCTTTTATGATCGCCCCGCACACAAACACACTCGGAAAAACACCCACGGGTGCTGATGCTGCCACGCACGTGCCTCAGCCTACTAGCGTATACTATATGTGTGCTTGTGTGGAAATTAAAATGCATAAAAGGATAACAGCAGTGTTGCTGCTGCCGCCGACAAACCACAGGCTCACATCGAAGCCGCTGGCTGTCAGCAACATTGTCATTGTAGGCAAATTTCGCCAGAGAGACTGCATCGACCAAAAAGATAGAAACACAAGCGAGAAAAAAACGAAAACAGAAAAGCGAAAGCCCCTGACAAATTGTACTGCAGGGAAAATTGTGATTTTCGCGCTCATCAGCAGTGGCAACAATGGCCCCAAGTGCACGTGTTGCAGGGCAGGCCACGTCTGGTTTAATTTTAGCACCGGAGCCGGAGCCATAGCCCTAGCTGGATCCGGATCCCTGGGCCGATGCCGATGCCGTTGCCGTTGCCTTTGCCTCTGCCGGTGTGCCTACCCTACCACCTTGACACTACAAAACGGGGCGTATACGTAATACACACTGCATACTATTAGGCGCTCATAAAAAATGTAACGTTGTCGCATAAAAATAGATGTCGATGCCGGTGCCTTGTTGTTGTTTTTGTTTGTTTTTGTTGCGGCTTAGCGAGGAATAAACCATGAATAATGCCCCCAATGTTGTCGTCGCCATCATCAGCATTTGAGTTATAAATTTTTATATGATTTGAGCATGACTTGTACCATAATTACGTTGGTGTTTGTGTGTGCGAGCCTGCTTAGGTATCATAATAAAATGTTCAACATTTTATGGCCGCACTTCAAGTTTCGTGTAGTTAGTTGTTGCCTCGCCAAAGTTAAAACACGGAGAATAAGTATATCATAACAATAAGTCCTTGCTATGACTATCAATATATGGAAAATCTAAGCAGTGTGAGTCTTTATATATTAGCTAAGTTTTTGCTTACTTTATTCTATGTGGATAATAATATTTATAAATATTTATGAGAGATTAAATATTCTGTAACTTATTAATTAATTAATTTTACAAAGGAAATAAGTAAAAATATCGCTTTTTTACGGTTAAAGTTTGCTATAATAATTTAAGATCCCATAAGCCACACAAGCCCTACTTATTTCGATATGAGCAAATGCAGAGTTGATGGCCAATTTGGTGATACTTTTTTCCGTGCACTTTTTTCCCAGCCCGTGTGTGTGTCTGCCTGCCTCTGTGATTGCGTCCTGGCCGGAGGCAGTTTTGCCCGAGGACCAAGGAAGCAGCGATTATTATTGGCAATCAAGTGGAGTGCCATCTTGCCTTTGGCTAGTTTCGTCTCTGATTGCAGTCGCCATGTCAGGAGAGAGTTGAGAAATTGCCCCTTTGGGTTGCCTTCCCTCCCAGCCAAATGCCATGCACTGGCTCAGATACCACATGCCGGATAGACGCTCATCGCTCGGCACATAAATGGAAATCAAATCAATCCGGGGGGCTGGGTACCAGGAAGTCCTGCTCAGGTTGATAGAGCGGCGTTTTCGTGTTAAATATTTTTACGTTAGCCCCTACTTGGCTGCCGAAAATCCAATCTAGGCTGCCTTCCATCTCCCCTATATTTTCCGAGTTACTCATAAGCCCTCAGCAGCGTGTAATATGCCTTCGATAACATTTTGCTCGTGTGACAAATTTGTGTCGCAGCTCAGAAGAAGCCGAATACGAATAGAAGGCGCTTGAGAGAAACAGGAAAAGTTTCTCGCCCGAGAAAGAAGGGTCTGGCTAAAGGACAAAGTGTTAAATGTTGACATGTCATGACATTGCAAAGGCCTGAGCCGTGGGAAGACCAACGAAAGGAGGATGGACGCTTCCTGGACACCAGGAGACGATGAAGACTGCTTGGTCAGACACACAGAGAGAGAGAGTAAGAGAGAGGCAACATCGCCGGAACGAGCGGCTTACGTGCTGACAGCTGACAGGCGAACCAATGAACTACGATATGACATGGCCGCCATTTTGCCTCATTCTGCAGGAATAACATTTGCTCTGTGTCGGTGTGTGTGTTGCCTCTGCTTGTGTTCTTGTTTGTGTTTGTGTTTGTGTTTGTGCGGAACATCAACTAATATTGTCAACGCAACATTCGACTTGTTATCCCTTCCGCTTGTCTGGCTTCCTCTTCTTCATCTCGGCTTAATTTCGTTTTGAACTCCTCGTCGGCCATTTTGTCCGCATTCCCAACTCTCCGCCTCGCTGACGCTGTCTCCGTCTCCATTTCTGTCTCTGTCAGTTATTTGCAGAAATTTATTGAAATTGTTTGTCAAATTCCGTTTACTTGTTTTTCGCATTTTGCCAAAATTTCCTCCTTTTTTTCTGCTGCCAGCACACCAAATGATGACAAGGACAAGCCAGCTTCCTCCGATGTCCTCTTGCGCCATTTTCTTTTACTCTGTCTCCGTTTTCGTTTTCTCCTCCTTTTTGTGTGTGTGCTTGGCAGTTAATCTAAGAACTCGAACTCGAGCGGGGCTATATGGCCGCTTCGTGCCATATCAACTATAAGTTGGTCCTTGCTGCTCGCTCCCCGCTCCTTTTTTATAAGTTGGCGCTATAAAATGTTGCGCCATCCCCAGTCTACTCAGTGTTTGTTTTTGCATGCAATTTTCGCATATCGCAGCTCACACTTTTTTTTGGTGGCTTCACTTCAGTTTTAGGGCGATATAAGTAGGACGCCAGCGTGTATATAAATATATATTCAAGGAGCGATTCAAGATTTTATTGATGTTCCCTGAATTTGAATGACATTGTAAAATTACACGCAAATATATGCAAAAATACAAGTAATCCTTACTCTCCATCTCTCTGAATATCGAAGCCACAGCAAAAGGGAACTAAAAAAAGCAGACTAAAAAGGCAAAGAAAGAAATTTGGTGTTCTAAAAAGTTTTATGTGCATATCTATTACAACTTCCATATCGTTATGTATGTCATATCGGACAACTGTCACATACAAACGCTGGCGGGTGTGTATGTCTTTGCATAAACCATAATAAAATTGGCTGTGGGTCTGTGCAAGTACCCAGAAGTTGTGTGGGTTGTCTGGAAGCCCATTGGCTCCATATGTCTTATGTAAGTGGGGGTCTGAAAAAATTCTGTGGACAGTGCAAAAATTATTCACGCTCATGTAATAATAATAGTAGAGAAATCTGTACTAAATTCTACTTCAATAACTTGATGAATCCCTTTTTTAAGTCAAATTCTTGATTGGCTGAACTTCATCTGCCCGAGATGGTTGTCACTTTTCAGGCTTCTGACAGAATTAGCCTGTGTGTTCGTGTCATGTTTTTTGTCAACCCTTTAAGCCCAATCTCAGGAAGTGTTTTTTCTCTTTCAAGCCAACTTAGTCGGAGGGGAGGACCGAAAATTGCACGATAACGCGGCACCGAAGACACTCATCTAAATATAGGCTAAGGCCATAATAGGCTCAAGACGCTTTCATTCAACACTTTTTAGGCGGCGGCACAAAATGGCGCCAGCATGAAAGCAATTCGCACCCACACTCACGCCCTCCTTGTCGGAGGAGGAAGCCCCATTCACAAGCAGGACGAAAAGGAGTAGCCGGCACACGCACGAAAGACAAAGGCCGGGCTCGAAGAAAAAAATGAAGGAAATGAAACGAACGAACCCCTTTCAAATCTCCATCGGATTTTCTTTGTTTTTTTCGAGCCGGACAAAGGGTGACTGCGTGCTTTTTCATTTAGGAGAATATTCCGGCCAGGTGGGCAAAAACTGAATACGAAATCCCGGCAATCCCCGAAACAAGTGAAAAAAGAAAGTATTGTGTGCCAAAAATAAAAATGTCAATTTGCCAAATGTCGGCGAGCGGAAGTTTATGCTCTCCGTTCTCGGTTCTCGGCTCTCGGGTGCAGGTAGAAGGTAGAAGCCAGAATCCCGAAAAAACCGAAACAACTTCAAAGCCGGAGTTGAGAGAGAGTGGTGTCAAAGTTGCCACAGCAACCACCACCGACAGAGCAAAGTAATTTCCGAAATATTGTACTCAGACACTAACAACCCCACTCACAACAGAACGAAGTCGTACGAAAGCCAACCCCCAAATCCGAGAAAGAAACCACTTTAATTTCCTCTGTCGGAGCCACCCGTATATATAGGGTACATCTTTCGCACCAGTCGCATTCATGCGGGTTCTCGAAATGATTTCGCTACGGAAACCCTTTGACTCTCCGGCCTAAGCCTTTAGTTTAAAGTGTATTTAATTTAAATGACTTAAAGGGTAGCAAATTGCTCGGGGGAGGGAGCGGAAAAGCGGTCTATAATGAGTTGAGCTGCCGCTTTTTCGGGGGTTGACTGCTGGAAAAGTTTTTACCGAAGACCAACAAGTTCGGTGGCAAAGGCCTGGAAGCTGTCAAATTGTGTGGCAACCAAAAATGTTGTAAGGACCCTTCGGAAAGTTTCACAAAAACGGTTAAAGCTTAACTGCCGTTTTGGCATCCCCTTGGCAGGACTTGCATTTGACGTATCGACCGCCAAGCTTTAGCCAAAAGGTGAATTTATAAATGAAATTGCGAAGGAAATTTCCAATTCCTTGCATTCGCTTTTGGGCAGGCTGATTTCGGTTCGTTGACTGGAAGCAGTGCAATTCGCGCGTGCAACGTAATAAACTGTCTTGGCTGGAAAATCGGCAACACTGGGGAAAGCGAGGTGGAAAAGCCGACGGGGGTAGCTGCGGTGGAAAACCGCAGTCAGCATCACAGCGCCGTGCCCACGGGCGAGACAGCAAACGAGTCCCGGAATCCTGAAGCTCGGCCTGGCTGGCTGCGTTTAAAAACTTACTTCCTTCCGGTTTGTTAGGCGGCAGAAATTGCACAGGCTGCCAGCCAGGGAAGCGGGCGGCGAGGGAAAAGCGGAAAATGCCAAATGCAGTGATACAAATGCGATTTTCTGGCAGAGCCACAGGCGGAAGAGGCGTGTAATACACACACACACACACACACACAAAGTGGCAGGCAGAGATTTAAGGCTTTGCCTGCTGACACTTTTTCAAGTTGATGGCGCCGCCACACACGCCGCACACACGGCACACACTCGCACACGCGTTACACTCTATTTGGCAGCGAAACCCAACTCAAAATGCCGTGGCGGAAATTATTGAACGCACTCACACACATGCGCCGATAGCCGGAGCCGGAGCCGGAGCCAGGCGGAAAAGTGAAAAGGGAAAAGCGAGAGCGAGAGCGAGAAAAAGAGATTCGCACACATTAAAAATGCAAAAAGTCAACGACTGCGCAGGAAAAAGCCACTGAAGCTCAGCTGAGCATTATAATGCGAGAAATATATTCATGCGATTACAATAAGAATCGAATAATGCGGACACCCTTTACCCGCGCCGAGTGTGTGACGAGCTAACGCCTCTGATTCAGTAACTGATTCCGGGAGTAAACCGCACCGGAAAGTCAAAGGACCTCCGATAAGCCACAAGAGTGCCGGAGTACCTGGGGGCCCCCGAAATCAATGCAAGTTGGGCCTCAATCAAGCAGATATGATATTGCCTTGATTTATGCTTATTTTCCATTTAATTGAACACCAGATCATGGCTGGAGTCGTTGGCGTTTTCTTTGCCTTAAAGCTCCACTCGATAGTCGTATATAAATACCATAAATAACAAGGCGGGCATAATAGTAAGCGGCTCTTGGCCCATTGCCGTGCTTGCATTACGCATACGCCGCGTGGATTTTCATCGATTGGCTGCCACATTTCCATTGGTGTTTTTACTCGTTTCGATTTTTCTGTTTTTTTCTCTTTTGCAGACGGGCCATAACGCAATATTTATGCGACGTCATTGGGGCATCATTTAAGTCGTTTGTGCCGGAATATCTTCGACACTGAGGGAAACGTCAGTGACTTTTATGACTTCAGAATGATTGGGTTAATAAAATCCTAGATTTTTAGTGCTGTAAACTGGGATAATTGACCGGAAAATAAATCCATCTTAAAATTAGATTGTGCAGTCTAGTAAAACCTTTTTATTTCAAGACCTTAAAACCATTTCTTTCTGTGTTCTGTGTTGTATTTTTTTCCGTATGCGACCGTGTGCTGCAGAACTCTCTGCCCATCTGTTTTGGGATTAGACGGAGCCTTAATTTGAATTTAATTGAAGCCCCGCTGACATGGCGAGAGAGGTAGGCAGGTTGCAGGGATATAGCCCCGGTATGCCATTGTAACTGGCACATCCAATTAATGGTGGCCGTAACTAGCGTCGAATGTGTGTCGAGTGCTCGTACAGAGACTGTTAAATAAAATATGGAGGAGAGCGGCAGAGCAGAGTCGAGACTCTTGTGCTTGGCCCTTTTTTCGCTCGAGCTTGTTTGTTTGCCGCTTGTTCGGCTTTCGTTTACTTTTTCCTCGCTTTTTCCCCAGCAATTTTTTTGCCTCTTCTTTGCACATAAAATGGTTGGGGAAAAAAATGCGTGTATGCCACTTAAGTTTACATTTTCATTTGCTTGCCCCAATGACTTTTGCCGTTTACAATCATTTTTTCCGCTTTCTGGCTCCCTGCGTTCCTGCTCCCAGATTGCAGCTCCCCAATATCCGCTCCCCCAATGGAAATTGCGCATTAAATTAATTTTCAGCTTGTTTGAAGTTTTTGACCCGGCCAAGAGTAGAGGAAACAGCAGTAGTAAAACCGGCCAATAGAACATAAAGTCGTGTAGTTTATGCCAGCTGCATTTGTGTGTGTTTGCGGCGAGCGGAGCAGAGCAATTCGGCATAAGCCAAGTTGTTCGGTGCTCATGGCTATTAGCTTTGGTTCTTTAGTGCGTTCGCCTCCGAAAATGAAAATGAAAAGCCAGCGCCGGCGAATAGTAAAATGTCAGCGTAAAACTGTAATTTATGTGCATGTGTGAGCTTCGGGTTTTTTGCTCAAAAAAAACCGAAACTTACCAGCCTTTTTATGCGCATTTTATTCCATGGCTGTCTTTTGATGCTGCCCCGGTATTTGGGTTTGTTTCGAATCGAGCATACATACATCAATCAATTCATTGACTCTGCTCTTGGGCATAAAACCCGAAAGTATTCGCAACAGGAGAAATACTCATAGCCGGGGTAATAAAACTTTTGGCCAGCCTAGTCCCAACTTGATATACACAATGCAGCAGCGCAGTAGTAGCAGCACCTTCCTGCCGATCGATATGTGTATAGTTTTATGTGCCAGCAGCCACAGCTACAGTCAGCGCCATGGCTGTAATTCATGTGCCGCCATCAAAGTAATCCCCCTGGCATAATATCAGTCAAGGGCAGTGTGAGCAACGACAGCCAAAGCCAATAAAACTAACAAAAAGGGGCCAGGCAGCCAGGCAGCCATGCAGGAGAAAGTTTCGAGCACCGCTACTTTCCCCCACACAGGCACGATAATTATGGGCAAACATATATTTATTCTTAGCAAGTCCATGGAATTTATTTATACTTTTAAGTTCACTGAAGCGGGCAGCCTCGCTGCTGCTGAGTTGTATAATTTTTTCTAGGTCCAGGACCCTCCGGCTGTCGATGAAAAAACTATTAATCACAGAGCCTTCCGAAGCGCAGACAACGAGCCAGGCAAAAGGCTTGTGCCGAGAACAGGACCCGGCCAGGACATATTCACGCCACACTTGTTAGCAAAGGGCGATGGGGGAAGGAGGCCGGGATACGGGCCACGTTTTTGTTGTGTAAACAACAGAAACGAACGTTCGCATAAATTTTTCGTTTTGGGGCCCCATAAAAATTTATATAATTGAGCCGCGGCAGGCGCCTAACTGAAAAGCGGGCCACAAAAAGACGGCGCAAAAAGCGAAACAAAAAAAATATGAAGAAAAAGGATGCCGGGACACGCAGAAGGGATGAGCCTGCCTCAAAAGAAAACTCAGTCGAGGGAGAGATCCTTTGAAAGGGATGGGCGGCTGGCCTGAGTGAAAGGAAAGTTTAAAGCAAATCAAAAACTCGACGATAAGCACAAGTTCAGCCAACAGTCACGCTGATTGGTATTTTCTGTTCCTCCTCTCGGAGGAGGAAGCCCTTCCAGAGCTTCATCATCGTTTTCCTGGGGTAGACCATAAAATATTTCACATTTTCCCTGGGTCCAGAAAAACCGTCAGAAATTTGTGCTATGCGCGGCAAATATGCTAGAAAGTATTAAATGTGTAAAGCACTTTCTGGGGCAACATATTATCCCCCAGCCCCTTGCCTTTGCGTCTCTCGAAGCTGAGAGCACCTGAATCCCAGAACGGTAACTCTGGAGCGCGGTAAACACGTAATTAAGCTTGAAAATGTCTCAAGGATTAGGCATTTCGCTTGTCTCTGGCGCTGTCATCGGAAAACCGACACCCGAAACCTTCCAAAGACCAAAACCGACCCCGTGACAGCCATTGGCAACAGCTGTCGCTCGCTTATTATGTTTATTATAAATAATTTTGCAGCTGCTCACCGCCATTATTAAATTGCAACTGTTTATGGATGCTTGAGAGAAAAAAACTTAAGCTTAAGGGATATTTATTTTTGAAATATACATTTTAAATGGTATTTCCCTGAAAAATCAAAAACATTCCTTAGCTTTCATCTTTTTTCGTTGCGTATCTGAAAAAAAGGATGTGCAGGGTAGGTAATGGGACAAGACCCTGAAGCCCTAAGCACGTACGTTGTAGTTGCCACAGCCTGGCAGTAAATAAATACTTGAGCAATGACATGTCAACGTTAATAAATGATTAACTTGTCATTTGGAGGAGTGTGGCACTAACGCGGGTGGGAGTAGCGAGAGGGTGGCATAAGGTGGTGCAAGTGTGTGTAAACTGCGGGATCCTTGTGTGTGCGAGTGGCTGTTTGGCCGAATGTGTTGAGCGTTGTCTATGCCTGTCTTAGATTTCGTTTATGTGCGTACTTAAGTTGTCAGTTTGCATATTAGATACGAGTATCTGCAAATAGCCACCCCGCAGCAGCCCCGCCTGGACTCAATCAGAGTTATGTCACATGCGGCTCCCGAGTCTTACGAGTCTTTCGAGTCTTTCGAGTCTTTGGTCTCAAGGAAATAAAGTTTTCCCCTCTAGCCTCAGCCTCGCCACTCCTCTGATGTGTGTGCCTGGTCGCATAAATCTTCTAAGCTGGCCTCCCCCGCTCTCCTTCTCTGTAAAAACGAAGGCAGACATAATATTTATGATGTCAGGCCACTAACAGAGCAGAGCAGAGAGCTCCAAGGAAAAAAACTTGAGCAAAATCAAGGAAATACATAATCATAACGAATCAAATGTCCTTGGCAAAGGCAGAGGCAGAGGACCCAAGCAAGATAACCCCGGTCTGGACAGGATGAGGAATTGCTGAAATTGTATCTTCTGTCCACAGATCAGCCCCGGGATTTGCAGCATATTTTCCGGCTTCGTAGCTAATTAATTTCCATGAAATGGAAATTTAAATGCGAATTCTCACTGCAATCACAAAGGCAACAATGTCCAATTGCCATTTGGGGCATATTTATGGCGCAATTTAATGGCCACAAAACCCCAACACAGTCTGTCCGAAAAAGGAGAATTTCCAGCTCCGTTCTGGGACACCGCAGCCCAGCACAGCACAGACACACATTTCCCCACTAATTTTAATGAAACAAAAAATAATAAAATGTAGCTACACCATGGCACCAGCAAGACAAAAGAGAGCAAACCTTCTGGTTATTTCATTAATTAATGCCACGATTATTATCTGGCTTCTGGAGAGTAACGACACTGCACGTGCCACTCCCCGGTTCGTTCACCCGAACAGGTAAACTTTCATAATTAGTTTTATTGCTTTTTTCCCGCTCCCGAAGTTGATGCTGTTGCTTTTCCACCTTTCCCGCTGTTCCGGAGATCCGCTTTTCCCGCTTCTCCTTCGGCGACTACATGCATAAATCTCCCGCACTTGGCCACGAACAAATCACGCTATGATGGCGCAAATGAATGGATGAATGACTGGCTGTAGTTTCTGCCAGGCAATTATTTACACCGACCAACACAACTTCCGCACTAATGCCCACCGAGTGGCCGTACAAATCGAATTTCCATTCGACCAGTATTTCCGCTACACTGAGCATAAAATTTGTAACAAAGCCAGCTAATAAATCTTTGATATTCCAAGCAATACTAACTGGATTATCTTGATCTGAAAATAGCTTTCCTTTAAGATTATTTTACAAGTTCTAATAATTTTCTTGTCTTATTATTTTATCTTAAAAGGATGTTCCATTTAATATACTATTAAAATATTTGTTGCCAAATTAAAAATAATAATAGTCTTTAATTTCCCTAAAGCCAGTCTAAACTCAATATAATATTAAACAATTTGAAAGTTTCCTCTTGTTTTCTTGTTGATTTATTTATACTCTTTGCTTTTCCAACCAAATTATTTGCAGAAAATCCCTACAAAGCTTCCTGATCACTGACCTAATTTCTTCCTCTGCCTAATTTGAAGTCCAATCTTTGCCTGCCAGTGCTGCTCGGAGCTGGTGGAAAGAATTACGAGCCCGAAGTTAGTCAGACCTGCCATGTTCTTGCAAATTTATAAGCGCCACATTTCCTGTTTTCCTCTTGACCGCGCATTTTACGACAGACCCGGGATTCCCGGGACCCGGGTCTGGTTCTGGGTCCGCCTAGGACTCGGGTGTTAGATTGATGATGCAGGTGAATTACGCAGTTTCCCGGCTGATATACGACGACCAAGACAAGCCCAGCTACCGCTGCCTGGCTTTTAATTGAAAACCGAAATGACTTTTGGCCCGGGACAGGGGCGTGGTTGTCGTTGATTTTATGCTAATCCATGCAGCTCAGGAGCTGAGTGGCGCAAAGTCCGGCGAAAAGTTACCGAAGTCATTGAAATTCTGCATAAAATTAAGCGCTGTCTCTCCTCTGGATCCCCTCGAATATGTCAAAGTATAAAATAAACAGACAGTGTCGTGATAATTATGCGCAGCCAGCAAAGAAGTCAGTCTCAGTCGCAGTCTCAGGTGTTTTTGTCTCGGCTCAGAATTTTTATCAGACCCTGCAGCTGTCCCTGCTGCATTTTCCACCGCTGCATTGTGGCAAAATTCAATTAAGCCTTCTTATTATTTTTATGATAATTAGCTTTGAGCCCGGCTGTAACTTTCGGCTACTGGCTCTGGCCAGAGGAATAAAGGAGACGGGCTGCAAGTATGTATATCCGTTTAAGCGCATTCAAAACTTCGACCAAGCTAGCCACAACTTTGGCCAAGTTGAGATGAATGGAGCTGCTCTGGCAACGGGGTTGAGGGTGACCCACTTAATTGGCTTTAAGGCCGAAATCAATTTATGCACCCAGACAAAAAGCAGCTTAGTGCCAGTGAGGCAGAAGCTGTTTGCTGGCCCCCAATTCGACTTGATTGGCATCTGGCTCTCGGATCGATTGCGTATACGCAACGTGCAGGTTAATCAAGGCAAGCTTAAACCAACTAGCAGAAGGCCATCGGTAAATGACAGCTTAGGCAGGTCCAGGTGGATGCGATACCTATAAAATCGCATTGCAGATATTTTTAGATCTTACATAATATCTTTTGCCAGGCTTGAGTGCCTTAACTATCAAATTAAAATAGTTTCTTAATATATTAAACCTCCATTAATGGTGGAAACATTCTCTTAAGGCTGCCTTTCTTCTCCATAATAGTCGAGGGTAGAGAAGTTTACGGAAAACCATCCAAGTTGGCTGAATTAATTATTTAAATTGCCAGAGATGCGCTTAATATGAAATGATTTATCTAGCTGGCTTTGTATCAATAAAATTGCATTGCAAATATTTTTTGATTTTACATAATGTCCTTTCCCACCTTAAAGTCTTCAGAAAGGCTTAGACTTGTTTAAATAGTCCTAATAGTCGAGGGCAGGCTAAGGAAAGTTTTCGTAAGCCTGAAAATCATCTAAGTTTGCTAAATTAATTACTTAAAGTGCCAGAGATGCGCTTACTTTAACATGATTTATCTAACTGGCTTTGTATCGATAAAATTATATTGCAGATATTTTTATATTTTACGTAATATCCGTTCCCACCTTTGTATGCTTAAACTTTCAAATTAAAATAGTTTCGTAATATAAATCAACGAAATAAAACATCCAGAAAGGCTTAATTCTTGTATAAAAATTGCATTTATGATGGCAACTTTCTTTTAAGTCTTCCTTTCTTCTCCCTAATAGTCGAGGGCAGGCTAGGGAAAGTTTTTGGAAAACTGAAAACCATCTAAGTTGGCTAAATTAATTATTTAAATGGCCAGAGATGCGCTTAATATGAAATGATTTATCTAGCTCCTGGCATCGCGATTGCAGAATGTATCTGATGCAGTTTTAATTATTATTCTTTGTGTGTTTTTACGGCTTCTGCTTCTGCCTGCGCCGTGCTCGCGGTCGTCGTCGTCTTCTATTTTTGGAATGAAATTATTTTTCGCTCTAACTTTTGTGCAGCCGAATGAAATATTTTGATTTGCCGCTGCCAGTGGCAAAAGTTCGTTAAAATATTCATAATTACTTGGCGTGTGATGCGGCGCCACTTCAGGGTCCCCAGCACCAACCCAGTTCCATCCTGTGCTCCGCTTTCTCTGGCCAACGAAAACTTGGCGAAGAAAACAGAAATTGTGCTACTTAATGAGCGGCGATGGAAACTTTGGCCGAAACTTTCGTGGGCGCAACGGGGGCGTGGCACTATGGGCACATTTAAAATAATTACGAATTTATTTAAGCTGCTTTATGGCGAAAAAGAAATCATTTACAATAGATGTCGATGCTCGAAGCGAGAATTTTCTCCGCAAAAAGTTACTTCCCCATCCCTGCCTCGGCTGCCCATCGCCCATCGCTTAACCCTTGCGATCCCAAATGGTTTTTATGCTTATGTCATAGATGTACAAATTTGCACAATGCTTAGTCGTAAAAAAATATTAGTATTCGTCGCTCCTTGTTGTTTCCTATTTTACATTTTTAATGGCTGCCAGGGCCATTTCATTGCCACAGAAAGTTGACAGTCGGCCCCATAGCCATAGACCGAAAATACTCGGGTATTTCAGTGTGTGTCTGTGGAAATGTTTATGAATACACTCGTACTCGCACTGGCACTCGTTCGTATATTTGGGCACACAAAGACGCAATTATCTCGGGCATCCCTTGCCACTCCATAACTACTGACTGTGCCTGGGATATATACGAGAATATATATATTTTTATATATGTGGGTAGCCCGCCCCCGATAACATGTGTAAAGCGCACACAAAGGACAAGTTTCGCTTTCGCCAAGTCCATTTGCAAATTCTCTGCTGAAAGCGGGTTAAAGTAACAAAAGCCCCGGAATATCCCCCAGTACGGCCCAGGCCGAGGACCAGGCCGAGTACATGTACACTCGTTGCCAGCTCTGTTTGCAACTCTGCCTCGGCACATTTTTGTGTATTTGTGCGTAAAAGCCTTATAAATAAGTTATACACGTGGGCCTTGCAGGAGGGAAGTGGAAAATGGGAACAGGACGGGGACAGGACGAGGAACAGGAACTGGAACTGGCCCTGGAACTGTATTGTCATCCGAAGGGAAATGGTCTGAATGCGGCTTTAAAACCATATTTTCAGCTATAATTTCACAGGGCTTAACTCCTTCTTGGCCAGCCCAATTATTTTCATTACAAAGCGACCACTCGAGGAGAAATCATTGGTAGTAATTCTCTATATAAATAAGGTCCGGTTCCCAATGCTAAGATAAATAGGATTCCCTTGCTCTAGATCATTTAATCTAGGATATTCCAGGTCAAATAAAGCCTCAGGGTAAGCAGTTGATATTTATACTCTTGCAGAGGATATTATAATTTTTGTATGATTTTTGCAACGCAGTGAAGGAGGCATCTCCGACTCTATAAACAATATACATTCCTAATCAGCATCACCAGCCGAGTCGATTTAGCCATGTCCATGATCTTGTTTTTAAAATATTTTCGTACACCAAAAATGCGCGACTTTTATGTTTTCTTGGTAGCCTCCTATAGCCAAAAAGAAAGTGATAGCCAGAGTGATATGCAGATTTATTAATGTAATAAAATCTAGCGAAGAAAAGCTTTCCAAATTAAAATATATGCAATTTTGGCTAGGTTATGCCGTTTTTTCAATTAGAGTATGTAAACTTCGGCTTTTCGAAGCTAGCTTCCTTGCTTGTTTAATAAATGAAACTGCTTTTTATTTGTATCAAAATAATTATTTATTCTGAGAAATAACTTCGAAATTGTTGGCAGAACAAGCTTAATGCCTAAGTTATTGTATTTTTATAAATATGTAAAGGATAAATTCTGATCAATCAATTTTTAAATCATGCACATTTCCCACATACATTCAGTTCGCTCAGTAAATTCGATTTCCTATCTCCTGAATCTTTTCTAGATGAGCACTTCAAAGTCATCGCGGCAACACGCACATATCCCAGCCAGCGTTTTATTATTTGTTGCTGTGGCAATTTTCTCGACGGGTTTCTCTGTCGCCATTAGGGCCAAGTGTGAAATGGCAAAAATCGAGAGAAAAACGGTAGCAATAAAAGCAAAAGTCATGCGGTTAAAGCGAAAACTTTCTCGTACGGACGGAGGACCTCTTCTAGCTCCGATCTCATTTATTATTTACAATATTTTTTTACACATGCGTTCTATCGGTTTTGCGGCCGAGCCGGGGGCTCCAATCGAGAGATTTCTGCGGAATGAGAGGGCGCATTCATTTGAGATTCCTGCTTTGCATGGAAATTGAAAATTACTGGCTGTGACACTCGACATTTGGTGTGGCGGTATCGGCAAAAATTCAAGGCAATTCCAAAATGCAGACTGAAATCCACACTGACCGACCGGGCTTTGAGGACTGCCATTGGAGTGTGCAATTAGCAGTCGGTCCCTGCCATATTGATTTGCAATTAAGTGCAGGGAAGCCTTGTAAAAAATATCCCCATAAGGATATTTCTTTCATGCGGCTGCCCATTTTTTTATGCAATCCAACTTAATGATGCGCGTACTATTAAGCGCATTAAAAGCGATTTCTGCCCTATTGTCTGCAATCCTGATGGGGGTGCTCTCATCCCTCAACCCTTGCGGTGAAAAAGGTAAAAAAGCGCCGCACTTCGCTCGCAGCCCGAACATTTATTACCTTTGACACGAGCCATTAAATTATTTAACGCGCTGCGCGGTAGATAAAAAAAGCGTGGGGCGGGCTGACGACAACACCTGGCACACGTGAGTGTTAACCGGAAATTAAATTAATATTTTTTCCTAACTACTTATAAAGCTTTTAGCTTGGCTAAGGGCAGGGGTTCGGCTTTGGCTCTTGGTCTCTTTGGCATAATTGAATTGAACTCTCAGACGGATGGGCCGTGCAATCGAATTAGGCTAGAAAAGCGACGGCGGCGGCTAGAATCGAAATTTAATTTAAAACACATCAAGCGGGCATTAGGGGCGGCAGCCTGCTGGCAGCTGGCTAAATGAACTTGCGGGCCGTGGCAAAGACAAACAGCAGATGAAATAAGAAACAAAGCAAGACCAAAAAAAGGAACGCACTCACACACGCTAGCGGGGCAAACAAACCCAGAAACAGAAGCAGAAACAGAAGCGTAGCAGGAGAAGTTGACATATGACATTTAATTTAGTGTCTTTGGTATGTTGCCTTCGCCTGGCACAATGCCAAAAGCATTTGCTCGCATTCATTAATTTTCATTTTCGCAAAAAGACGGCGGAAACCGAAGAGGCAAAAGTAAGCGGAGCGCCGCTCGACGCACCCCGGATACCCTAACGGGCACTGGCTCATTATCCCCGCTCTGCTCGGGCAAAATGGAAAATTTTCCATGCCCCTGAACCCATTCGCCATACCCGTTTCGCCGGCAAGGAATTTATGTCTAAGCTGCCGAAAGAAAAACGCGAAAAAAATTCCACTGTTTGAGTTGAGTGGCAGTCTTGTTCTTTTTTCTTTTACTTATTTTTTTTCCCTGTCGACGTCATTATGTCGGACTTTTTTCACCCACCCCAGTCCTCGGTGCGGAGTGCAGTCGCTGGCTAATAAAATATTTTATGCTGGGCTTATCTGCCATATCAAAAGCATGAGTTTTGCAGCTGCGACAACACAAAAAGCCGGGTCCCGCCGACAACGCATTATTAACAGAGGCATCCCCCAGCAAAACCTCGCCACACCTCGCCAGAGCCGTCGCACCGCATCAGCAGCATCCATCCGCCACTCTCTCCCCGAAAAACATAAACAAAAACCAAGCGCCGAAAGTAAAACAAAAAATTCCCAAAGACACAGACACACTCACACCCGTATTAGAATTTATGAGAGAAAGCAACAGTCCAAGGGGAGTGCACACAAAGAAATTAGGATGTCAAAGTCCACCGTACTTTGAAACGAAAGAGGGGAGAATTATGTAATGAAGAATCTGACTTAGAGCCTAAAAAAAAGTTTAAAAGAGTATTTAATTATACTTTCCTAAAAAGCAAGAACTAGTTCTAATTGATTTATTGGAAATATTTTAAAATCAATGAATATAATTTTTTCTTTGTGTAAAAAAAAGCTCCTGGCTAATTCAGGCTGGGCTTTTTTTTGGTCAACTCCAGCTTGGCCAAATATTTTCATACTCTGATAATAGAACCGCATGTGGTTCCACATGTGGCAAGTGGAAACTTTCCACCTTTTTTTCTTTACTTTTTTTTGGCTAGCTGCTGGGAAGATGACACGAACGGGGCTTCCAACTCGTGACAGCTGCCAGCTGCTCTTCGCTCCCATTGGCCCCGAGCTTTTCATTTCCTCACACGTCATGTTCATGTTCCTTGGTCAACAGAAATTTTCAATTAAATCCCAAATGATAAGCAGACTTTAAGGCTATTAAACTTAATATCGCATTGTTCGGCCTCCCTCTCTCTCTATTGACTTAACGGCCTTTTGTGTGGAGTTCATGGGGGGATGGGATATGGGATATGGGATGATATGCAGTATATTTGTCTCACTAATCTCCTTGGAGCATCAAACGGTGGCCTGCTGTGGTTTTCCGGATGCTTTCATGGGCTCATCGTGTCATAAAACCATTGCAAGTTTTTGCTGGCAGCCTAAGCCGGCCACTTACAATGCAAGTGCCATTTATTAACCATTTGCTAATTGAAAATTATCTTTGTTTCCTTGCAGGTAAGTCGATTAATCAATGAATCGCCCCTGGTCGCAGATTAAATTGGCAATTATACACAATAGATAAAGGTATTTATTAAGTGGAATTCTGTTTATTTTAGCACTCCAATTATTTTGCCATGGAAATTTCACTTCAGTTCGTGTAATTCCAGCAAAATAAATAAATAAATGCTGAATTTAAGAGCTTTAAAAGACTCATTCACCGAGCTAGCAATATATTAAACCCAATTGCAAATGGAAAATCCATAAACCGAGCTGTAACTCATCCTCCTGAACCCTCCGATTATCCCGGAGCCTTTCATTCAGGCGCAGGAAGGTCGTCAATTGAACTGCCATAGTGCTGAAATTTCCATTACGAGCGACAGCGAAAATATTTCGCTCCCTTCTTCTGCAGCCGGGCTACAGCTACAGCATTTTAGTGCCCCAGCCGAGCAAGCACTCATATTTATTTATATATATAAATATACATCCTCCCCTACGACTCGACTCACCTGCGACAGGAGCCCTGGGAGCTATGGCTGCGACGGATAAACAATCACGGGGGCATCCAGGGCTCAGCAAAAATCCCGTAGCTATAGCTGTAGCTGTAGCTGTAGCTGGAAAGGATGCTGGAAAAGCCAGTGCCATTGCATCATTTTATCCATCAATTTTATACCTTTTACAATTTGTTTTTTCTTTCCTTATTTCTCCCTTTGTGGCCCCCTCGCTTTCACTACAAAATAGCAATTGTATTAAACGTGGAGGGACAGATACGAGAAACGAGAAGACATTGTAGCTGCCATATAGACACATCAAGTAATTGAATGCACTTGCGACACGCGGCAGGAGACGAAGCCGAGTCGGGACATCGCGAGCACCGAAGGATGCGGCGGCGGTGTGTCTCAGCTGGATGTCGTTGCTTTGATTTCCAGCTCGTTCGATGCTATTAGCGCAAGTAAACTATATGCGATGGTGCGAGGCAGATAAAGCCAGATACAGGCACAGGCAGGGGACCAGGATGGCGGCGGGAAAAGCTGACTAGTCAAAGGAGTTCCCTAAAACGGCTTATATCTCAAATTCGTGAGGTTTATTTAGGACTTTGAGACTGGAATTTTAAAGAAAATTTGGAAAGGGAAGTCAATCAATACAATTAATAGTTACAAAAAGGAGATCTGCTAGTTTAAAGTTTTACATCTTCATAAAAATTGACTTACAAGTTTTTTTGATCAAAATTTCCCTTTAAATTAAGTTCTCTTTGAAGTTTCCGATTTATTCCTTATTTAAGAACTCCCTTCTAACCGCCTCTGATAATAAGTAGAGAGTCTCCTTGGAATAACCACCAATTCCATAATTAATTGAAGCGAATTCATCTGCTGGAAGAGCCCGAGGCCCCTCGAACCAGTGCTCTCACCCCTCTTGAGAGCGAGTCCTGCCATTGTCTCTGTGTGTGTCTCGGATCGTCGGGTATTTGCTCAAGTGCTTTGCCACTGTGTGTGTGTTGTGGGTGTGGGTGGGTGGCTGAGCGAGTTCTGTGTCAATAGTTGGCACACATAGAAGCAGTTCGAGAGGGGTGTGGCTGGCTGGCAGTAGAGGCTGAGCCCTGAGCACTGAGCACTGTGAGAAGAGGGCGGGACTCTATAGTCATCGTCTACTTTGCATAGAATTGAAATTTGAAATTGGAAATTGAAAATCGCTTTGCCAACTGCGCCGTCGAGAGCCGGCGAGGAGATGAAGAGTAGAAGAGACGAAGAGACGAGGAGTCTGTGCTGTGTGGGGCTGATTGACAATGCATTGGATTTGCATTAAATAATCGAACTACGCGCTTCTGTTGCTTTTTAGCCATTAAGTTGAGCAAATATGCTGGGATCCGGATGCTGGATTCTGAATGCTGGATGTTGGATGCTGGATGCTGGATTCCGGATCGGCAAAGTGCTCCGACTGCCACTGCCTTTGCCAGTCGGAATCACATCATTTCGGTATTACCAAAATCAGCAGCGATTTCAGCCCAACAATTTATCAAATTGCCTTTGCCCCCGAAAGTTACACAATTATTTAGTTTGGAATGGACTAGAATGGAGAGATTTGAGAGTTTGCAAGCGAGTTTCGCAATCGCAATCGCATTCGATTCTGTGTGGCCGTTAGGCTTCCTCCGGATTACGGCCAGAAATTGAATGTTTTCCACATTCAAATGAACATGTTGGTTGGTTGGCTAACCTTGTCCTGAAATGGGTTATGCATGCCACCGTTTTCCATCATAACTCTGTTTTACCATGTCCTAGTCGTGTCGGTGTTGGTGTTGATGTGACTTTGGGCCCACGCCCCACATCCTGCCAGAAGCCGGCAGTTGCATTTGCTGCATTTTCAGCAAAAACTCAATCCAATTCGAGTGGCTGCAGTTTATGCTGTTTGAGTTCTGGTTTTCGGTTTCGTTTACGTGTTGTGCCAGCATTTTTCCCGGCCTTCCGTTGCCAGCCAGCTCCCAGCTCCCAGCTCCCAGCTATGCATATAGCATGGCTAAAGTATTTGAATAATTCATGCGTGGCAATGCATAAGTCAGACCGAGCCGAAGAACGAACTTAACTCCTAGCAAGTCCACCTCCAATCCCATCATCCCAGATTGCAGCTGTTGTGAATGTTGGCAAGTTGTCCATTTCATTCAGAGAGAGAGAGAGGCAAGGGTACACTGGTGAAAAATATATATTTTTATTCCTAAAAAATCATTTGAAAATATTTTATTAATCTCTGTCTATAAGGGAAGGAAGAGGATGATATTAAATTAATTTTCCATTTAAAGAATTAGAGATAAAGAATTTATTTTCTTCACTGTCTGAGGTATGTGATTATGCAAGCGAGCACAGATGCAGCTATAAACAGCTCGAGGGCCGCCAGCTATGGCAGCTGAGTCTATAAAGCTCTCTCTCGCCTCATTGAACTTGGCCCAGAGGCACAAACCGATTTGATGCCCGAGAAAAAAGGAGGAAAATGACAACTAAAACAGCAATCGATTTCCTTTTTAATTGGAATTGCATTCCATTTCGGGATATCAATGGGCTGCTGCTCCTGCCGCCGTGTCAGTTAAATGCTAATGAATTTTTAATGCATTTCACTTTTTCGCTCTTTCGCGGCGAATGAAATTGCATTTAAAATGCCACAAGGACGACAACGAATGTCCTGGCCGTACCGTCGGCCATATAACAATTATACGAGTATGCATGTGTTTGGATTAATTAGCTGTCATTTATTCATTTATCGATTGCGTCGCTCATTTCCTACCTACGAGCGGATAGAGCGATGGCCAAACATTAATCAAGCGCCAAACTTTCGATACAACGGTATCGGGGCTAATTAAATAACAATGAAGTGGGAGCGGAAACATCTGTTTTACAATATCAATTTTGCAAATAATGAGAGAATCCCCAACCATCTATCAATCAATCAATCGCGCATTTCAGAACTCCGCACATAATTAGTCAAAGCAACAAAGCCTTGGCGCATAAATCAGGAATATATATATATATATTGTACAAGACTACATTTGTGTAGAAGAAATAATTCCAAGCGGACATCTGTTGTCCGAGTTTCAAATGTTGTCTTGCCTCACTTCTTATAGATAAATTTGCAATCGCTTCTGGTGGTCGCCTGTCAGAATGTTTGATTTAAATTTATGACTATGTTTTGTCCAGGCCATAAGGCACAGCAAAAAATAGGTTGGGTTTACTTTTAAAGTAAAGATTCGACCCAAGGATACCTCAGGTCTCACAAGAATATGGTTGCAAATTTAAAAATAAACTGACTAAGCGGAGAAAACTTATAAAATCTGTATATTTATCAGCTTAAAATGAGTTTGCTTTAAGAACTCTGAAAATGTAGGAATAAAAAACTAACTTTTAATAGGAATCAATGGCAAATAAAGCAATCCTTTCCTAAGAGGTATTAAAAATCCCCAACTACCTTGCATGGTGTCTGGGTTTTTGTGTCGATGGGCTTGCTATCTTATTGCCAGCAGCCCCCAAGATGAATTATGACGCTGCAGTTAGCGTTAATATATATAGTATATACTGTAAGTAAGGATATAAAATGGCCATGAAGAAAATATATCAAATTGAAACGAGAACTGGAATTTAATTTTAAAGGCCGATCAAATTACATTGAGATGAATTGCCCCATGAAGTGTGTCAACTTCCGCTGCAGCCCTGAAAATACGGGAAATGCGGTGTAAGGATAAGTGTCCAGCAGCGATAATCAATAAAAGCGACGGCGTCAGGCGGCGTGCACTTTTTACCACAGTTTATGTTAAACTATTAACAGGATACTGGCTTCCGTAATGAAGCAGCTGCCGCCGTAGTCGGTAGTCGGTAGTCCTTAGTCCTCGCCGCCATTGCACAAAAAGCGGGTCGCAGAAAATAGAGAAGCCGAGGAAAACAGCTGCATTGTTCACACGGACACACACAGATGCCAGGGAAAATCGAGACACAGTTCGGGGAGAGGGTAAAATGTGGGAAAGTGTAAAAGAGAGACATTGGTGCAATGTCCTGGACCAGCGTGGTGGAAAATCGACACTCAATATTAGCACCGTTTATGAACTATGAATGAGCTACGACTGGCAACCGCATCCGAGGAGCGGATCCTTCAATCTCTGACCCAAATTTACTGCAGTCTAGGGGCATAAAGTCCACACTGTTGATGCTTTAAGACTGAGCACGGCGCCCGGCAACAATATCGTTTCCGTTTCCGGTACACAAAACAAAACAAAGCAAAAAGAACAAAAATTGGAAACGCATTAATCATACTCAACAATGAATCCGCTGCCACTTCGGCCGCTTCCCGACCTCCGCTACATTAATTAACTCATAAATCTTTTGTGCATATCGAATGACAGAAATTGGCTGAGGGCCACACACACACCACCCCCGCCCCACCGCCCTTGGCCAACACATAACCAATTATTCCTGCCGAAATCTCTCGAAATAGGTAAGATACGAGTAGCAGGGCTCGCTTGCCCATTTGATTAATGAAGCCGTACCTCTGAAATATTGACAGGCCTTGGCAGCTGTCGGCATTGTTTTTCCTCCTAGTTGCAAGTCGCCGGTGTCTTTGGCTCTGGCTCTGCTCTCCCCGCCTCGCCGTCTATCTATCAAAATGGGCAGAAGTCATTTCAACAGCCGGTTATGCTTTGTTTTTCCCCAAGTGCTGAAAATCTAACTGGAACTATCAATTTGAGGCTGACAGTGCTTGAAAGATGATTTCAGCTGTCGGAATTTATGAAAGTGTTGGCCGGCAGAGATTCTTCTTCGTGATTAAAGAGCTTTTATCGGGGTTGCTTACTAATAATTTAGGGACTATTGATCTGGTATCCCTCTGTGGTAGGTCCTAACTTTGATTAAAATTGGGTTTCATTGTAAGTTATATATTTTAGAAGTTTTTTAGAATATTTTAGGGCTTGATATTAATGCTTAGACACCTATAGTTGGAGAGCTAGAAGCTTTATTAAATTATTTAATTTCTCCTAGTGCACCATTTGTCTTAATTAGATGGGAGTTTTGGTGGAGTTCGGGGCTGCTATTTATATAACTAATTTATTTTGGGACATTTTGATCTTGTATCTCTCTGTGGAAGGACCTACCTTTTATTAAAATTAGCTTAATTTAAAAAATTTATATTTTTGAAGCTTTTTAAAATATTTTCCGGCTTGATATTAATGCTAAGACACCTTTATTTGGAGCTAGAAGTTATATTTGTTGTAATTTCTCCCAGTGCACCATTTACCTGAATTAGATGGGAGTTCTGGTGGAGAGGGCGTGTCCCCAATATGTCTTATTCCGCTGCCAATGCTTCCGGTGGCTCTAAAACGGCGTGTGTCTTGATTTTATGGCGTGTCGAGTGGCGAGAAGATGACGATGGCGTTGGTGCTGGTGGTGACATCGCCCTAGCCATTAGCACTGGCAGCTCCTGCATTATTTGTATGCATTAAAGATAAACACAGCGTGTGCAGGGTGCAGGTGAGCATTAAATTCTGGGGGAGTGCTCGGAAGGGAGGCCAAAAGGCCACTCTTCCTCCTCCGCCACTGGCAGTGGTTCCTGCGGTAAAGGCGACATCAAATGACAGAGGATGCGAGTGGGGAATGGGGAATGGCGGGGCTTGCGGCTTGCCATTGTTAGGCAGCCAACTAGTGGGCGTGGCACGTGGGGGGTATATAGAGTACTTATCATGATGATTATAATCAGAGAGCAGCCAGCAGAAAGCAGCAAGCAGAAAGCGGGCCACTTGGCGCTTGTAATGTTGTTTGTTGTTGCTGCCGGCACTTTACGACGGCTTGCCGCACATCAAAGGCGCCGCGTAATGAGCAGCGCACGCTCACGCTCACCCCCAGCTCGCTCCGATCCCGTTTCCCCCTGGAACCTGGAACTACCCAGTCATGGCCGGGCCACACCATCCGCCGGCATGTCCTGTCGTCTGCTAGCGCAAATTGACTTTGTCTGTGTGTTTTTGACACCTGCGGCAATTCGTTTCCATGCCCCATCGCCATAGTGCTGCCACCCCCGTGTTTTCGCATCAAAGATAATTTAAAGCGAACGCGAAACTAGTTCACGGGTAGCTGAGGGGCTGGCGCTGGCGATGGCAACCTACATATTTGCTAGTTTCGGAGCGTGGCCCAGCCCCAGCCCCATCATCTCTATTTGCTTTTTGGCATGCCGTTCCATAGCCGCAGGTCCCAACATTCTTCAGTTGTTAGCTGCCGGAGCAGCAGCAGCAGCAGGCTCAGCCTCAGCGGCAGTTTCAGTTTCTCTTCTCAGTTGCGAGGCTGCCCCAGAAAGTATGCCACGAATTTTAGCTGCGTGCATGAAACTATTCCTCGCAAGAATCTTCGCCGGCAGAGAAAAGAGATTGCAGGGAGGGACACTGCAGCCATCCTGTGCCGGCAGGTAATTCCGGCTATGAAAACCGTGCTTCGGCCTGCTGCAGGAAATTACCAAACATGCTTAGAACCTATCCCAAGGGAACTGGGCTTGGGTCCTACATAACTCTTAAAAAGTCGGAAGCCTTTACGATATCCATCCTTTGAAATTTAAAACAGGTTCTGCTTCTTAAAGAAATAAATAGTTAGCACTCAGCCGAATTTCAAGCTAAAAAACCTTATAAAATATATGATTTACTTCAACTTAAAGCCACTCCCTCTCCCTTGAGTTTCACTTCACAATTCCCTTCTGTCCAAGAAATTATTTAGCATAATTGTCCATTACAAGTTCAACATTATGCTAAGGCTATCTCGTCTGCGCATTAGCATTAACCGTGACAGTCTCGCTCCTGCCCGGGGCAGGATGTTTCATGTTTTCGTAATTCGTTTATTAAATTAACACCTTGGGCTATTTATGCATACATCTTTTTGTGATCCAACAGTCTGCGATTCAGATGTCGGCTTTCGCCTGGGTTGGTCTTTTGGTCTTTCTCATGTAAATCGCGTTGCATAAACATAATTAACTCGGGCGGGCCTACGTGGCGAATGAAACTTTTTGATGGCCATATAAAAGCGCTTGAAGAGCTTTTGCATTAGCCGCTTACTTCGCTTATTTCGGGGGCCAACTTTGGCCATAAAGCCCGGCCGCATCGCATAAAATCTCCAAATCCAGCACCTGCGTCACGGGTGCCAGCCAATTGCCAGCCGTTTCCTCGAGGCCACACATATTGGAGGATATAGTAGTTTCCTAAGTTTTCGGGGGGCTGTAAGTGGCAGTGGAAGTGAAAGCAACAGTTATGTCCCTGCGGGGACTGCAGTTTATTGATAAGCGGCACGATAATGCGAGTGCCAGTGCCAGTGCCAGCGACAGGGCACAATGCATGCCTTTCAAAGCGGTGTCAACTGGCCATAAGTGAGATGCATTTCCAGCACCAGCACAATCCATATCTATAGCCATATCCCATTGTGCCGGCGACATCCAGCTGGGCTGTCACTGCTGCCGATTGTCCTGCCGAATGTTCGCCTTTGTCACAGCTCCTGCTGCTGCTCCTGGTTGCCACTTGAGCGCTTAAAGCCCGTTTGGGTTAAGTTGCGAAAGGACTTTGCGGTCCCCCGTTACTGTTGCAACTTGAAACACCCGAACTGACAGCAATTTGTGTGGCTTTAAGCTGAGTTAACCGCATCAAACGCTCGCCCTGCTTTTGGCGCTGACTGATGAAGCTTGCACTCGAGTTGGACACATCATCTGTTAAGTAATTGGCGGAATAAGTCAGCTCGAGCACTCAGCTCAAGGACTGATGGCATCTATTACTCCGGTCATTTCATGAATTTCGAAGTTGAGAGTAATAGGGTATGTATATCCCCAAATTAAAGAAATTATCGGTGCAGCTCTTGTTTCCCCAGATCTTACATAAAATTTAATATAATAAATTTGCTAAGGAACTTTGAGACAAAATTTAAATAGCTTAAAGTGTTCTTGTTAGCAACATTAGCGCCAGCAGCTTGCAGCTTCCGCTTCCACGGAGCCCCAGCAGGAACCGGAGTAATTCACCTGGGTCGGGGCAGCAACCCTTTTGCATAGCACTTAGAGCAAGTTACGGCTCCCATTCGGTATATCGTATTCCGTCTCAGCGCCCCGCAACCGGCGCATCCTGCACATCCTGTGCATCCTGTAGCCGCCGCCACCGCCGGCGCCGCCGCTCCGCTTCGCCTAAATAGTCCGCTGAGTGCAGAAGGCAATAAATGCTAATATTTTATTTAAAACGCTGATGCTGAAAGCAAGTGCATTTCATGCTTCCCCACACACACGCTCGCTAACTCACACAAACACACACGCACTGGAGCTTTTGAGGCGCAACCAGCGAGAAATTAGCTTTGTCTGTGTCGAACGCCCTTGTATGCCAGAGGGCTTTTGTGACGGCACTGGAAAAATAAACACAAAATAAAAGGATTGTCCCTTAATATATATAAATATTATTGGCTTTTAAAATATTTTAAATAAATAAAAATAAATAAAAGAATGCCACCAGAGATTAAATTTCTGTTTTAATCTTTCAAAATACCTACTAAGTTCCGTAAGAATCAAAGTAAGCATTTATTTCTCTCCGTGAGTCGGCTCGAAGCACTTGAAATTAAATATTGCGCATTCGCCGCATTGTACGGCTCCGCTCGCTCGGCTCTTGTGTGTGTGCAACTCACGCATATTTGCACATCATTTGCGTTACTCAAGTGACTGCGGGTTGGCAGTTTGGTAAGCCTCTTTTCTATGCCATAACTTTTTCCAGGGCTCGTTCAATTTCCAGTCTCGTGCTGGGCTAATGCCAAAATGTTTCAGCTCATTTGCAACCCTTTGGCTCGCACACACACGCACATGAGGCTGGGCAAATGTTATTTATGCAAAAATAATTTTAAAATGTTTCGCATATTTGCCAGCTTTTGCCCCGCATATTCATAGCCTCCGTCAGGCCACAAGCGCGCGCGCTACCTGCCAGGCCAAGCTACCGATTTCCCTTTTCCCAGTTTCCATTTTCCCTTTTGCCGCTTTCCCTTTTCGCCCTTCCCACTCGCCGCCTTTCACGAATCAAGAATCTAATAAAACTTTTCCCAGTTACCTGGCAGCGGCAACAGCAACAACGGCAATACATCTGCTTATTTGCTTATCATATGCAAATTTTCATGTTTCAAGTTGAAGTTTTCTTTTTCGGAAAAGTATACACACACAGGCTTGTACCTATATAGGCAAGCAAAGAATGTTTAACAAGCTACCTGAGGGCGCTCATGAGCAAAAGTTCAAATAACAAAATTTCAGCTTTTACTTTTTGCCCAGCAAAAAAAAAAAAAAAAAAAAGGGAAAATATACGCAAAAAACTCAGCCAGGTATTTGGGCAGATTACGGCTGTGCTGTTTGGGTGTGTGTGCGTTCCTTTGATTATAAAACCACCTTCACCTCCGCCGACCCTTTTCCCTATTCGATTTTTTGCCCTTTGGCTATGTACTTGGAGTTCTGCCGAGTATTTGCCAAGCACAACTTGCCTAGAACTAAAGAGCCAATCCCTGCTGTATTGGGTCAAGAAATTACTGAAAAAAAATCAAAATATTCTCCTGGTGATCTGCATAATTCCCGAAAAATTCACTCAGCCAGATAGTCGGCCAATCAATGGCCGAGCACAGACCATCGGCATTTAAATTAAATAAATTTGAATAAATTAGTCAGTACTTTGCACTCGAATGGGTTGAGTTCCCTAGAGCTCCCAGCAGCTGTCTGAAGAGAGAACCGGAGGATTAAGAACGCGGTTGGGTATTTGCACTTCTCTTTTTTTGGCCACGGGACGCGGCTTGAGGGAGAACGAAGTGAAATTCAATTACGGCGGTGCCACAGAGACAAAAGCAATTACAACAACAATGCCGAAAATGGCAGCTGCCATTGCGGCCATGTTAATATATCAGCCTGGGAAAAGTATGCAGCGCAAAAAGGCGGCGAGAAAATAACAAAGAAATGGCCAAAGGGGCGGGCCCGAAAGTGGAGAATGGAGTGGAGCAAAGTGGAGCGTAGGAGCGTCGGAGTGGCGGAGTGGCGCATGCAAAACAAATAACACGGAAATGAAAAACGAACTCAACTGGAAAATTGCAAGGGCCCCCGCACACCCACACATGTACTCGTCGCACACGCACACATTTACACCAAGCGGAAGTTGACTCGCCAGCCATGTTGCCGTCGACGCCGTTTCCGGCAGAGTTTCACTTTGTTACTGTTGCTGCCACTGCCGCTGCTGCTGCTGCTGCGGTTGCTCTGCGCAGCTCTGCCTACTAAAAAATTTACTGGCGCTTAAAAATGCCAAACAAAAAGGCAACAAAGGAAAAGGAACCAAAAAAAAATGTATACGAGAAAGAATGGCATGGCCTCGACCATAAACATACCCGGCAGTTAGTTTGCAGAAAATATTGTCTACTTTTTGGCAAAGAGAAATTAGGCAAGAAACTAGCCGACGGATCGATTTGCAATTTGAAGAGAAGATTAAAGAGCTTAAAAGGACAAGTCTTCTCTAAGAGTAGTCTTTCCTACCAACAGACTGGCTTAACCTATCTGTTACCCTTGTTCCCCAGAATCCAATATTCCCTCTTCAGTCTACAAGTAACGGGTATGAAAAAAGCGAGCAGAAAAGAAAGCCGAGCCGAGCGGCTGTAACTGCAAGTAAGCGCACAAAAGACGAGCACAGAAATGACATAAAATATTTACCACGCTGAAAGACATTTTCATTTGTGCCACAGCAGCAACAAAAATAGCAAACAAAAAAAAAGCTACAAAGGCACAACAACAAAGCGGCAGGACTCGGACTCAGCCGCAGCTCATTACGAACAAATTGACGGCTAGCTAACAAATAGTTTCTCTTTCAATATTTGCTGCAATTCCGTTGGCTGCACTCAAACAGGGAGGGCAGAGTGAGCAGAAAAAAAAAAGAAAAAAAAACCCTAAAAAAATGAAATCCACACCCCAGAGCTCAGCGTTTCGCCCAGCAACGTTTACGAGTGTTTTTAATGCCACATTTTGGCTGCTGCAGTTGCCGAGGAAGTGATTGAAATTATAGCCACCGTTGGACACGTCGAGTGCATTCAATGCCCGTCTCATTCTCTTTACGGCCATAGAGCTGGTCAGTTATTTTTGATACTTATTATTTTTATGCCACTGCTCCGCGCCCCCTTGCCTCTTCTTGCTTGCGCAGACCAACAAGTGCTAATAAAATGGAGGAAAATGGAGACTGTGGGTCAGGAGGACAGCGGTGTGCAGTGTGCAGCGAGCAGCGTTGGCTTTGTGTGGCCACTGGCACTACATGGAGATGGAGATGGAGTGTATATCTTTATATACATCGGGCAATTACATAACAATTTGTTCTGCTGTTGGCGGGGGACTGCTCTTCTGCTCTTCTCATATTGCAACTAATCGCGGTCGTGGTCGCCTTCAATTCCCGACAAATGAGGATGGAGCATCGAGCGATTATTTCACAGATCCCCCTCTCGGATGCAAGTGCTCAAATCAAGTTCATTCTGCAATAAACTGACTGCGAACTCTCCTCCTCTGATTGCAATTAAAGTGGCTGTTGGCCGCAGTCAATGTCAGTTTTTTGCTTCATTATCCTGCTGCTGCCGACTCCGGAATGGCCCCAAACAAATAACTAAAATGAAAATGGAACATTTGTGTAATTAAAACGGCGACTGGCATTTTCAGTTTTTCTAAAAACTTTAGCCGCAAAAAAGTGGCAGCACAATTCCATTCCGGTAGAGGCAGAGACGAGCAAAGTTTTGCAGTTTACATTTTTCATTAATGGAAATGCGAGCTATTTTCGGGGGCAGGACACGTCATCGTCATCGTCTGGTTTTTATGGTGAGAGCGGCGTTCAAACAAAAACTTTATACGCACGCACACACCGCACATACTAACTCGTAGACGTTTTAATAAATAGTCAGCAAATAATATTGCGCATACGCAGCGTTGACAGCCGCAGCAAGCCAAATTGTGGCCAGACGTGTGTGAGTGTGTGCGTGAGGGAAAGTATAAATAATAAATAAATATAAATGGTCATATGGAAATGAAAATGAAATAATCTGCCAACTAAGAGGCGCATAAATAGCCCTCGAAATGACATTCATTTTCGTTCTCGTTGTTTATGTCGGCCATTTTCGTTGTTCTCCGTGTGTGTAAGTGTGTGTTGTCGCCCTGTCGCCATTTTCTGTATGTGTCATGTTGCCCTCTCCGTTATTATTATTATTTCTCGCACAGTTCCTTTTTTGCTTTTGTTTTGCGGTCACTGACACGTGTTTTGTGCGCCACGACTGCTGAATTATGCAGACGTCGGAATTTGATTTGATTTATTTCGAGGCGGAAAAGAGACGAATTTGTATCAAATCAATGCACAAATTACGAGCAATTTACACATGAAATTAGCATAATTAATTTAGTCGTCTGCCGTCTGGCAAAACCATCAAACTGATAACTGTAATTGGCCCTGGCCGTGGCCACATATGCACACCTCGAATTATGGCAAACTTTCCCGCTTCTGACACGTAAAATCTTTTCCTCGAAACTTTCGCCGAGCTAAAAGTAACAAGAAAGTAAGCGCTGAAGACAGCAAAGTTTTTAGTTTCGAGCTTACAGTTTTGCAGTTAAAAGTTTGGGGTTCCAGTTTGCCGCTTTCCTTGGCTAAATCTCGAGTCGGCATAAAACCACTTGGCCAAGTGGCTATTTGAGTTGGCCAGAAGAGCTGGCCAGTAATGGATTACATGTAAATAACAATTTATTTCGTATGCAGTGCGACGATATTTGTTTACTGCATTTGCCATATATCTGAGGTCCTTTTTTCAATGGTTTCCTGCATAAGCAAACAGTTCTTCGATTGTCTCAATGGCTGGCCAATTACGAGAGTCAACAGAGCAATATTTCTGTCTTTGTGATTATTTGCCGTATAGTTATAGTTATTTCTGGCATTTTTCTGTGCATCGGTTGAGCATCGCTTGGGCACTCCCTCTAATTGGCCAGAATGCCGAGTAAGGAATTGATTATAATTGCTTGTGTGTGCTTAATGTAGCTGGCCTCGACAGCACTTGAGGCAGGATTTTTCTGCATAAATGCAGAAACGCATATTGAAAGGGGGTGCCTGCGGAGGGGCTGCAATTGAGCAATAACAAAAATGTCGAGCACATGTGGATGGCAGCCAGAAGACGCAGGAAGCGGAAGGATGCTCCGCCGCACTCACACGGACGAGCATGCATGTTTGGTGTGTGGTGTCTTGAGTGTTTGAGCCAAAGATTAAATGGTGTTTATGGCTGTGCACTGCACTGCCGCCCAAAAGGGAACAAAGCTCCAGGACTTTTGACACTTTTGCAAAATTTACGACCCTTATTCTCTCCGCAAGCACCAGCCACATAGTCCTCCTTCAGATCCCGCCTTCCGCTCTGTTTCACTTGCACAATTGCAGCGCAAAGTTTTTATGTTTTATGCTGAAATAATGCTAATGCAGGCAGAAGCAAAGCTGCACTGCCAGAAGATATTATCCGCAACTTATTTCCATATTTGTTTGTTCACTTGCAGGGTTGGACCTGGCCTAAGATGGGTAGCGTGCTCTTCGCAGCTGTGTTCATAGCATTACACTTCGCCACCGGCGGCCTGGCCAACCCAGATGCGAAGCGCCTCTACGACGACCTGCTGAGCAACTACAACCGCCTCATCCGACCCGTGGGCAACAACTCGGACCGCCTCACCGTCAAGATGGGTCTGCGGCTCTCCCAGCTGATCGATGTGGTGAGTACATAATGGAGGTTAACATATATCTGCAATTATTTTCTAGACAGCTTCTATATATTTTTGATTATCTAAAAAAAATTCAATCCCATATCTTAGTACTATTCCTTGAAGATTCCCAAGTGCTGGCCTTCGTTTTGACACAAAATTAATGGTTAGAAAATTATCCCATCACTTACATCTACCTTGATCCCCAAAATGTCTACGCAAATGGCAAACAAATTCGTTTAAATTTCTTGTTAACGATGCCGTCAAAGAGAGCCATCCATTCGTTTGACAAGTGTGCCCAGGACCGTGCCCCCAAGCCAGGGCTTATCAAATGACAATCATAACAGATTAATTCGCGAAAGCCCCGCGACGCCGGCAAGTAGGCAATGGCATTTGTGTAAGCCACAGCAAACAATCGGCGCGCAATTAATAACTGTTTACCCTGCGATTAAAAAGCCAGGCAACTAAGCTTCATTGTCTCGCTGGCTGTTTGTATAATAAATCAATGGGCTGCCTCAGTTGATTGTTTCCTTGATTAACTATGCAATTGCCAGGGGCGCCGGGAATTAAGCAGCATCCCCCCGGCCCCGCCGTACACTATATATCAGGGAATTCGGACCAATATCGAGGCGGGAGCCTAAGCTGCAGCCGGACCCGATCGGTGTGTGTGCTGGCCAGGCAAATGGTGCACAATCTTCTGCTCGGTTTGGCTGCACATGACAGCCGGAAATGGGAAACCGGCTAACAGTTACGTGCTGTTGGCCACACAGTAGTCGGACTCTGCGCCGGCTCCGAGTCGGTGCCTTCTGCTCTCTGGCTTCGCTTTTTTCAACTTGCTTTCTTTCGCTGCTGTTATAAATCACGCGCTAAGCACCAAGACCACTAAAGGGCATGCCAGGCACCAGAAGTAGCAGTGGCAGTGGCAGTAGCAGCAGTCGGTGGCAAAGGCAGTCATACCATTGCACATTGGGTCAGCATTGCAGTGGTCAGATTTAATTTATAAGAATTGGACAATGAAGAGCACCGAATTAAGGCATCAGACTTTATTATCAGAGTGGGTGTATGTGGGTCCTTAAGGTGTTACACTTTTATTACATTTTTGGAAGCACTTTATGAGCTGCCAAATGGGGTTTTAATGCTGAAGCCCGAATTAATCAATTTCAATTTTAAAACAACAATGCCGTGGTTAAAGGTGGGATTAGTGAGTAAAATAAAAATTGAAAACAAATATTTTATAACAGTGGAGTAGGATTTTGATAAATTTGTAGTTTTAAAACTTTTTTAAACAGACCTAATTATGCAATATTTAAATATAACAATAATTGGAGACTGAAAAATATTAACATGTTATATAAAATGTTAAATTTATGCGCCTCTTGTTCTATTTCTAAGCACTATATATTAATAATCTTAAATGTATTCCATAATTAGATATTACTATATAAAATATTACGGTTTCTTAGGTTGAACTCCGCCCCTCAACAGCAGTTCGATTCAATCAAAATCACTCCTTGTAAGCTATTTCACTTAGCTTCATTCCACTGTAAAGCGGCATCTGGTCTTCTGGCATAAGGTGCTTATATCGAAATTGCTTTTCTGTGTATGTGAGCTCGTGCACACAGGAATATCGCTCAGCCGCCCTGTGTGCGCTTGACTGCTGACTCGCTTGAAATATTCGCAGAATTTCTTTTATTGCAATAGTCCACTGGTAGTCCACGTTTTTTCACCCACTTTCTCACCCTTTTCCCTTAGTCTGCTCCTGGCCTTTCCTTGTTGGCTCCCCACTCCTATGGCTGTTGTTGTGGACACACGTGTTGCCTACTTTTCCTTATTGGCATACAATTGCTTGTAAATTCTCCACACTGAAATCAGTGCTTGTACTTGATTTTTTTTCTTGTTGTCCTGGAAATTGCAATCAACTGTCAGGGGGTGGTGAGGGGCTTGAAAGGAATGGGAGAGGGAGGCAGACCAAGGGTATGTGGCAGCCATAACAGCCAGGCAGAAATGCGTTTTGACCGTAGAATTTGTAATTTGCAATTTTCCATCTGCCTGAACCTTGGGTCTCCATTTCCTTCTCCAGCTCGGTCTCTCCATCTCGGCCTTCTGATCCATGGCTCAGTCCCTTCGGCTTATTAGTTGCATAACTGGTGCCCGTCCAGGTGACATACATTTGGACTGCATTGTTAGCCGGCTTTCATTTTGCCACCAAAAGGCATTCAAATGGCAAATGTTGCACAATTTGGAGCCAGTTAATTGCATGTTTGTCCATAAATTTGGGAATATTATTGAGAAATAGAAACCGAAACCGAAATTGGGTCCGGCTCTGCTCAAGCGAGCCCTTTTGTAAGCTGCTCTCCTGTTTGTTTGGGAAAATTGCAATCAGAAAATTAATGCAAGTAGAAAATTAACTTTTCACTTGCTTGAAGGACACAGGTATTCTCTCGATTTTATGGACCATGCCTGGAGAACCACTCTCTTTATGAAACATAAAGTAGACTTTGTTCTGGTTTAAGAATTTAATTGCCCTTCGAAAGAGAAGTTAATGAAAATACAGCAAGATAATATGCAGTATATAGTGCCACAATTGTAAGTATATTTAATCATTTTAATGGACTTGTCAGAATTATAATGATCAAAAGCTATATTTCGTTCACTTTCCTTTATAAAAATTCCCATTGATAATTGTCGGAATCAGGTGCGCCTTCTCTGAAAATGCTTCATGGTATTTTCGGAAATTAATTTACTGCTTATTCAGCTTACACCGCCTTTCAAATGCGGCATCTGCCTCGTCCTCCTCCTCTTGATGCGGTCACAGGACACTTTTTTGTATGCCAAGCAGAATGCCTTTTGCAAAGTTTATTTACGGCACACAGGAAATTCGATTTAAATTGTAAACAAGCCCAGTCAGGCAAGTCATGAGCACGGCACACAGACACACAGTTCCTGCAGCTCCTTGGACCGAGGCCCCGAAAGGACACAAACACACCACAGCAGAGAATGCAAATCCTGCTGCAGGACGACTGCTTAAAGCACTCGGCTTTAAGTGGTGTATATCCTGCATCCTGTGCTGGGTAATGTCCCCCCGGAATGCGAAAAAGCGAGACATGCAACATGGATAAAAGCAACACCAATTACAAAGCTAGGTGTGAACTGCCGGAGAGGCGGGAGAAGCCGACATCCTGATTGCAAATTTTTCTATTCCTTGTGAGATAAGCTGCGGCAGAGAAATATTTACTTAGGGGAAAGTGGATGAGACAGGGATAATAGGTTAATAACTTATCACTTGAAGTGGGCTTATAGCATAATTTGCAAACTTAAAAAATTACAAATAATTATTATTTAATTTGAAATTAAAATGTGAAAGGCAGTTCATTTTTTTGAGTGCTCTGACTTAGCCACTAGTTGCAACGGATGCCACACATAAAGCATAAAGGATACGCGCTTAGCTACTCTCCGTCGCGTTGCTGTCTCCGGATCCTTGGGCTACTCCCTTCTGCGCCTCCTTGATTCCGCACATTTTATCTCTTCCTTATGCCGTGCTCATCTCCTTCGCTGCCATTGTGCCCGGCTCCTGGCTTTGTCGTTTTATTGCCGGTTTTCCGCGTCGCCCTCGTCGCCTAATGACCTTTCCACGGCCTGGCCTGGCCCACAGAAGGGCTAAGAGCCGAGAGCCAGGAGCTAAGAGCCCTCTGAGCGGGTGATTACTGGAAGGGAGCCGGCAAAATCTATTAACACTGCATGCCGCCTCGACATATTTGCCAGAGTCTCTGAGGTTTCGCCGGAGCGCTCAGTAGCCGGGACGCGCCGGCGGAAAGAAATGCGAAAAACGCGTTACGGCGCATCATTATCATTCTGTCGTTAATTACATTTTTCAGCGCTTAAGTGATTTATTCCGCAATTTTATCGTTTTCTAATTTTTTCTATTGAGCTCCCCGCATTTAATGAGTTTGGCCTGGCGCGTAAATAAATGCGAAAGGGAGGAAATGGCTCCCATAAGTAATGCTTCCCCGGAGCTTCCCCAGAGAGGTTAGATATGGGGCAGGATATATGGTACGGGGTCGTGCGTGAATCTGTTAAGACGATAATTAAGCACTTGCTTTGTCTGCCGATGATGTGCTTGAATTATTAATGGCACGGCACAGGATATTTTCTGCGAAAAATCTGTCATGCCATGCAAAATTAATTAAACGAAACAACAGGATGTAGCATTTCCCTTTGGACAAACTTAGTTCCCGGAATTATTTGACTTTGTGTAGATTCGTTTTCATCTTGGCACGTGTTCCCCTAGGAGGTTTCATTCGATTACCGGCTTACCGCAATGGTTAGTTAAGCTTCCGACTATGTTTCGCTCCTTTTAAACTGAATAGTTTAGTCTGCAGTATGCGGGGTAGCTGGTTATCCTGCAGAATATCAATTGATTAGAACGCAATGATGCTAAGAGAGTGCAGCCCACTTCAAGACCAGAAACCGATTTCGAATCTATTTTATTTTACTCGACGACTTTCCCTGCCTGGAGCACTTTAAAATAGATTTGTTTAGCGACACGAGCAGTCAAAATAGAGTTTTTACACTAAAAAGAAAGAATAACTGATTTAAAATACTTAATATGTCTGCAAGTATTCCTGTAGTCCAATAATAACAAAGGAATTCTTGTAATCGATATACTATCCTAAACTTAAATATGTTATATATATAACAGCAAATAATAAAAAAATCAACTAGAATCTGTCACCATATTTTTGCAAATCGATAAAAATAGAAAGCACTTATCTGTTTTCTACAAATCAGTTCTGAAAAGTTTGCAAACTTTGCTCTGCAATTTTTTCACAGTGTACAATGAGAAGCAAGTTCAGTTCACTAAAAAAATATTTTCCCGGCACAACGATTCCAATTTGATGGTCTCCGCCACTCAATGCTGAAGCTGTCAGAGAAGCTCGCCCCTCCTTGCCACTCGAGTTGCATTCTGCAGAAGTGGAAACTGTCAGAGCTAAATTAATAAAAACTCTTGTTAACATTCGGTTCTAACAAATCTCCCCTCTTTATCTCGTTTATTTGCAGAATCTGAAGAATCAAATTATGACAACCAATGTCTGGGTGGAGCAGGTAAGCTACACGTAGAATATGAAGAAATAAAACCAAACGCCGCATATATAGCATGATCCAAATATATATTTCTGCCGCTTGCTCAACTGTGAGTTGGCTTCCGAGCAACATGAATTCGCCATTTGCATGCCTCGCTGGCGACGAATGCAAAATAATTTGTGCCAGCCAATTTCGACGCGCTCGCATTATGCCAAACTTCTAACTTGGCCAAGTGGCCGGGATCTGGCGCTGGCCGGGAGTCCCAGTTCCTGCCGCCTGGTCGCCACTCTACATGTCCATTGGCTTTGCACTAATGCGGCCAGCAGCAGCAGCAGTTGGCTAAAATAAAAAAACTGAATAAAAACGGCACAAGAGGAATATCAATTGGTCCGAAATCCGACTTTTATCCCAGCTGCTTTTAACGGCAGCGGGCGGGGCTGGGGCGTGGGGACTTTAAAGTTTTCCGGTTTTGCATAAAACATGCACAGCAAATGCCTCGCACACAAATTGCAGTCAATAGTGCGCGGAGCTTAGCCAAAGTATTTGGTTTGACAATTCACTAAAACCGAAAACACTAACAAAGGCGGAATTCCAAATTATATATTAATTATGCATTCACCGAGCAATTTGCCATTGTGTGGCCCGCTGCTGGATGGGTGTTTGTTTTAGCCAAATGCAATGGCCGTTTATGCCTTATTATGGGCGGAAACATGGCGTTTTGTGTTCCTCGTTGTAGTTTCAGCTGGAAAAACAAAGGCTACAAAAATGTATAAATTTATTTCAGTGGTAATTCATTTAGAAATGTAGATATTATTTTTAGATAAATTGTTTTTGACAGTTGTTGTTTAAATTGAAATCATGAGTTATGCCCTTCTTTGTTATAAAATAAATTTAAATGGTTATCTTTAATGGAAACGAACATGAACGATTATTGCTGCACTTTTAAAGACTTAAGAGATTAAAAAAAATATAACATTTTAGGGAAAGAAATCAGGAAAAGGTTTAAATATTTATAGGAATATATATTATGGAGCATATGTCAGGATGCCAAGACAATCTATGGGGTTCGGGTTCCTGAAAACTGTGATATTAGCCATTTATTGTATAATTGTTAAGCTTTAAAATGCGTGGCATGCCACTCCAATCTCTTAAATAGGCGGCAGTCTGTCAATAAAGCCCCAAACGCTTGCGCACGTAGCCGCATAAATGTGCCAGCTCGGGCGTATTTGACCAACATGCAGATGCATTCAAGCAGATAGCCTGGGCAACCGCAATTAAATGTGCAATATATTCCGGACTGAACTGCTGATTTTAGCCCCAAACAATTTGGCCTCTCATAAACATCGATTCCTGATTTGCTTCACTTAATTCAATTAATTTATGCCCGCCTGCATGCCCCGTGTTTGTAGTCGGTTTGGCAGCCAATTAATCGCAGACACTTGAGAGATGAGTAAGAAATGTGGGTTTTTATTTTTTTCTAGGCAAAGCCATTTAATTTTTGACATAAAAACACAGCGTTTTTTGCCGATAATTGCTGGAACGCGTGTAATCACAATTGTTAAGCGATTTCGTGTGTAAGTCGGATCAATATTAAACCGGTTGGGGAGCCCGCTTCTCAATTATATTTGCAATTATCGATGAATTTCATGCTTGGTCAGCACGCGAGCGTGGCTACCACCAGGAACCTCATCCTCATATACTCCCTTAATCCCTCAGCGTGATGGCTCCCACTTGGCTGGGCCATATAAATACATACTGGAAAAGTGGCAATCAACATAATTACAGTAATATGTAGAGGCGATAAAAAAACAAGTCTGAGTACGGTACAAATATGTAACGACTAAGGGATACCTCATTTATATAATTAAAATTCGTATTACCTTTTTATGAGATTGCTTTTACTCGATTTAAATTGAAATAAATTTAATAGAGCCTTCAAACCCAATTTTTTACATGGCTTATTTATATATTGTTGCAGTTATAGTAAACATTTTATGAGAAATATGCAAATTCGATGATTAAATAAATAAATAATAAATAATAAACAAATAATCAAAAGAACTCATATTGTGTAATTAATTGTAATCCTACTTTGTACATAAACTAATACACCCTCCCAGCCAAAGGAAACCAAGTAATTGAACTACAATGCCCAACATTGAAGCACAATTGCATTATGAAAATGTAATTTAATGCCAACAGCTTAGCGACCAATGAATTAATGCATAATTAATGAAATTGAAATTGCAGCAATACGAGAGTTAAACGCCATGAACCACAAAATGAAATATTTATAGATATATATCAGGCCCTGAATTGCACTGTTTGTGCACGCATTTTTCTAATTTTTTACTTTTCGTTCTATTCTCTCTGTTATTCATGGCAATCAAAGGCATAAATAATTGCCCGCTGCCATTTGCATATCTGTATTTTCTGTTGTTGTGTTATTTCTGCCCGATACATTTCACAATTGTGGATTTTGCAATTTCAGGAATGGAACGACTATAAATTGAAGTGGAATCCCGATGATTACGGCGGCGTGGACACTTTGCACGTGCCCTCCGAGCATATATGGCTGCCGGATATCGTGCTCTATAACAAGTAAGTGCCAAACTAATATTCGCCCAGGCCCCAGGCTCCAGGCTCCAGGCAGCAAATCTGAATCCGATTCCTATTTCGAGCTCAAGTTCCGCCCTGGAGCCGCTTTGCCATTTGCATAATTGCCCAGAATGGGCGGCGGTATAAATCAAAGCCAAACTGTTTCAGCGCTAGGCCATTTATCAGGCGATGATTAACGTATTTTTATTTCAATGTAACTTGAGCGTTGCGGTTGCCTTTCGGGATCCATAGCCCCAGCCACTGAGCCCGGCCGGCCTAAGTGTGTCCGTGGTGGAGGCTGGTAGGTCCCTGCCCCGACTCGAAGTCCACTGTTCTCAAATTGAACGCTTTCTTTGGCCACTCTTGGTATAATTATTATAATTTGCCTTGTGTCCTATTTGCTTGGAGTAGTGCCAATTAGGAGACAGGACTAAGCAGTAAACACAGAGACAGTTGGATATATCGTCATGCTTAGAAACACTGGAAATTATAACTAACTAACTATGCAGTTATTTAATTTTGAGAGATTTATAAATATATAAACCAAAATAAAAATATAAACTAAATAGTTTGGGCTATGTTAGTCGTAAAAATATATCAAGGTGTTGTTGCTTAAATTAAATAATAAAATATCCCAATCGTATCCCTAAAATAAAGTGAAAACAATTCGAGAAGTGTAAAATATCCGGAGAGCAAATTAAATAACCCCTAAACATTCAGCTTAGATTCTCGCTTTTATTTCCCAATTTATTTCGCATTTCTTTCCAACATTTCCTGGCCACGGTCCGCCTTCAGCTCGGTTTCCCAGACACTTGACTTGACTTTGTCGATTTGGCAGCCGGCGAGCGGGCAGAGGACCCAGAACCAGGACATCGGTCAGGATATCTCGGCCATAGCTGCTGCTGTTGTTGGCGCTGCTGCTTTGGCAGATCGGCTTACGCGCTTTATGGACCCTTTATATGTTTCCAGGGGCGGTGGCAACGGGGCGAATACGTACTTTTTTACTCAGCTGCCTTGGCTAAGGCAACTATACGCATAGCGTAGCATACTTTCGGGGTGTTTCGCTGGCAGTGTCATAAAAAGTCGTAATTTATTGCTTGGAAAAAGCTTAAATTTCATTTGCCAGCAACGACGACAAAAGCATTGTCGTTGTAGCTGTGAGTGGAAGTAACTATGGCGACATATACTCTGAGAAATAATTCTTGATTTGCGAAAGATTAGAGATATGTCTAAGAATTCATCTTCGTATTCTTTGAAGCTTTGGAAAAATTTAAATTCACTAAGTATTTTTTAATTCTTTTTCGCTAAAAATAAATAAATTTGTTCTATAATACGGGACCTATTTTCTCAGTGTACCCTCACAGAGTGTTACTTGAACGCCATGGGTGTTATATGGCCGGCTTTGGTCGTTGAGACATTTTTTAAACTGCAAACTGCGGCTCGCTTTGTTGCCGCATAAAATTGAACTTGAAGTGTCCTTTGTGTCCACGGCGTAGACTTAATTGTGTTTCGTGTTTTGCTTTCCGGCCAGCCAATCCAAACGGCGAAATGGCCCGGCCTAAAGTCCATTTAATTTAGTGGCAAGTTGAGGTGATGGCTTACGGGTCTTTTTATGGGCATCGCTAGCCAGTATTCGAGCGTAGAATCTCGGCTGAAATCTGTGCCAAATTCATAAAAATTAAATGAACGATAGTCGAATATTTATCTTGTCGGCTTTTAATGTTGCCACAAGGATAATAAACGTAAGTCCAGCGTCAATATCAATATCCTTGCTGCTGCTGCTGCGGCCTGAGCTCTTAGTTTGATTTGTTTGCTCTCGCCGAGGAAAAGCCTTCGATCCTTGAAGCTAACAAGCGGCCAGGAAAATATATGCAGAAATTAAGCGCCGAGAATTCCTGTGCGAAAAAAGAGCGGCTCACGTCGGGGAAAAAGGCACCTCCCTCGTTTGTTGTAATTTTAAATGCAAATACATGTGCAGTCGGAGGAAAAGCGCGTTTATTGTCGCACACACACACACAACGCAAACGCACATTACATTCGCAACAAGGACGATGGCAATTTATTTTACGATGCAACTTTTTGTGCTGCGTAGAGAGGGGCATCCCCGACGCAGCCGCGCCCCATTTGTATGCAATGAAAAATGTTTAATTGTCTGCTAAACGCGCAATGGCAGCAAAATAAATAGTTTGGCCGGGCTCTGACTGTGGTCCTGCCTCTGTTTCTGCCTCTGGCGCTGGCTCTGGCTCTGGCCCCTTTTGTAAATGGCCCAAATTTGTTCCAGCACACATACCACCACAAATACCTGCGTGCGTGAGGCACTTAAACCGCACAACTACACACACACACGCACACACGCATTCAGGGCCAAAATGCCGGGCCACAAAAGAATTTGAAACAAGCGTCAAAAGTTGTTATTTATTGCACGCGGCCCGGCATGTTTTTGTGTTTTGTTCTATGGCCATGCAACAGCAACAGCCAACGGCCAAGAGCCATAAGCCGCAGCGAATTGCAACATTTTTGGCAACATTTTTGCTAATTTTTAATTGCAATTACCTTGTGCATTTGTTTTGCTCTCAACTCGAACGCGGCGAAAGTGGTCTCCCGGGCGCTGGCATAATTATCTGCTGGTCTATGAGCTCATCAAAAGGGCATACACCAAGCGCCAGACGTGACACCCGAAACATTCTCTCTCGGAGCCTCTATAATTTAGTGGGCTCTCCTCCGCCCTCCAAGCCATTCACTCACGACACCCCCGTTGGCCCATTGTTTGTATTTGTGAAAGCCGCTTAATTCCAGCAATTAATTTTCATGTTGATCCAAGAAATTAAAATCGCACTCGACTGACTCGACTCAAGACCCCGACTGGCTTCGGTTTCGGGCCCTTAACCACCGAGCTTATTCTGGCCGCACTTAGTGGTTTATGTGATTGGTTATTATTCTGCTTAGCTGGCATTCCATACGCCTTACATATATTCCGCATATGAGTTTATTTGGGCCTTAAAGCCGAATAATTACTGTTTGTCTTCGTGGATATATGAACCTTGTGTCATCTCAATTACTGTGTATTGTATTTTAACTATTAACAAGTGTTGGAAATATAAAAAATATATATATTTAAGGAAATTAACCAACCAGTTTCTTTGTTAAATAGTTCGAGAATTTTTATTTTTAAGAACGTTTTGAAATATAGGACAAAATGGTGGGAAATCACTTTGATAACATAGAAACCCTTATGCTAAAATTATAAACTATATTGAAGCGAGGTTTTTATTTTCAAATTAATTTATCTAAGAGAATATAATTTTTACGGTTAAATTATATTAATTATTATCTTATTAAATATTATACTGGTTGTAAAAAAGGTAACATTTTACTTATTCACATTATTCTTTTGTCTGACCTTAAACGTCTGACCATCACATCCTAAACAGATTTTAGGACGCACCATATGGGTGGTCTATTGGGCGCGAAAACATAATCCCCGCTAAACCAGCACACACACATACACCCACTGGTGGGTGGTAAAAACGCATTACCATTTTGAGATGCCATATTAGCCGAATGCCATAAATCTCTGCCCAGGCATTAGACCCTCAAGCCCTTGGCCACGTTTGGCATTCCCTCTCCATGCACTCGGTGGCCGGCAGTCGCCATACTATTCCCAAAGTGCTCTGCGTTGCTTTGTTTTCTTTAATTAAATGAATGTTGTTGACAACTTTATTATCAGCTGAACTTTTGCGAGGCCCGGGCCTTCGACCAAGGACCACACCCTCAGCAGCAGCAAGAGCAGGAACCAGAATCAGGAACAGGAGCCACAGCCACTTTAATTCTATTATTGTATGTTGCTAGATGGCCTCGCCCCCGCTCATTGCCACAGCCTTCCGCTCGTATCTATGATTCTTTTTCAACTGCTGTTGGCTTTTAGTTTTTAGCATGAAAGCTGACGACAACTGCGTTGAAATCAAAAGAAACGAAATAAAATTTCATTATCTTTCATTAGATTTATAAAAATAAAAATGGCGTGGACGAGGGGAGCGACGGAGAAAGGACAAAGGCAAAGGGACTGGTACTCCGACTGGGACTGGGACTGGGACTGGGACTGGGCTTGGGCTTGGGCATTGGGAATCGGGAGAGCAGCGGCAACAAAGTCAGCAAAAAGTTTTTCTTGGCCGGCAGCGGGTTGCCAGTCAACTCCCTCGATTCGGTTACGGTACAGTGGACCCCATCAATAATTTAGCATATTTTCTTTGGAAAAGGAAATTCGTGTAGTTTCCTATACTAAATCAATCAGTTCTGGGAAAATAAACTATTACGTATATAAACATTTCAGTATATATTTTAAAAATTAATAAAATATTGCTTCAGTCGGAAGTTACTTTATGTATTCACGTCATTCTTCCTTGAATTTATTTTATATTAAATCAAGGCTCAAATTTTATTATTAATATTTATACATTAAAGATTTATTCTTAAAATAATAGTTAAACTTATTTTTTAATGAAGCTAATACTAATTGATGGATTCATATTTACGTAAACCTCTTTTAAAAAATGCTTTTATTTAATGACCACAATGATCGCCTGTCTTACATTTTTCACACATTTTTCTGACTTTAAAATGAGTTTTATTTATAAAATAATCGTCACCTAATAACCAATTTGGGCCCACTGTGACGTGCTTCGATTTCTGGCCTGAAAACTTTGACTGGGACCAGAGATACAAAGATGGCGCTGTGAGCTCGCTTTGCGGCGCTGAGATTAACGCGCTGATAGACGCGGCAGGCGCCGTCGGCTTGGCCAGGATAACTGCCAGGACGAACAGCGATGACACTCATACGCCGCCTTGTCCGGCGCTTGCTGGTGTGTGTGTGTGTGTGTGTCGCTCTGTGTGTGAATCACCGTTAAGATAATGGCTGCAATTGCGGTGACCCCCAGGCGTGGTTTTGCCTTTTTTTTTCGGCTTCGCCTATAAACTTTTGTTCTCTTTGTTGATTTTCTTTCTCTGTGGCCCCAGACTCCTCGGTGCTCTTTATCTCCATCTCGCTCCTGCGCCCCTCTCCTTCTCTGTGTATGTGTGTGTGGATGTGCCTGTGCATTGCCGACAGCCATTTTAAATGGTTTTTAGCCATTAATGGCTGCCGCCCCGTGGTTGTTGCCGCTTCAGCCACTGCCTCTGCCACTGCCTCTGCCACTGCCACTGCCACTGCTGTTGTTGTAATAACATTTTAAAATGCTTTGCTTTTGGATTTAGATTTAGTGTATGTCTCTGGGCCAGTGGCGATGGCCAGCGGAGCCAAAAAAGGACCTTGCTGCTAATGGACACCGTCCACCACACAGCCCACAGCCACCGATGCTATATGCGCGATATGGAGGCGTGTCCCTTCCCCGGGGAACAGGACCTGTATCCGAAGCCGAATCAGCGCATCAGCGTTCTGCCAAAAAAAAACGAAAAAACAACATTAGCAGCAATTTTTGTAGTCTAAAATGAATTTGTAATTAGAACCTAAAATGTATTTTTAATTAGCTCAGCATTTTCAGTTGATCCTGGCCGGATACACCAAATGGGAGAGAGAGAAGCTTCCAGGAGAACTTAGTAAATGCGAAACATAAAAACCCACTCAGAGCCAGTTGAAAGCTCAATAAAAGTAAATGTCTAAAGCTCTGACAATTAGCAGAGTCTGTGCCATTTAAATTAAAAATAATTATAGAATAAGGAAGAAGATAGATAGATATAAATTATATATTATGTCTTAAATTTATATGAAGCCATTGTGATGTTTTTTTAAATATTTATTCTCATATTCAGATTGAAGTTATTGTTAAGGAATCTCAAAATTTATTTTAAATATTGAAAAACATAAAAAAATCCAAAAATAAATTTTGTTCCATCCTTTTTCCTTAAAGCGCCGATGGCAACTATGAAGTGACAATAATGACAAAAGCCATTCTTCATCACACGGGCAAAGTGGTGTGGAAACCGCCCGCCATTTACAAATCCTTCTGCGAAATTGATGTCGAATACTTTCCGTTCGATGAGCAGACATGTTTCATGAAGTTCGGCTCCTGGACCTACGACGGTTACATGGTAAGTGATTCCATCTGCCATCCGCAACCCTCAATCCCAATCCCAAGCCCAAATCCTGGCCCCGCAACAGCTGGCAACTCTGGCCACGAACAGATTATGTCCCGGGCCATCAATCAAAATCGAAGCATAGTAAGACCCAGAGAGAGGAAAGGCCTCCTCGGTTTTGATTCTGTCTGACTGAGTGCTAATCAAACGTTGCTCTGACTCGATTATAAAAACATTAATTTTGCGAAATATGGGGCCGGGAGTAAACTCCCTGTTAAACGACTATTTAAAAATGTTAAAAAATGGAAGAGCACGCTGGTGTTCTATGATTTACTCAGCCAGATTTTCATGGTTAAATATATGTGCGTTTTTCATTCGAGTTCTGCAGTTAATGTTTACTTTGTTTTTTTGTACACTTGACACGTTTCACTTGCTGTCATGTGATAAATCAACTGGAGTCCCCCCATCTTCCATTTTCCATGCACATCGTGCGTGTGTGTGAGATAACAGCTGGCAGCTGCGTTTAATGAACCAGCCACGCCCATGCCTTTTTGAAAAACTTTTGTGTAGGGACTGTTAACGACGAAAAAACAAAGAAAACGTGAATTTACAGGACATCAGAGGGGCTCGAAGGACCAAATACCTCTTGAATTAGCAAAATATTTTGTTTCTTTTTAATGTTATTAAATTGTTGTTAACTTATTATTAGTTTATAGTGTGGTAGCAGTGGATTTTTGACAGGTATTCAGCTTCAAATTATTGTATCTTTATTAAAGTTTCGAAAAACATCCCTGAATTAGTAAATCAGCTATAATTGTGTCATCTTTTTAATTATAAAATTAAAGTACAACTTCTTTGATTTTATAAAAAAAATCATAAGCTTTAAACTTCCTCTTAAAATAAAAAATAAGCTTCCAAAACCCTACTTTCAAGGGTATTTGGCAAAATATTTTTGGGGCGGCACAACTGTTGCGCTGCTGGAAGGCGGCCCAGCACTTCTTTCCCGTTGTTGTTGTGTTCATTATGAGCAGCAACAAAAAATAAAAAAACGGAAGCATTGGGGGCCGAGGCGAAATCGAAAAATGACAGCACATTATTCTACATATAAATTTTCGTTTGCTTCCCTTTTACGCATCACAAATTTCGAGCATGCTTCATTGACTTTCGACTTCCTCACAACTCGTATGGGGGATACGGAATTGTGAATTGGCTTCTGGGCATTTTACAGTGTCAGCGCAAATGCAGGACGAGGTATTAATGACAGCTGTCCCTCGGCCGACCGAGAGGTTTATAGATCCCAAAGTTTTTTTTTTATTCAGTTTGTCAAGTTCACAACAAAGGAAGGAATTCTGAATCCTGGCAAAGAATAGGCAAGTGAATGAATGCTGGTTAGTTGTTAGGCTGGCAAATCCTTGAACTATTTGAAAGTTTCCTTGACAAACTTTCCTGGAGTAACAAATAAGGAGTTGAGAATAGTTTGCCTAAATATGATTGCTTGGCAGCAGAAGTTTTGATGGTTAGACTTATGCAAGTGCTTCAATTATTTTGTGAGAGATGTAGTAATTACATTAAGTTTCAGCTTTCAAAGATAAACCTTTTCTACGTTTCTAAGAGTATTGGGAAATATGTGCTTAAGTGCCACTTGGGTACAATATGCTTTATTGTTAATAATTGAAATACTGAAATCGCTTACAAAGACACTCCACTTCATCAGCAACAACAACTGATAAATGAGCAACAGACAACAATTGGCAAATCAAGACAAATGGAAATGAAATAAAGGTTACAAGCGTAAATGTCATTTGCGTCGCGGCCGGCACGTGAGTCAAACTTATCTCAATTCCTGCCATCAGTCGCTGAGTTAGGATCCGGAAGAGGAATAGGAACCATTCACTGAGATTCCCTCCCTCGCTCTCTGTGGGCAATTCGCTGTGCAATTGACGATTGTCAAAAATTTGTCAGAAAGTACGTTTTTCCATCACCTTTGATTTTCCCCAGCTGGCAAGGCAGCTTCGGGAAACACTTGGGGCGAATGGTGTCGAGGGAGCCTTGGGGAAATGGCGCCAACAAATCAACATAAATAGATGTATGATTGGCTCGAGTTCGTGTCGGGGCGAACAGGTGCAGCAGTTGCCAAAGTTGCCGAGCATAAATCAGCAAGTTTAAAGCAAAAGCAGCAGGTGCCAGCTTCTAATATTGATTATCCTACTCTTTGATCTGAAGGCAATCCCTAGATACACATTGTTAAAAGATATATATAAGAACCAAAATTTCCCTTGGCTTTATTTGACTTATATATTAAAAAATATTGACTAAAATTCCCAATTCCTAAAATCAAATACCAAATATAGAACCTTATGTTTAACAAATATTTACGCTTTCTTTAATCAGTGATAAATAGGAAAAAATTAAGAAAAAATTCAACATTTTCTAGGTGGACTTGAGGCACTTGAAGCAGACCGCCGACTCGGACAACATCGAGGTGGGCATAGACCTGCAGGACTACTACATCTCCGTCGAGTGGGACATCATGCGGGTGCCGGCTGTCCGCAACGAGAAGTTCTATAGCTGCTGCGAGGAACCCTACCTGGACATCGTGTTCAACCTGACGCTGCGCCGGAAGACGCTCTTTTACACAGTCAACCTGATCATTCCCTGTGTGGGCATCTCGTTCCTCTCGGTGCTGGTCTTCTATCTGCCCAGTGACTCCGGCGAGAAGATCTCGCTCTGTATCAGCATCCTGCTCTCGCTCACTGTGTTCTTCTTGCTGCTGGCGGAGATCATTCCGCCGACCTCGCTGACGGTCCCGCTGCTCGGAAAGTATCTGCTCTTCACCATGATGCTGGTCACGCTCTCCGTCGTGGTAACCATCGCCGTGCTCAATGTGAACTTTAGGTGGAGTCCCTTAACTTGAATTTTAGTTTTAGATTTTCTAAATTTCCTACTCTCCTTTTAGATCACCTGTCACGCATCGCATGGCGCCGTGGGTGCAGCGCCTCTTCATCCAGATCCTGCCCAAGCTGCTCTGCATCGAGCGGCCCAAGAAGGAGGAGCCCGAGGAGGACCAGCCGCCCGAGGTGCTCACCGATGTCTATCACCTGCCGCCGGATGTGGACAAGTTTGTCAACTACGACTCGAAGCGCTTCAGCGGCGACTACGGCATTCCAGGTACGTGGATACTCTGGTATCCTAAGCTCCCTAACAATGGTATAACTCCCGGTGGGAGCTTTGGGAGGCAATCCCACGGAAAACAGGCAAAAGTTTTCCATTATTTTCCCGCTCTGCTTGAGGCAAACTTTCCGTGTAGAACTTTGCTGCTTGGGCTTCTTGTGCGGCTTCTTATTCTGCGCTGCAGTTGCGAAATTTATGAATGTTTTCAACTGGCTTTAGTGGGCACATTACGGAGGACGGCAGCGAGCAACGTGCAACGTGAAAGTTGCAACTTGCCAGTTTATATTCCATTTTAAATATGCACAACAACATTGAAATTATATGCATTCATACACACCACTCTATAATGATGCCGAGAGCGGGCAAGGGCGCAGGCGAAATAATTTATGACAATTAACAAGTGCAACTGCAAGGACGCTGGCAAAATGGAAAGTTTCGGCCGCGTTTCGTAAGGGAAAGGGGGCCTCGTATTATTTTCTCACTGCCTGAGAGCATTTAGATGAGGCATTAAAGTTAAGCTAAAAGTTGCGGTCAGAATTGCTTTGTTCTTTTTGGCTGGCTAATAAACTTCCTGCTAGTTCATATTACAATCAATTGGGGACGTATACGTAATATTACGTATACGAGATGATGACCAACCCAGCTCCAATCAAAGGGAGCAATTAAGAGTTATGAAACTCATACGACTAGTTGACAAATTGAGTTAAAACTACAACCACAGGACCAACTTCAAGGCAACACTAACTACATATTAATCTCGCGGTTTAAGAATTTAATAATTTCTCCATTCAAGTGGCTTTCCCAGCGCGCGATACAAAGGGGAAAAAGGGAAAACGGCAAGAGAAAGGAGCTGAAACTTAGCAATGGCCATGCGAAATAAATGGAAAACAGAATGCAGAAAACTATTTATTGAGTTTCCTTCTGCTTCTGTTGGGCCGAGCCGGGCTCGAGGTTGAGAGTCCTTTGTCCACTCACTTCCTTCGGGGACATTGTGCCAAGGAGAATTGCGCCAAAGACAAAGCAGAAAAGTTGCAAATTGCATTTACAACTTTATTTGCCTAATGCTGTTAATGCCGATTCAAGGCGGAAAAAAATCATCACAAAAAGTGGCCATTTTTTTAGTTCTTATATGTAATTACAGGTGAAATTTTGAAATTTATTTTTTATTAATTTAAATTAATAATTATTTAAATTAAATAAATAATTTTTATCAATATTTTTCACAAGAACCTCTCTTGTTTTTTTACTTTTCGCAGCACTCCCCGCCTCGCACCGCTTCGACTTGGCCGCGGCGGGCGGCATCAGCGCCCACTGCTTTGGCGAGCCGCCGCTACCCTCCTCACTGCCACTTCCGGGTGCCGATGACGACCTGTTCAGCCCCTCGGGCCTCAATGGGGACATCAGTCCCGGCTGCTGTCCAGCCGCTGCAGCAGCCGCTGCGGCCGCCGCCGCCGCCGATCTCAGTCCCACGTTCGAGAAGCCCTACGCCCGTGAGATGGAGAAGACCATCGAGGGATCGCGCTTTATAGCGCAGCACGTTAAGAATAAGGATAAGTTTGAGAGCGTGAGTATCTGAGTTTTTATATTTAAATAGTTTCCAACAAACCTCAACAGTCAATAGGGAATTCAAAGAAATGAATATTTCCTTTCCGATTTTGTAGAAACTAACAATGTTCACCATTCTATTCGAGTTTGAACAGCGAATCGAAATTGGAATTGTTGCCATGCCATGCTGTAATTAATTTTCCAATACAGAGAGCGAAATGTAATAATCCACGGCCACACCTCCACCTCCACCCTCGCTTTGTTTCCGCGAAACGCAGTGAATCCTATTGCCAATCTGCAATCATTGTACGGCAGTGGCAGTTGGAACAGGCAGACCAGACCAGACCAGACTGGAATAGAGCTAACCAAGCCAAACCAGACCAGGCCAGCATGTCTGGCTATGTGTTTATGTCTGCTCCTGATAACCCGCATTAGCTGCAGTCCACCGAAGCCCTACAAACGAAAAAAAATAAAAGAAAAAATACCCCAACCAGAATCGGTGCCGCAGGATGATTCTGTGTCGATGGGAGGCGAGATTTTCGGATCGCGGTGGTGCTTCTCGAACTGGTGGGTCTGACGGCGCAAAGTGAAGGGCAATCGGTCTGTCGCCACCGTTGGAGTTGAGTGATTGAGTTGTTTGTGCGCAAATAGGAGAAGTTTGCAACATGCGGTTGCAGCAGTGCAGCAGTTTGCCATTTGATGGTGAATTTGCCGTATGTACGATTGTGTGTACTTCGAGTTCAGTCTGTGTGTGTGGGTAGGACCAAGTCCTGGCATCGAACTGAAATCGATGTGTGCTCTGGAACATTTCAATCGAAGTGAACCGCAAATCTGGATTAGATTTGCCAAAGCCATTTTATTAGTTTTCAAATGGCAAAATGATTAATGAAGATAGTCGTAAAGGAAAATTAGTGACTGAAGCCAAAGAGGGAATCAATCATACATATTTAAAAGTTTGACATGCTATTAAATTATTAGGATTTTAGTTTATTTTAAATCCTACCTCACCTATTGATTTTACTCCTCATATCCTTGCAGGTGGAAGAGGACTGGAAGTACGTTGCCATGGTATTGGATCGTATGTTTCTGTGGATCTTCGCGATCGCTTGCGTGGTCGGCACAGCGCTGATTATCCTGCAGGCGCCCAGCCTGTACGACCAGTCGCAGCCGATCGACATACTCTACTCGAAGATTGCCAAGAAGAAGGTCGAGCTGCTCATGATGGGCAGCGACAACACCTTATAGCGACCACTTGGGTTCGCGGCGGGCTGGTGGAATCTAATCATCAGCTCGCTGCGGACCCTGTTCGCCGCTCGCGACGATGATCGTGGATAATATACGATGAGCCACACCATGAGCATTTCCTCGGCGTTGTCCAACACCAACATCAGCAGCATCAGCAGCAGCAACAGCAGTGACAGTGGCAGTGTCATTGCCAGTGTTGTAGGCCACCTGGTGGACAGTGTTGGCAGAGTCAACGAAACGGAAGCATCATGGAGCCCATCGTAAGGAACCGCGAGGCGAGTGAAGCGAACATTGCGAAATGAATTGAAATTAATATACAATCGAAGGCGGAAGAGAGGAGGGCAAGTTTTTGGAGCAGTTGATCAAAATATGTATGTAATGTAATTCGAGGGTGTTGTAGTGTTGATTAACCGTGAAAACCGTGCTGGAAAGCGACGTAAGCCAGAAGATCGAGGCTTAGTTTGTAAGTTTTTTGATGTACTTGATGTATGATTCGAGATTCGAGTGGTTCCGGGCATGTATCCCAAAAAGATAGCCCGCCCGGGGCCAGTGTTGTAAAAAGCGTACGGAGTTTTGTAAGTTATATTGTATTTTTGAGCGCCAAAAAGTTCCTTGTTACATCTTTTAGTTTTAAAGTTCCACACAACACACACACACACGAGAAAAACCACAAAAAAAAAAAACCAAAACAAAGAGAAAAACAAATGAAAATGTTTTAAAATTGCATTTTAAATTTAAATCCGACTGTATGTGTTCAGTGCGTATGTGTGGCTGCTTGTGCGGATGAGAGAGTGTGCGTGGTAAAATATACATATGGAAATGAAAATCAATTTTAATTGTTTATTTATTTGTGCATATTTTTCACAATATTTTTAGCAGGGCAACTAACAGACAGACAGTAAAAAACACAGAGAAACTGTGCTGGAAAAAATTACAATTGCATAAAATTCGAAACTATTTTTAGCATAAATAAGTAAAATAAATACGGTAAAGAAAGGTACATTAAATTAGCCAGTAAGTCGTAACTAATCGTAGATAAGCGAATCTAGTATTGAATTAAATTTAATATTAACAAAACGAGGCCCGACAGCTTGCTGCAAGGCAACTAGGCTCGTAGGAAGCGCGAAATTCTGAAATAAATTTAGTTAAATGTTGATAGCGAGTCGTCGTCACATTTTTAAGGCCACATATTTTTACTAACACCTACACAGGCAACGGCAAAACACACCCCAAACACACACACATAACTATATTATATCGAGCAAGCATACATATAATATACATAGAGTACGTATTTATAGGACTGCAGATAGCCAAATCACATAACAACAACAGCAACAGCCGACACACAAAACAATTTCAATTAAAAACACACGAACGCAAACAGATAAGCAAAACAGACAGAAAAAGCAAGTAACAATAACTAAAGCCAATTGGAATTTGCGAGCACTGTGTTTGTACACTTTTAAGCAATTTTAATCAATTAAATTATTGCGTATAATGCGAATTTCATTTTCACTGAGCTCGGTTCGCCTCCATGGGATTTTGATTGTTTTCTTTAGTCACTCCCCCTGTTTATTTAGCACTGGCTCACTCTCTCTCTCAGCATAGTTTGGTGCACTCATTATGCATTCATCAGAGCATGCGGAGCGTTCAGAGGAACCTTTGGCAAGTTCAATTTAAAATAAAACTTTTTAATTACTTTCAACGAGCCACGCGAGTGCTGTTTCGTGTTCTGGGCTGTGGGTTCTGGATTCCCGTTTCTGGTTTCAGTATTTCTGAATCCCTGCCCATTCCAATAGCCTCAGTCGGGTTCCGCCCAGAAAAACACCTTCAATTTAAATGCCAAAGCTAACGGAACTTGCCACAAGGCCCCCGTCTCGCACTCATTTTTACTTTTTGCATTTTTAATTGATTTTCGCAAAAGTTTTTGCCACTAGAGCAGCAAGAACAGTAAACATTAAGCAAACGCGAAAGCCGCCGCCGGATTTTTGCCCCGAAGAGTGTGCGAAAGAGGCGTGGCAGCGCCGCAAGGCATGCAACAAATTAAGTGTGGAATGCAATTTGCCATTGCGAGTGTGTGTGTGTCTGCATGTGCACCCGGGTATGTGTGAATAACTAATAAAAAGCGAAGAGAAAGCAAGAACGCACACTTTTCGAAATCAGAACAATGTTAATAACAATTTTAAAAATCTGTTGTCCCATAACTATGCTTTATCTTGTTATGGAAACTTTTTAACTTGTTTAACATGTTTAAAAGGTTTTACACTTAATTTAACATAATTTTGGTGTTCATGACATGTTCTTCACTCTTAAGTCTTTTTAATAAAATGAAAAAACCAAAGGTTTATTAGCTCAATTTAATTTTTTATTGGCTTTTGGTCGATAAATATATACTAAATTTTATTATTGCCAAAGAAAATGGGAATTAAGCTCGTAAATAATTCCCCATTTTTCCCTGTACACCAAAACTTGCCAGGCATAAGTTAAATCTGCAAAAACTATTAGCCAAGAATGCCGCGACAATGACAACGGCAAGTCGCCTGCGTGCTGCGTGTTGCTCATTGTTGCCGGCAGCCTGCCTGAGTGTTGCCGCTGCTGCTGCTACGGGCATTGTGCGTGCTAGACGGCACAAGTTTAATTAAAATTCCTAATCGAAAATATTCAACATTTGTGAATGTGAATTAATTAAAATAGTTTTCCAAGCCAACGATTGTGGCACACTGAGCCCGAGGAGAAAGTGCAGTTTTCAAGGAGAGCGAGCGCAGAGAGAGGGGCTGCCAGTATATTATATTTTCTATTTGTTCTGGCTGAAGGACTCGCACCCTGGAGAATTTGTCGTCAGACTTAAAGCCACAATTGACTGAGTCACAAAATATTTGTCTTTTGTTTTGCATTGTTCATAAAATCCTTTTTTATTTTAGTTATTATAAATAAACAAAACAAAACACTTCACACAAACACACGATAGCGATAAAAAAAAAGTGGAAAATTTAACAGGAAAATCTAAATAGCGAATGCCATTTTGGGTGTATTAAAATGTAAAGTGCATAAAAATCAACAGTTAACATTTTTTAAATATTTAGCTATTAAACTAAACTAAATATATGTATAATCGTTATAAACTAAACGACGGAATATCATAAATCAAGTAATTAAATAAAACGCGAGAACTAAATTTAAACTTAAACGACAAAATAAACGACGAAAAGAATGACACACAATACCCGTACACACAGTACACACACACACCGGCAGATACCAATTATAATTGTGCATCAACTATTGAAAGTATTAAACTGAGCTTATAAAATTTTAAAAATTACACACACATAAATTTGCTAAACCGAAATAGGGGAAAAGAGCGAAAACTATTTGATAAAATTCTCGACTTCCGTTTTGAAAAGCGTATAATAAAAAGTCTGAAAACAAAATGCAATATAAATATATACATGCGAAGGAAGTATGAATATATATATCCATAGGAAATGGACACGACACATGACACCTTTTAAAATGCAAAAACCGAATAACCACTAACACAAGCCAGCGTTAAAAAATAGGTACACAAAAAATGAAAGCCAGGAAATAACAAGCCCGCAATCAAAACAGTTTAGATCGCACATTCAACCCGAAAAAAACCTAAAACGGAAATATGAAATATACTTTGTGAAATAATGACAGTTATCGGTTCCGTTGAGGTCTTCAGAAAGCCTAAAACTCAAATAATGGAGTTAATATACGCCTTTTTTGGTGCCACCTGTACATATTTATATATATTTAAATTTGCATTAGCTTTAAATATTTTTAATTTATTAAAGAATCTTCTTAAATAATTTCAATGTGCGAATTCTTAATATTTGAGATTGATATATTATACATTTTGGTTTAGAGCATAGAAATTGTTAAATCAAATTTGTATTATAAGCTTTTTAGTTTACAAATATTGTGTACAGACTACCAGCCTAACAACAAGTCTTTTGTTATAGTTTTAGACAATCAACTATTAAAAAGTATTTAAAAAACAGCAAAGCAAAGCAAAATGAAAACAAAGAACTAATGACAAGTAAATGGCGTAACTTTTCTGTGAATAAAAACAACTAAACGAGTAAAAAAAAAAGCGTAAAAACATTAATGCGTATTTAAGCTTAATGCCACTATGGAAAATCAAAAAAACCAAAAAATTAAACGAGATGCGACGAAGAACAATTAGACAAAAAAACAAATTCATTTCAACCAAAACCATTTTTGTAAATTTTTTCACTTGGGAAATCGACACGCTAAAGCAAAAACGTAATAAATAGAGAAATAAATAAATGGAAAAAATGGAAAAAAAAAAAACACAAAGAGGAACACTCGAGAAAAAACCAAAATCGAATTAACGTCAAATACATAGAAGTGTATATGCTCTCATTGGTTGTGTTTTTAGGTTATAAACAAATAGGTTTGCCTCTGTGTGGGTGTGTGAGCGTGTGGGTGTGTCTGTTAGATGCACACACAAACACACGCACCGCACGGACAAGCAAGCAGACAAACAATCGTTCATTCAATCACTCAATCAGTCGGTCAGTCAGACCCCTAGTTGTACAGTTCATTTCCACATTGATTCATAAATATTACCAACTAAAATTTAATTAAATTTAGCGCACGATTTGTCAGAGAAGACCGTGCATTACTGTATATTATGCTAATAATGTCAAACATTTTCAATTTGCCTTTTAAGCCCATTCTGTTCACGTTTGTCCCCTTTGTTTTTAGCTAAATGTTTAGTATGCTTGATATACAAAAGGAAAAAAAAACAGAAAAACAGAAAACAGAGGGAAGAAAGTAAAATAGGTTAAGTAATCGAGAAGAAACCATGTAATTTAAATACTGCCACAAATAAGACGAAATGAAATGCAAATAGTACATATAAAAAATATACACATACATATATGTATCGAGTACGAGTATTAACGATATACGAACTAGTTAAGAGCAAACAATTTTCGGAGTGTGTCCACGGATGGGGAGAAAATCGGATGGATCTGATATCTGATCGATAGCAGATAGAGCCACTCAAACTAGTCACGTAAGATTCGAACATGATGACCGGGGCTGGAAGTTAACATTGAAGCTAAGGACTAGATAAGATACACCCCTGTACATAGCTAAGGTAGCCACAACAAGACACACACACACAGCAATGCATACGCCACGAGCACACGGTTAAGTCATCAGTTCACCCCTGGACATGTACATGTATATAAGGATATATTGTGAGGCCACCGCCGATCCATCACCGATCAGTCAGCGCAAGCGAAAGAATTTATTTTAAGTACAATTCATTTCACGATTACAGTTACAGCAGACAACGAAACTTAGATAAAGCACCGGAAAAATTAATAGTGACAACCACAGAGCGGATGGCCCTTAGATAGCGTTTCTGGGATAGATTTGAAGGTTTTCTCGGAGGGCTCGCCTTGCCTTCCTTTTCGATAAGAGCAGAGCCGCATTCATTCCAGGCCAAAACGTGTTTCATTTTAGCCAAAAAGAATACAATTTTAGGGCCCCAACCACTAAGCACTACCAGATATCATAATTAGTTAAACGCGAAATAGTTATTAAAAGAAAATAACGTATATTAAAGCAAACAAAGCGAGAGAGAACTAAAGCAAATTAATTACGATGTAAACAGGAAATTGAGGTATTTGATAAATATGCGGCTTGACCCTGAGATTCAAAAAACATAAAATCGTATGTCTTCCAATCAAAGGTCGTCTTTTGTAGCAAACACAACAAGAATCAAAGTCTGCGTATTGCTAAAGAAAAACAGAAATAAACAAAACAAATTGGAAGCCACTGTGGGCGTGCAGAATATATGGAGCACACACTCCCCACCCACCCACACACACACACAGACTCCACACCCTCTCAGAGACACACACACTGCACTGCAAACTCATTTAGCCAAAAATCGTTGCCTACTTCTAGGGTTAGCAGGAAAACTCCAAGCAATATTCATTCAGGGGTGCCTCAGAAGTCGCTGGTATCTAAAAACGCTTAAATAATGTGCTTAAAAATTTTAAATAATTTATTTGAATCACCCAAAGCAGTAACCCTCTCAGGTACCGGCTTTTCACAGCGTCACCCCTGCTTACTTCACTCCTCTGACCCACTTTCAGTTCCCAGCAACTAATCAAGTACCTGACAATAGATGAACTACACCTTTCCGGAATTTCCCAGGCAATCCAAACCATTTTTATGCTCGGCTTGTACATACAAATGCCAAATGTTCAATCCGATTCGGCAGAACTTGCAGATAAACACAAAAACACAGCGTAAATTAATTCATTAAAAACGGTTTCAATGACAGCTAAGCAAATCTCGACACTGAAACACACGAGCAGTTGGCATCTCTTCATCGCAGAAAATCGAATTTGAAAGACCTCACGACTTTTGTAAGATATTTCGTCCCACAACAACCAATATACTTAAGGACCCTGCTCATTCCCACAACGACGATCATTCCCGGAGTTTTCAAATCGCTTCCATCGAATTTGCAAGCAGCACCAGACACACACCACACCACACCCTTCCCCCACACAGGATCCACACGAATATACTCGAATAGTTAAAGCTTGTGTGTATGCGTTTCGTATGACTGCCATTGCATGTGTGTGTGTGAAGCCGAAATCAAATGTGTAAATTTCTAAGGAATACTAACCAAACGTCTGCGAATAAATGGTATTTAGGCGTATTAATTATATATACACACACACCGGTATGTATGTATATTTTTTGTATTAACTGTTAGGTGCCGCTAGATCTAAGTGCTTCCGTTGCAACTTTTCGTGTACATTTTCTTTCAATTCGTTCGATCAAAACAATGTATGCAAGCCAAAACCAAATGAAAATCAATTTTAGCCTCAAGGTTTTTAACTTAAAACAAATCAAAGAAAATGGCAAATCTTAGAATCTTGCAACTCACTGGGGAAAACAACACCACGAATATTAAAGTTAAAGATAAACGCCCAAGCGGCTAAACTAACGACAATTTGCTCAACAAAAAACAAAAATAAAAACAAAACCAAACAATATGTATTAATATTAATGGTAAAAGATATACGCAGTAAAGGCAGATATATGTATGGAATCAACAATTAGTTAGGCGTCCCAAGCGCTCGCTATAAATTCTACACAGAAATCAATTTTAACTAAATTGAAAATTTAGTTAAACGAATCGCATAACGTAAGTAGGCGTAAGTGAACGGTAATCCATAACAAATTTATGTAAAATATTTGCAACTAAAACATGACGGGATCTATAAGTGTAGGCTAAGCTAACTTTGACACTGCAAAAATCAATGCAAGATCATCAAAAGGAAACGCCCAGAGACTCCCAGACAGAGACGACGGTGGCAGCCCGAACATTTGTGCATCAGTATTTTAAATAAATGTGACACAATACTTACATTTAAACGGAAAAGCGTTGCATTTACATTTCACATAAACAAGGAATACATAACAAATACATGCGTAAATATATGAATAAATACTATATATATATTAAATATATATTCGAAACTCTTTTGAACAACAAAACAGTAACAACATATTACATAACGAACCGAAACTAACAAATAAATTACACAAGCGCAGCCAGCAAGCAAACAATTGAAAACTTAACAAATTGATCAAAAACGAACAGATCATTCCCAAAATGCAAACAAAAGCGAACAAAATTAATAGAAAACGACAACAGTATGTTGACTAACACAACAATATAAAAATGAAATGCATTAAAAACCTAAACGTAAGACACTAAATAATGAACTTAAGCTAAACGCAAAAGCAAATTGAAATAATAGCAACAATTGCGAAAAAAAGTAACACTAAAATTGAAAACAATTAAAAAAAAAAAACGACAACACATTAAAAGAAAACAATTACTATATAAATAAATGTTACGCGTTATTAAATAAAGAAGAATGAAAATAATTTGTTTTAAAAAAATATTCTCGTCTTTTATTTGACTTTAAATGGGGGAATCCAAGGATAGCCAAAAACTTCCTACAAACTTCATAGTATCAGAACTGCATCACAGTTCTATGATAAGGTCTCTGAAGCTATAGTAATTTTTTATATTTATGCATTAGGAATTTTATATTCTGTTATCTCAACCGATAATCTGACAAAAAGAGGTCTAAAGTTGTAAATTGTCTCTTTACTTTGAGAGAGCAGTAACTATTTAAACTTTAAACTTTACCAACTTTGTAAAAATACACTCAGAGGAGACCCCTAAAGATAAGCAATATTTTATTTATTTTTGTAATCCAATTATGAACTTTTTACATATAGTTAAACGAACTGAACTTGGTAGTGGTGGCTGCCATATACTTGCCCAAGGCCAGAGCCAGCAGGGAGAACTGGCAACCCGGATAGATCTCATGGCACTCGCGTGAGTTCCGCTTAGAGCGTCGGTAGATACGGTCGTACTGGTGATGCTCCTGCGGCTCCTCGGCGGACACTGGGCTCGGGGGCAGGCTGAATACGGTGCGGACCAGCTCCTGCAACATGTTGCCACGCTGCTCGGAAGGAAGCATGAACCGAGCACTCTCACAAAGGGCCCGAGCCATGCAGGCGCGTCCATTGAATCCCATGCTGAAAAAACCGAAAAGAAAGTGGTATTAAATTAAGCAATTATTTTTCTTATTAAAATAAAATTGTTCCTTTAAATACTCACTTATCAAACAAGGACTGCACCTCATCGTAGAAGGCTCTCCGAGAACGTCGCTTGATGGTATCCTTGGCCAGGGTGGCGTTCAGTCCGTGTGCATGCTGGATGACCCACTGATGGTTGGGCAAGTCATAGGCCACGCCCCAGTTGACGGCCCAGCTGAGGTAGTCCACATCAGGATTTCCTATCATCCCAATCGTCAAGCAAATGGCTGCCTGCGAAATATGTCACCATTATAGCCACTTTATCAAAGCTCCCAAACTGGCCAAAAGGACCACACTCACACCGAAACCGAAGAGCCATCCGGAAATGCCAGATAACGCTTGTGCCGGCGCAGAACCTTCGTCACCTCCCGTGTCGCGTTCACCTCTGGTGAGGTTGATTGCACCAAGTGCAAGAGGAGGCACATGGCCAAAAACCTCAGCAAGGGATTCATACTGTCGGCAGGGCGTTCCGCTGGAAACTGAAACAGAAAACCAACTCCCAAACCCAACCATTCGTCGTGGTGGCCCATGCTCTCATGCGGCTTATTAGCTCAAGTGCTCTGTTGATTGCACTGATTAGCGGCTGCCTGCAAAGTCCCTCACAAACGGGACTCATATTAACAAGTATCCATTGTCAGTGGGCATTGTTCTCAACTCTAGAAGCAACACACTCAGAAAAACTACTTTAAGATTTTTTTATTAAACTCTTTTAGCATCAAACTTTCTTGTATCTATTTTCTTGGAATGTTTTCTATTTTTATTTCTGTTAAATATAATTAATTTTTTTCTTGGGAACCTTTTTCTGTTTAATTTTTGTAATTTGATAATTTTTTCTCTGCAGCTTCCATGCAGCTTCAACTTCATTTGGCCATCGGTTGTCGACGCGGCCAACACTGATTGCTGTAGCATGTAAATTTCTGTCAACAGTGGGAAATACTCTTGTTTTGTTTCCACTTCCAGTCCAATTGACAGCATTGTAACGCAAAAAACAAACAGCACAAATTATGAAATTTGCAGTGCACCTCCCAGAGGAGAGGAGTTGCACATCCAAACTGTTCTATACCCTACCCTTAATTTTAAATGAGTTGGGGAATTATTCTTAATGTTCCTCCTTAAAAAAATTATTGATTTCCCAAGCTCTTTGTTTGCCTTCTTATATATTTCTCGTATGAACATATATACCCGTCACTTTTCATGGAAGGGCATCACAAAGTGGTCGAAAAAATTGTCAATAAACCTGTCGATGTACGAGTATTTACTTAATTTCCATTCAACGTTTCGGAATGACACACAATAAAATATAAATTTTTTTGCTCATCAATTTATGCGCTTCTTTTTTTTCTTGTTTTTATTTATTGTTTGAGCTGTGGCAATATTACAACATTTATAACAGCAAAATATGTGAAAATTCTCAAATTTTTTCCAGCAAAGTAACAGGGTTCTGTAAGCCCCAAAAGCCAGGTGAAAAGTTCATATATATCAAAAGAGATTTTATAGGAAAATGTGTGTCATAAGTTTTTTCATTTTAACAACCCTTTAAAATTTAAAAAAAGTTTCCAACCATTTATTAAAGTTTTATTGAAAATACATCACAATCCAATAAAGTTGGATAAATTCATCTTCGTTTCTCTCCTTATTTCGGCTCTATTCAATTTTCATTCAACGCACATGCTTCCCCTGGAAGCGCTCGCTGAAAAGCAGCAGAAAACTCTGCCGGCAATGCGGCCCGTACCGACTGGCGCATTCGTGGAGCGAGTGGCCGGCGGTGAAGGCCTCCCGATACTTGGGGTTGTGGGCTATCTCCGGATGCACGTAGCTCAGCATGATGCGGAAGATGTCGTGGAAGAGCGTCAGGCCCTGCGGAGCCAGCAGATGTCGCGCCTCGCACAGGGTCCGCATGATGCAATATCTTGGCTGGTAATTAAATCTGAAGAGCAGAGAGGAGAGAGTTGGACTACAATTCGTGAAAGCCTTTAAAGATGATATAAAATCTTTTTCTTAAATAAAAAATGATCTGAAATAATTTAAAATATTTTACATAAATAATTTACACTTACAAGGTGGCCATCATGCTCACCAGATCGAACAGCATGCTCTGTGGATTCTGTGCCTCGTTGATCAACCTGGCTCCCTGGCTCTCAAGCTCCCTTTTTAGTCGCCGGGACATGGGCGAGGGTCGGCAGTAATAGGTGCCATACATATCCTTGACCAGATGCGAGCCAGGACATCCTGCCTGCTTCTGCTGTGAATAGGACTTGCGGCGACTCAGGGTGGGAATGCCTCCCGGATAGGCAAAGTAGAATGATTGTATGGGATCCGCGGGACTGAAGGGCACAATCACGGGCTGTGGAATTAGCACAACAGAGGAATCCGGAGCCGGTGGCGGTGGAGGCGGCGGCGGAGGAGGTGGAGGTGGTGGGGGAGGTGGTGGTGTAGGTTTCACCTTGGGCTTGCCCACACGCCGCGGGATCCAATCTTCAACGGCCGCTGGCAGCTCATAGATGCTCGTGATCTCGCCCAAAATAAGTAAGCCCCTAGGTATGGTATCCAGAACGGCTTTGGCGCAGTTGACAGTGAACTGTAGTTAAAGAGAAAATATGATTAATAATAATAATAAAACGAGAATTCATTAAGTAATTCCTTTTAAGACACCCAACTCACTGTCATAGAAGAACCCAGCTCAAAGGTGAGCCAGCGCTTCTGTCGATGGAGCAGATGGCTCTTCTCCAGCATGTAGGTGACCCTTGGACTGCTGGAATTATTACTCCTAGAGCTTAACGAATCCGAAAGATCGCCTGCCGAGGCCAAAGCCACCCAAACGGCCACAAGGACCACTCTAAACCAAATCAGATTCTTCATAGTGAAGCCAGCGAAGCGCAACGAAGAACTAAAGAAGCGGAGAGCTTCGCCGAATGGAGTCAGTGACCAAGTTCCCATTCGGTTCGCGTGGCTTCTTAATTTGTCCAGCTATTTGGCCAAGACATTAGCCTGAAAGGGGTCACTTGGCCAGGCTCTAATTCAATTAGCATGTGGGCATTTTTGATAGAACGCTAAGACAAAAAGATTAACGAAATGTGGTACCAATCAAAAGCCGAAACTTTGAATCAGTTGGAAAGATGAGTACCACTTGGCCAAAGCTTACACTGCTGCTGCTGCTCGCCGCGGCTTTTCTCTTGGGCCAATGCCAGGCCCACTCTGGAGCGAGTCACGAAGCCGGCAAAGTCAACAATGTCACGCTGACTCCGCCAGGACTCATCGTCGCACAAGGAGCACAACAACATCAGCAGCAGGAGGACGAGGAACGGGACCACGACCAACTGACACCACATGCGGCCCCATCGTCGCAGCGGAAACTCTCGAGAGGCAAGCGTTTTGTGGCCTTTCCCCAGGGTTCATCAGCATCGGTGAGTCAACGAACCATCGAACGATGGCACAATTTTGCCTTATATTTACAGAGAAGGGAAATTTTAAAGACCTTTTATATATTAATATAAAGTATATAAAAAATATATTCTTTCTAGTACAAATCAATCAATACATATTCCTTTTGTTCGTTCAATTATTTAATGGACACGTGTAGGGCGCCGTTTGTCTGACCACCGGTGTCATTGGCAACCCCAACCTTCTGTACCTCAGTTTGGGCATCAATTGGGGCGTTGCCTACGACCTGCCCAATGTCACCTGGGTCCTGCAGAATGCCCATGGCTGGACCACCAAGAAGTCGGCCCAGGCGCAAATCAAGCGCAGACATCGTCGGGAGCTCTACAGCAGCCTGGAGACAATGATAGACAGGTGAGTGGAGAAGGTCTACAGGTGGGTCAATGGCATTTGGCCATCCCAAGTGGCTTCGAGAGTATGTGTGTGAAAATTTACACAAAGTTGTGAGCTGAGATTGGGATTTTTTAAAGAAATCTTGAAGAGGTTTTTGTTTAATATTTGCATAATATACTTCATGATACAGAATTGTTCTAAAACCTCTACAAATTCAGGTTCCAGAGATATACAATCCTTAATTACCATTTCAAAAGCCTTATATTTCCGAATCTCACTGTTAAAGCTAACGGATACGGGCTCCCACTCATATGTAGATACTTTACACGGTTCAAGTGGCAGGTTCCCCCCGTTCTCGGCGGGGCGTGTCTGTGCCAAAATCAGCCAAGCCACTTGGCTTATCACGCACAGTGCGACCAAGAAAACTTCGCACCCGAAGTGGTCGTTGTCCCTACCCTGCCACGCCCAGCGCTGTGGTGCGTGCTCTTGGCATAATAATAAAATGTTGGTATTTTATATTAGCATTTAAATTGGCTTTTTGTATGCTTCGGAAATAGTTTAATATCCGCAGAGAGGACGAGTCCTGTGTCTGAGTCTGAGTCTGGGTCTGCGGTGTTGGGCAACTTTAACTTTGAGCGAGAAAAGCGAAAAATGCATAGCAAATTAGGCCGTAATTGGACAGAGTTATGTGGCTAGTCCCCGTTAAACTATCAGCAATCTGTAAAATATCTTATCAACGAGCGACACACGCACAGGTACACTGGAAAATGAGAGGGAATGTATTGTAAAATAAATATTTCTCTTGGAAGTATTTAACTGATAATAGTATTTTTGATTTTTTCATATTCTTGTTTAAAAATTCATGTTCTGCTAGGTGGAAAGTTTAGGTAATTTGTAAAAATGAAACAATGCATTATTCCCTAAGCTTTCCCTTGATTTTTTTCTCTCTGCTTAAAGATACATCGAAAGGGAGTCGTCGGATACAGTGACAGGCATTGTCATGGTAATCAAAGGACTTGGGGCCCCTTTTCGAATTTCTGCCCCAATTCCAGAGCCTAGCCTAAGCTTCAAGTGGCCGTCAAAAGTTACCATATTTGTCCTTCGACCGGCTTCTGGCTCGGATTTTGCCTTGGTTTTGACCTTAGCTTCACGTGTCGAGAATCCGTCGACGGTGTCTTGTGTGCGCTCGCTCGTCTTGTGTTTCATTATTGTTTTCCCTCGATTGGTTTCGCTTTTCGATTGTCTGTTTTGCTTAGCAGCCCACAATTGATGCCCGGCAATTTTCCCACTGACTTTTGGCACGGCTCCTTCTGCTTTACGAGCGCCTTTCCCTCTAATGGGTCAGCTAAGCGCCTCCCTGGCCTCAATTGGCTCCATCCGATATATATGTACACGGATATTCTCGCACATGTTTCCTCGACTGTGTGCCGGATCGGGATCTGACTGTCGTTGTGTATGCGATGTATGCCCTGTGGGGTTAATGAAGTTGTTTGTTTGTTTGTTCAAGTTGACAGCCGCCACAGCAGTCGCAGGTTGGTTGGAGATAGCAGGAGGCTGACTCGGTCTGCGTCCATAAATGGAGCACTCCCTGGAAATTAAAGTTCATAGAATAAACCAACCACAATCATCCAGAGGTAATCCCCGATGGAATTCAAATCAAGCAGAGGTATTTTGATTAGGAATTTCATTTAAAGTGGTTTGGTATTTCAATTGACATTAGTAACTGGTTTTTAATTTATTTCATTAGGTTTAAGGTTGCACTATTCCATAGAAATTATATAGTATTTTATTTTAGCTTGATTTCCCAATGAAATTGTATTCTAAAGAGGTACAAGCTTACAGTATCATTCTCAATTTAATTAACTCGAGGCTTTAACTAATACTGTCAGTAGCTGTTAGCAAACATGAACTCCCAGCCAACCAGCCAGCCAGCCAACCCATCGATCTCTGTCATCGCATCTTTGACTTCGCACAGGCAGTTCGACCTTTCGCATGGCATCGACAGGTGCAAGTGCAGGAGGGGCTTCCGGTGGAGGTGCCGGTGCAGGCAATTCAATTAAGTTGCAGCACCTGTCTGGGTCTGGGTCTGGGTCCCCTTGGACCCCCCTTGGGCCGGTGCCATGTTTATTGTAAACGTGACTGCTGCAAGTGTCTGGAAGAGCATTCTAAACGTTAACTGACAATTGACACATTTGCACTTTGGCCATTTTCCTTTGGCCCGCCACATTGTCTTGGCAACCGGAGCACACAGGGCTTTTCCGATGCAGTTTTCCAGTGCAGCTCGCAGCTCACAGTTGAAACCCGAGCTGCATCGAGAGTGGCACGTGCCACGTTGCTGTTTGCCATGATTTACGCGCACTCCGTATTGTTTAATTATCGTTTAATTGTTGCAAAGTTTTTGATTTACGGTTTAATTGCAACGACAAATGCAACGCCCTCTTTCGCCGTTGCCCAAGCTCCGCCTCCCTCGCACTTCCCGGGCAATGTCAGCCATGATTTATGGCCGCCGCCAACATTGATGACTATGATGGAACGTGCAGACGAGTCCACTCCATCCACGACCACGTCCACGTCCACATCGCTGGCCACATCCGCACTCGCGCAGCCGTTCCATCGACGTTGGCTGCGGACGCTCAGTCGAACGAAGCGTTATCTCAGCTTTCCCGAGGGCTCCTCTTTTTCCGTATGTCTCAGGAGGAGTCAACCTCCTCCGCCGTCCTCTCGAGTGCAGTTTGTCACTTTGTCTTTGATCAGGTTGCCGTCTGCTTCACCGTGGGCATTATTGGCAACCCCTACTACGGCTACAACAGCTTCGGCCTCAACTGGGGAGTGGCCTACGACCTGCCCAACACCACGTGGGTGCTGCAGCATCTGCACGGCTTCGCCACGCATCCCGTGGCTCCGGCCGTCCTGCGGCGACGTTCCCGGAGTGCCATCTACCGACAGATTGAGTCCTTTGTCGATAAGTACGTTCGGTTTTGAAAATTGCAATCCTTTGACACATGGCTTATCGCTAGAGAGGATCCGGAAAATATGTCTCAATAATAAATATTCTTTCTTATCATTATCTATCTTTATTTTCTCCTTAATCCTGCTAAGCATGGGCTACAACGGACATGACTGCGTCTTGAGGACCCTCTGCGAGAGTCGACAGTACTTCCAGCGCACCAAGATGGGCATGGTGGGCGAAATGCTTCGCGTTATATTCAGGTTGGTCTCTACATTTCCTTAAATTTAAAGATATATATCTAATATCTCTTCGTATTTAAACAGCCTCCCGAAGCAAAGACTATTCACCCGGGAGCTCCACGAGAACCCAGATATAGTGCACTACGATCAGGCATATCGGCAGGGCCACAGGACGGACTGCACCCAGTACAACTGCCACTTCTCGCTGCTGGAACTGGCCTTTGGCAAATACTCGACGCCGCCCAAGAATTATTATGCCTAATAAATTCCCGATACTTAAAAGTGTTTCACGTCAAATTTCTTTTAAATGTCAACTCTGTCCACCTCTCCGTTTCGGATGGTAAATCGCGGGGGGCAAAGGGCACTTGTTGAGCTAGTTTAACAAATGGCACTTCATATATCTTCGCCCCAGCTGCTCCTCCATTGTGGAGGAGCACAATTGTTGGTGTCTGTGGGCCCGGCTCCACTTGACTGATGTATCCCAGCACATCCTTCTGCTCAAGTCTTCACAGGAGTGCAATTTAAACGAAATAAAAATACGTTTGACAAACATTCTTCGGCTCGGCTCTTTGTCGCTGTTCCGAGAACTGAATTCAATCAGGATATACTTTGCAGGCTGCACAGAAGTCTTCTGAGTTCTGAGTGAAAATTAAGTGGCCGGAGGGGAGGAATGTTGAGCGATTTCGGAAATATGAGCTGGCATAAATCTACAAGCTGACCATGGGCAGATTTCTCTATCTGATGAAACGATAAACTGCCGATTGCCAATGGGGTTTTGCTGGATTTAAAGGCACCAATAAATGCAAGTTCTGAAGGGAAATTGAATGAAATGATTTATTTTAAACATTTTGGGGCTGAGAGAAAATGTGTTCACTTAATAATCATAGCAATAACTATTAAAAATTCAAGTAATTATTATTTAGTGTAAATACAAAACCAGGAATTAATTAATACAAGAAAGTGAAGCTTTATTTGAGAACTGGGAAAAATATACTTCTCACATTTTAATCATCTGTACAAAATTTAACACATAACCTTAATGAAATTATATCTAAGTACATTATTGTTGGGAAAAGAAGGCTTAAAATACTTTTAAGATATTTACAAATATTGTTAAGGGTTTATTTATGTATTCCCAATGAGTTAATAGGAATATAAATGTAACGAAGAGGAATATTCACCCCCAAGGAAGACTAAATTATTAATTAAATCATAGACATAATCCAAAGCCATAAAAATATGTATTTCTTAAATATTTCTCAGCTTATTGCAAGATGTTCACATCCGAAAGCTCCTTCCCTTGGCGCTTTGTTGGCCCCATTTATAATGATAAACGGGAAAATTGTGGATGTCAACAAGAGCTGAGAGCCGGTAGCAGCAGCAGAGCAGCATTCAGCAGAAAAGTGTTAACAAGTAAATGTCATGTCCAGAACTAGAACTAGAATACCGGAGCAGCACGGAGTGAAAATGGTTGAGACGGAGCGGTGGCAATGGCCAAGACACGAGATGTCACCGAACCACACAGAGCAATAAATAAATAAGCAACGCCATCAAGAACGATCTCTTTGTTTGTTTGTTTGTTTGCTTTGCCGCTTCTCTTTTTGGCTCTCGTATTTATGTCAGGCGGATTAAACGGACCCGGACCCGAGCTGGCATCAGTAAGCAAGGGGAGTTGGAACTGGACACACGGCAATTAAGCCAGAAAATCAGCAGCAATTTACGGCAGTGAATCGACCGTTTAAAGTATTAATTAGTGGAAAATCTGCAACATGACTCACCTGTCAGCGGCAGCATTGCTGATTGTGCAGCTGGCGGTGGTGGCCGCCCTGTCGGCGCACCAACCACCCCATGACACTTTCGAGGGTCTCGCCGCCACCACGCGTGACATGCACTTTGACAGCCCCGACCATAACCCCATAGACTCGGAACATGACGACTCTAACTCCAACAACGCGACGAGGATATTGCGTCGCGGCAAGCGATATCTCCAATTCAGCAAGGGGTCGCGTATGTCTGTGCGTAAGCTATATCCCGTCCTAATTGGCGGCCAATCACAAGGATATCTTATTCGTTTTTCTTTCCCCTCCTCTGCTGGCTCTTCAGTGGCGTACCAACGGCAAGAACAATCTGTGGAAGATAAACACGCTGTGGGCCTACGGCTATGGGTTCCGCACGAATTATCCCTTTCCCTCCATCGAGGAGCAGAAAAAGGACAATGCCGTATTCTTTCGCCTCTTTAAGCGGGATCTCTTCTCCAAGTTGGAAACTGCTCTGGATGGGTGAGTTCTGAAAGCAATTTAAGTAAACCTTATAGGTAACATTTTTATATATTTTATTTTTACTTCAAGACATGGCTTCGATGGCCGAGCTTGCATGCTGAAATCCTTCTGCACGGCCATCAACGACGTGGATAAACCTACCCAGAAGAGCGGCATGCTCTTCAAGCTTCTCAAATTGATATTCCGGTAAGTCGATATCACGCACTCTATAAACTGGGTCAAGTAGAGCAAAGTTGGTCACTAATTAGCATTGTTCTGATAAGTCTTAGGCGACAGCAAAAACCAGTTTCATTTTGGCCTGCAAGAAATTATTTTTGTGACAGTTTTCTTTTCTCTTAGTTGAGTTCTTACATCGGTTATAATGGTTTCGGTTCGTTGGGGCCTTGTTCTTCTTACTTTCGTCACCATGGTGGCAGGCCAGGAACGGAATTCCACTGACATACGCAGCCGAGCCAAGCGATATTTGGATATAATAGAGACCACTCGTATATTTGTGGGTAACACTTCAAGTCCTAACTGGCAAAATGTAGCTGAAAGCTAATTTATACAAAACAAAGATAAACTTCCTAGTTCAGGAATAAGTTTACTACTATAAAAATATATTCATTAATATTGAGAATGCTATTTTTGGCAGTTAAGGCTCATTATCTTCAGTAACTGAAGTTGAAAATTCCCGTTTTCCTTTAAAGTTCCGCGTTAATGCCAAGAATAATGTAATCAAATCACCGATTGTGTGGGCTCATGGCTATGGCTTTCGTGCCAACACTCCGGTGTTGGTCAAGCGGGAGAACCGACCTTTCCGCAGGGACACCTACGAACTGCTCCACGAACTGATCGATCGGAGTGGCCTAGACGGGCGAGCCTGTGTCCTGAAGGCCTACTGCACCGCTCTGGCCGGCGATCATGGTCAGGGCTTTTTGTTTAAGCTATTAAAATATGTATTTACGTAAGTGCTCTCGACTGCCACATATCCTTAAATTATCCCGCACACATATACCGTTTTTAATTGCAGTTTGGACGAGCACGACCAGCGACACATGCCGCATTTGCGGGAGGAGAACTGCGAACAAATCATGCACAGCCACTGTCCCCTGAGTTTCGACAGCATTTCACCATATACGGACGATGTTTAATGATATTTATTTATGACATGTGTTTGCCTCTTATTGTTTGTTATTCTAAGCCATGCAATATAAACAGAAACCGAGATTGAAATGGACAGGGACAACAAGCTTCATCACTGGCTGATTGCCTAAAACAATACTTCAAAGTGAAATATTAATATTTCAAAGGGATTGAAAGTGATTTTTGTGGCTTTTGAGGCTTTTTAGGTAAAGCAAAATATAAACTAAAAAACAACATAGTTAACAACAAAATTATTGAGCCTGTTTAAAGTTTTTATTAAATAACAGAAACCCAAAATAAGGCCTAACAAATATTTATTTTAATATAAAAACACCGAATATGGGGTAAATAAAAGTCGCATTAGCTTTATATTTAATTTGTTTACAGCCTAGAGGAAGTGTTTGTGGCTGCTGATGATATTTATTCGCTGTTGTTGCCATTTGTAATTTATAATTAACTTGTGTGCCATTTGCAGGCTATTTTTCGGGGACAGTTTTTCGCTGCCTCTGCTGATTGTGCGTCCTGCAATCAGCAGCGTGCATTTAATTGGCATTTTTATTAAACAGCTGAAAGTGAGCAAAAAAAAAAGCAGAAAGAAAAAGGGAAAAGCGAACCTAGGCAGGACAAAATTATAGTTGGGATTCTGTGGGCATTGTTGACCTCGATGCCTGACAAAAGTTTCAGCTGGTGTTGCAGCTGTTTAATGTCACCGACACGAAAATGCCGAGTGGTGTGAAAATGTTTGCGGCAGCTTTTGATGCACTTGTCAGGCCCCACACACTCACCCCTCCCCGAGGAAACCTGTCGCCCACCGCAGCCACAATAAAAATTAACTTTAATTAAGTTGAAAAACATAAATTACGTGCACGCATACAAGGGCATTAAAGTGCACACTCACACAGGTATTTTGCAGCGGTTGTAGGATATATCTCAGGAGCTTCTCAGGTCCCTACATAGAGGCAAAAATTGTATATGTTAATTAAAAACTTTTAAAAATGAAATTACAAACATTTGTGGAAACTTTTATCAATTATACAAAAAAAAGAATTTTATTAGCAAGAGTAATAATTTAATTTTTCTTTCCATTTCTATAATTTTTATTATTATTTTTATTTATAACTTGGAAAGACCATTTTCATAAATATTTTAACCACCCTTTTTGCATTAACCATTATTTAATTTGAATTAATAATATAACTAACTAATTTAAAATTATTAAATTAATAGCTTATTTTCCTAGTGTAGTTTTTAGCAATTAGGGTGGAGAACTCAACTGATGAGATCCCAGAATAATAGGAAATTAGAACCAGAGAGAGAGAGAGGAGCTCCCAGTTGGACATTGACCGCAAAACTTTAAGCGTTTGTTGGCCAACAACTTTGTGTCACTCGCTCACCTACATACACCTTTTCGCATAGTTAAATACACAAACACACTCGGAGGTGGCTTCGTGTCTCGGCCTTAATCAAGTATTAATTATGTTGCCGTGCGTTGAATTGCTGCACTACGAGGTCAACTCCTTTCCCAACCCAGATCCAGTGACCTCACTTCACATCCTTTGCACATTATTTTCATCTGTTTTCCTTGATAGCAGTCCAGAGGGGAATATAGCCTCTGCTTAAATTGCAGAACTCATTGGAAAGGATTAAATAAAATTAGTCACAAGATTAAACTAAGATATTCATAGCCAGTTAAATGATATATTGTGTAAAATATTATATTTTGTAATATATACTTTTCAGGGGGTATTCCTAGTTCTATAAACTTGGCAAGAGACAAAATAGTCCACTTGTTAAAATTGCTGACAGCCCAAACTTATATAACATTTTGTTCTTACTGATGTTTTCGGTGGTTGCAGTTTAATTTTCTCATTTGGACTTACCATTTTTTTCCGAGTATGGGTGAGGGGCTTGTGCCATTATAATTAATTTTAAAATGCCCTGGAAATGTGCGAAACTGTCATGACAAGTGACACTTTATAGGAGCCAGAGAAAACAAAAATAAATGCATTTAGGCAGCTTCACCTAACTGAATTCTCAACCAAGACTAGCCAGCTCATATAACGATAATTAAAATGCCAAATTAGGGGCAAATAAAGTAATAAACAAATAAAGTAATTCGATAATTATTTAAATGAGAAATATAATTTTAAATACATATCTTAAGCGATAATTCTAAGGTCTAAGTTTCACTATAACTATTTCCTTACAAAAATAATGCCAAAATGTGATTCCATTTAATATCACTTCTTTGTCATAAACCTTTTTGTGAACATTTTAATTTTGTGTATTATTATTTGACATTTTATACATAATCCTTGCACTTCTTGTATAGAAAATCTATAGTATGTACATACATATGTATGTCAAAAGTGTAGATAAATACATTTTAGTGTTCTAGAACAATATAAATAAATATTACTTTTCAAATCGAATATCTATTGAATATTTATTGACATTTTAAGCACAATGCTTGTACTTTTATATTGCCAGAAGGATATTTGTACTTATGTCAAAAAATAAAATCATTTTCGTGTTCTAAAAAAAAATATAAATAAATACTTACCCTTAATTGGAGTATCTATTGCATTAATTGCCAAATAAATACTTTAGCTGCCAGCTCAGTGTCAGAATGTAAGCCAATTTAATTACTTAGGAATATTGGCAATTTACAATTCAGGCAATGCATTAATTTGACGGCTAATATTAAAATGACCAGACAGGTGTGGTAAGTTATTTGGCCTCCATCCATTTCGATTGGCCGGCGCAAACAATATAGATGAGATTAGCGCACCTCGGATAATTTATTGGCAGTCAAGGACCCCACAAAATGCGCACCTGGCTCATTATGCATGCCAAAAGGACCCATGGACCTGGGTCGAAACCCAACCACGACTGCACTTCCGTTCATCTGTATTCCGCATTCATTCATTCATTAATCGATGTCTGCTCTGGACCGGACTGACCCAGCCTGGCCTGGCAGCGGGGTGGAGTGACTGGCATGCAAATTGATTTGATGCGTTGTCAATTAAAATGTGCAATTAATTTCATTTGGTTTGCCTCGCATTATCGAATATGTGATTGGATGGGCGATATGGGGCCGCAGACGGCAGATAGGGATATAGACCCTGACAGCGGCAGCGGCTGCTAATGAGCTCAGTTAGCCAATTCAGTTTGTGGCCATCGGGTGTGGCTGTGTGTATGTGGGGCTTTGGCTGAGAGCCTGTGTGTCTAAATTAAACCGTCTATGATATGGCAGAGAGAGCATAGCGTATACGCAATTAGTTAGTCAAACGCTGATTGCCGCACTTCAGACAACCCAGGGCAAGTGAATAGGTTCGAAAAGCCCAAGAAAGGCTCAAGAAAATACATCTTTATTTAAAAAAAAATGCTGGAAGGAAAATATTTGACAAAATATTTAAAAAATCTTTATAAAAGGGAAAAATTGTTTGTTTTTAGATTGTAAATTCACTGAAATCTGTATTAATTTATGAAATATTAATACCTTATTATTTTTGACAATTATAAAAATACTTTTTTATAGCAAATTCATTCCAAGTAATTTTTTTTAGTATTAAATATATCGAAACCTAGTCTTATGAGCCTCATTAGAGAAGCCAATATGCCAAGTCTTAATTTTAAAATCCTAAGACTCTCGGCATCAGCGCTTCGCTCTCGTCGCCGTCTCCCTAAATTAGTTCAAGGATTAGTGCAATAAAACTAACGTGCCATGGATTTGCGCAGCCCTTTTGTTGACTTAGGGGAACTGGGGCGTGCGGAGGTCCTGCGAACGCAGCGGAGCAAGGAGGAGGATGAGCAGGGAAAGCGGGCATGTCACAATTTCCCAATTAGCTACTCATTGAGATAAATTTCTTATGCAAATGATGACAAGGCCAAGCAAGGCATTCTGGGGGTGTGGACAGGCGCTGAAGTGGCATTGGCATCCGAATACCCATCCATGCACACTATGCTCCCTGCCCTGGCTGGGGAGTTTGGGACTCTGAGTGGGGCAGCAGCAGCGAAGTGACATTGACTGACTCGCGACGACGACGGCGATGGCGATGGCGATGATGAAGACGCAGCGGCACATCCTTTTGCTCACTCTCCCTAATTGGCTGCTGACATTTGCCAGCTAGCAATAACAACAGAAACAGTAGCAACAAGAGAAATAGCGACGGAAATAGCTACAGCGAGTAGGGGAGAAAGTCCTGGTAGGCCGAAGATAATATTCCCCTAACTTTATTTTTCATTTGAAATTCTTTTCTTCAATAAGTATAGCCCTAACATATTTGGATATTTGTAAACCTATTCTAAGAGAAAAAGAAAAGCTTAAAAAGTAAAAGAACCAAAGATATTAACTTGATCATCTCATATCTTCTTTAATTTTTAAACTAGATCCACCAATTGGAAGTGTTTATAAACACCAACCAAAAAATAGGCAGTAGCAACGGAAAGCTGAGTAAATTTGACATAATTAAAATACTGAACCCATTTCTGGCGTATGAAATGCGAGACAGCCAGAAAGTTCTACTGGCTTCTTGCTGGGCAAAGGAAAAATATGTTGCAGCGCACATTTTGCTACTTTCTTGTGAGTGATTAACGCCAGGTGCTAATTACTCTTGCCAACTGTCCCATATTCGGGTTGTAGAAATTGTAGCAATGCCCGAGGTGGTTCTAGAATAAGTTCAATGAACATCGCACATAGGTGATAAATTCTTTTAGTGTCAATGACTTGAAACGAGAGCTGCTAAGGCACAGATCATGATTTAGCCACGAAAATACTTAAAGATCTATCAATTATTAACCTTAAAGCTTTTAAGGAACACATTCTTTAAATAGAAAGAGAAATAAGTATTACAAATTTCACAAGTGTTTTATTTTTATTCAATCCAATTATTACTTATTCATTTAATTATTTAAATACGTTTTTATTTAATTTAAGCCTACAAATTTAAAAAAAAATATTTGTGTATTCCAATCCCTGTCTCTGCTCTTTGTAAATTTCCCCCAATAATCCAAGGACCAAGGCTTTCTTCAAGTCACTTTTACAAATGTCATCTGTCCTTTTGCATTTTCCAAAATTTAATTATAACTTGAATTTGCTTAAGGCTCCACCTCGCATACAAATGCAGACGCCTTGTTTTGTTTGGTATCTGGGTGCGATAAAATTCACTTGAGAGCATCGCCTAGAACTTTGTTTGGGGCCCCCAAAGGGAGCAAAAAGGACGTGGCGCAAACAAATGCAAATTGCTCATACGCCGTGTGGACCATCAGCAGCCACCAGCGACACGAAGAGCAGAAATGGCGCTTATTAAAGTTTGACTCGTACTTTTGCATCTTTTTTTTGTTATCACTTTTTTGGCAGTGGTGTGGCAGAGTGTGGGAGGTGTGAATATGCAGCGAGGCAAAGTAAAAGTTTCAGATAACAAAAATTAAGCATTGCCTTTTGCGTTCCATGATAATTGCGAACAATAGACGCCAGCAGAAGGTGGAGCAGAAGGCTGGGAAAGGGGGTGTGACCATGTTAATGCTTCCGCATTTGCGTTCAGCTGCAACATTGCACCAATGCTCCGGCCTGTGAGTCAGTGTGTGTGTGGTAAATGCACTGGGAGAAATAGCAGATTACTTGGAGATTTAATTAAAATGTAAGCTTAAGCTAGGATAATATTTGATGAACTCTTTAAAGAAAGAAATACTTACATTTGTAGTTTAAAAATATAATTTTGAGACGTACCCCGTTGCTTCTTTCAGTTTTCCGAGTACCCTTCAAGTCCATACTTTTAGGCCCTTATTTCCCGCAGTGCCTGTCCTTGTTGGTGTGTGTCCTGCTCACATGCAGAAGTTTGTGTGTGCCAGCGACATTCACGCCTCGCTGCACTTTTTACATGCTGCATGTTGCCTGCGGGCATTAAGTGTGATTTTATGCGATTTGTACCAGGCAAACACCCGTTCAACGCCGCCCCCCTAGAACCGCATCCCTTTCCATTGGTAAAAGAAAAAACCGCAGCTAGAACCTTTTCCCTCCACCTCCACCTCCCACACACACACACACTTCTTGGCTAATTTACATTTGACAAATGTTTTGCCTGCTACAAAATTTTGCCACTGCTGCTACGACGACGACTACCACGACGACTGCTGTTCGTTAGTACCACTGTACACCAAGAGACCCCCAGGATCCCGTCATGTCCTTGCCCCTTGGTGTTTTGTTAGCTGCATTTGTTTTCATTTGGTTTCTGCGCTGACATTGTTTACAGTTCAACTTGGTTGGAAATTAGTAAAAATCTCACACGAGAGCAACCGCCACAAGAATAAAACGAGCGAAACAATAAAAAAATACCAGCAGCGAGAATCGAAAAAGACAAACAGGAGGAGGAAAGCGCAACGAAATTTTCCGAAAACTAATTTAAATGGATGCTCGCTTGTGTATTCCAGGTATGTGTGGTAAGCGATTAAGTACAGAGCGTTAGACAAACTCAATGGGAAATTTCGTGGAAAGAATTTACTCTGAATACTTACATTTTTAAAGATTGAAGTAGTACTGCGAATATATATGTAGTATTCAATAATCTGCACTGCATTTTCGATACCATGGAGTATTATTATCTGGTTTATGTTAACTATAAAATTGCTTTTCAAGAAAAAGATAACTTTTGGACACTTAAAAATTAAAAAAACACAATTTTACCACATGAATTCATCATAAAATAACTTTATTCCTTCTTTGGACTAAATATATTTATTATTTTAAAATGACCTTTTTTAGTTTATATTGCTTTTTTCATACTATTATTACATAGTAATCTTAGCCAGTTGGATGAGTCCGTTCCAGACCTTCTTGGTACAATCACTAAAGGTTCTCCAACAATTAGCACCAGCTTTGCCCGCATCCCTGGCATGCAAATATTTTTCAGGGACATTATCGTAAGATGGTCTGTAAAAACCACATAAAGTTAAAAACCAAATTTGCTAGATTTCTTAATGAAGAATCTAAGCACTTAAGATTGTACTCACACAAGCACTGCATTGAGGATCTCACTGAAAATATTGCTGTGCTCAAAAGGTCGCTGGGATATCTCGCAGATGGTCCTCAGCAGACAGGTTCCTGCATTGCGACCAGCAAACCTGGTGGGTAAACATATTAATGGCTGCCGGCCAGAGATGATCCAATCACTCACCTCTCCAGGCCATTTTCCACGACGTCGTACAGCCAAGCCCGGGTCTCGTCCTGAAGCAGCACTTGTTGGACCTCCTTGCGCCACTGCCTGGCCGTGGACACGAATGTCGAGGTATTCCAGAAAGTCCACCAGAAAATTGGCACGGGCGTGGGCATATATTGGGCTTGGTAGTTGATGAAGCCCCAAACGGACTGCACCGTATCCTCCTGTTTGATGGGAAAGGCCAGGCCGGCGACAATCTGGGGGAGAACAATTAGGAGGTCCGAATGCCAAACTCGATGGATCGATGGCCACCAACCTTGTTGGTTCCACTGCCACTGAAGATGGCCACCCTTTTCTGCCGACTCAGGCTCAAGTTGGAGCTGGAATTCCCATCTGCAACGAGTGGGACGAGGAGCGGCAGGAGGAGCAGGAGCTGGAGCTGGGCGATGACAGGATTCAGGGCCAACTGTTTGCCGCTGGAGTGCATGGTCAACTAATTTTGCAGCCCGTGCAACTTGTGGTCGCAATGGGAAATTCAATTTTAGTTTGCACAAGAAATTGACGGGAGACGAATTCGCTTTGGCAAAAGACCACAGTTTTCCACTGAGCAAAAAATTGTTGCAGGGAAAATTGGCAAATAATTTAAAGAGAAATTATGTCTTTCCTTATAAAAGAAAGCATTAAAATGTTTACATATAATTTGACATATTTATATAATGCAAAGTAGCATAAATATTACCTAAGGATTACATATTTCTTATCCTTATATTAATGCTTGCTTTAACTTTCAAACTTTTTTTATATTTAATTAATATTAAATATCTAAAACCGTTACTGAAGTTTCTCTGTAATTACTCGAATATCCTTCCTCCATTAGGTCTTGCCAATAGAAACACACAGCTCACAATTAGTAATCCAGCTTCGATCGAAAGTTCCACTTGAGCCTTAACCACCTCTATCCCTCAGGTGGCCAGGATGGCATTGTGCATAAGCCTGAAAGCTATCGCCACTGGCTGGGACTTAACGTCGAACCCTGGCTCGTCCTCGGTGCAGTTAACACCAGGCTCCGGTGAAAGCACTTGCAGCCTTTGACTGCCTCTGCTCTGGGCCATGACGGTTCGACAGCCAAGATCCGAAACGTTGATTCTGGCGGAGCCTTTGTCCTGGCCAGTAGTCATAAGTGGATTGGATTGGTGTCACCAATTGAAGTTCAAGACGAGCACCACAGTCGTATAACTATAAAAATTTTATTCAAATAGTTGCTTTAATATGTTTAAAAATATAATTTCTTCTACAAAAATGTGTCCAAAATACAGTTTGCTACTCAATTTTCCAAATTATTTTATTTAAGCCCATCATAAATCAACAAAATCACAAATTAAATTAGTTAGAGCACCATTATGACGTTAATAGATTTCTCTAATAACTTCCGAAGTCAATAATTTCAACAAGCTTCAACATTAAGCTGGAAATTAAATAATACTCAATCAAATATAGCATGCGTTTAGTCCATCTGAATGCCAAAAAAATAAAAGCTATAATTTTTCAGAAATTCAACCTGATCTGATCAACTTATTCAGCTCACTCGCTGATGCACTGAAGATAATTTATGGCTGCCGCTGGCCACACCAATCACTAGCTAAATGCAGTAATTTAACAATCTGTTATCGAGCCAATTACATCGCATTTAATGGGTTGTTATGGATAAAAAAAAAGATCGAACCCATTTAGTATTTCCGCTGGAGGCTGGTTACTGGTTGTTGGTTACTCGATATGGAAAACCGACTGAATCGGGGCAGAACGGAGTATTTAGCACCATTCAAAGAGCACTTGAAATGACACAGAAACGAGTTAACGACACTCAATTGGCTGCTAATTGTACAATTAAACTTTGCCGGCGCCCCGAACTGGACCAGAAGCCGATGCGTCGTCCCCGGGCGGCATCAGTTCGGTTTGGACAGCTAATGGCATCGACATATCGTTAAATAAAAAGTGCAGATCCGCAACCGAAATCGGTCCCAATCGAGAACCCAATTCGCCTGACTCCCCGCCATCCTCTAATGGTAATTATTCGCCTCATAAATTCGACTCCGGAATGGCAGTGTTTTAATTGTAGAGCCCATGAGCGGGTCCGAGCCGGGCTCGGTCCAGTCCGTCCGTTTTGGCCATCTCTCGAGCCTCGAATGTTGTTGAAAATTGCATTAATTTAACGCATGATTGGCAGAGCCAGCAAATGGAAGCGTCACAGCTAAAGTGAAATTATGCAAATTTCGTTGCTGCTTTTTTCGATGAGAGTGACGTCCAGGCACGGAGCAATCGGAATGTTCGATTGCTCAATTACACTAACGAACAAAAAGGTGTACGCACTCGTGTTCAGCGACTGACAAAGTAATGTCCATTTGCCAATTACCACGTTCAGAGTCCGATAAAGAGTCAAGATTTAATAATAAACTCACAAACTCACAGCTTAACTCTGGGAATTTAACATTTATTTACAAGATATTCCTTCTAATCCAATTACCATTATTGGTTATTGGAAGTTATAGTTACTGTAGCATCTTCATCCTCGTATGGGCCATATTTTATTAATTTTATCTTTGCCGATTAGTGTTGACCAAGCGACTTTTGCTGCCGTCCATTGAGCAGAAATGGGAAAAACAATCAAAGTAATTGGATGTGCCGGAGTTGGCGCTATACTTATATTTTTGCTGCCACTATGCCTGCTTCGGAGTGAGAGGCCGCCGAACGGTAATGGTCACCCACTGGCCGGCACTCCTTCGACTCCTCCTGCTCCTCCTCTGGAAACAGCAACGCAGTCAATGAGGCGACTGCATCGCCAGAAGCGCTACCTGCTCTTCCCCGAGGGCTCCTCCTTCCAGCTGGTGTTCGACATCATTATCCCCATCATAGACTACACCAACTACGCCATCTTGGGCATCACCTGCTCCGTGGCCTGGGAGCTGCCCAGTAAGCCGCCCAGCGAGCTGATTGAAAACGTGCTCACCCGGATCAACGACGGCACCATCGGCACTGTCCGGCGGAATGGCAGTGCCCCCGAACCGGAGCCGCAGCCTCAGCTGGGGAAAGGGAATAATTGGCAGGCAGTCCACGCACCGCCAGCCAGTCCACCGGCATATGGCGGTCATTCGTACTACACGAATGTCCACCGCGTCTCATATGCAAATGCGAATTCGAATGTTAACGCGAATGCGGATGCGGATGCAAATGCGAGTGGACAGCAGCAGCGACAGGCGCCGATGCCTGCTAATTGGGATTCGCGACAGTCGCCAGCAGAGTGGCAGCGAAAGGAGACGGGAGCAGGAGTGGGTGTGAACAACTGGTGGACTCGAAACGGGCAGCGGGTGGAGCAGAACTGGCGCGAAAAGCAGCGCATGTGGGGCCCTTCAAAGTGGGAGTAAGTGGAGTAGAGCATTACCTCAAGTCGAGTTTATAAAACAAGGAATTTTTCTAAAAACTCCTATTCCTTTTTTTCCCAGCTCTGGCTACACCCAGCGCCCAAGGCAAATACTACAATCCCCGCCCAAGCATCATATATATCCAGTTTTTGCGGGACGCAGGAGGCGACGCAGTCTTCATCAGGAACAGGACTTGCACTTTGAGCGGTTCCACCTGCAGCAGCACCTCAGTTCCCGCCAGTTACTCCTGGGCAAGATCGAGCGCCTGTACAAGTCGTGAGTCCGGCTCGCCGAGTCCTTTATATCCCTTGTCCCCCTGATCTGTGAAATCCCATTGCCCGCAGGCGACGACTGAATGGCACCTCCTGCGTGCAGCGAGCACTCTGCGAATCCGCTCAAAGGCAGCAGCAAGGGATTGAAGGGGCTGAGCCTCAGAGCTTTATAATGGAACTCCTGTCGGCCATTTTTCAGCTGCCCAGCGAGTCTGGAACGGACCTGGAGCTTATGATGTCGCCACACTATGTGGAGGCCCATCGGCAGCAGGGAAACTGCCGGGAGCTATACAGTGACTGCAGTCACACATTTTGGTCTGAATAAATAGGAAAAATTGATAAAAGTTAATAAATAAAATATTGAACATGCCATTTAGTTAAATAATATTTAAAATGAATTACAGAATATACCTATTTTTGCAATATCTTCATATTGTTTCTGTGTGAAACTCTCAGTACATTCAAATGGAATATTTAGAAGCCCAGATTATACAAAAGTCATTTGGAAGTTACTTGGCTTGCAGCTAAAAGCATTCCTTTCCTGCATTCAAGTTTATCCCTACGAAAAACAGCGACTAGTGATCACATTACTTCAACTTCAATTCCCCAGTATCAGCTTCAGTGGATGGAAGTGTGCCACTTTTGCAGTTGCCAGATGGAAGGGAAGACAAGTTGGGAGCGTGAAAAAGTAATTTGAACCTTTAAGTAGACCAATGAGCTCACGGAGGAGCACAGACGGAAGACGCTCTCCTCTGCAAGACAAACTACTTGCCGGAACACAAAAGACTAAAAGTGTGAAAACTAATGAAAGACAAAAGGGGGCAAAAGAGAATTTAACGAACGAAGCTCAAACTCAAACTGGAAACTTTCTGCTGGCCACTCACAATTAACAGCCACGGCCGAAGTTCCAGCCATTCCGTAGAACGCTTCTGCCTCTAGTTGGCGTATGGACAACGCTTCGACCGCAACAACGAGAAATGTCGAGCCGGAAAAAGTGGAGCTGCAGCAAGAAGGAAAACTCCCCAGTAGGTAATTGCTGGCTGATGGCCGCACTGCTAGCCCTGCTCCTCGGCCTGGCCGACACACTGAAGGCCGGGGAATCCATCGAGCTGGGAACGACAGCTGGCAGGCCATCACTGAACATAAACAATGAGGACAGCAGCAGCGACAGCAGCCTGGAGCAGCTCATCGAGATGCGGCTGAATGAGTCGGCGTCCTCATCCGTCCAGGGCAGGCAGTCGGAAGAGCTGTTGTCCAGGAAACGACGCTATTTGGTATTTCCGGAGGGCAGCTCCTTTCAGATTGGTAAGTCATTCCTGTCACAGCTCAGAGGCGTCTTTTCGCCGGGGTTCAGTGTCGTTCGAGCAAAGAAAGTTAATAAAAAAAATTTATTTATTGAATTTTGACAGTCTTAAAAGATTTTCACGATAAAAAATTAATTTTTTAAGAACCAGAAACCCCTTTGAAGCCCCTCTAAGAGCCCTTAGAGTCTCTTTGGCCATGCAAATCCCTATTGTCCGCCTCACTTATCTTAACTTCTTCCGTTTAGTGTACGACGAAATCGTGGGTGTGGTGGACCACACCAACTACTTGATTCTGGGCATCACGGTGGCCCTGGCCTGGGAGCTGCCCAGCAAGCCGCCCAGCGAGGAGCTGGACGATCTGCTGACTAAGCTGGAGGACGGAACCCTGGACATCAGTCGCAACGACACCGTGTCAAACATAACCTATGTGGACGACCCCGCCTCGGCAGCGCCCACGACCAGTCAGCCCCCTACCAACTACAAGCCCAACTACATCAACTTGTCCAGTTTAGGTAGCGGCAGTGGCAGCAACTCCTACTACAGCTCATCCCCTGTTTTCCGGACACCGATGCATCCTTCCCACCAATATGCGGACAGTTATTACAGCCGTCCGAAGGGGGGCAGGCGCAAGGACAATCACTACTACTACAGCCGTCCGGGGGTCAGTGCGAGCAATCCCTTTAGCAAGTGGTCCAGGCCCCATCACTCTCCCGCCCAGAACGCGCGTTATCCCTACTGGGCCCTGTTCTCAAGGTAGGAATAAATATATTAATAATATATATTTAAAATATATATTAATAACCATTTAATTTCCAGAGTAAAAGACCGCTTTTATGGCTTTCAGAGCCAACAGGCAGCACCGCCTCCGGCACAACGACGTCAGGATAGCACGACGACCACCACCACCACCACGAGGGGACCCACTCGCCCGCCGGCACCACGTCGCCATCACATATATCCGGTGTTTGGCAAGCGCAGCATTCCGGATGCAGCCAATCCCCATAAGCGTCAGCGACGCAGCGGAGTGGCCAGCGAGCACGAGGAAAAGATAAGCAGGCTGGAGCAACTCCAGATTAAATATCATCGCAGGAGTCGCCAGTCGCTGTACGAGCGCGTGGAGAAGTATCTGGATAAGTAAGTAGAGGATAAAATAAAATGTGTAAAAAGTGTTTATTCCTACCTAAAAAGGAAATGGCTTCTTATCCTGCTATAATTAAGGAAAGAGTTTGAAAAGGAGTTCTAAAGGAAGCTCTAAAAATTTACTTTTAAGCCTAACCAACTATAATATTACTAAGGACACTTTACCAATTTTATTAGGATTAAATATGTGTACGTAATTAATTAGCTCACTGCATTAATAAACGCCTTAAATCCCCCTTTTAGTTGCTCCTAATCACGTTATCTCTCCACAGGCGCGGTCACCATGGCCACCACTGCGTTCTGCGTACCCTCTGCGAGACTGGACAGAAATCGGCGGAGGTGGAGCCCGGCACCTTTGTGGGCGAACTGATGCGGGCGGTGTTCACCATTCCGGAAGCTCTCGACAACGAGCCCGTTGCCTATCGTGACACCCACTATGACAAGGCACACGCCTCTAAGCAGGACTGCGCCGCCCTCTACCCGGAGTGCAAGCAGTCCATGTGGCAGGCCCAGTTCGTTCAATAAACCCCAAGTTCGATTAAAATGTGTTTTTTATTCCAAATTAATTCCATTTGCCGCCGGCTATTAGCCAGGCCAAAAGGTTGAGTTTGCACGAGTCCCGAAACTGACAGTCGCAATCGTCCGCATCCATGTGCATGATCCGGGAGTAGTCATCCTCCACGCCGGATAGGGTGGGCAGTCTAAGGAATAAAAGCTTCATTAGATAGGTACTTCCGACAAAAGAGAATATCACTGCACTTACGTAAAAACCAACCGCACAATATCCTGAATCATGGAGTAACCCCGTGGCAGGAGCAGACGTTTGCTATCACAAATTGCCCTCAGGACACAGGCCTTGGCATCGATTCCCAGGCTATAAGGGAGAGGAAAGAGATCTTTAAGGTGTGGAATATAAAGGATATATCCTTTCTTACAGCTTACTGAAGCCATCAAAGTGCTCGAACAACTGCCTCCGATCGCGGTGGCCATTGTAATGACGCCAGTCGTCGACGTGCTCCAGTTCCGGATAGTGAGCCGGTTCATGGGGTGTCATATCGGGATCGTAGGGATCGTCGATAGTCGCATCCTCGCTTGGTTCCACCTCGGGATCGTAGTTCTCTCCATCGGCCGATCGGTACCAGCGCTTTGACCACTTGGGCGACTCCGTTGTCCACTTGCTCCACCTGCCAGGTTGACTGTACTTCTCATAGTTGTGTTTGCCAGGTTGACTGTACTTCTCATAGTTGTGCTTAGCGGGTGACCAGTTGCCGTGATATCGATCGCCATATTTCGGCCACTGAGCCCACTTGGCAGGATCTGCATACGAAGATGGCTTTGGGGGCCTCACATCGATGCGTTGGTGCAGCCTCATCGGGCTGGGCTTCTTCAGGGGCGTGGCCTTGAACCGCCAGTTGGTCCCCGGAATCCAGACATAGGTGGGCTCCGTGGTGGTCTTCGGTTTCTCCGTAGTAGTGGTCCTTTGGCGATATCGCTTCGGATAGACATCCTCGCGTTTAGTGGGCACTGGATAGTAGCAGGCCTGTTCGATGTTCATGTTCACACCCCTAGGATAGGCAGAGATCAGGCCCTTGCTCAGCTGTCCGGTGAACTTCAAATTGGAGCCAGGCGGAAATAGAACGAAGCGCTTACGCCGCGAGAATACCCGTTCCAGCACATGGTTGAGCTCCGTGCGATTGGACTCGACTTGGAGCAGGCCAAAGCTGAAGAGGATCAACAGAACTAGCCGCATTGCTGAAGAGAACTGATTGAGTTATCCAGAACGAGTGTCAATTGAAGTCGATTTATAGTATATGGTGCTAATTATATAGCCAACAATTGGCTTTTATATGTCACGAATAAGAGGTTAAAGTAACAACTTAGTTAGAAAAGCAAATAAAAAATATTCAAATAAAAAGGAAACGGGAATTGTAACTATAGTTTTCCATTACCTATTATTAGAGAACTCTCTAAATGTATTATATTGGGCTTGAGGGTAACGAGAATGAGTTCCTCTCGACATCTTTTTAATAATTGTATTTATTTAATTTAATTTTAACTATAAAAAACATATAATTACTACAATAAATACTTTTATTCAACTCTGCCACTCAGCAACCAAATCAATAAATTCATATTACAATTGCTTTTCAGCTCCGAAGCACAATCATCAGCATCTTTGTTCATAATACGCGTATATTCATCCCCCACACCATCCAATGGAGGCATGCTGTAAGTAAAAATTTTCTTTAACTAAATTCCTGATATATCAAAGCCAAAACTCACGTAAAAACCACCCTTAACATGTCCTGCAACATGGAGTAACCAGGGGGCAGCAACAATCGCTTGCTATCACAGATGGTTCGCAATATGCAAGACTTTACATCGATGCCAAAGCTTGTAAGGATAAAGAAACAATTATAATTATTGGATTAATTAATAAAAATATACCCACAGTGAACTCAGCTTGGTAAACCTATCGAATAGCGCTCGACGATCGCGGTGTCCATAGTAATGGTGGGACTGCCAGGCCTGTTTTTTAGTTGGCTTCCATTCCCACTTCGGTGATGGGGTGGTCCACTTCGACCATTTGGCCTTAGTTGGATCCACTTCCTTCCACTTGTAATTTAGCCACTTCTGCTCCTGGTTCCATTGCTGCCACTTGTATGGATTTGCATGGCTATCATCATCGATGCGATGGGTCTTGGGCGGCGGTTGTCTCCACTTGGGCTTGGGCAGAGTCTGGGCCTTGAAACGCCAATCGGTGCCGGGTATATACACATACGTATCCGGCAGCTTCTCCGGCTTCTTGGTGGTGGTCTTGGGCAAATACTTCTTGGGATAAATATCCTCCACTACTCCCGGTATAGGAAAGTAGACCGCCTCCTCTAGGACAAAGTTTATACCCTTTGGATAGGTCGCCAGCAGGCCGGTGGCAAAGGAGCAGGTGAACTTTACAAAGGATCCTGGGGGAAATAGAACGGCTCTTCTCCGCCGGCTGAAGGCTCTTGAGGCTGTAGCTTTTAGCTGGGATTTATCAGGTGAGAAGCCATGATTTTCCCCCAGGGTAGAAAGCAGCACCAGCCAGATAAAGATTGTGGCTCGCAGCATCTTGACCAACTGAAAAGAACCGAACAATCGTGGCTGAGCACAGGGCGAGCCAGTTATTCTGTGGGCGTCAACCGATTGCCCAAATATTTACCCAAAAACTGATTGACATCTTGATTTATTTACGGAACTCGGTAGCCATGTGTCCATTAACCCACCGACCCAATTTACGCAGCAATTGTGCAAGTTCAAGTCAGTTCTTTAAGTACTTTGGCTGGCTCAAGACGGAAAGTCGGACTCAAGATGAAAGCCAGCTGGCTGGTAATCATCCTTCTAGCTCATCACTCGGACTCTCTGCTATGGCCAGCTTCGTCCAATTTGGGAGTAAGTTTTGGGTATTTATATAACTTTAAATATAATATTAACTTTCATCACCTCCCAGCTCACCGTTTCGGTATCCACACCCATTGCCGAACTCTTTCCCGAGCGTCGCATCCTGATCGATTGGTGCTTTGCCATTTCCTACAATTATCCCTACAACTTGTCCGAGTTTTATTCCATACCCATCTGGCCGGGATTTGCCAACTATAAAGCGAAACGGGAAGTTCCCCGTATGGAACTAACGGATGAGAACTTCTACACCAAATATGGACATGATTTAGGCACTGGCAGGCATCCAAAGGATTTTACGGCTGGCGAGCTTTATGCCTTCCTGGAGGACACTTTGTCAGGCTATGGTTTCCACGAAACATGCCTGCTGCGCAGTGTCTGCGAGTTGGCCCAGCATCCCTTCGATGACAACCACCAGCACATGCTCAGCGATATTGTGACCTTTGTGCTGAGGTAAGTTTCAGCCCTTCTTTAATCTGGAATTATATACAAATCATTTTTACAGCCCCTCCCAGCACGAGGGTTTCCTTGACACCGAAGTAGTCTACAAAAAGGCCTACGAACAGGCGGAGCAGGATGGGTTTCTGGGCAGGGACTGCCGTAGATTGTACTCCCATTGCCAGCACGACCTCTTACAGCTCATGAGTCAAGTCATATTTCACTAGAATTAAATAAAATCCCTGGAAATAGGCCTGTATGTAAATTGCAATAGTTGTGCGTTTCATTAGCAGCTGCTGGAAGTCTCTAATTAACGCAGTGCGTCAGGGTGGAGTACCAATCGAAGCACAGCTCGTTCCGCGTCACACCAGAATGAATCTCAGGCGCGTCCACTTGATCGGCGCTCTGCTGTCGCTTTGGAGCCTTCCCATCGGCCAGGCCGAGTTCCCCCTGCTCTTTCCGGCCTCCTCCGTGTACCAGATCACCTCCTCGCTGTCCGTGCCCGTCGTGATTCCAGATCGCAAACTCTTCTGGGACTGGGGTCTCCAGATGAACTACGCCTTGCCGGCTCAGCCCGCGTCCTTCTACGCAGCCACCATTTGGCCGGATGAGTTCTCCCGGCGGGGTAAGCGCCAGTTAAGAAATGAGACGGCCAAGTACTTGCCAGCAGGAAGAGGTGGAGTGTCCACTATGCATCCGAGTGATTTCACGGCTGGAGAGCTGTACGAGAGTCTGGAGAGCATGCTTACAAGGTATGGATTTGATGAGTCCTGCTTGCTGCGCAGTGTCTGCGAATTGGCGAGGCATCCCTTTAAGGATACAGAGAACAACATGCTCACCGCTCTGTTAACCTTTACCCTGACGTAAGTCTACAATTCCATCAAAGAGTAAATTACCGTAATTTTTTCCCTAATTTATTTATTTTTAAATTACAGACCATCCTTGCATGAAGCCTTCGCCCCTGGAGAAACCATATACCGAGAGGCTTACGAGCAGGCAGAACAACAGGGATTCCTTGGAGGGGATTGCTCCCGCTTATATGCCAATTGCCCCATGGACTTCCTCAGCGGCATCAGCAGCCTTTTGAGCTAGCCCTAGTCTACGTCATTAAACCCGAACTTCGAAGTACTCTCTGAATTATTGAGCTTTGAATTCAATAACGACTTCATCTTGCCTAAAATGAATACATTTATACGCGAACATTTGACTTAAAACGTATTTATTTCATCTAACCAGTCGGGTGACCAAGTTTATGATATCTACTTCACAGCTGGGATAAGATAAATGGCATTGGCCTCCCAGGAAGCCAATTTGCTCTGCTCGCTCGTATCGGTCACGATGGAATTGCTCGTCCTCGGCGAAGCCTTCATGTTGGGAGGGCCTAAAAATGTACAAATTAAATATTTATATCAGCAAAATATTTTATACAAAATGTTAAATAAAAGTAGACATTGTTTACACTTACGTAAGCAGAAATGTGATGACTTGCGTCACCATTCCATAGAAATGATCCTCGGCAAAGGGATGCAGGGCCAGCTCGCAGACGCTGCGCAGCAGACAACTCCTGTGGAAGCCATAGGTCTCCAGCATGTGCTCCAGGCCCAAGTACAACTGTCCGGCTGTAAAGTCGCTCGGATGCATGCCTTCCTCCAGCTCCAACTGCTGCTGCTGCAGCTGCTGCTGTCCCGCATTCAGCCGGAGCTGCTGTCCCAAATCCAGCTGGCGCTGCTGTCCCACATCCAACTCCCGCTTCTGCCTTCGCGCCAGCTCATCCGCCCAGATGGGGGCATTGTAGAAGGCGGAGACCGAGAACGGCAGGTTGTAGTTCATCTGGAAGCCCAGGTCCACGAAAACCTTGGTGCGGGTGGGCAGGTCGAGTGGTATCGAGATCGAGGAGGTCAGTTGCAGCACCGTGGAGGCCGGATAGAGCAATAGCCCCCGGATGGGGACAATCAGGCCGACCAGCAGCAGCAGCAGGGCAACGCGCCCAAGCTCTCCTCCGATCTGGTTCTTTGGGCAATGCATGGCGATGTGATCCAGTTGGAAATCAAGCATCGAGCCACCCGAAATCTGGCACTCGCCATTGTCTATTTGGCGATTAATTAAGGCAGGCTCTAAATGAGCGGATCAACGACCAGAGCCCGATGCGTGAGCAGCAATTAGAACGAAACACCTTTGGAAACTGGAGCGCATGCTCCTCCATCATCCAGATACGTTGGCAAGCGTGATCTGGCCATTCAAGAAGTGTTTCTATTCTGCTCTTGAAGATTTCAATCCATAATCAGTAGACACACTTAAAAAAACACAAGAAAACACGGAAAGGAATTGAACTAAAATTATTTGTAGATAAAATAAAAAATAATATTTTTCTCTAAGCTCTCGCACTGAATAATAATTTATATTTAATTTTTAATTATTTTTAAATTTAAATAAAATTACTTTCTGTGTAGCTTTTCCCATTTGGATAAACGTCAATTTCTTAGGCAAACAAATATTGCGTTGGTTGTCTTTCGTGGCTTCGATCCGAGTTTAAACAAAGCCGGATTAGTTAGCATTGCAACCGAAAACAAACAAGATGGTCCAGAGGGTTCTTACCTGGCTTCTGCTCCTCCTAACGGCGCTCTCCACCATCGTTCTCGTGGCGAGTCACACCAGATTCATATACAGTCCGGATGGAAGTGTTAACAGCACTCATCTCAGCCAGAGTGAGACTCCATTGAGCCGCTCCAAGCGAGTGGCCATCTATAATGGCCAGGGCATTGTCAAGGTGGAAACTCTTTTCCAAAATATTTTAGGAATATTTCCCTTAACCCCATTTCCTTCCAGCTTGTACCGAGCTTGGCGTATCCTGTGAAGCAGACCGACAAGGAGCAGTCCTTCTGGTGGTTCTTCAACGTGCAGGGCCAGTGGATTCCCACCACCATTCCCATCTACTGGTGGAGCTTTTGGAATACCAGCACCTTTGTGTCCACCGCCCGCGAGTGGCGCAAGGACATTCAGCTGAAGTTTAACCACGATGAGGCGCGATCCTGGGTCTATAATGCCATCGAAATGGGCATGGAACAGTAAGTAATCCAAGTATATTTTATAGCAATTTTAAATCCCTTATCCCCTATTTAGGCTAGATGGCGAGTACGGAGCCACCTGCCTGCTGCGGAGCATCTGCGAGATCTCCCAGAAGCCCTTCCAAAACAGCAATATCTTCAGCGAGATTATGAACGCAGTGTTGGTGTAAGTACAGATTTTATTCGTGATCGGATGGAACAGAATTAACTGGAATAAATCTTCATAATTAAGGCCGAGCCTGGACAACGTGGCTGCGAAGTATCTGCACGCCCGAGACGCTGGACGAGGCGGAGCGGACTGCGAACGTACCTACAGCGACTGCAATCCGCTGCTGTGGATTCTCGTCACCAACATGGCCAAGAATCCGTTCTGATGCTCCCGGATGCCAGTATTTTGTAAGCACTCAGGGAATCGTTTTATTTTTCGCCGACAATTAAAATCGAAAATGCTTCAAATGCTAGGCCAGACTCTCAGGTCAGGTCACTCACTTTTGCTTTCGGAGGGCCAGCCGCCGGAAGTGCGCCCAGACCTCGCAGAGCATAGGCTTCACTAGGCAGACACACTCCACCTTTGGCAGATCTCCGGGCCTGGGGCGCTGGCACTCCGAGAAGGAGGGGTACGGGGTCAGAGGCTTCACGCAAGGCAAGGGTCCACGGTAGTTCTTGCACGAGGGCGGACGACGGCCGTCGCGATGACAACGCCGGGCGAGGCGGGGACAGTCCTCTTCCTTCATGTCGGGACAGGGCTGAGGACAGGCGGTCGAGGGCTTGTGGGACGGCTTCCGCCGCTTGACCGGCGCTGGCTTGGCCTTGGCGAAGCAGCAGATCTTCTTGGGCTTGATCTGGATGGGCGGGCAGGCCACCCAGGTCTGCCAGTACTTGCGCTTGGCCTTGTCCGACTCCACGTAGTAGATGTCGTCGAAGCGTGGGTTAAACGGGCAATGGGTGTCGTCCGGGTCGCAGAATGGATTCAGCCACATGGATTGGGACTTGATCATCTTGGCCTTCTTCTTCTTGGGCGCCATGATCTGTGGCTTGCCGCAGGGGAACTTCGTGATTTTCTTGGGGCACCTGTTCTTGCCCTTCTTCTTCTGGCATGCCATGCCTCGGGCGCTGTTGCCCACGGCACTAATCAGACGCGGAGCCCGGAGGAGTCCGCGGGCCAAATTCAGATTCAGTACCATTCTGGGGGCTGTAAAATTTTGTAGTTTCGCCGAAAAAAACTTAAACTAAAATTTTGGGCCGAAAAACTTGGTTGGAATTTTGTATACGGAAATTAACTGGATGTGAGAGACCTATCCAGCTCCGAAGCAGAACGAGTACTGAATAATTCGGTCTGCCCCCCAGAGCAACCCAAATGACACAAGACGGCAGTTCGTTGCACAGTTTACTATGTTCACATTTTCCGGGCACTCGGGGTGAGGAAATCCAGCACTTTGTAGGGACAGCTGGGGGCGTAGAATCTAGCGCAGTCCTGGACATCCATGCGGTGCCTGTACTTTTCATCGGCTACCTCCTCGGGCACTCTGGAAAAGGGATTCGTTAAGTGGGTCTTATATTTCGGAATGGGCTTTACGTACGTTAGGACTATACGCATTAGATCCTCCAATAGGAAGCCCTGATCATGACCTGAGTTTAGCTTGGCTCGAAGCTCGCACATTGCCCGTTTGATGCAGGATCTTAGGTCCAACTGGAAACTGCGTGAGGAATGGTCGATTAAAGCTTAAATCTCTCTAAAAAAAAAATATAAAGTACACTTTTCCCATGGCCTCGAGCTGATCGAAGATTTCCCTGCGCTCCCTATATCCACGGTTTAGCTTCCAGCTGGGAACTTCAGCCCACGATTCGTAGACCTCTTCCTCGGGCTGATATGCATTCATACGATGAGCAGGCGTTGATAAGTACCAGGGGGATTGGTAAAATGAATCTCTATTGAGGGTGGGACTGAAAAATTAAAGTTGGATAACGTTTTCTTAACAAGATATTATCTATAAGCTCACCTGACATAGGGAGTAGTCCTGTTGCGACCCCAATAGTTGGGTTTGGCTTGGTAGAATGAATTCCTCCTTATAAATTAATATTTACTAATAAATTGTATGTACTATAAGTGTTAAATATAACTTACCTGGCACTAGGAGTTGTCTTGTAAGGCCCCCAGTAATTTGTTTGGGTTTGGTAGAACGATTCCCTATTTAAAGCTGTTTTGTAGGGTCTTCGGTAGTAAGACCAATCCCACCGGCGTTTCGAAGTGGCGGTTGTCTTCGGTCTAAGCCTCTTCAGTATTTTGGGCTGCCAACCCTCAACGGTGTCGGGCAAAGAGACGTACATGTCAAACTCCAGACTATACTGAAGGCCACTGGGTCGGCCTCCCACAATGATTTTGGTCAGGGCGGCCGTCATCAAGACAGAAGCCTTGTCCGGAAAGACCAGACCGCGAACCCGTCGCGAGAGCAAGCGATCGCCCTGAGCACCACTTCTCTCCACCAAATGTGTGCGGTTTCCCTGCACCACAGAGCTGGCTCCGAGCCAAAGAAGTACCAAGATAGTGGACCTCATGCCGTCGCTCCAAGAACTAAACTGATCGGTGTGTGACAGGTACTGGACGCACAAAATTATGTTAATTAAGTTAAGTGCGCTAATTAAGGCAGGTGTGCTGTAAGATTAGGAGATCAAGTAGGCCTCGAGTCGTTCCGAACTTACATGTCACACGCGATCTTATAGAGCCGTTTCAGTTGATCAGAAGCCGGGCCAGGCTACGTTTAGGCATTTCAATCGAGCTGTATTCTTGTCTTTCTTACAACCCTTACTTTTAAAATATATAAAACATAATGGTGAACATACATGGCTGCACTCGGATGATGGTGAACCGCTGCATTGAGCTCCTCCGAGCGCGCATAGAGTGCGCCCAGACACGCCACATCGCCAGACGGTATCAACGGCCACGGGCGCCAGTGCGCAGCCAGGGCCAGGCCGAGGACCAGGCAGTTAGGGAGCGGGAGAAGGCTGATAGCTACAACAAGAACAAGCGGCGCTCCATGTGGGAGCAGGACGACGGCTACGGCGGACGGGTCTCGGGGCTAGAGGACCATAGGCGCCTGGATGCCGAGCAGTACCGTCCCAAAGAGTTGGAGAAGCGCAGCTACGACTGCACATGGGCCGACTTTCCGGAGGGTGAGGTGGAGGGCAAGCAAGACGGGCCTTTCATGCCGCAGGTTGCAGAGGAGCCGCCACGTCGTCGGAGATCTCAGGTAAATTCTATCAATTTAAGCATTTACAATATGATTCAGGGAACAAGTATATTTAAGCAGTTAACCTGTTAGAAAATACCTAAAACCTTAATTTTATTAACCCAATTGTAACCACAGGAGGAGCGTCCGAATACGGCCAGGCCATGGGACGACGAGGCCCAGGCCTTCATCAGCCAGTGGGACAATAACGTTGCCATGATAAATCGTAACAAATACGTGCGCTCCACCGACTCCTGCCCAGCCCCACTGATGACTGACCAGATGGAAAATGCCATGCGCCTGCGCAAGCGTCAGTTCTTTTATTAGTCCCAACTCCTCTTGACCAAGTTTGTGTCCGTGACCGGACCGGTAGCCGTAGAAATTCCCAAGTTCACAAGGCATGCGATTTTAATACTTCAAAATTTCCTAACGTATCATACCAAGTGTATCTGTAGACCAGACGTGTTAACAAAAATTTAAATAAAATATTCCAAATTAAAGTTTGCCTTCATGGCTATGGCTACCTGGAGGTGTGGAAAGCTTTGCCTCCTTCTAGAGGGCACCTTGGTGCGAGGAATGGCGACCCGGAAGAAGGGGCCCTGGCATATACCCAATACTCCTATCAGGACTGCCAGGGACTTCGACTACTTGCAGACACTGAAGCGAAAGTCCACGGAAAATCAGACAACATATCGTCGTCGTGAGCAGATTCAGCCTAATCCCAAGGAAATGCAGTGGAAGAAACTTAAGATCATAAAGAGGAAGCCAAAGGGAAAGTCTAGCCAGAAGTAAAAATTACAAAATTCGAATTTTAAAATTGACAGTAACAGAAAAGGAAATTCAAATACAATTGTTTTTGTTACATTCATTATTACCCCAAACGATCCGCGTTTTTATTTTCAATATTTAACAATTATGGCTACAATTTTTAAGGACATTATAAGTTTTAGTTTGAATTAATTGGGGAATTTTAAAATTTAGTAACACTACTTTAACGAAGTTTTTTACCGACATTTTTGTTTCTGTTGGTAAAATTTTCAAATTTTCAGTGTGGCCAAACATTTTAGTTCTCTCGTATTTGTTATCGGTCGAGCTGCGGTCACACTGCTTTAATTGTTTTGTTTATTTCTTCGGCGGTTCGAATTTTAATTGATTTTGCGGCATGGCGCTGCTCAGAAACGGGACAAACGGCTTTTGGGGCAGCTTCAGACGCTTCGCCAGCAGCGGTTGCACCATCTACAGCTTGAGTTCCGGCCATGTCAAGTGCGGTGTTTCAGTGATTCGGGTCTCCGGGCCGCAGACAAAGAAGGCGCTCCGTGCCATTGTTGCCAATAAAGAGTACGAACCAAAGGCAAGTTAATTAAAACAAATTAACCACGATATCGGGGTGGCAAAGATAACGAGAAAGGTTTCTGGGAATAACCCATGATCCACATGATTTATTACTAAAAGACACCACATTATAAAGGTCGCTAATTGATGCTAAAATATATCCTGGGCTTGTGCAACATAAAGCTAATATACATATGTATGGGTCCCATTGAACACAATAATCTTTCTAAATTTAAACTGATTTATTTAATATATGTATCTCTCAATAGGCCCGACAGGCGTACCTGAAATCCTTCTACCATCCTGCCAGCAAGGAGATGATTGACCGTGGCCTTCTTCTGTGGTTTCCGGGACCTGCTTCTTTCACTGGTGAGGATTCCTGTGAATTCCAGGTACACGGTTCTCTGGCAGTCATTGCGGCCATGCTGGATGCCCTAGGCAAGGTGGATGGTCTGAGGCCAGCGCAGCCGGGGGAGTTCACAAAAAGAGCGTTTTTCGGGGGCAAACTGGATTTAACGGAGGTGGAGGGACTGGCGGATCTCATCCATGCCGAAACGGAGGCCCAACGGAAGCAAGTGAGTACGAAAAAGAAATCCTTGATGTAAGTTGCCTTATATAATATAACACCTCTCCCTTCCAGGCTTTGCTGCAGAGCACCGGAGCTCTAGCCCGCCTCTACGACAACTGGCGCAGAAGACTCATTCGCTGTGCCGCCCACCTAGAGGCCTATATTGACTTTGCCGAGGATGAGCAGATCGAGGGCGGCGTCATCCTGCAGCTCACCAAAGAACTGAAATCGGTGAGGCGCGAAATAGTGGAGCACCTTAGTGACCAGCGGCAGGGCGAGCTCTTGCGCGACGGAGTCCGCACCGTGATCATCGGAGCTCCTAATGTGGGCAAGAGCAGTCTGCTGAATCTGCTCTGCCAGAGATCCATCTCTATAGTGACAGATCAGGCGGGCACAACAAGAGATATTATAGAAACAATGCATAATTTCGGAGGATACCCCGTCGTGTTTTCGGATACAGCGGGTCTGCGACGAGATACTACGGATAGCATAGAGCAGGAGGGAATGCAGAGGGCCAAGGCCTGTCTGGCCCAATCGGATTTGATACTGCTCTTAGCGGATGCCAAGAGTGTTACAAAACTGACTCACAATGACTCTGTCCCAGAGTTTGTGGATAGTTATCTCAACGAATTAGATATCCCTTTGGACTTGTGCAGCGGCAAGCGCCTTCAGTTGGTGGCCAATAAAACGGACACCCTGTCTGAGGAGGAGTTCCAGCAGCTGGACAAGCTCTCCAATATTTTACATATATCGTGCCATAAACCCGATAAAATGCCCGTGTTTCTGGGTACCCTGGAAAAGCAGCTGCAGGAACTGTGCGGCGAGCCCCGGGCGGAGAATCCGCGCATCACAAACACACGCTACCGGCAGCAACTGGAGCGCTGCATCCAGCACATCGACATTTTTCTGAGAGATTACAGACCCGATGTTTACCCGGACTTGGCTATTGCGGCCGCCAAGCTGCGCAACTCGGTGCGCTGCATCGAACGCATCACCGGACATGTCAGCTGCGAAGATATACTCGACGTCGTGTTCAAAGATTTCTGCATTGGAAAGTGACTTGATAATAATAGTTTTTAGTTGCTAGGCTCACAGTTTGTAAAGTACTACTGCCCGTTGAGTATTTAATAAATGAGAACTTTTAACTCTTAGAGTTTTAGATGTGGTTTGAGAAGTTAAATGGACCTCGGAATCAGAGTCTGGGAACCTATAAGACTTAGTTTGTTCAGCTTGAATGGATATTCCTCACATTGAATTGGTATTCACCTCCATTACTATTTCTTTTTTACTAAATATAATTATTGTAAGCATTAAATTTAAAAACTAGATTAATTCGTTTTTTGAAAACCCGTTAACTTTGGTGAGACCCTGCGTTAGGGGATTTCATTAAGGTTCGCTGTTAGTCATCTGGCCACACTGTCAGATATTGTTTACGTGTTTTCCTAGCTGGCTTTTGTGTTGTTTTTTGAGAAGTATGTCATCCTGGATAACAGGACTGGCGGACAAGGCCGAAAACATTTTGAACAAGATCGACCAAAATGCGGCTACGGCGCTCCACACGGACAATCCAACTGGAGCTGCAGATCCCATGCGCAGGAGCATGAATAGTAGCACACAATCCCTGTCCATGTCGCTGAAGTCAACTCTGTCGCCAGCGAAGCGTTCGGGCGCCAACAGCACGTCAAGTGTCAAGAGCGAGGGAAGCGGTTCCGTGGTCACTAAGGAGATGCGCCAGCAGATGACCACATCGACGAGTTCCACTAATAATCCGGAAAGCTCTGGCAACTCCATGGACACCCACGAACTTGCTGCCTTCAAGATTGCTCTGAACGAGATTACAGCCGAGAGGGATGAGCTACGTCTCCGTTTGAATGAACTGAACCATGACAGCGAGAATTTCGTATTGCACCAGCGGAGCCAGGAGCTGGAGACTCTGGCTCAAACCCTCTCCGAGGAGAGAGACAAGGCAGTGCATGACCTGAACGAGGCGCAGACCGCTCACATGGCCTACGTGCATTCCATTTCCGAGCTGGAAACCAATCTGGCCAAGCTGCAGCAGGAATACATGAGTGCCGCCCACAAGCTGCAGATGCAGACCAAGGAAACGGAGCAGCAGCGCCAGGAACTGCAGGAGTACCGCACCAAGGCCCAGAGAGCCTTGCAGGCCAAGGATGCAGTCATCGCGGAGCTCAAAGCAAACCCAGTGGATGGTGGTGTAGATCCAGGACTGGTGGCCAAGGACAGCGAAACTCGCTTCCTTCAGATTGAACATGAATCCTTGAAACAAGAACTAGAGCACGCTAACGAGGAGCTGCAGAAGGCTCGTCTACAGCTAGAGGATCATCTCTCGCAGGAAAGGCAAAGCCACGTAGAGCTTAGCTCGGCGCGCCAGCGAGAGGAGACTTTGGCCAGGGAACTCCGCCAGTCTCGAGAGCACAGTGTGACCTCCGAGTCCGAGCAGCGCATGCTCACCCAGGAACTGGCCTCACTCCGCCAGCAGCTGAGCAACCAAATGGCGGCCTCCGCCACCCGTCTCCAGGAGAAGGAGCAACAGCTGCAGCAGATGCGCCAGCGTCTCAGCGAGGACGCCAACAGCGGAGCCAAAAACGATTACGAGAGCCGCCTGAAAGCGCTCACCCAATCCCTGGTCGAGCGGCAAGGTCTCTTGGAACGGGTCACCTCGGAGAGGAATGCCCTGCGCCTGCAGCACGAGAAGATCCAGACGCAGCTGCAGCAGAATATGCATTTGGTTCAGATCGAGAGCCAGCGAGGTGGCTCCCGCAATGCCATGCTGTCCAACAGCACGGACGATGGTGAGTGCAAGGAATATTTAATATTATTCAATAAAGAAAATGTTACAATTCCCAGCCAAAGCCCAGTTCCCGCTGCTCATGCACCCGAGTCCCTTCGACAACCGCGTGGCCCGTCGCTTCAAGCGTGCCCTGCGCCAGGCGGACTCCATGGGCATACGGGTGGGCGCCTTCCTGCGACGCTATCCCATGATGCGCGTGTCTGTGATCGTTTACGTGGCCCTGCTCCACCTCTGGGTCATGTTCGTCCTCCTATCCACAACGCCAAACTGATCGAATCGAATAATTTCTAGTTAATTGAGCAATTTGGTTTATTTTTAAATATTGTATTTAAATATTGTATTTTACACGCAAGAATTGGATATCTAGGAGTATATTGTGTGTGTCATGTTTGTATATATATCGTTAGTATACTCGGTTCTAAATTCAATATTCAATAAACATCAACTATGTACAGAAATTGCAATTGGTTTAACGCTAAAAACAGCAAGCAAACAAATAACGAAGAAAATTCGCGCTAAGTTAGGAAAAGAACGTTTCGTCACAGGTCAAATATTGCATAGAGAACCCAACTAGAGAGCCGGTAAAGTTAATAAGGGGACTTGTCCAATTCCAGCTAAGCGGAAGAATATAGAGAGTAGAGACTTTTGGGACGATTCGCGTAAAACAGGCGCTATATGCCCCGCAAGCTTTTGTATCAGTCATCGGGTTGGTAGCTCACATAGACGGCATCGCCACCGAGGCTGATCAGGCACTGGCCCTGCAAAACCCATATATTATAGAATCTATGAATAAAATATTGTAGAATGCGCTCTCACCTGGTTCTTGTGCTGATTATCGAACAGCATGAGTTCGGTGATGTAGAAGGAGACCATGGCATTGCCGCCCAGAGAGGCGATGTGTGCCCTGACCACGGCCAGTAGTTCGGTGATGAAGCCATGGACAAAGCCGCTAATGCCGCCATACTCCCGGATCGAGGTGCTCTCCCGAATGAAGAAGAAGTTCAGATTGCCCAGATATTTATCAATGCGACCACCAGGTATGAAGCTCAAAGGCGTCAAATCCACTCCATAACGATCTCGCAGAGGAAACTGGGAAAAATAACAATTGAAATTATAATAAAATATTTTCATTAAAAATCCTGAGCTTACATATCGATTTCGTGGCACAGGACCCATGTTCAGCGCCTTCACTCCACTGGAGGGCAAGCCCGAGGCCAAGTTGCTGAGACGCGATGGCGAGGTTTTGCGCATCTTAAACGAGCTCATGCCAAACGGCGGTATGGCGGTGCTGGTCGGCGTGGGTGTGTCCACCATCTGATCCTCGTCGAGCGGGAAAATGTAATCCTCTTCCTGCAGCATTCGTTTGCCATTCAGCTCGGGCTGGGACTGGGTGGCATGCACCGTGGCTTCGTGGAATCCGTTTTGCTGCTGCTGTTGTGGCGGCGGCGGCTGTTGCTGTTGCATTAATCTCCCGCGTCCACGGTACTTCACCTTACTGCCATCGCTCAGACCCATGGCCATGCCCGTGACTAGCAGTTGGATTTGATCCTAAAGGGAAGGTAAATGAATATTAAATTTAAATGTGGTTTGCTTTATATTTACCGTCTCGGGCAGATCCAGGCGGAAGCGCAGATCGCAGATGGCACAGGGTATCATGGTGCGCAGCTTAAAGTAAATGGTCTGCAGGAGTCTGTGATGGAAAAAACACCCTTTAATATAAAATTCAAGCTGTAAGCCACCTCAAAACCCACCTCTGGAAGTGCTTGGGAAACCCATTGACACTCTGGCCCACCTCAAGACGCGCTCGCCACACCTGGGTGAACATCTGAAGGTTTTTAACGGTGTCCATTTCCAGCATGCCCGGCACCTGCTGAGTGTTGACCACATGGAAGCCCTCCGGCGGATACGGCTCCATCAGCAGCGATATAATCTCCAAATCCTCGATGTCGTCCACCTCCAGGACACACAGCTCCTTGTTGCCGCAGTTCAGATCAATCTCGTTCATTTCCTCCTCGTCCGAGTCATCGGTGTCGGACTGCTTATCCGCTGAGACGGTGGCAGAGGCCACTCCTCCGGCATCGGGGTCCAGGCTCTTGAGCTGATATATCTCCTGGTTGCGCTCGAACGTCTCCTGCAGCTTCTTCTGCAACTCATTCAGCTTCTGCTTGTCGGTCCACGAGTTACCGGCCACAATCTTGGGGACCTGCGGCACTGGGAGGGCAGTGAGGAAGAGAGCCGTTCCCGTGGCTATCAGCGCTATCATGCGCTCCCCAATGGCCACCTGGGTGCGAAGTCCAAAGATGGCATTCATGCCCTTGGCCTTCAGCTTGTTAATCAACACTCGATGCAGTTCGTACTCCAGAAAGGGCAGTCCATCCGATATCTCCTTGGCGTTCAGCTCCGCTCGCAGATCCCTCTTGGCGCGCACCACTTGGGCCTGCATGAAGCATCCACGTCCGGTGACCTGCATGAACTCCGGCACCTCCAGCGTGGCCAGGAGTACGTCCGGCACACGTCCCTTGCGGCACACGGCGCACTTCTTCATCTTCACGTTGAAGGGCACGGAGCTCAGGTTGTAGGGGATGTGGCACATGGCACAGGCATTGCGTGGTCCATTGAGTGGCGGAAGGGGATAACGCTTACCACCCGTCGAACTGGTCCCTGTGCCCAAGGAGCCACTGTCCTTGCCAGTGCCCGCCTCGCCGGTGCTGCTGCCATTGCCCTCGCGCTCCTCCAGGGAATTCGACATGGCCGCCGCGCTAGCCGCTGCCTTGGACATGGTAAAGATATCGGTCTGTGACACCGATCTATTGAAGACCATATTAATCACTGCCGCCGTTCCAGTGGCAGACAGAACGCAGACATCGTCGCTGTAAAAGCCACATAGGATTAGGTCAAGGGAAGGTCTTGGGATCAGATCTCTTACGATATGGTTGTGGCCTCCGCATAGCCCAGCACCACATTGCAGCCTAGGGAGCGAGCATGGGAGCGGATCTCCATGCGCAGCTCCGTCCACCAGCTGTCGCGCACCTCCGGCTCATCCGGATTGGGCACTCGCTCCAGCAGCTTTACGGAACGCGCTGCCACAGTGGCGCCTAGATGGAGGATGAAGCCCGTGGGGTACTTGGTCATGGTCAGAAAGGGATACTCCAGCATGTCCAGGCTGTCGGTAGCTGTTCCAGGTTTAGCTCCAACCGTTGGCTGGGTCAGACGCATCATTGCCGTGGCAGCCACCAGACGCTCGCTGGCCACACAAATTGAGTTTCCTGCGAATTAGCAGGAAAAGGGGAGGCGTTTGATAATTAAATTATATTTTTTGGAGGCTTTGCTCACGAGGGTCTTACATATAATGAGAAACATTTATATTTACAGGCCTGTGTGGAATGTATGAGAGTCTTGAGTCTTGAAACCGGAACACAAGGAGGTTCTTGAATTTGTATATTTATGTTCTTACATCTTATATCCAGTTTCCCATAAAGTAAACACCTGGATATTCCCTGTCAAAATGCCAGTATGAGAGAGTATTAAGTTAGTTTCACTCAATTGGTGGCTACCAACCAGGAAAACATAATCGAAAACATAATATTAATTAAAACTTAAGCTCTCCATACATTGTACTTAAACTTAAAAGCCCGAAACACAGTGTGGAATGAATAATATCCTTTATCTAGGCTCATTTTTAAGAGACCTACATATGTAATGATAGTGTAGGTATAACATTTAGGTAAAATTCAGATCGGATAAGGCATACGTAGAATAAAGAGTGGGAAAGTGGGCGAGGCTCCCGCCAAAAGAAAAGTAAATAGAGAGGAGAAGGCACACGCACAGATAAACAGAGAGAGAGGTACATCGAGAAAGGACATCGAGTTTAGGCGGCAGCATCTACTTACGCTTCCGGATGAATGAAAAGGCTATGCCTGATGGCGAGTGGCAGCAGCGGACGCAAAGATAGAACGTTGGAAGAGACGTTTACGGTTACTCAGAGACGAGACGGTGAGATATAGACACACGGTAATATCGGCAAGACACACTAATATGGAGCAGCAGCTGCTTGGAGCTCGATGCTTGGATGCTTAAAGCCTAGAGCCTTAGCCTAAGATACTTAACTACAGATATAAGGGATCAGCCCTGATTCCTTGCTCAATCGGAGTCCAAAAAGACCGTTATAGAAAACTCTTGGGTTTAAGAGCTTTTTTCTTAGACTTTGGAAATCTTGCATTATATATTTGTATTTATTAATATCCCATTGTATTTATTGATACGAAATCAGGGCTGTTATTCCCATGACCCTCCCTACATACCTTTGGGCGTAACACTCAGGTCGGAGTCGGAGGATCGACGGCAAATCTCGCCCACTGTGGTCGGCACCATCGTCGTGGCCGTCGATGCGGTCGATGTGGAGGCACTGTCGGCATTCGTGGCCGCCGAGATGCCGCTCTTGGAAGGACTGGGCGTTAGCTTTAGGCGATTGCTGCCCGCCGGAGAGGCGAAGCGTTTCAAGCTGGGACTGCTGCCCTCCACCGTGGTGGGTATACTCGATGGTCCCGTGGCTGCTCCTGGCTGCTGCTGCTGTTGGAGTTCAGTGCTGGATCTAGACTCGCGTGGTGGTTGTTGTTGTTGGCGAATGGCGAATGGAGCAAGCAGTGATGACTCATTATTTTGGTTACTATGGTTAGTACTATTAGAGATATATACAGAATGATCTAATTGGGCAAGACGGGGGGTGGAGTTACTGAAATCGAAGGTGGCTAGCTCGGACCGGGTGGGAGTGGGGGTGGAGGGGCATATGCGCAGCTCGGGCGCCTTCAGCAGCAACGTGTTGGGTGGTACTGGAGGTGCCAGAGATTCCGGTGCCACTAGATGGTTCAGCGAGGCACTGCGCTGCATGGTCTTCGAGTAGCTGGGCAGAAAGTTCAACTGCAACATGGAAGAGGAGCTACTGAGATTAGGTCCTGGCACATCCTCGCTGCAGGTCGGCAACTCCGGCTGTGAGCTGTAGTACGCCTTGCGTTCCAGCGAGGGCACGAAGGGGTGCTTGGGCTTTTCCGCCAAATCAATATCTTTGGGCTTTATGTGCATCAGCTTCTGGAGGCGTCGCGAGAAGCTCTTGAGGTCCTCGAGCAAATTGTGGTGCCTCGGTCCCAGATCCTGCTGGCTGTTCTCGCAGCTGCGCGTCTCCCCCGGCTTAATCCAGTTGTCCTGCAGGTTATCCTCCTCCTCCTGTGACTCGTCAACATTGCTGTCGGGCGGAGCTATCTCCAGATCCAACTGCAGAGACTCCTCCGAGTCCGTCGAGTAATTACTGGAGGCTGGTCGAGTCTTGGCCTGAAACTCATCTACCGGCAAATCGGGCGCCGATCGAGTGTTCTCCTGGTACTCCGACAGACCGGGCACGGTAAGGAAACTCTTGACAGACACGTGGCCAGGACGCACCCCAGTATCGTTGCTAATAGAACGTACTATAAACGGAGCACTGGACTTGATGCTGGGCTGGCGCGACTTCCGGCGACGCCTAAAGCTCGAGGGAGTGGTAGCCGATCCTCCAAAGATGCTGCTCAGCGATTGAGTGGCATTCTCCGGTATCTTGGGCTCTATTCGACGTATCAGCGTGGCATATTTCTGGGTAAACACTTTGCTCGAGGAGAGAGTCAAGCGTCGCATTCGATGGGTGAGCTTCTTCTCGCGACTCCGGTCGCCACGCTCGTCCTCCTGCCGAATCAGATCATGCATCATCTCGGCATCCTCCGTGTCGCTGCTGGCACTCTCCAGGTAAAATAACGTTGCTGCTGCCGCCGCCGATGAGGCGGACGAAGGCGCCGACGAGCTGGGCTCCCTGTATATATTGAGACGATATTGGGGCGTGCGGCCGGAGAGCGGCAGGCTCGTGCTGCTCGCTCCCGCACAGTTGAGGAAGTCTAGATACTTTTGAGCCAGGCTGAAGGTGGTGGTACGTAAATGTTTTATAAACAGAAACACGACACAACAACGAAACAACAACGATTTGAACGTGCAATACGATACGACAAGGAGCGAAATTAGAGAGATCGAGGGATGAACATCGTCGTAGATATTTCGGTGTGGGGTTGGAGAACGTTCAAGAGAAGAGAAAAACAGCTTTAAAACATGTTAAAAATGGCTATCTGCTATCTACTAGCACCTACATTTGATTAAAGGAATAATATTAAAGAATTTCTACATACAAGGTCTGGGGAAATGGGAATACTCTTGCAGATTTGTTATTCTTGAAATTATTGTTAACAGAAATCGTAGCTTCACCTTATAAATAATTATTTCTACCAACTTAGACGCTGTCTCCGACTTATATAACCCTTACAAGCGGTATAAATTCTGTGGAACATCTAAAATGTTCTTAATATTTAAAGTTATCTTCAAAATCAGTTATTATCTGCAAGAGTATTAACATTCATTGAAATATCGGTAAGATATGAGTCATATCAACCTCCTCACATTATCTAACCCCCTCACAGAATACTCACTCCTCGATCAGGGCTGCATCCGCGCTGTTTGGCTGACTGCTGCTGGTGTCTTTAATCAGCGTGACAGCTGTGCCTACTCCACGGGCCACCACGCCCACATCACCTTCCAGATCGAAGCACTGGGTATAGCCGATGACGGCATTAGCGCCCATGTTAATGGCCTTCAGACCCATTTTCCGCTGCACCTGGCCGGACAACTTGAGGAAGACCACCTGTCGGGCCTCGTTGGAAGCACGGGGAGTGCGTATCTTGTCTATCCACTGATACTCGGGATCATCGTTGACTACCAGCTCCTCGACAAAGCCGTGAATCACCTGGGCACGATAGCCAAACGGAACACACTGGGCTGTGGGACAAAAATAAGAATATGTACGATATTCGTTTAAGGAATTAGGAAAGAATACAAACAGTGGAAGAAGGGTATGCCGCAGGAACTCTGCCGGAACTTGTTGACGTCCGAGAAGAGATCCACCTTGACGATAACATTAATTTCACCGCGGATGCCGTGCATCGTGTCGAAAACGGGAATCCAGCCGGATAGCACGGTGCCCTTGGCGTGCACCGCCTGACTAGAGCTCTCCAGGCATAGAGGATTCAGGCTGATGTTCACCTTGCCGATGGCATCGTTGGCCGAGTACGTATCATAGTCCATCAATCGGATTTGCAGCGGCTCGTCCTGCAGCTCTGCATCGTCCACCTCGAAGCGAAACCTGGTGAAGCACAGTAGTTACTTAATATTAATACCCTGGAAAGTCCATCTCTTACCAATCGGTGTTCCAAGTGGGATTCAAACTCTTGCGGAACACATCCGTCTTGTGGGTCACAGAGGCCAGCTTGATTTCCACGAACGCGTCCGTCGTCTCGCTGCTCTTGTCCATCACCGGCAGGTTGCGCGCCGCCTTGATTTTCACCCCCACCTTTCCTGGCATCCTGTCGCTGTCGCCTGTCCCTTTTCACCAGATTGTTACCACAAAATATCGCCCAATATTGTTCACGTTTTAGCTTGTGTTTTCCATTTTCTTCTTAGTGATCCGGTGTGGCCGCAGTCGGAAACTGGCCAAATCCTGACAGAAGTGATAGAGAGAACCTTCTTGGCTTGGCCGTCCACGTAGTGACGATGATAAATATATACGTATAATTGGAAATCAGTTTGCAATGGTCTGATAAAAAAGCTTAAAAAGCGATATACCAATCCATGTATCATGTACCAATCAATAAGAAGTATAGCAATATATCCAGTTTTTCAATTGACACCTTATGATTAAAATATACTTTTTATTTAAGTCTTTGAACATTTTTAAAAAAATGGCCCGAACGCTGAATATATTTTATATCTGGTTTCAAAATCGGCACGCTGCTTTAAATTTACTGTTTACATTTGTTTGTTTTCCTTCTATTTGAATATAGGTTAATCGAAAATGGGTACCTTATGATCTAGGCTAGTTTTCGGATCTTGCTGAAGTTTGGAAGGTCTAGATTTTCGAGATTAAAGATTTTAATTTTAAGAACCAGTGACTATTTTATGTAAGTTTTCCAAACCCTAATCTTTAAGTTCTGTTAAGCAGATTTTCCTGGATAAATAGATAAATAAATAATAAATAAATGAAAATTTGTACGAAATACTTTAACGCAATTTTGAATAGTTTTTCATTTTTTTTTTTTTTTTACCAAAGTATAAACTATAATTTATTTTGCGATTTTAAATCGATTTTATAATTGGCACTTTAACATAATTAAATCCCGTAAAATAATAAAATAAATACAATATTTGTTTAATCATTCGAGCCGGGTGACAACCCTGCTCCGGAATGCTCACAGCGACGAGTTGGCAGCCCTGCAACAAAAATCAATAGTCGCCGCCATATTTTTTCACTCGACGACGACCAACGCGCTTCGGACACTTAAAAACTATGTTTAGATAAATAAGTTAATTAAGATAAGATATTGTTAAAAGTGCATCGGCTTCCCGGCAGTGCAGTGACCATAAGAGAACGATCGATTCTCTGACGCGAGCATTAAAACTCCCGAATCCCAAAGTCGTCAGTATCCGGCATCCAAACTCCGATTCTTCTTCTTCCTACATTCTGCGCCTTCTGCAGTGTGCGTCCGACTGTGCGTCCGTGTGTGCCCCGTGTGAGATAACCAACTGAGAGTGAGAGAGAGGAGCATGGAAGGAGCTCCAGTGTCCTCTTCGATCGGCGGCCCCCGTGGGGGCGGCGGCTTCCGAGGCCGCGGTGGTGGCGCCCCCATGCGGGGCGGCTTCGACCGGGGACGTGGACGCGGTCGCGGCCACTTTATGGGTGGCATGCGGGGAGGCGGCGGCGGCGGTGGAATGGGTGGCGGACCGCCCATGCAAGGCATGATGTCGGGCGGACCGCCGCGCGGAATGCGCGGTTCCCGTGGAGGAATGGGCTACCAGGGACGCGGCGGTGGTTACCAGCCGCGCGGCGGTGCTCCGATGGGCATGCGCGGCGGACGACCACCGCTGTACTCGCAGCGTGAGTACCCCTTTGATCTCTACCCCAAGCTCTCTTTCTAAATCCAGATCCAATTCAATCCAGCTCCGAAACAACACACAGGCGCCGACAACAACAAGACGGTGTCGCCGGTGCCCACCTCCACGGTGAGCGGCGAACCGCCAGCCGAATCAACCGGCGAAGACGGCACCGATGGAGCATCTACTGCTCCCTCTGGTAATTCGCATGGCGGCAGCTCAGCCCCCGGGGGCAGCAACGGAGGTCCTCCTCCTTATCTGGGTCGTGGACGGGGACGCGGAGGTCCATTCAGTGGACGCGGTCGCGGCGGCGGCGGCTACAATCCGCACATGAACGGCAGCGGTAGCGGCAGTATGTATGGCGGTCCGCATAGCCACCACAGCAACTCGCTGGGCGGCGGCGGACCGAGCGGAGAGCACGGGTCGATGCCAAGGCGCGGAGCACCGCGCGGCAGGGGCGGCTACAATCAAGGTATGAGTCGGCCACCCTTGCATCACCATCAGGCACATAATCCCAATACACAACTTGCACCGGTACCAGCTCTCAAACGCGGCGCTCCCGGTGGTCCTGGTCCCAAGCGCGGTCGCTATGAGGGTAGTCCCTACGGCCAGCGGCCGATGACACCCAAGTACCACTCCTCCCAGCACATGGGTGGCAGCGGAGGCGGTGGTGGCGGAAGCATGGCACCGCAATCCTCTTACGGCTCGCCGCCAAGCCACCATGCGCCGGCTCAGAGGTAAGCCATTATCATTTCAAGACGTTTTACATAGGGTTATGCACATATAAGATATACAATTTTTAACTTATGCAAGTGGAGACTTTGACAATGTTAATTAAAGTTTTTTATAGGATGTAGTAGAGGCCTCGTTGTTCACACTTTGAATTAAAGATAAGCTTGAACTTACATTGTGTTAAGTTATTTACTAAAATTCATGCCTTCTTTGGTAGGATTTGTGAGTCAAAATCCACGTCTTATATTAAATAGTTTAGTAATCAAGGATAAACATTAAAAGGATAGTTTAAAGGAGATCTATATGAGAAACATTTTGCTATCCTTCATTGATAATTAATATTATATCTTATCTGAATATAGCCACCACAGCTATCAGACTCACGACCAGACCCAGCAAGTGGATCCCTATGCGCAGAGCAGTTACAGCACCCAGGCTACCCAGCAGGGATACAATGGCTATGGCCAGAGCGGCAGCGGCAGCTATGCGGCTCACACATCGCAGACAAGTGCTCCGGCCAGCAGCAGCTATGCGGCTCACCATGGCACTGAGTACGATCAGAGCCAGTATCAGAACTACAAGTAAGTCTCGGCACCCTTTTCCTCTTTTTCAATTCAGCTAAACTGCATGTTCCACAGCAGTTCGACCGGCTATGCCGCCCAAGACACGAGGTATCAGTCGTACAGCCAGGACTATAGCCAGTACGGCTCGGCTGCCGTAGATTACAATGCCGCTGGGCAGGCGGACTATAGCCAGCATGGACAGGCGAGCACAGGATACGATGAACGCGGAAATTATACGGGTTATGGTAGGTGATCGATCGCAATAACCTTTCAGTGGCCGTCATCCGTCATCGGTGTCTTATTGCAGATTCGCAGGCCTACTCGCAGAACTATTCGAATGCAGCTGCTTATTACTAGACAACCGCTTCCCACTCCCAACCCTAATGATGGCAGAACGCTGCGCGTGCTCCGATAGGCCAATAAACCAAATAGAAGGGATTAGGGCAGGCATTAAATCGAGTAACAAAAAGGGATATCTTGCTATATACAACAAACACACACAATACACACACCCGGACACTAAAAACATACAATTTTAGTCGTAAGGATATACAGTTCTCTTTTTCTTAGCATTTAAGACATCTCGTGTTGCTACGTCTTTCTATATATATAAACCCAAACCCAAACCCCCCACAGCCCAACTTAATTTCTTTATTCGTTATTGTTTTCGTCCCCCCCGAGAATCCTGATCGAAAATATTAAAAAATACTTGCATTGCCTGTTGTTTAATGTTTTGTTAGTAGACACAAATAGAATCTATCCTCGAAAACCATATATTATATATTATGTGCTCCTTAGTTTCATTTACAATTACACTTCAACTGTGACCAAAGTATGCTTAAATCATATTTTCTATATGACGAAAACTATGAGTACGAACATGAACGAAACTAAATTTATAAATTTTGTGAATGATGTCAAATTGTATACAAAAGAATGCAATGTATAGATTTAGTTGTTAAGCTCAAAAACCGCAATGACTCGAGTTGGAACCCCAAACCTTATATACTCCTCCTTTATCTGAAAAAAGTTTATGATTTTGCAACTATTTTTTTTATTGACGTGAATGACCGAAGCCAGACTTTTTATTTACCTTTTTGTTTATATTTTTTTCAACAACTACTTACGTATAGCAACAATTTAAGCAACAACAAAAATTTCGTAATTATGTAACTTATAAAATAAGCTGAGAAAACGACAAAATAACGAAATACACAAAAAATATATTAGCAAAAGATGCAAAAATCATAACCATTATAAAAGTCAATAAAATAGTGTTCAAAAATGTGGGCTAATGCATTAAACTTATTTAAGCGTACATATTATTATTTTAAATATATATTTTGTTTAAACAAAAAATCAATCAGTACAAATAATTAAGCAATCGAAAGTCAAGCACTGAGTGAAAAAAGTATCAAAAAAGACTGAACCGAAGAAGCACACAGCAAGCTTAAAAAGAGAAACAAATGAATGAAACTACAAGCCAAATATTAAGTTTATTCGAAATGTTACCAAGATAACAAAAGCAACACAAAACAAGATAAGAACAAAGAAACGCAATGCCAATAAACAAAGTGCAAATTTAATACCTGAAGCTTCAGAACTCAGGATAAATCGTAGAAAAACAAATGTGATGAAAAACGCTTCGAACATACTACGATCTCAATTCATAATTGAGATAGTGTCGCGACCATATTTTTAAAAACTTTTAGACAAATTTATAAAGAAATTATGAAGAAAAGCACTGAAAGTACAAACAAAGCAATATAAGTATACAATTTTACAAAATATTTTGGTAAGTTAAGGTTAAAGCCAAAAAAAGATACACAAAACCCAAAGAATATGATGAACTCAGCAAAGAAAAATATATACCCTTTAAATTCGTTGACTAAACATGTTTGTCTGCTATATACATATCCTCTATATCAGTGATGCCCACACAAATACAATGACATGTGACTTGCATTTGTGTGCGTAAGAGAAAAACGAAGTTGGCTTCGCGCGAAACGTTGCGGTTGCCAGAGCAGTGCAAAGCATTAAATTTTAATGCTTTATTTAATGCATTAAATTTTAATGCTTTGCACTGCTCTGGCAACCGCACCACTCGACCTCTCATTCTCTCTCTTCTCTGCTGCTGCTGCTGACGTCACGTTTACACTGTCTGTGTAGCGGCAGAGAACGGGCAGAGTTTTTACCAACCACATGTGGCGGGGGCTTGGGCATCACTGCTCTATATACACTTAAAATCCCTACCTTATAAATCTTTAAAGCTGTTGAGTTCTTCATAAAATTAAAGTGCGGCCCTTTTGACGCATTTCCCCATATAAATCGTAGCATTTAGTTGTTTTTTACAGGAATGAGAAAACATAATGAGATATCAAAATCAAAAGCATTTAAAGGCTTATCAAATCTGATGGAAACGATCTAAAAAGGATTTGTCAATGGTGGTAATCTCAAAACAAACAACAGAGAAAAAAAAACAAGTAACAAAAAAACAAAAAACCAAAAATATATATACAAAAAAAAAAAAAACCAATGAGATTATAAATCTATAAAATATTTTGTTTTATATGTTGCATTTTTATGTTATTTATATTTTTGATTTATGTATAAAATGATTTTATTTGTTATTGTTAAGACCAAGTCAAATAATTTGTTCGGGTCTTGCAAAGACCAAGCTAAGAAAATTATAAAAATGATTATTCACAGAAAAGGCTGATTGATATTTCAAGGAGATTATAAATTTTTATCTACCAAAGAAAGAACATTTTGAACTGAACCCTTTACGAAATAATATGTTCCAAATTTATAGTAAAAGTCCTTGAACGGATGTTCAAATATAGAGAATTAACATTAAAAGAACACAAAACCAGAGAAAATCGATTTACAAATATCTAAACTGATATATGTTTAAGAGATCCGACAAAGAAAATCATTTGTGATTTAATTTACATGCTTTGGCATTTTATATATATATAAATATAAAGATATAGTGAAGAGCTAACTGCATTATTTCCCGTTTTCGTGTCAAATAATTTGATTTAACTTATTCTATTATTTGTTTAATTCTTTATTGATTGATTTAATAAAAGCATTCAAAATGGCAGCAATAACTTAAACCCAATATGCAATTAAATGGAAACTTTTAATGATTTTTTTCAGCAAAAGAATTGTGAAAATCAAAATATAACCGAATGGAGCGAAATAATCTGCGAACTGTGGAACCCATTAACCAAATTTGTTCTCACAAAATATGAAACTACATCTGGTTGCCAAAAGCATACAATGGAACTACCGTTTGAAGATGTTTCCAAAAACTTACACAAGTGCCTATCATAAATATAAGAACGTACCGCAAACAAATTTTGGAAAGAAAACTTTGAAAATTTACAAAATATATATGTAATGTGAAATTTATAAACCATTAACTTTTTTTATTTGATGTAAAGTGTTCTTAGATATCCGGGCAATATTTTACATCTTTCGAAGAGAACAACAAAAAAATTGACTGATAAAGGATAGGTACCAAGTTGTTTATTTCGTTTAAAATAAGTAAAAACCGTGATTTAAAAAGCCAGTAAATATTACCAAATTTAATACGAAAGATATTGCATTTTTGTTGAAGCTTTTTTGAATAAATTAGTTCTGAGAATCTTAAAAAGACGCACATGGAAATAAAGTGTTGTTGAAAATTGTTTATAAAAATATGACTTTTATTGTGGCGTTTTAATTAATGGGTTAGCTCTTACATATCCCCAGATACCCACCAAAATTTTAAATTGTTTGAAGTACAATTTTAATATAGGGAATTTCGATCGTTTAATTCTTTTAAAGTTATAAATGGAATTGGAATATAAAGCGTTTATTCGACAATCCTACTCCCAAGGTTCCCTTACTCTTAATACAAATGAAGTATTACAATAAAATTAATATTTTCAAACTGATTAATGTTGTTTTATTGTTATTTGGGTAAATAATAAATACATTAGCATACACACCAAAAAATGAGAAAATGGTGTAACGAAAGTCTAAAAACTTATCGAGAGTGAAAAATATATCTAGTGCATAGGCAAACAGGATCCATGAATCGTTATAAGTAAACTTAATTAAAACTGATTAGGTTTAAAAACCAAAAATTAAAATTTAAATTCAAATTAAGCTACAAATTGAGCCGACTTAAACATCAATCCCAGCTAGATTTCTTATATATTTATTTTTTAATTTTACCCCCAAAGATTCCCAAATATAAACCAGTTTCAATTGCATTTTGTCATGCATTCACATATTGAGAGGAAAAGTTTGTCTTTATTCAAAAGATTAACCGAAAATATGGATTCCAAAACATACTTTTAGTTATTTAATATTAGTGCTTCATGCTAGGGAAATATGTGTGAGATATTTTAGCTGCATACGCATATTAGGTTTACTAACTGTTTATTTGCATAACATTAATAAAGTCCACGAGAATTGAAAAAAGCAATTAACAAAACGATTTATAAACTTAAGGTATAAACTTTGTGTAGAACGTTTCGGGGGTCTTTGAGTATGTACAAATATGTATGTGACTTTTTAAGGAAACATTGGACACATCGATTTGCTATTTAATGAACTAGAGAGCTTCCAATTGAGTATAGTTTCTGAGTTTCCATTGATTACATTTACATAATTATGCTGAATACTTCAAGAATTGTGTTGCGCTTTGTGTGCTTGTGTGGAACAGAAACGATTTCGCGGCTCGTTGGTCAAGGTCCTGTGTCGTCGTGGTTGCGATAGTGTCCTGTTTGGGGTCGAAGGCCTTAACGACGCTTGCCGAAACGCAGGAAGACGTGATCGACATCCGTGCGCTTGTTGTAGTTCTTCAGCAGATCGTCAGAGTTGGCCACCAGAGCTGGAATTAAATTAAATTTATTATATTATATATTCCAGCACAAAAAAAAATATATCAATATCTATTAGTTGAAATCCATAGGATTAACTTTCACTTACCGGAGGCCTCATTGTTAATGTAGGACTTGAGGGCCGAGGACAATTGGTCCGAGTTCTCCAATGCCTGGCACACCTTTCGGATGTGTGGGGGCATCTCCTCGACGATGCCAGCCGCGCACAGAGGCGGTGCCTGGGTGGCTGCCTGTGTGTTGGCCACGGCCAGCAGGATGACGGCCAGGCAGCAGGCGACAAAGAACTGTGCGAAGGACATGCTGCAAGTTCAGGAAGATGTGCAGAAAGCACGATTGACATCGTTAGCGGGGTGTCAAGCTTATTGGATTATATCGCTAGCTAGCTAAGGTTTCCAGAGCAAGGACGCCATCTGCTCTTCCATCCTGGCTGGAGGGCAGCTCGCGTTCCCCTCCCCCATCCCAGCCCAGCAAATTTTGATTAAGTGTAATGATCTTAATGCTACGTGCCTGATTGCCTGATTGCCTGACTGCCTGACGTTGCCATGGCAAAGTATTATGCATAAATGGAGTTCTCTTTATTGCAGGCTCGCGGCGGAGTTTCCACTTTGAGCCCCATCCAAGCAGGCAGCTCTAATGCCCCCGTAATATGTTTACGCGGAAGGACAATTTGTTTCTATTAGCCGGAGTAGGCGGCGCAATCTGTTTTCCGACACCTTTCCCCCCTTGATGGCCTTGATAACTGTCCTAAGGTAGCACTCATACGCCCCGTGTGCCGACACTGGGTTGCAGGTGGCATGCAAAAGCTGCGCCATATGCATACGTGTTTTGCCTGCATCTATTTAGCTTAAAAGCAAACGGAAGACAACAAGTGCCAGGGGGTGGTGGACGAGGAATATGTGAAAAGGACACGTTCAAAGCATCCGAACTGTTGCCGCTTGTTTAGGGCTTAACTAGGATGTACAAACGCATATCAATGGCAGATGTTTCTGTTTTGATTGATTACGTAATTGCGTTGCATAGGAAACTGTGGAATTTTAGTGAATTTAATGACTTTTTATAGGGTTATATTTTAAAAATTAATCTGTTGAGAAAGAGAGTATTGAAACAAGATGTGAGCATATCAATTAGTCCTCTAAACTATGCTTCTGATTAAAAAATACCTTGAAACCATATGAATTTAACTTTTTTAGACGGTTCTGTTTAATACCAATACAGTATTAGTTTGAGTATATGGTTTAAATAAGTATTCTTTAAGCAAATAGCTAAATATCTTTACAAAACCAAACCATATTTTAGTTTAAATTTAATTTCAGCTTATATATCAGCTTAAAGCCCTAGTTTATCAGTTCTTTAAAGCTTAAATGCAATAAAAATGTGTGTTTTAAAAATATTTATATTAGTTTAAGCATCGGCGAGTTGAAAAACTAACTTTGGTTTTTTTTAAGGTTGTAATAATCAGATGAGGCTCAAGGATATAATACCAGAACAGTTTATTTCATTCACTATGAGATTCCACTAGTTTTACAATTCATTTTAAGTTTCAATCACGATTCCATAAATTCTACATATCTTTACTTTTCGATATACACTTTAAAATCTAATCTAGTTCAATATAGTCTTAAAGTATTCACTATTTTTTCTATAACTTTCCTTAGACACCAGTACCAACCTGTTAGAGTATTTAAGATATGGAAGCTTCCACAAAGTTTTTGATGGATAAACTTGTTGGTTTATTTGGGATTTTGTCACTGGGGCTTTAGCTGCTGCTCCGTTTGCTGGACTTGTTGAACGCTAGCACTCGAATGATGTCCTGACCACCCAGGAAATCCGCTTTTATTTACTTTCGCTGAGGACGAACGCAGATGGCACGGCGTCCTCTGATTGGCCGACCGGGAAGGAGCACACAAACACACCGAGATTCGAGTAAATGGGGCTGGGGACCACATGTTGCGCGCTCCTACTCCTGCCAGGCAGCTTGGTGGGCGTGCTCAAACATCGCTCATACGCCACGGACTCCGACCAGAGCACGATGCGCCGCTCCTTGTGTGCACTTGGCACACACGGCTACCCACCGAGTTGCCCAATATGTTTATCTATTATATAAGTTTATCAGCTCTTAATTATGTTGTAAAAGTTGCGGCTTTTATGATCAGAGGCCGGCAGCCATCGAGTATTTATAGGTAGTTATACTTAATAATGCCTCATCGAACTTTAACGCTCCATCCCACGGATGGACTGGCTTTAAGCTCCTAGTTTAAAGCCGATGTCCCAAGTCCTGGCAGCTGCACTTTGCTCCTCGACTGCGTAAGCAGAGTAATCTCCGGTTTATGAGACTGGGATTTGCAGGCGAAGCGTTGCAATTAATTTGAATCTGTGCGTGTTTCGCATGCAAAATCCTTGGCCAGGAATTTTCGACTGTGACGTCAGGCGCTCTTCTTGGTCAGCTCCGAATGGAGCTATAACTATAGCCGTGAACATGAGTATTTGAGTCAAAGAAGGAGGAAATTTAATTGAGTTGTTTTTAAGGTCATTAGTGGCAGTGAAGACAGTTAAATAGTTACTTTCTTAAATGTTTCAAATGAAAACTATTGTTTGCACATTTCCAAACTGAATCTGATTCATCTCAGACTCTAAAAACTAAGAACAAAGGCTAAAACCATATTGTAATATTTTTATATTATTTAATATTTATATATTTAATATATTATTATTTTATTATAAGTTTATTGAACATTCTGTTACTCTATAATTTTTTTTAACATTTAATTTATTATTAAAAACTAGAAGAAGAGTACTATACTCAAAAAGGATTTAGGAGCTTCAAGAGTCAAGAATCTTACCACTTATACCTAACTTACCACCTTAACAATCCAAGTATTAATATTTAAAGACCCAAGGAACTCTAGGGACTAAGTTAATCTCTATTTCATATTCCTATTCCTTTGATAAATAATATAATTTCCTCATAAAAGTCGAAACATGGCATTTATATAATAGACACCATATTGCATGCGAGGTGTCCCCACTTTCCCAGCATCCATTGCTCTGTGGTCACTAATTGGGTTACATTAAGCTGCCATTTGCTCCCATCTTTGATGTCCACAAATCAGGCAAAATAATAATGCAATGCCAGAGCCATATGTGACTAGAAAAATTGGGGAAGGAGGAGGGTAACGCCTATAAAGCCCAGTCAGCACGCGCCGGTGGCCCAACAATGTAACACGAAATTTGCACAAAATTTGAATAAACTGATTGGGTTTCCAGTTGTATGTGGTGGATGTGGATAGTGCGTCGTTGCAGGGAATAGGTCACGGTGCCCAGCGATTAACATTTAAATTATTTTCGTCACTTGGCGGCCTACGCAAATAAACGGAGGAAAAACCCCAGAAGAATTTGCTTAAATTTTATTTTCATTCTTCGGGGGAATCATCGTACAAACTAAGGGGACAGGACTGGACAGGACACCACCCTTCTTCAGTCCAGCAGCTTGGCCACAATCGGATCTGGGGCAGTCATCGCATAGCCCAGTTGCTGGAGAGCCCGCCGTATCTCGGTGAAGACAGAGGCATCGTCTATGGTGGCGGGAAGGATCACACGCTCGTTCCGGGCAAAGTCTGCCATGGCTTTCCGCATCGTCTTGCCGGAACGAGTACGTGGCAGGTTGTTCACGGAGGTTATGAGTCGGAAGGCAGCGATGGGTCCCACCACGTCCCGGATCAGCTTGATGATCTCTGTCGACAGCTTGGCATCGGTCTTCTTGCAGTTCTCCACGGGTATGTACAGGCAGAGCGGCACCTGACCCTTGGTGGGCTCGGGAACTCCAAAAACGGCCACGTCTACGACGTCTGGGTGTCGCAGGACGGCGTCCTCCAGACTGGAAGTGGACAGACGATGACCAGCCACATTGATCACATCATCATCGCGGGCAGTGACAAATATGTAGCCGCGGTCGTCCTTATAGCCAGCATCCATGGTGTCGTAGTAGCCCTAAATAATTATTTAATAATTCATTAAAAAAGCTAGGACTTAAGGGTAGGATTTTGATGTTTTAATCCCCAGATTTTAAGGCTTCCTTTTCTTATAAGAAATATACAGACTCACCGGGAATTTCTGGAAGTACAGCTTCCGGAAGAGCTCCTCGTTCTTGTACAATGTGGCCATGTTGCCCGGGGGCAGGGGTAGCTTGAGGACAATTCTTCCCAACTCCATGGGCCGAGTCTCGCTGCCGTCGGGCATCAGGATCTTGACTGCAAGAGAGATGTCCCAGGACTTTTTAATATTTTAAATCCAAGCTTTCTGGAGCATCACTCACTGTCGTAGCCCATCAGGGGCAGGCCCGTGGAGTAGGTGGGCGGACTGAGGTTCTGCTGGTAGCCCAGGCAGGTGGCTGTGACCGCGGAGCCCGTCTCCGTCTGCCACCAGTGGTTGAGTACGGGGACCTTGAAGGTCTTCTCGATCCAGTTCTTGGTCTCGTAGTCGCAGTGCTCGCCGGCAATGAAGATGGCTCGCAGGGACTTCATGGAGTACTGGCGGCCATAGCTGATGTCCGGATCGGCGCGACGGATCACCCGGAAGGAGGTGGGCACCGAGAATATGGATCGGACCTTGTACTGGTCGATGATTCTGACAAGGAAGGGGGAAATATTATAATTTTCCTATTTAATTCCATAATTTTTGACTCACCTAAAGTACTGACCCGGATCCGGGGTGCGGTCCGGCTTGCCCTCGTACATGATGCTGGTGGCGCCCAGGCACAGCGGCCCATAGCAGATGTAGGAGTGCCCCACCACCCAGCCCATGTCGGAGGCCGCCCACCAGGTGTCCCCGGGACTGATGCCGTAAATAGTGCGCAGTGTATACATGAGAGCCACCAGATGGCCGCCAATGGTGCGCAGGACTCCCTTCGGCTTGTCTGTGGTACCTGATGTATAGAGGATATACAGCGGATCGTTGGCCTCGATGGGAACACAGGCTATGGGCTCCTCCCCCTCGGACATTTTGAGGATATCGGACCAGAGAACATCCGAATCCGGATCCAGCTTCGTGGTGTCCGGCGAGACATTGTTCCGGTGGAAAATGATGTTGCGCTGAGGCGGTATCCAGCGCGACATATTGATGGCCGAGTGCAGAATGTCCAGGTAGGGCACCACTTTGCCTGGCTCCACACCCACATTGGAGGCAATCACCAGCTTAGGCTCCACATGCTCGATCCGCGAGCACAGCTCCCGGGCGGCAAAGCCCCCAAACACCACCGAGTGAATGGCGCCCAGCCGAACGATGGCCAGCATGGCGATGATGGTCTCCGGAATCAAGGGCATGTAGATCACCACCCGGTCGCCCTTGACCACGCCCAGCTTGGCCAGGCCGCCGGCCAGCAACACAATCTGGTCGTACAGCTCCTGGTAGGTCACGCGGCGTGCCGTTCCCGTCAGCGGACTGTCGTGGATGAGGGCCACCTGGGAGCCCCTGCCGGCCAGTATATGCCGATCGATGGAGTTGTAGCAGGCGTTCAGGTAACCGCCCACATACCACTTGGTGAAGGGGGGATTGCTGTTGTCCAGCACCCGCTGCCAGGGTCGATCCCAGTCGAGCAGTTGCGCCTGCTCCTCCCAAAAGGCAGCCGGATCCTCAACGCTCTGACGGTAGGCTTGCAGAAAGAGAGGATCATGGGCCTCCACTGGCATGCCGCAGATGGTTTCATCTGTACAGGAAGAGGAGGATTAGTTGGACTCCTTAAATGTGCATAAATTAGTCGCTAAACTAAGTGCTAGCCCTTGACCACGTTACTCTAAACAGAGCACGCCATGGAGCCGCATTGAATTTTAAATTTTCTAAATGTCGCGGTCACTCAACTGATTTCTATATATGAATGTACCTATATGTAGACATGGGTTCTTATATACCGCCGGGGCAGACGCTTGAGCATAATCCAGACGTCATTCCACCTGGCCGTTGGACCCTTGGCAAGCAAGACGGAATAAGCTAATCGAGAAATCATTAATATGGAGTGCTGACAGTTTGAGTTTGAGAACTAAATTACATCATAGTTGAAGCGAAGGGTCATACTATTTGATTTGAAATTGGTTTAAAAAACTCTTTATATGAATCTATAACTATATAGAACTGTCGTCTTAAATGGGTTTATTTATTTACTTATTTATTTAACAAATTAAATCTAGTATACAATACTAAACCTAATGAATTTTGTATGAGTACAAGCTAGTGGGGCCTTCGACTGGAAATTTGTATGTTTTACCTTATATAATTAGATGAGCTAGTTTGACAAATTAATATCTAAAATATTTTCGGGAGAGGGTTTTTTTTAAATCTGTTATGTGATATCTACCAAATATTGAGAATCTAATGCTCTGTAATCGGCTGCAGGTGTCCAAGAGGGGCTTAAATGGGTTAAAATCTCATATACTAAGAGTTTCAAGTCATAAGTCACTACATTGATCCTCTTAGGCACTCCCTACTACGTCTTTGTTAATCCTTAGCGTATTTATTGTCATGTTATATCATTGTAAAATCACTTTTCTATTGTTTTTAAGGCTAATTAAATCGGTATACTCTTTGCTGTCAATATATATCACGAATCATGCGATTACTCACTGCAAAATGCCACTTTCTTTCTTCCTTTCTTCAAGGTTTTCATTTTGAACTTACTGCCTTCGTTATTCATACTCTCCACCGTGCCAGCACCCGGTTCCATCGTTTAACTATAGTTTTAATTTATATTTTATATATATATATTGCTAAATTTAATTTCTATATATCCTCTCTAGGCTTTTGTTTCAAACGAGCTGAGCACAACCGTCGCAATGAAGTCGAAACCTTGCAATGAGACTGGAAAATGTAGAACACAAGTGGAATACCGAAACCTTAAAGATATACCCGATCAAAGGTTTGCCTGCGAAGCTCTCTGACATTGGCAGAGAGAGCCAGGAACGTTGGGAAATGAGTATATTAAAGCGATCGTTAATAAAAAGGGTTTAACTTACACAAATAGTTCATTTATTTATACAAAAAGAGCTTGTAGTTGTAAAGTTTCTCAATTTTAACTTATTTATAATTCGAAAGGATTACTTTTTCTTCTTATCCTTCTTTGTCTTCTTCGAGGGCGGCGGAGCGCCTGCCACCTCGCCAGCTGTCTCCGCTGTGGCCGGTTCCACACTGAAACCCTTGATGTAGGGCTTGACCAGGCGGAATACCAACTTCTCGTGCTGCACGTTCGAGGAGTCCAGGCTTAGGCGAACAGTGACTGGATCGAAGGAATGGAACACCACGTTGACGCAGCGTTGAGTGTAATCCTCCTCGTTGAAAGTGAACACAACTTCGCTCTTGGCTCGCTCCAGACCGTCCTTGCCATCCTTGTCGGACTTCAGATACAGAGTGCCCTCGAGGCCGTACTTGGGGATGAGCACTTGCAGGGCATTTTTGCGCACGAACAAGACGTATCTGAAAGGAGTAATTTGGAGGAGTTAATAAGAAACCCCAAGACTGTAAGTAACTCTAAGAAACATACCCCTCCTCGTCCTCCTCCTTGCCCCGGAAGAACATGTGCGTGTTGAGGGCCACCGAGGCGCGACCCGCGTACTGAGCCATCTTGTGCCGATAGTTCAGGTTGTGGCATATCTCCTCGTTGGCCTTGCGCTCCAGCAGCTGGGCATAGGTGCTATCCGCGCCAATGGAGGCGGCCAGCAGGCGGTGTACCATGATGTCCGAGTAGCGACGAATGGGCGAGGTGAAGTGCGTGTAGATGGGCGCGGCCAGGCCGTAGTGAAAGAACTCCTCCTTCTGCAGACTCCCACTGATGAAGTACACCGCCTGCATCATGCAGCGTGTGGCCAGGATGCGGATCATTGTGTTAAAGTAAGAATTATCAGCCTTGATGCACTTGTCCAGCGAATGCGCCAGCTCCAGGCCCGACTCTACGTCCACCTGGTAGCCCTGGTAGCGAGCGGCCTTCACCAGGGGATCAAAGTTGGTGGGCGGCGGCCGGGGATGGCGACGCAGAACGGCGCACTCGGCAAACTCGGAAGCAATGTGGTCGGCCACCGTGATGTTGGCCAGCAACATGAACTCCTCCACCATGGAGTTGGTCTCGCGCATCTGCTTGGCCTCCACCTCGAGGGGTTCGTGTGTCTCGCTGTCCACCTGGAAGCGGATCTCCGGCGAGGCCAAGACCAGGGCACCATTGTCCATGCGCCGCTTCTTCAGGATCTTGGCCAGACGATTCAGGTTCCTCAGGGACTTGGCTATCTCATGCTGCTGCGTGGTGTCATCGATTATCACCTGGGCCTCCTCGTAGGTCATGGCCTTCTTGGACTTGATGACGCTCTTGTGGAAGCGCTTGCCAAGCACATTCGCCTCCTGGTCCACCTCCCAGATGCAGGAGAAGGCAAAACGCTCAACGCCGCCGACCAGCGAGCAGAGGTTCGAGCTAAGCAGCTCGGGCACCATGTCGATGCGCTTGCCCACCAGGTAAACGGTGGTTCCCCTGGCAGCTGCCTCCTTATCCAAAGCGTTGCCAGGCCGGATGAAGTGACTCACATCGGCGATGTGGACGCCCACCTCAAGGTTGCCATTGGGCAGCTCCCGGCAGTGCAGGGCATCATCTATGTCCGTACACCCTGGCGGGTCCACCGAACAAATGTACAGATCCCGCAGATCCACACGCTTGGCGTAGTCCTCCTCGGTTATGGTCCAGGGCATCTTGGGCAGGAAGCTCAGCACCTCCTCCGAGAACTTGCAGTGCGGCACGTCGTGCTCCAGCAGGATCACCTCGTTCTCGGTGGCCATGTTGCCCAGCGGGCCCAGAGAGCGCACAAAGTGTCCGTGCGGATAGCGCGAGTTCCTGGGCCACGTGTCGATGGTCACAATGATGCGCTGATTCCGCAGCGTGGCCGCCTGTCCAGTCTCGATGCGGATGCGGGGGATCTTCCGGTCGGCGGGCACAAAGATGTGCCGGTTGGTGTCCTCGATGAGGCTGGGCTGCAGAATGCCACAGTACTGGCGCCACTTGCGACGCACAATGCCCACGATGCGGCCAGTGGGTGTCCGTTCTGCGGAGGCGGCAGCAGCCTGCACTTGCTTCAGCATGTCCTTCTCGTCGGCGGCCCGCTCCTCGCTGGGCACATCGTCCGCGTAGACATTCTTCTCCTCCAGGACAATCTCGCTGGGCGCCGACCACTCTTCCTCCGGCAGTAGCTCCACGGCCACCAGGTCGCCATCCACGGCGCGATTAAGGGCCTCCCTACCCTGGATTAGGATCTGCAAAGAACATCCAAAATGCAGTCAGAGGCATAAGAGTGTTTCTGAGCTCTTACCCCCTTCTCGTACTGCTCCACGTTGACACTGCCCTCGAGGTAGTTTTCCCTGGAGGCCTGGAAGGCGCCCTGCAGCAGCTTCTTGTTCCGCAGACCCTCGAGCAGCTCCTTCATACTCAGATGGGCAGGATACTGGGGCAGACCCTTCTTCTCGTTCTCGAAGGTGTTGCGCGACAGCTTGTCCACCAGCAGCGGGAAGTCGTCCAGGGACTTGACATACTCCGAAGCGGAGGCCACTAGAATGCCCTCGGCCTCGGCCTTGGCACGATTACCGGCATCATCGGTGAGCAGAATGACGCGGGTGACCGCCCTGCCGCTGCGCTCAAACTCTTTGGAGGACTGCGAGGCCCGCAGATGGTCATCGTACCACTTGGTGGCCAGCCGGATGGCGCGGTCGTTGCGATCGTTGGCGGACTCATCTGGCTCGCGGTCAGCGTAGGTGTCCCTGTGAAATAGGAAATATGAATATTTATGGAGAAATTAATAACAAATCCCCCGACTCACTTGTGGTGCTCGTTGACGAACACATAAAAATTCCTGGTGCGATCGTGGACGAGCTCATTGAAGCGCTTGTAAATGGCGGAGCTCTTGTGCTTCACCTCGTTGAGCACGGTGGTGAGGACAATCACATTACGCAGCACATCCTCCTCTAGCACATCGATCTGGTCCAGCACCACATTGGTGTCCAGAACAATATAATGCGGGAACTTGAAGAGGCTGCACTGGATCTCGTGCTGGGAGGTCAGTTGGTAAACCTCGTTTTGGAAGCACTGCTGGCACAGATCGGAGCCGCAGCCAATGTCATCGCGTAGGTAGTGCTCCCTCACGATTTTCAGGATGTTTCCCCGCTTGGTTTTACGCGTAAATTCGCGTAAAGTTTGCATATTTATAAAGTCGCGATCGAAAGCGTGAAATCTCACATGTGTGCCGGGCTCAGTGTTGTCAGTTTAGCTGTTTTCTAGCTAGATCTAGCTATTTCTAGCTGTGCCGGGCAAGGGAGGCTCCACACGTCCAGACTGCGGTATTTTGCGGTATATTCGCGGTCTCTGTGGTATTTGCGAACAATTTAGACATGGTCACTTTGCGTAGCACGTGTAGTAGTGGGCACGTTGCTTGATTTTTGTTATTTAAAACGCTTAATTTACAGACCTTAGCCATGGTTCCGAACGAGAAAAGCTTTCCCCGAGGCGGGACAATCCACACCGAGGCCAAGTCAGCCGACAGCAGCTCCAATATAGTAAGTTTTCTTTGAGAAATCTCCGCTTAAGAGGTACATATTTTCTCTCTTCCCCGTGCAGGTATTTGGTGCGTCGCAGAAGAAGACGAAAAAGGTACAGAAACCCAAGGATAACTTCCTGAAGGAGCTCACCGAGGACAACAATGAACAGCTGGAGGCGTTCTCCGCGGAAACGCTCAACCTGGACACGCTCCAGGAGGACATGCTGGTCATGGGAGTGGTCAAGGAGACGAGCGCCACCTCGCTGCAAATCGCCCTGCCCGGCCGGATGTTTGCCCGCACCCTGGTGGCGGACGTATCCGAGGCCTACACGCGCGTGGCCAAGGCGGCGATGTCGGGCGACACTAGTGAATACCACGACCTCACAGAACTCTTCCCGGTGGGCCGCATCGTCTACGGCAAGGCCATCAAGACAGAAAAGTTGGAGAGCGGCCGCATGTCCCTGCTGCTCTCCCTAAAGCCGGCCGACGTCCATGCCAGCCTGCACCACAAGAGCATCAAGAAGGGCTTCATCTTCTCCGGCGCCGTGGCGGAGATCCAGGAGCACGGCTACGTGATCGAGACGGGAGTGCAGGGACTGCAGGCCTTTGTGGCCTGCGAGGAGGCGGATCAGACGCTCCACGTGGGTCAGTTGGCCTTCCTGAAGGTAAAACAGGTCAAGCACGACGCCCACCAGAGCACCTGCACGTGTGTCCAGGTGGAGCAGGACCAGATGAAGATCAAGAGCCAGAACGAGAGCAACTTGGACTACATTCTGCCCGGCAGCATTGTCCGGTTCAAGGTGGCCAAGCACCTGAAGGACGGCCTCCAGGGCAGCATCATGAACGAGTCCTTCAACGGCTACATCAACGAGCACCACCTGGCCAGCCCGTTGGACACCGTGGATGCCTACGAGCTGAACGAGGACTACAACGCCCGAGTGCTCTACGTGATGCCCTTGACCAAGCTGGTGTACTTGACCCTAAACCTAGACATCAAAGCTGAACCTAGCAAGGAGGATGAAGAGGAGGGAGAACCCATAAGGGTTGGCTCCGTGGTGGAGAAGAGCAAGGTCCTGCGCCTGGGCACTGGCGGAGTGGTGCTGCTCCTCAACAAGAAGCTGAAGGGCATCATCTCCTACGGCTCCATCCGCGCCAACTTCAAGGGCAACTACGACAAGGACGAGGTTCTGTCCAAGTACGGACGCAAGACCAAGCACAAGGTGCGCATCCTGGGCTACGATGTCATCGAGTCCCTCTACTACTGCTCGGACGATCCCAACGTACTGAACGAAAAGCTCTACAGCCTGGAGGACATCAAGCCGGGCGACCTGGTCACAGCCAAGGTGTTCCGCAAGGACGACAAGATCAAGGGCTGGGCGGTGAAGGTGGGCAAGGTCAACGGCATCCTGGAGCAGTTCTACCTGGCGCCCAACGCCCGCTACGACGTGGGACAGCAGCTCAAGTGCCGCGTCCTCGAGGTGGACACGGACCGCAAGGTCTGCTACCTGAGCAATCGCAGCGAGTACCTGGCCAAGGGATTGAAGCTGCTCACGGACTACACGGCCGCCCAGGTGGACAACGTGTACACCGGCACTGTAGTCCGCTGCGAGCTGAACTACGTACTCGTCAAGTTCGGCAATGGCATCAAGGGAGTCCTCCACCGACAGAATCTGAAGGGCCAGAGCTCCTCCTTCTTCGAGGGACAGACCACAAAGTTCCGCATTCTGAGCCGCAGCAAGGATCAAATTGTTCTGACCCTGCCCGAGGACAAGTTCCAGCTGGGCGAGATCTGTCCCGTTGAGGTGACCAATGCCCTGGACGCTGGACTGGAGATTAAGATCACTTGCGCCGCCGACGATGAGGAGGAGGACGAGGAGGGACATGCCAAAGTGGAGGAGTTCATGGGTCTTGTCCCTCTGCGCCTGCTCTCGGATCATCTGGAGCTACTCTCCGCCCAGATGCGTGTCCATCCCGTGGGCACCGTCACCGAGGCTGCCTGCATCGAGCAGAACATCTTCAGTCTGCGCGACGTCGCCTACTTCAGCGGCGAAGTAACCAAGGACTGGACATCGGTGCAGGTGGGGGACATCATACGCTCCTATGTCAAGCATGCCAGCGAGCAGGTGGTGGACCTCATGGTCTGCGTGCGCAACTACAACAAGCCGGTGAAGGTGCACGTCAAGATGCTGCGTCTGAATGCCGTGAAGAATGCGCCCGTGGAGCTGGTGCCCGAGCAGCTGCTGCTGGTGAAGGTGCTCAGCAAGGAGGCGGAGACCAAGACCCTGACAGTGTCCGCCAAGCTCACGGATGTGTGGAGCGGAGATCTCAAGGACACGGCCAAGCTGGTTGAAGAGTAAGTCCAGGAAGTGAATTTAAATGCTAGAAACTAATCTTGATCCCTTTAGATATCTGGATGAAGTGGCCGGGATTAGGGCAGCTCTGAAGCAGAACTCCGCCCCCATTGCCAAGTACTCCTTGGGCGACAAGATCAGCGTGGTTTTCCAGGGCCTCGATCCCCAATCCCACGACTGGGTCTACACAGTGGAGGGCTCTGGCAAGCTGAACGCTCTCCTCCTCTCCAGCCTCGCTGGCACTACTCCAGCTCCCGAGGTGGGCAGCAAGCACCAGGCTGTGATTCTGTGGATCGACTACTCCAGCGATGTCCTCCTCATCAGCAACAAGAAGCTGGACATTGAGCACATCTCCAAGAGCGGTGAGCTGCCCACGAATCTGGTCGGTAGAGCCGGCATGAAGGCCAAGGTGCTGCTGAAACTGGAGTCCGTGGTGGTTTGCTCGCTGAAGAAGGGCACCAACCCATTGGTCATCTGTCCAATTCGCCTGCATCAGAACGACATCGAGAACTCGGGAAGCGTGGAGCTGCGACAAGGAGATTTCTGCAATATAGCCTTCATACACGACAAGCTACCCATCGCAGTGCCCGAAAATGTTTGGCGTCTCTGGAGGGGAGCGAAGAGATCGGCAGCGGCTGTAGAGGAAAGTCCAGTGAAGGCCAAGAAGGTAAAGCTGGAGGAAACCTCCGCCAAGAAGAAGGGCAAAGTTGAGGAGGCATCAGCCAAGAAGAGGCAAAAGTCAGAGGAGGCTGAAAAACCCGCCAAAAGCCCAAAGAAGACCTTGACCAATGGTCTTGCCTCCAAAGAGAAACCCAAGCAGAATGGACAACTATTTTTTGAGGACAAGAAACCAGCCAAGCATGCCAAGACCGAAACACCCAAAACTAATGGAACGCGATTGCCTGGAGTATCCAGTTTTTGGGGAGAGAGCGACCCTAAGCAGGAGGAGGTTTCCAGCGACGAGGATGAAGGCCCAGAAGCAGCAGATCTTCAGCCCAGCTCCGCCAAAAAGAAACGTCTTAGTGCCAAGGAGAAGGCCAAGGCGGAGGTCAAGGAGGAGCAGCGCCTGCGAGAGATCGAAGAGCGCAACGCCGATCCCAAGGCCCGCCTGGAGACCATCGACCAGTACGAGCGACTGGTCATAGCCCAGCCAAACAACAGCATTTCCTGGCTGAAGTACATCGCCTTCCTGCTGTCCAACACGGAGATTGAGAAGGCTCGTGACCTGGCCCGTAGGGCCATCTCCACAATATCCTTCCGGGAGACCCAGGAACTGAGGAATGTGTGGAGCGCCCTGCTCAACATAGAGCTCGTCTACAGCAGCAACTTCGATGAGGTGCTCAAGGAAGCCCTCAACTGCAACGATCCCCTGGAGATCTACATAAGTGTAATTGATATCCTGAAGAAGAACAAGCAGAAGGAGCGCCTCACTTCCCTGCTGGCCACGGTGCTTAACAAGTTTAAGGCCGAGGTGAGGGTGTGGCCGGTGGCTGCCGAGGCCTACTTCTGGCTGGGAAAGTCCGACCAGGTGCACGCTCTGCTCCAAAGGGCCCTGCGAGTGCTGCCGAATCAGCAGCGTGAGTATTCTTATATCTTATTTCCTTAATTAATTATATCCGGTACCCATTTAATTAATTTATAATTTATTTATTAATTACATTTTGCAGACATCAACTGCATTGTGTCCTTTGCCAAGCTCTATGCCAAGCACGATGCCCAGGACATGGCCCAGACCCTGCTCGACGATGTGGTCACGTCGTATCCCAAGCGCATTGACATCTGGTCTGTGTACGTGGACATGCTGATCAAGGCGGATCTGATAGACTCGGCGAGGTGAGTGACACTGCTTTAAGGGATGTGGGAATCCTTTATTAAATCCCCTTTTGCAGAAACGTTCTGGAACGCGCCGTCCTCCAAAAGCTCAAGCCCAACAAGATGCAAGTCATCTACAAAAAGTATCTGCAGCTGGAGGAGATCCACGGCACGGAGGCCACAGTGGCCAAGGTGAAGCAGCAGGCCGAGGAGTGGGTGAAGAACTATGCCAAGGCGGTCAAGTAGTGAGCCGTACCCAACCCCGTAATTTATAGATCATAAAATAGATTAAGGTTACAGTGTTTTTTCATGATACTTTATTCTAAAACTATTTTAAATGAAGTGTGTGATTCCGAGTGCTACCTTTGTAGTATATATGTATGGATAGTACCTATATATTATAGAAATACATATAGACGTTGCCGTGGCCCTGGCCCTACACATAGCATGTAGGGGCAGAGGCCAATGGATCAACCCAAGACTTGAACATGAAGCATGAGATGGATATGGATATATTAAACACGACAACGAACACTCCTCCTAGGCTAAATGACACGGACTGGACACTGGCTGAGGGGCAATGACAGATGACGTGGGTTTACTCTTACACATTAATCAATAATAAGAAAGCGACTTTAGCAAATGTTGCATTCGTTTCGTTCCATATTTCTTTAAGATTTAATTTATACAAAAAACAGTCTGCGTCTGTGTTTGCGGTCACTCCTTGAACATGCCGCGCGCCTTGGCCGATATCTTGCGCACCCTGCCGCGGCTGCTCACGCTTACACGCTGGTCATCGCTGTCCCCCGAGCTGCCCTCTTCCTCTTCCTCATCATCTTCCTGCTCCACTCCGGATCGCGAACGCTCCTGGGAGCTGGCATGTGCATCTCCATTGCGGATTCGTTTGCTACGTTGCAGGGAGTTGGCCGCCGTGGCCGCTTCCTCCTCCTCCGACTCCTCGTTGTAGCGTGGCCGCTTCTGGTTCCTTCCCCCGCGCTGATTCCCACTGCGATTGCTGCTGCGCCGACTGCGTGGCACCACATAGTCATCATCATCGTCGTTGTCGTTGACAAAGGATTGATCCGATGGCCGGCGACGTGTGCTCCGCAGCGGACGCTCCTGAGTGGTGGCTGTGGAGGAGGACGAAGTTTTCGCTTCGCGCCGCCGCCGGGTGCGCCCGTTGCTGGGCGAGACGTAGCTGGTCAGTGGCTGATTGTCCTCCGAGTCGGAGTCCTCTTCATCATCCTCGTCCTCGTGGGTACTGGAGCCGCCATCGGTGCCCTCGTCGGAGGCAGCTTCTTCTTCCTGCTCCTGCTCCTGCTCCGGCTCCTCTTCGTCTTGAGAGTTGGCCTGACTGGCGCGTCCTCTGAGACGTCTGGTGACCACATGGTTGCTGGTGCTGTTGCTGGTGGTGGAGGTGGGTCGCCGGTGATTGGCTATGGCTGAAAGCAGGCGGGAGCTCTGCAGGGGATCCAGACTCGTGTCCAGTTCATCGGCATTGCGTTGATGGCGGGACAGGATGCGCCGCGGTGCCCGCGAAGAGTTCATGTTGCCCAGGTAGTTGTGGTCGTGAGTGGCCACCGCTGGTTGGTTGGCCTGGGAGGCCGCAGTGGTGGTCGAGGTGGCATGCGAACGTGTCATGTGTGTGCTCCGCTCGGCAGGCGAGGCCAGGCGGCGGCGCAGGGTCAGCGGATGAGGGGCTGTGGCCGTTGAGCTTGATTTTGCAGGAGTTTGTGAATTTTCTGATGGAAAAAATGGAAAAAATGATGGTGGTTAATAATAGCCTCTATACCTCCCCCTCCCTCCCCTACTCACTTTGCTGATTGTTGGCCAAGGGCTCGTTGTCACTGTCGTCGTCATCATCATCGTCGTCACTCTGGGTCGGTCGGACGACAGTGTTGCGGTTCGTACGCAGCTGACGAACAGGTCCCGAGGCGGAGGCGGCGGCCTGAGCCAAAGCAGCCCTGCTGGTCGACGGCACGTCGTCCTTCGTGGGCGTGGGCAGGATCTAAGGGATGGTAGTAAGTATTTTTTAATAAAAACCGAAAGAAAAAGGTCATGAATATGTGTAGATGTACCTCTTCGGCTTCCTCGCTGTCCTCCTCCTCGATGTCGCTACCGCGCCCCCAATCTATCAAAGCCCGCTTGACGCTCTGGCGAGTGGGCCGGCAGGTCACAGGTCCATGGGAGTCCGTGTCCGACTCAATGATGCGCCCATTGCGCACTGGCAGGTGGTAGCTATGGTCATTCTCGGCATGATGGCTCGTCCTTCCATTGGCGCGCGTGTTCCGCGAGGGGCTCTCTAGGCTGGGCTGGACACTGGCAGCCGCCGCTGCTGCAGCACTGGTGCTGGGTCCATTCCCAATGGGGACCTGGGACCTGCTGGTGGCTGATCTACCCTTTCGGCGACCCGTCTGGCTGTCCTGGGTGCTCTCGTCGTGCTGTGAGTGGGAGGCCGCCTCCTCGGCTGAGCTGCCCAGCAGGCGGCGAGTCCGACGAGTGGTTCCAGCGGAAGCCAAATGAGCTGGACTCTTATCCACCCTGCGGCGTTTACTGGACGAATGGCCTTCTCTCTTGCGGTTGCTGGTTGGGCGTTTGCCGCCCGACCTGCGGCCACTGCTCCGTCCCTCGTTGGGATTGTAGCTATCCTCGGAGTCCTCGTTGGCCAGGGATTCATCGTCGTTGAGACGCTGCCTCTGTCTGCCGCGGCGCGTGCGGACTTGCTGCGGGGAACTGGCATGGGAGTGGGCCTCCTCCTCCTCCTCGTCGCTGCTGGCATCCGAGGTGGCCTGCGCACTGGATTCCTCCTCTTCCTCCTCGCTGCTGCTGCTCTTGTGGCGGTGGCGCTGCTGGGCGGTGGATGAAGAGGTTACGCGATTGGAGCCCGAAGAGCTGGCAGTGACGGCTACCCCATTGCGACGGCGGGATCGTGAAGCTCTTGTCGCTCCCTCGTCCTCATCATCATCATCATCATCGTCGTCGTCATCTTCTTCCTCATCGCTGGAGTGCGGCAAAGGCAGCCTTCTGGCGGCCGCCGACGGCTTCTGGTTGCGACGCGTGGATCGCTCCTTGTTGGCCCGCTTGTTGGGACTGCTGCTCGAGCCGCCGCCGCCCGACTTGGTTTTATTGGCGCGCCTGCAGGCCGCCTTCCAGCTGGTGACCACCGTCTTGATGTGCGACTCGAAGAGCGCGCTCAGACGCAGAGTCATGGCATAGATCTGGAAGAAAAAGGCGAGGGAGAGGGTGATTATTATGAGGACAAGGAGTCCAGAAGCCCCTCTTTAGCAGCTTGTTAGTAGGAGAGAAAACCTTACCGCTAGATTATCCTATATTAGATGATAGTCACCGAGATCGTCATTCATTTGGTTAGTCATTTTATCAATCAATATGTTTGATGGGTTATTTTTTGATGGTCATGAGTTGGGATGGTTAATTTGAAGATCAAGTTGGAAGGCATGTTTACGCGAAAGGCAAAAGAAACGTAAAGAACAGATTGATGAGCTTGCTTAGGTGTTCATGTGGGTGCAGGAATGGGGGGAAAATGGGTTACAAACGAAAAAAAGCTGAGAAAGAAAGCCGATCTCAGTCCGGGATATGCAATAAATGACGATCTGTAACCGGATCTGCCACGCTCTCTGCTGCCACTCACCCGCGACCGCTTGTTGGTATTGTAGTTCTTCGAGTTCTGGAAGATGAGCCTCACATCCTTGGCAAAGTCCAGCGGATCGTCATAGTTGCCGCCCAGCAGGTCCTCCTTTACAGTACGCAGATCCATGGGCGTCGCAATGATCTCCAGGTAGTCGGGAAACTCGATGGTGTCCACGGGCTCGCGAAAGGGCATGGAATCCGTGCGCGCCCACATCAGATCCAGCAGCTGCCGGCAGTCGGCGCGCCAATCGCCCTCCGAGTGGATGCGAGTCGATCTAGAAGGTCACCAGGATTAGTTACCAGGTCAAAAGAAGGAACTACAAACACTCACCGTCGGGTGGAGGAGACTCTCTGCCTGGCCGCCGCTGCGGCTGCCGAGGTGGTGGGCCCTGTGCTGGTCGAGGGCACCACCGAATCCGAGTCCGCCTCGTTCTCCGACTCGGACGAGTGGTAGACATCCACCAGCTGGTGATACACGGCCGCCACATCTATCTCATCCGCCTCCCGGATGATCCTCAGACACAAATCAGTGACAATCCGCGAGTGCTTGACGATGATGGTGTGGCGGCGGTTGTACTGCTCCGCATTGGTGGCCAGGTAGCGCACGTCAAACTGGGCCGAGGTGATGCGGCGATAGAAGTGGTTCTCGAAGCGCGACTTGACCGTGGTCAGGTCGATGGGATACTCAATCAGGTAGGCGTAGTCCGGATAGATGTTGAGGTCGACGGGGGCCAGGAAGTGCTCCGCGATGGACAGACGCATGACCTGTTCCAGGCCATTGATGATGCGACGGCAGGTGCCGTCCCGGTCGCCGCGGTGCCACTCCTCCGACTTGGGCTGGTACAGGGTGGCGCGTATCTCCTCCGGCAGCACCGGCACCGCGCCGCCCACCTCGTCCGGCACGCGTTCCTGGTCGATCGGCTCCATGTCCCAGGGACTCATGAACTCGTACTCGCCGTTGTCCCAGCGCACGCGGAAACACATGAAGAAGGAGTCGGGAAAGTCCGCGGAGAGCGGGTGGCGCGACTCGATCTGGCCCATCCACCAGCCATCGACAATCATGCAGCGGAAGCGGTCGCCGATGCTCCAGTTGCGCTGCACCGCCAGGTCGAAGGTCTGGCGCAGCACCAGAAAGTCCAGCACGTCGGGCATGTCGTGGTATTTGATCTTGAACGAGGTCCCCGTCATGTTGCCCTCCTCGTCGATGATGGCCAGCTTCAGGCAGCACAGCCGGGGCGGGCGGATCTCGTACTTGATGCCTATGACACGGACCAGCTCATGGTCCCTTAGGGTGTGAAAGTTCCAGGGCTCCGAGCTGTGCGACAGCTTGTAGACCTTCTTCGAGCGCACGGCGTCCAAGTATTTGGCGTGTCCCTGCCGGAAGTAGACCACCTCGTCGCCCATCTGGGGGTAGTAGGGCGCCTTGCGGGGTATCACCTCCGACAGCCACTCGGCCGGGCGATACAGCTCGGGTATCTCCCCATTCGCATCCGTCGGAGGGAACAGGACCGTCTTGCGGCCCACCTTGCGGGCCTGCACCTGCCCGCCAGTGGCTCTGCCGGCGGCTGCTGCATCATCATCGCTGCTGTCGTCGCTGCTCCGAGGTCGCCGGGAGAGCGGCTTGCGCTTGGAGCGCTTGGGTGGCTCTAGGTTCGGTCCCGGCGTGTCCGCCACCCAGTCCGAGTAGTCAGAGCTGTCCGTGTCCGACTCGTCGCTGCTGTCCTCCAGGTTTTCCTCCACATTCGAGTAGCTGGTGTCCCCCGACGAGTTGCTGGACACGTCATCTTCCTCCTCCTCGTGCGGCGGCGCCTCATCGTAGGGTTCCGGCTCCTGATCTCGGACAGCCCGTGTGCGATAGGCCGGTTGCTGTTGGGCGGCGCCAGGCTGGGCTCCACGCCTCCGTGCAGGCCTGGCACCTCCCCCTCCGCCTCCGCCTCCATTGGCTCTCGTGTTTCGCGGCCTGCCCACAATGCCGGCTAGCTGGGATGAGGCTGCACTGGCCGTGTTGATCATGATGGGGCGACGACGCATCTCCCGCTTGTACTCCTGCTTCTCGAACTGGCCGGCGGCGTAGATGGTCTGCTTGAGGTTCTGCAACTGGGCGTACTTCATGGGTCGCACGTAGGTGCGGCGTACAAACTTGAGCGGGAGCGCTGGCCCTGCTGCCTCTGCCGGTGGTGGTGGCGGAGCCTCCTCAGCCGCCGCCGCTGCTGCTGGAGCTGGAGCTGCCGCTCCCCATCCCTGGCGTGGTGTGGTCAGTCGGCTGCCCAAGACATTGCCGCGCGAGGATTGCCTGCCATTGGAGTCGGGCAGCTGGCGGTTGGTCAGGCGCTCGAAGGACTGGTTGGCATTGCTCGCGTTGGCATCGTTGGCGCCGGCATTGCCCGACTGGCGATTGGCCAGGGCGGCTATCATGCGGTCTATGCGCAAGTAGTTGGCTCCTAGAGCTGGGCCACCAATGGCAGGCGATGGTGGAGCAGGAACACCAACTGGAGCAGCAGCTGCGGGAGGCGGAACACCACCCGCATTGACATTGTCGTCGATTACCACGCCATCTACGCCCACCGTCAGATTGGGGATCAACTGGTCCATGCTGCAGCTCTCCCTGCCGGGCACGAAGCGCTGGTACTTGGTGGGATGCGGGTTGCCATCGGCATCGACCAGGAATGGCGGAGGCATGAGATGCGGCATGATCTGTGTCTGCTCGTCCACCACATGGTGCTGGGCGTCGCGTATCAAGGGTCGGAAATCCGTGTGAAAGAACAGCTCGGTGGGCAGCTAAAGGGGAATATAAATGTATAAAAAATGAAGGAATAATTATGCAAGTTCCCTCAGCTTACCATTTTATATTTCTCAGTGCACATGCCCAGGCCATAGAGCAGGATGTGGCCGTGCGAGTCTGTGGCAGCTATCATGGTGCCATCCGGCGACCACTTGGCATCGAACAGGCAGCCATGGCCCTGGCCATCGATGTCATTCAGGAAGTTGGCTATACACACGCCCTGATCGATGTCCCACAAGAACACCTGCCCGTCGTGGCCGGCGGAGAGGAGGACGTGCTCATCCCTGGGGTTTGATTCCAGCACATACAGCTCGTCCTTGTGGCCGCGCAGGACGCGGTGCAGCTTGGCTGACTTTGAGTCCCAGATCTTGATCTGTTCAAAAGGAAGAAATATAAGTAAATACTTCATTTAAATAATAGAAGCCAAGGACTACTCACAGTAAAATCGTTGACGGCGGTGATGACATAACGGTCCGAGGCATCCCAGGCCACCATGGTGACCTTCAGCTTCTTGCCCTCCTCCGGTTGCGGGCAGCTGCAAGTCAAAGCATGTTATTTCCACTATTTTCTCGATCCTAATCCCAGCAAAACTCACCTAGGCAGGCGCTCGGTCATGCACAGCTTGGCGCTCTTCCACTGCTGCGACTCGAACGTCCAGATGTGGGCGGTGCCATCCTTGCTGCCCGAAATGAATCTCAGGCCGCGGTGCGACCACTGCACCGAGTCCACGGCATCGGTGTAAGCCTCCGTCTCCAGTATCCGCTTCGGCCCGTCCTCGCCCATCATGTAGACGCGCACATGGTGATCGGCGGAGCCGGCGGCCAGGAACATGCCGCCCGGCGAGAAGGTGGTGCACATCATCTGGGCCTGGCCGGGGCGCAGCTTCTCGTGGTACTGCGTTGGCTTTGGAGCAAATGTGATCTTCTGGCCGCGCGGCGTGGAGTACTGCCAGAAGGCGATGGACCCGTCCGTGCTGGTTGTCACCAGATACTTGAGATCGCTGCGCGGCGAGGGGCAGAAGTTCACCGACGTTATCATGCCCGTGTGGGCAGACAGGACGGCGATCGGCGAGGTGGTCTGCATGTCCCACACCCTGAGGATGTGATCCAGGGAGCCGGCGGCCAACATTGTGTTGTCCAGGTTAATGGCAATGTCCGTGATCTCTGAAGAGGCGCCGCGCAAGGTGGCCAGCAGGCGGCCATCGGCCGCTGACCAGATCTTGATGAGCAGATCATCGGCTCCCGTGATGATGTAGCGTCCAGTGCGGTCGAAGAGTACGCAGTACACCGAGGACAGGTGGCCCACGGTGCGGCGGAGGAGCTTCGTCTTGCGGTAGATGTCCGTGGGCACGAGCAGCTTGCGCCGCACATTGCAGCCATGTTCCCGGCCAGCAAGGACGCGGCCTGAAGAGGTTTAACAATATGTAATATTGAAAACAGAGATAGGATTTCATTGGCTACTTACACAAGTTGTGGGTGGACTTGGTTAGACTCGAATCCGGCAGGGAGACGCCATGCAAGGTGGTGCAGTAGTCCCTGAGCGAGCGGTGACTGTAAACGGTCTCCTTGGTGCGCAGCAGGTTCTGTCGCCCGCGGCCCAACAGCGAGTTTATTCCGGGCACACTGGGCGGCAGCTCCCGGTCCACCAGCGGGCACAGGCGGCTGCATATCTCCAGCAAATGATGGGCGCCAATGTGCGCGTATTTTTGTTCCTATCGAATTCAAATTCAATAACAATTAACGCCTGTCTATCGATAACTCTTCACGAAGGCAAAGGCAGCTGTTCGGCAGCACAAGGCCGACATAGGGTTATCTCGCTCTGGCGCACACGACTCAAGGTAAAGTGGTGGCTGCCCTTGTCCGTGTGCTCGCGCACGCTGTCTATGTGTGGGAAAGCAAAATGTCGGCGGCTGCAGCTACTAATTGTTTTAACTAAAAATTACATCGCATTTGTTAAAATATGCTTGTTTTTCAAAAATTTCTTTTTTTTCTTCTCTTTGGGAATTTTTTCACTCGATTCTTAAGATTTTTGTAATTTGTTAATTTTTTCATGTTTTATTTATTAAATAATTAATCATTTACTTATTAATTGCAGTGCCAAAATGATTGATAGCTGGACTTTTAATGTTTTTACAGGGAAAAAGTTAAAAAAGAAATTGGCATGCGCTATGTTTTTTCTCTATCCCTCTGCCGATGACGTCACAAAGCGCACGCACAACAAAACGAGAAAGAAGTGCGCGCACACTTACGCAATGTCTGGCCGACGATCAAATCAATTCAAATGGCGTTAAACGGCCATTAGTTGTTAATTAGGCAATTGGCAATACTCACCAATTCGGCAAAGGTCTGTTCATGCTCATTCCCCAGCCAATCAATGCGACGGGGCAAAACCTGCGGGCGATAGGAGGGAAGGGAACGGAATATGTGTATTATGTATATGCCTGTGTGCGTCTGTTTGTAGGTGTTATCACTTGCACTCTATGACGTTTATGATGACGTCGCGGGGCATCCCTTTCAGTTTTTTTTGTTTTACTTTTTTTTTGCCGCGCCGTTACCTACTCTTGGACAGACGAACTGCGGGCTACATATCCCCGTGGCCAGACCAAATTCAGTCTGATTTCCAACTCTGAGACAAGCGGACGTATGTAGGCTTTGTCGTCGTTCGCTGCCGGCAGCGAAAACAACAACAAAACCAAAACAAAGCGTATAAACAAACGCGGTGCCAGAGATTCGCTTCTTTTTTTTTACCGACCCCCAGACAGGAATCAAGCTCAGCCCCAAGAACTCACCTTCTTCTCCTCGAGCTCGCGGATTAACACCTGTAAGGAAGGGGGAGTTTCGAATGTCCAAATTAGTAAAATGTTTGTAAACAAAGCCAGCCAGCAAGCTGCGACCGCTGAAAATTGCGCTCTTTTCCCGCAGCAAGCCGATCCCGCCTCCTCCCCATATACCGACCTTTGCCGTCTCCTCCAGCGGCCCCGCAGCCAGGAACTTGGAGATGAGGAAATAGAGCTCTGAAAGGAAACGAAAGGCAGCACCATGAGAGCAACAAGTGGCTGGGCACACGCATAAGAAGTCGCCAAAATGCAATATCAATCCCGGGCCTTGCAATTCACGGGCCAACTGGCTGCTTCCACAGCCATCGGAACGGAAGGCGAAGCGAGACACAGACACACATTTGGCCCAGGCAGAAGGGCCGAGGGTCGCGAATTGGGCCCGTTTTCACACACCACACACACGCAGGGGGCGGTACGCACCTGGCACTATCACATCACTGGCACTGGACTGTCTATTTTCCATTATTCATTGCGAATTGCACCTCGATTATGACAAAATTGCAGTTGCTTTCTTCTAAAATTCTTTTCTCGCTTCTTCTTTTTTGCCATTAGCAGGGAAGGTTTGCACATCGATGCTCACGGGCTATCGATATCGCAGTCGAGTCTCGTGCTATCGCTTGTAGCGATATATATCGATACATGCATGTGCGATGGTGAGATTGGGTTTTTCCCTTTTTCGAATTTCTCACGCTCAGTTATGATTTTAGAAATGTTGAAAGTTAAATCAGTGCAATTCAACATGTTTTCCTTATTTTCTTTTATCCCAATAATTTTCGGTCATATAAAAAAAGGAAATTAGAGACAATTTATTATTCTTGATGACTTTAATTTCTAGCCCTCTTTTGGTGCTGGAGTTCTCAAATTAGAGTACTTCCATAAATTATTGTTAAAAGCTTGATAAGGTACATAGTTTTTTAAAGTTTTAATTAAAAAATATTCGCTGAAAGCATGTCAAGGGAATATAGAAAACAAGAAGAGTATGCACTTATGTACATATACAATTTTTGTCAAGAATAAAAACCATTCATGCTTAAAAGCCAGCTTTTGCACAGTGGGTGCTTTCTCAAATAATTATTTATTATAGTTATTATTATTTTGGACTTTATGAATATCCCCTATCTACGACCCACACGAGCCACGCGGTCAGTGCTGACACCAGTATCTACATAGAAACGGCTTACTCGATTAAAAACCGGAAAAGGTTCGATATTCCAATTTAAATGCTCTAAAGTTTTTTAATGGTCTCAAAAATATAAATCCTTTTGGGTTTTTGAAAAGTTATCCAGTTTTTTCATTTAAAAAATAGCTAGAAGTAGCCGTAAAATTTCCAGATCGCCAACACTGCCGCCGACCTCACATCTCTAGTTTTGGATATCGGAGCAGCTGCGATAATTATTTTTTTTTTGGCAGATTTTGCCATTTTTCATGTAATACAAATCGAATCTTTTTACGAAATAAACGTTATTAAATATACATGATATTTTACGGACAAAACGGATAGACAAACAGCAAAAATGGAGTGCAACCTGGGCAGCGAAATTGGCCAGAAGATGCGCGTAAGTCGCCGCGGAAAATCAATGAACTCGTAATCCAACTCGAAGGCAATCGGCAAAAAATTGTTTCCATTTCCACCCACAGAGTGCCGTCAAGGCGAAGCTGCTGGAGCTGGGCACCGGCGGATCTTCCGGCTTCATTGACGACGAACTGCCCGACTATGTCATGGTGATGGTGGCAAATAAGCGGACGAAACAGCAGATGAACGCGGAACTGAATCTGTTTCTGGGCGATCAGACCGATTTGTTTGTCACCTGGCTGCACGAGGTGCTGCAGAAGCTCCAGGAGGTCACGCTGCCCACATCCAGTGGTGAGTTCATGAATTCCCTTGAGGGAATCACAGCCTAATCGTTTCCATTTCCATTAGCTTCCACCAAGAAGCGCAAGTCGCGCGGCCAAGGCGAAGCTGCGAAGTCTAAGGAAAAGGACAAGGACAAGAAGGTGTCCAAGAAGGACAAGAGGCCACATCGCAAGTCCGGAGATGAAATGCCGGAGCCTCAATCAAGCTCCACAGATGCCATGCCCGTCATCGGCTCCATCACAGACGTTTTTGCCGAAGAGCTCCTGGAGAAGGCCAAGAAATCCCTCGATATCGACCTGAATGCCAAGGATGAGATTGTGCAAAAGAAGAAGAAGCGGAGGTCAACCGAGGAGGAGGAGGAGGAGGAGACCACAGCCAGGGAGAGCAATATGCCCCATACGTCGGAGATCAGCTCCACTACGTGTGGGGTCAACCGGCAGAAGGATCTCGCCGAGCTGGCCGAGATCCAGAAGAAAATCCATGCAGCCAAGAAGCATTTACGCCAAATTGGCGAAATCGAGGACGAGAGCGATGACGAAGACGAGGATTTGTTAAACTTAAGTGCCCAGGAGGAGTCAGTGGACCAAGAGGTCGACGAGGAGCCGCTGCCGCAAAAGGAAGCGCCCCCACGGAGGCCAAAAAGTCCGATTATCTTCAACAGACGTGAGAAGACTCCCGAAAAGCGACCAGAGGCTGAGCCGCCTCGTCAGGAGGCTGAGGCGGAGGAAGAGGAGGAGGGAGAGGAGATGGCAGACCCAGAGCCACAGCCGCCTAAGGAGGACCGCTCTGAGCGGCGTTCCGTGCATGATCGCCTCGGCTCCAAGGCCCAGTTGCCGCCCGAAAGGCCGCAACGCAGCCAAAAGGAGCTATATGTGCCGGCTCATCGTCGACGCAGTGAACCAGAGGCCAGCCGGGAGCGAAGTCAGCGAGAGCGCTCCCGGGAACGACGCTCTAGCCGGGACAGCTCCAGGATAGCTCGCCAGCGTCGCTCGCCTAGTCCAGAAGCACCCAGTACGAAGCAACGCATAGGTTCCCGGGTGATTGTGGCCGTGCACAAACCGCCAGAGCCCTCGGACGACGAGGATCTGGCTGACAAGCCCTTGAATTCGGTGATCAAGATCAAGCCCAGGCCGCAGGTCTCCCCCAGGCGGCAGGCCTGCAAGAATCTCCTGCTGAGAGCGGTGGCCGATGCCCAGCGCTCCACCATACTGGCCAAGTCCTCCAAGAAGAGGGAGAGCGAAGAGGTGGAAAAGGTCAGGCCCACGGTGGGCAAGCGAAAATCGGTGGACAAGCCCCCTGATAGTCGGGATCGTGACAAGCGGAGTGCGCCCAACAACGAACTCTTCCGGCGTAGCACCCGCGAGCTGGTGGTGAATGTGACGAATCGGGATGGCAAGCGCTTGCGGCGCTCCAACGAGAGACACGCCGAAATCAAGGTGGTGGAGGAGGAGTATGCCCCTAGTCTGAACGCCAAGGAGTTCGAGGCCTATGTGCCGCAGCTGCTGACCAGTGTGGAGGACATAGACCTGCACATCAGTGCCCACGACGATGCGAGTCCCAGCTCCGGAGGCCGCAAAACACAGTTTGTGGTGACCCTGAACGGGGATAAGTCGTTGAGCGGTCGCAAACGACCGAGCAGCTCGCGCAGGCGTTCCTCCTCGCCCGTGTCCACCCCACAAGTGTCCTCCTCCAGCGCTGAGCCCACGTCCACGACGTCGGAGAAGCGACGGCGATCGCAGCCGGAGAAGAGCTTCACCCCGTCGCCCACACAGAGCAGTGGCTCGCCGCAGACATCGCGCAGCCTCAATCGCAACGAGGTGCTGCGGCAGCCCCAGGAGATCAAGAAGATCATCATCAAGAACGACACGGATGAAGATAATGACGATAAACACGGCTCGCCCAAGAAACGTGCGTCTCAAAGGCGTCCCAACACAGCAACGACAGCGACGACGACCTCGGCCTCCAACGGCCACAAGGACAATAAGGCGGCGAAACCTGCTCCGATCGAGGAGCGCTCGACCACGCCTCCTCTACCGGCCAAACCCAAGCCCCCCCGGGCAGAGAAGCGAGCGGCTAGCAAGGAGAAGCCCACAAACTCCAGTTCTAGCGGGGAACCAGCGGTAGAAACCTCCTCCGCCGCCCCTGCCTCCACTTCCACTACTTCTACCAAAAGCAAGCATACGCCCATACGGTTCACTCTTAGGAACGAGGACGAGCCGAGTTCAAAGAAGAAGCAACGCTCCAACAGCCCCGAATTGGACAAGCGAAGGATACCCCTACGCAATGCCGAGGACAGGAAGTACGACAATCTGCCGGCCTGTAAGTTAAAGTTCGTGATGTTCTCCAAGAGAAACCCATTAAAATAATCTTACCCTTCGTTCAGTGAGCGCCGTTAGCGTGGATTCTACTGTCCTGAAGGTGACCAAGCCCAAGGAGCGCTGCAAGTACCATCCGAGCTGCACCAAGCAGTTTTGCGAGTACTACCACCCGACGGCGCCCTGCAAGACCTTCCCCAACTGCAAGTTCGCCGACAAGTGCATGTACTCGCATCCCAAGTGCAAGTTCGACATGTCCTGCATGAGCATTGACTGCAACTACGCTCACAGCGGGCAAAGGGATCTCAGCCATGTGCAGCTGACAGCGCCGCCTCTATGTAAGTATGCAAACATTCTCCTTTTTTTTCAAAAGCTTAATACAAATCTCCCTTCCACAGCCTCCCATGTCATACCCGTTCAGAACTACAAGTCGATATCGGCGCCAGTGACCTCCACGACTGGCACCACCATGTGCAAGTACTACCCCAACTGCTCCAAGTTGGGCTGCACCTTCTATCACCCAAAGCCCTGTCGCTTCGGCAAGAACTGCGTGAACAAGCTGGAGTGCATCTTCTACCATCCGGAGATGCAGAGCAAGTTCAAGTGGGTGGCCTCGCTGGGCTAAGCACAATAACCCTATTTTAACCCTATTTAGCCAAGTCATACTAACCACTCCAGCGAACCACTATTATTTTCCCCCATTATAACCTGGCGAGCCTTGGATTCGACCTATTCTCTCGTACTTTCATTTGCATTCAAGCTATTGCATAAACCTATTTAAAAACTTTTACACATTAGGCACTAGCAGCTCTTCTACAAAAAAAAAAAACAACACAAGTTTTGTTGTTAAGCAAATTTGTTTGCATTCAAACCATTAAGTACACGTCATGCTCAAGTTGACGAATAAATTTAGCAATAGTTGCTACAATTTGAAACAAAAACAAACAATATTTTGATTTATTTATCCCGGGTGCAGGAAGGGACATCAAGTAACATGAGTTTCATCGATATCGGAGTTGACTCAAAAACCCAGAATGAGGGCTAACACCGGACAAACTCGAGTTATTGCGTTTCAAAGCTGTGCTTTCTCAGTTTTGTTTGGAAAAGTTGGAGTTTTGGAAGTAATAGTCAGCGAATTAATTAAGGATTCTTTTTATTAGTTAATAATGATATCGAAATTCAAATAGCCACGATTCGGCTCGTTTTGGTAGGAGGATGTTGCAAGAAATTAGGTATTTTTGAGAGCAACTAAATGGCAAAACAGCAGTGAATGCCAAAAGCCGTATATTTTCCGATTCGCCATTAATATTTGTCCAAAACAGTTACCATATTGTTCGAAATCCCAAAATTTGAGGTCATCTTGGGAGCCTCCTTTAGCCAAAAAGAAAGTGGTAGCCAAAAGCCGTATATCTTCAGATTCGTCATTAAAATCCTAATTGTTTACAATCAAAATTTTGGGAAAAAAAATCAACGATTCAAAGATTCAACGATCCGCCATTGTGACGCTTCTTTCGAGCAGAGCTTGATGTTTCCCCCGCTGAAGAATCGCTTTGGACGGACGAGTTGCAATGGTAGAGCCGGCGAACTCCTCCTCTCTTCGAACATTGCCTCAAGGGCAGAGCTCAAAACCTATAAAAAAACGTACGTTTGACTCAAAACGCAAGAACGCAGTCTAGTGTAAACACAGTGTAATAGTCAGTAGATTGGAAAAAAGTCGAAATATTTAATATTTATTATATAGTACAGTCTCTTAAGTTTACGCTTAGAAATTCTAGAGCAAAATATGTCTTTCACTTGATTTACTTATCCTAAAGTTTCTCATGTTCTTGATAGTTTATAAATTTATTTTTTTGTCATAAGGCCACATTTACTGATATATATACTCGCATATATATAGGCATATAGGATTTTTCAGTGTTTTTTTCGGGTTTAGCTCAGCTAATATAGTTTAAAGAGTCGGCGTACAAATCTATTTACAAAAATACTCGTACAATACATTTGAGGGGAATGCCTAGGAGGGGAATATCGGTGTCAGAGAACTCAACTTTGTTCGCAGCTTTACGAGAAATCGAATACTGAATCTAAACACTATCGGAACATAACTACATAACGACTATAGGGGCGGTACGTCTGTCATATATAAACTATAAACTAATAGAATAAATAGACAACGGCATTCATTATTAACTAACTAAAGCGTAGGCAGGGGATCGATCGGTTGGATGCTGCTGCTGCTGTTGCTTTGAGCACCTTAAGAGCGAACTTAGGACGAAACATTGCATTACTTTTACAGCTAAAGGTGTGTATATGGGCGGATTTCGAATATCTTTCGTTTCGTTTGCTAATCGCAACTATATAAGTCGCTCCTCCGGCGGCGGCTTTAGTACGTTGTCCATTTCCAGCCTCGGATTGCAGTACTCCTGGGCGCTGGGGCTGTAGGTGCCCCTGGTGGCACGCTTGTTGCGTGCCATTACCAGGAAGGTGCCCAGCAAAGCGCCAGCAATCAGCAGCAGCACGACTACCACGGGTATGACAATGATGGCAATGTCCGTGGTCGAGGGGCCGTCCTCCTTGGCCGTTATCTATGAGATAATTTAGGTAATTAATTAAAAGATCCTTCTCTAGTTTCCATAAGCCCAAGACTCACCGGTGCCGTGCAGTTCTTGCCCGTGAATCCCTCCAAACACTCGCAGTAGTAGTCCGGCTTGGCCCCACAGGCCTCCACGCAGCGCCCGCCATTCGCGCAGATATCCGTCGCATTGCAGGGATCCGTGAAGTTGCAGTAGGCGCCGCAATGTGGCTTCTGGCAGATGCACTGGAAGGACCCCCGCTTGTTGAAGCAACGTCCTAGTCCCCCGCAGTACTCGGTTTCCAGACTGCACTCGTCAATGTCGTTCTCGCAGAGCAAGCCCTCGAATCCAGTGCCCAGGCAGTCGCATTCAAATTTGCCCACAAGATCCTTGCACTGTCCACCGTTCTGACAGGGATTGGACTCGCACTCGTTGATATCCTGCTCGCACAGGCGACCCGTGTAGCCCAGGCTGCACTTGCACATGGGTGCCTGAGGGGGGAATAAACATATAATTAGTTCAAAAGCTCAACGAAGGACCCTCTTTTGCTGGCTACTCACCGGTCCTGTGGTCAGGCAGAGGCCGCCATTGTCGCAGGGCGTACGCTCGCAGAAGGGAATGTCACACAGCGGTCCCTCGAAGCCGGCCATACAGGTGCAGGTGAAGTTGTTGCCCGTGGAGGCATCTGTGGAAAGGGAAAATATGAGTTAATACCCTTAAAGATTCATAAAATTCCTAGTATACTCACTGAAACCATTCTCGCAGGAGGACCCATTCCTGCACGGCTCGTTCTCGCACGTCATCTGCTTGAGCACGTCGCACTGGGGACCCGTGTAGTCCTCCGGGCAGTCGCAGAGATAGGCGGCAATCAGATCCGTGCAGTTGCCGCCGTTGTGACACGGCTGATCCGCACACTCGTCGGTGTTCTGCTCGCAGTGGAGACCCTCGAAGCCCGGCTGGCACTGGCACTGGAAGGCGGCCACCAGGTTAATGCAGGTGCCATTGTTCTGGCATACCGTATCCAAACACTCATCGATATCCGTGCCGCAGTCATCGCCCTCGAACCCGGGCTGGCAGGTGCAGGCGTACTCATCTGAGGCAGCTCGGCAGAAGCCGGCGTTCTTGCAGTCCGACTGGAAGCACAGGATGCAGCCCTCCTCCGGGCGCGTGGCATTCAGGCGGAACTGGGCCTTCAGCTGCACGGACACGTTCTCGGTGCGCGGATAGAGCTCGGCGTTGGAGAAGTAGGGCAGCAGGAGATCCCCTACCCTCGCCTCGCCCACACAACCCTTGAACTGGGAGCCCTGCTGGGCGGATAAGGTGGATCCCCGGGCCTGTCGCGACTCCGGCATGCCGCCCAAGTAGATCTGCGTGCTGCTGGCGATCAGGTACTGGATGGCCGCCTGGTCGATGTCCACCGAGAATGCTGGAGCCGGGTCCACCATCGATTCCCAGCCCTTCCAGCCGCCCTCCAGCTTGCCATTGTGTGCTCTCAGGTAGATGCGACTCCACTCGCCGTCCGTGTTCTCCTTCTCGAAGCGCGTGGACTCCCCGAAGTGCAGCTGGCTCAGCTTCCAGGTGATGGTCACGCGGCCTCCGTTCACCCCAATTTCGAAGAAACTGTCCACGTTGTCAATATACAGCAGGGTTCCACCCGCTCGGGTGCGATAGGCTATGTCGATGACCGGCTTCAGGGTCTGCTTGGGAGCAGTCTCGCCGCCAATCTCCTCGGCTGGCTGTTCCTGGAAGTAGAAGAACGCCAGCGGCGAGCGCTCTTGCCCCGTAAACGTGGTGTTGGTCAGGCACTCGTAGCCATCGTCCAGATTCTGGCAGACACTCTCGCCGGGACACGTGACCAGCTGGCAGAACTCGATCTCCTGGCAATCCTTGCCCTTGTACCCGTTGGGACACTTGCAGCTGTAGTCGTTCCACGTGTTCCGGCACTCCGCGTTGTGGCGGCAGGGATTCTTGCGACAGAGATCGTCGGACACCTCGCCCGGCAGCACGGAGGCCCGGTCGATGGTGACGGCGCCCAGGGGCTTGGCGTTCACCTGGACATCCGTCACATTCAGCGGATACATCTCGACGATCAGGTTCAGGGAGCCATTGCTCACCTTCACGTCCTGGATGATGCCCTTGAAGTAGTCTTTGCTGTCGTCCTCCTCCGTTGAAGGAGCTCCTGATCCCGGAACTGCCGCTGGACCCGGCTCCGTGGTGGCCCCTAGAAGGGACTCCCGCGTGGGTGCAGGCCCGCCCAAGTAGAGCACCTGTGCGTCCAGCAGACCCGTCGTCGACAGCGTCTTGCGGAAGTACTCGGTGCCATTGAGCTTGACCTGCACGAGCGTCTGGTTGCGCACTACCTCGATGAGGTGGTTGTAGCCATTGTCCAGCTTCTGGCCACCCACGGTGTAGGCCTCGGGCGTTCCGCTAAACTGCATCTTCACCAGCAGCTCGCCGCCATGCAGTTTGGCCGCCACATAGGAATCGCCAACGTCTGGGGGAAGAGTAAGGTCAGGAAGGGATCTCAAAAGCTTGCTCATTTCGACTTACTTTTGGTGGGCGCCTTGCGGGGATCGGTGCCCAGGTAGAACACCTGTCCTGTGGGCTCGCGGGTGCGTATGAACATGGAAATATCCAGAATAGAACGGATGGCCCGCCTGGCCACATCCGTGGTCTCCACAATCACAGCCGAGTGGGTGGTGTTCTCGTGGCCAAAGGTGGCTGCGGTCATATCTGAAACGGGAGGAATTCAATAAGTCTCACTCTTCAGAGCTCCTCAAGCAACCAAGCTCCACTTACTATGCTGACAAGTGTGTCCAAAGAATGGTCTCGGACAGTGACAGGCAAACGTGTGCCACAGATCTGTGCACTCTCCATTCGAGTGGCAGGGATTGGGCTTGCATTGCTCCGTGCGTGGACAGCCGCTCTGCACGTTCTCCAGCTTGGTGTCGCCATAAGTAAAGTTCGCACTCTGCTCATCCGGGAAGATCCACTTTCCATTGACCACGATGTCCTGCATGCAGCCCACAAAGGCCGAAGGCTGGTGCGTAAGATGCCGCAGGTAGGACTTCAAGTTGGGTATGGTTCCGCCCAAATAAGTGCGCGGGAAGGAGGGCTGGCTGTTGTTGGCCGTTTCGTAGGAGCCCACCGGGAAGATGGCCTGTTCGTCGTTGGCCGAAAGCACCAAATGCGACGTGTTGATGGCCACAAAGACCTTGTGCCAATTGCTGTCATTCAGCTTGGAGCCAATGAAGACGCCCTCCCACTTGTTCAGCAGGGACGAGTGCAGATTAAGCCGGCCGTTGATCAGCTCCAGGATGTAGCTGACCGGTTCGTTCTTCTCCCCAGAGGTGCCAAAGGCCAAAACTCCATTGGGCAGCGTGGTCCTGAACTGCAGATTAATGTCGTAGCCCTCCTCGCGTTCGGTGGTCACCGAAATCAGGCTGGTGGCCACCATGGAGAGGGTGGTGGTCTTCTCGCAGGTGTTGCCCTGGAAGCCGTTCTCGCAGGTGCAGTTGTACTTGTGCACCGTCTCGTTGACCAAATAGGGAAGGCAGGTGCCGCCATTTAAGCAGGGCTAAAAGAAGAAAAATTAGTAAGGATTTTGGCTTATAAATCCCTCTTTCTGGCTTACATTTGTCTTGCATCCTTTCAGTGGCACTGAACAGTTTTTGCCACCAAAGTTGGCATCACAGTCGCAGTCGTAGTCATTGATCTGGTCATAGCAGGTGCCGCTCTGGCAGGGATTATAGCGATCACACTCATCTATGTTGATCTCGCAGTGGGTGCCCTCGAAGCCAGGCTCGCACTCGCAGGTGTAGGCGCCAATCTGGCAAAGGAAAATCATTAATTTTCTAGCAAACTTGACCCTCATTAATCCCCTTTACTTACCCCATCATTGCAGGTTCCATGCTTGCTGCAAGGATTGCTCTCGCACTCGTTTATATTGATCTCACAGTTCTTGCCAATGATGCCTGGCACACAGACGCACTCGTAGCTAAAGATTACAAAGGATTAGGCAAGGAATCGGATTAAAATACAACTTAATAACTTACCCGCTGGCATTCTCAAAGCTAAAGGGCTGACTAAACACCTTGGGCAGATCGGTAATCCTGCTCAGCTGGTACAGCGTCGTGTTGGATCGCTCCAGGCAGTTACTGTTGTACTGACACGGATTGCTCTCGCACTCGTTGATGTCCTGCTCGCAGTTCTTGCCCTTATACCCTGCATGGCACTCGCAGAAGTAGTCCTTGACCTGGTCAATGCACTTGGCCCCGTTCTGGCACGGATTCGAGATGCACTCGTCGATGTTCAGCTCACAGTTCTCCCCACTATAGCCAGTGCCACTGCAATCGCACCGGAAGCCACCCAGTTGATCGATGCAGTGGCCGCCATTCAGGCAGGGATCCCCCACGCAGTCGTCGATGTCAATGTCACAGATGCGTCCCGTCATCCCGGGTATGCAGTTGCAGGTAAAGTTATTGATCATATCGATGCAGGTGGAGCCGTTTGAGCAGGGATTGCTGATGCACTCGTCAATATCGACTTCACAGTTCTCGCCCTGGTAGCCCGGCTGGCAGACACATTCGTAGGCATTGATCTAGAGGAAACAGGGAGTCGGGGAGGGTTTGTTAAAATTCGATTCAATATGTGAAATAATTTCTGTAATTGTTTAAGCTGTAAAACAAATGGAAAACTCCTTAATAATTTAATCTAAACTACACTTCCCGCACTCAAGCACCTCTAAGGGGAAATGGAAACTAGTTTAGGAAGCAGGTAAATGCCGGGAGACTGCATCCACTCACTTGTCTCAATATCCGATGCTTTCCGTATTTAAAGAAAAACAACTATTACACTTTAGTAACAGGATACACGTTCAGGGGAACACCAGGGACTGCCCTTTACCTTACCTTATTGTGACACGTGGCTCCGTTGAGGCAGGGAAAGCTGAGGCACTCGTCCACATCCGAGTCGCAGTGGATGCCGGTGAATCCGGGCGTGCAATAGCACTTGTACGATCCCTTCTCGTTCTTGCAGATGCCGTTGCCACAGATCTTTGGATGCAGGGTGCACTCGTCCACGTCGTTGCCGCAAGTCCTCCCGGTCCATCCCCGGGTGCACTTGCACTCGTAGTCCCCGTTCGGCAAGTCCACGCACTCGCCGCCATTCTGGCACGGTTGGGTGGCACACTGGTTGCACACCTTGTTCTCCGGACAGAGGCACTGGTTCTGCACGCAGACCATCGGTTCCTGGCAGTTTAGCGGGGAGCAGTTCTCGGCCTTCTCGCAGCGATCGCCGGAATAGCCCACGGCACAGTAGCAGTGGGTGCCATTCATGGAGCAGGTGCCTCCGTTCAGGCACTTGCCATTGGTGGCATTGCAGTTGATGGGGGTCAGGGCCAGGGCGGCCACATCGCCGGTGCTCGTTTGACAGTTGTAACCTGGGATTTGGGATTTAAGATTAGCAAATCATTGAAATTTATAAATACTTATAGTAAAAAGGTGTTTTTTAAGTAATTAATTTAAGGTATATCAAGTGTTTACCAAATATCAATTGTTTATATCTAAAAATATCTACTTTTCTACGTATTTACAGTTTTTTTGGGGTTGCACTAAAAGTTTATACAATACTTTAAATATAAATTAAGCTAGAGCTCTAAGTGAATCCAAAATCAACAGTCAAGCCAGTCGAAAAATTTTAAATGTATTAAATAAGTATTAAAATGTATTAAATTTGAAAAATCTTGTTTTCTTTTTAATTTAAATATATTATTGGTTTATGATTAAAGGTATTTTGTCAAGATCCTTACAATTTCGATAGTTCAGAGACTCACTTTACGAAAATATTATTATTATTAAATAATATAATAATTATATATCTGTAGCGTTTTCAAATTCATATAAAATGTACCTAAAAGTATGCTAAAAAATGTAAAAACCCAAATATGGGTGGAATTCGGCACCAAAGACTTTTTATTGCATACTTTTGACCGGTTTTTAAAGAGATTTTAAAACTCCAGCGAATTCTGTGGCATCCCTGCTTTAATATTAAATTCTGTATAAAAATATTAATTATATCCAACCGTTTATGCAGTTTTGGGTTTTCATTGTGCAACAATTGCTTAATAATTTAAATATTTAAGAGAAATTCCAACACGTTTGAAGAACGTGCTTTGGAATAAGAAAATTTAAAATACAGCTTGTCAGTCGGAAAAGGAAAACATTTAAAAGCTTTTACTAGCTTCAAAATCAACATTTTTGGCTCTTCTTTATGAGCTGCGTGCTGTGCTGGATTCCAGCAGGACTCTAGCCGGAAATCAATATAAATTTCAAAAAACAACCAACTCTACTAAGGCCAATAACCGCATTCAAATTTAACTCAATTAAGCGGGCTAAGTGCTTCGGCGGCATGCACACTTTTAGGACAACCCTTCTGCTGAGGCTGACGCGGGGGTAACATAATGGATATATGTATGCCAAACCTGTGTATCCGGTGGCACAGATACAGGTATAATTGCTACTATGGCCCGAGCAGGTGCCACCGTTCAAGCAGTTTTCTTGGGGACATGCATTCAGGGAGGCCGAGCGTTGGGTTGGTGATTGTTGCGCCTGGTTTGGATGTTGTTGTTGGTGTGCTTTTTTGGTAGCTGTTGCAGTTGTGGTCGTTGTTGTCGTTGCAATTGTTGTTATTGTTGGTGGTATCTTTGTAGTTGTTGTTGTTAAGATTGGGATAGGGTTTTCGGTGGTTGCAGTCGTTGTTGTTGGCTGAGGTTCTGGTGTTGGTGTAGTTGTTGTTGGCAGACAGTGACCAATGGGGCCTAAAAACCATTATAGCCATATTTCCCAGCGTTGTTTTTTGTACAATATAAGATTAAGGGTATTAGGTTATAGCGAATACTTGGGGCAAATATATACAGTTAGTATGGTGTGGGATTTTAAGGGTTTAACAACCAAGCAGATGATAAATAATACTGAGTAAAAAGCTCTTAATAAAACCCCTGAGAACTTGGTCCACGTACTCAGTTTTAGCTCACAACGCTTGCGCTTGAGCCACTCGGGCGATATGTAGCGCTTCTTCTTTTCGCTGGGACACAACGTGGAGTCCAGCAGGTCCGTCTCCAGAGGAGTCAGCAGCTCCAAATCGGAAGCTTTCGATTTATATACATGAACACATTAATTGTAAGCCAGAAAATCCCAATGACCAATGAGTAAGAATAGCCAAAAACATGCATAACCCTCAACCAAAGAAAACTAGAGCTTGGAACTCACCCGATGAGCCTGGCTTACACACGCACTTGCCGCCGACGCACTCCGAGTCGATGGGACACTGTTGGGCACAGCTCGGTGCCAGCTGGCAGAGCTCACCGCTGTACTCCGGCGGACAGATGCACTGGAAGCCGATGGGCTTGTCCACGCAGGTTCCGCCGTTCAGGCACTGCTGCGTCTGGCAGGTCATGGGTCGGTCGCAGATCTCGCCGCCCCAGCCATCCAGGCACTGGCAGGTGTACCAGCCGTAGGTATCGAAGCATTGGCCTCCGTTCAGGCAAGGATTCTTCTCGCACTCGTCGATATTCGTCTGGCAGATGGCGCCCATGTATCCGGTGCCGGTGCAGTCGCAGGTGAATCCATTGACCCGGTCGATGCAGCTCCCATTGTTCTGGCACGGCTGCGAGGCACACTCGTCCGTGTCGGTCTCGCACCTGGCCCCAGCATATCCCTTTGGGCACTCGCAGGCAATCGCTCCACTGCCACCCAGGACCACGCAGGCCCCGTTGTTCAGGCAGGGATTCGTCTGGCAGAGCGGGTGGATATTGACCTCCGTCTCGCAGTGCTGGCCACTGTGGTTGGCGTCGCAGAAGCACTGGTAATCACCGCGGGAGTTTTCCGAGCACGTGCCCCCGTTCACACAGGGATTCTTGGCGCACGGCGATCCGTTGTCCTTCTGGCAATTCTTGCCCGAGTATCGGGCCGTGCAGCGACACTCGTAGCCCTCGGGACTGGAGGAGCAGGTTCCATGGCCCATGCAGGGATCGTTTAGACAAAAGTTATCCGGCAGGCGGGTGAACAGATCATGATCGCTGCAGGGACCTGGTGTGAGGGGACATGCTCCAAAGACCACGTTTTGCACAGTGGAGTTGTTGACGAACTGAAGACCTGGGCCATCGAGGAGACAGCCGGAGAAGGAGTTTCCTAGTATCAAAATGGCATCCTTGTAGCCAATGTCCTGGTTTGTGAGGAACTGACTGTTGTACGTGGAGTTGGCTGGGGAATAAGGGGAGGTTTATATATTAAATGGAAGGTATAAAAGGTACTTTTTACGCTGGATTTTAGTGTTTTAGCCCCTTCAAATACCTAGTAAATAGACTTATTTCCTCTCCATCTACAGTTCTCTTTCCAATCGTTTAATTGATTTTACAAATGAGTTCATCATTACCCCTTGCTGCTGTCCTATTTTTCCGGCACATTGCTTAACCCTCGTTCTGTGATTCGCTTCTATTTGTCATGCAACTTGCAACAGCCGGACACGACCTCATTTGAGTGGGGTGCAGATTGAATTCGTGGGATTATCACTTACCAAATATGCTTGCATCACGATCCACGTGCAGATAGAGATTGCCATACTCGTACTTGAACTCCAGCGTGTGCCAGCGGTTGTCCAGCAGCTGGTACGGCAGCTTGACATCTAACCGATTGTTGGGCCCATGGACCGCCGGTCCCGCCAGGGAGATTTGCAGAAAGTCATTGAGCACTGAGATTACGATGGAGTTCTTGTTGTATTGCTGGGCCAGGATCTCGCCGCCGCGGCACGACCGGAAGCTAATCGTTGAGTGGTCCCAAATGGGCATCGGTGTGGTCAGGCGGAGGTAAGTGGAGCCGTTGAAGTACGCCTCCCTGGTCTGCACCTCCACCGAGGCGACATCTGCAAGACAGAAGATCAAGTTGGCCAGGGTTAGTGGGATTAAAAAAATACAGTTGAAAAAAAGGCAATCAGCTTTTTTAATTCCTACACTTATGTAAGTCTCTGAATACACCCAAGAAAAATGTTTTAAAATTATTAAAATTAATGTAAAATATTTTTTATAAAAATGTTTTAATTTCAAAGAAAGTTTCTCGTAATTAATGAAATTTCAGTGCAGTTTTCCTGCTGTTTGTCAGAGACATATGGACGAAGTGAATAAAAATAAAAGCATGACAAGGCCAGGTCGGTCCGGGCCAAGTCGGGCTCTCATTTAACTAATCGCATTTCATTCGCATTTGGCCAACGCATTTGTAACCGTAGACTTCCTCATTTCGCGTATTTGGCACACGGTAAATGGCCAATTGGTTTACTTTGGCTTACATTTTTTCCCAGTTTCCCAGTGCTGTCTGTTTCAGCATTTTCTCCACGCCGCGCCGCGTCTTCGCCCACTGCTCTCTGGCTAAGAAAGTGTTTTGTCTTGCCGCGTAGCATTGACCAAATTAGACGAGTTGCCATGGCCCGGCACATGCCACTTAAGTGGTAATCAGTTAAAGGCCCCCTTCTTTCCAACTTTCATTTGCGCTGATCACCAAAGCGCAGAATGAATTCCCGCCGCAACAAAACAGAAGAGTCTACCATAACAGACTCCAAGTGGTTTTTTGCAACATTTTCAAAACAAAAACGTAAAAGAGCCAGGCACATAAACTAACGAGCTTTCTTGGCCGAGTGCACAAGGCGTAAAACTCAGCAAAAAACCAAATATGAATGTACCATATGTACATGAGAAATAAACAGACGTGCATGCGAATAAGCTGGTTTTCATCAATAGACCATGGATCGCTGTGAAAAATCGAAAACAAAATCTTGAAACGGAAAGAAAGCGGCACAGGAAAAAGTGATTAGAGAAAGGAAATAGGGAAATTACTTTGTTTTGTATATTAATACTAATAGGTATATTAAACTATAAGAGGAAATCATTATATATATAACAAATCAGGAAACTTTTGGGAAACTAATAAACCTAATTAAGTGCTTTGTTAACTTAAGCAATTCATCATTAAATTAAGGAGTTAATAAGAAAGCAGAAGCTTTGTTAGGTATTTTCTGAGTTTTTTAAGAAAGTTTGAGCCAGTTAAATTATGGACAGAGATTACTTACTTTATGTAATTACTTTATATTAAAAGTTATAGCATCAGAAACCCCATTTTGCTTAATTGACAGTTTTATTAATGAATGCCATGTTTATTAAGCTCGTTTTGGCATTCAAAAGCGTACATTATTTTGTGTATTTCAATGACATCTTTTAAGTAAATGACAAAAAAAAAAAAACCCAAATTGCTATGCTGATTTTTGCGTCAATAAAGTTGGCACTTGGATATAATTTGTTTCACATTCCTCTCTTGAGAAAAGATCTTTTTAGCACCTTCTGGTGGAAAGACTGAACCCTTTGCTGGTCCGCTGTGCCCTTTGGGCTGCGCTGCCCTGACCCATGGCCGGCTGCCACGGGCTTAGAAGGCGCTCGGGAGACCTCGACGGAACCTGAACAACGGCGGGAAACCAAATACAATACTTTATGAGGCCATCGATTTTGCCGCCTCCTCTTGCCAGTCTTCGCAAACATTTTATTTCGTATTTAAAGGCGATTTGCTATTTGCATTGACAGTTTTGTTTTGTGGCCATTTGGTGTGTGTCCATGTGTGTGCGAGGTGCGAAAGGGGAGTGGCCGGGGGCGGCCCATGTGTACTCAGTGAGTGAACAACAAGTAAATAAGCCCCCAGTAAAGTAGCTCATAATTATATTATACTCACGTACGAAACTATGCAGAAAAATATTCAAAAGTTAAGAGGCAAAAATGCCATAAAGTACACAGAAAAAATTCTCCTGTCTTGAATTCGTTAAAAAGTAAGTTGGTAAAGTGCCAACTTATATTTATTTCCAAATGGATTTGTGCTAAATCAATCTAAAATGATTTTAAAATATTTTTAGAGTTTTTGTTATTAAACCTGAATGCTTTTCCCAAGTGTTAGCATTTAGAAGCTGACTTATAGATTTACCTCAGGCTCCGGAATGCGCTTTTGTATAATCTGAGACGTCAATGAGTTTGGTCGTAAAAAAAAAACGGAACGGAAATTTCATAATCAAAACCACACCGAGAACTCTATTTCACTCTTTTAAATACATATACATTTTTGAGTGGCTTTCGGACAACCGTCTGACTGTGTGTTTCTTTTTGTTTGTTTTCTATTTGAGTCATGAATGACTCGACTTTGGCTTCAAACTGGAAACTGCAAAACTCGAGCTTAACTTGGCACCAAAGAGCGAGCGATTTTGTTTAGCGGTGCCATAAAAGAAGAAACAGTTTAATAGGTTCTTTTCGTCTTCGGTTGAGAAAAGAAATGCTGCTTAAGCTTTTAATGATGTCTCGCTTGGAGTTTTTGGGGGCCAAAGATGCTTTTGTGCCGGTTCTTGAGCAGGGGTGTGGCAAATGGCTAAAAGATCTTTGAAATGTAAATGAACTTTTAGGTAATAGTTTGTCAGTTAAAGGTTCTGGCATCTTTAAGATTTCAAGGGGATTTATGTCGACTTTTTCGAGCTATTGTTGGTAGATCTTGAAAGTTGTACAGTTATTTCCTTTTCCATTATCGAATAAACATTTACAATATTTAATTCCGCATTTTTGCCATTTTTTCTCACCTATTAATTAAGTAGCAAAAATATTCCGCTTATTAACCAACCATCGTTAGGTAAATCTTCCAATTTAAAAGAGAAAACGCTCGAGTTCATCAATCTATGGCAGTTTTCAAGTTCCCCATTTCACACTTCCCATCTTATTAAAAACAAAAAACTGATTTATGCAAAGTGCATTGCGCTAAAAGCACGCTAAATGTTGGAAAAAAGGAAACAACTGCAGATTCCTGTCACGCCCACACCACACACTCCACCTCAAGATGGGCCAAGGGAGGAGGTAGGGGGACGAGAGACCCAGTTAACAAAAAACATTCAACATTCATTGCAACACTTGCAGTACCACATAAGTAGATGTATGCAAATTAGCTCAGCTTGCATAGCATTGCTGTGCTTTGGTTTTGGCCTCCGGCTTTGCCTTTGTATTTTATGTTTTGCCTTATTTTTATTTTTTGCATTTTGCATTGCATTCTGTTGGTATGACTAATCGGCGTCTGCATATGCAAAACAACACCAAGGTACATTGAAAACGAGTGGAGTGCCTTCACACACTCGTGGTCAGCATAAAAGCAGTGCAAATGAGAGTCGCTCATCGGCATCAGGAAAAGAATAAATATTAAGGCTGAATAAAAACTTAAAATGTATGCCGTCTAAGTTTACATTATTTGCCAAGAACAAATGGGAACTAATTAAACGGATAAGATAAACTTAAACAAATAAAAGCATTCTTGTGATAGCAGGCAACATTTTTTCTTACCCAAAAGAATATTTAAAAAAAGTAAAATTTTGCTGCGTTATGGAATTTTAAAAAGAATCTCTAATAATATATTAGCATTAGTTATATTTACGCATAGGTTGCATTATTAATTCCAAAACCTTAATATAAACACCCTTTCTTAACCCATCTCTATGTTAAGTGTGAAGTTACTTAATTGTCTTAAAGTCCTATTATTCCGATGGTAGCTGTATACATATTTAGTGCAGTTCCCGCTTTTGAAACTAAATGCAGTCGGGATTTTTTTTGCTTTCGTCTCAATAATGTTTTGGTTTGGTGTCCGGACTCTCATCCAAACTTTCTAAGCGCTGTTGTTTCAGTTCGCTGCTGACCCTCTTGCAATTGCAGCTGAGTATTAACCTCCCTGGAAAGCGTTGCACCGCCTCTCCGCCCCCTTTTCAGGTACGTCCAACCCTTATCCCAAGTCGTGGGTCCGATGTTTGGCCACAACAAAGCACGTTGCACGTTGCTAACTGGGCTAGCTTGGACGGTTGCCCGGGATTGTTTACTGCTTCATCTTTCTTTCTCCTTTGCTCCGAGCACAGGAAGAAATTTTCCATTATAAAGCCATTATAAAATGATACGAAATTTAATAATAAATATTGTCTATCTTATAAAGAAAAAAAATTAGCTTGTCGATGAGCAATTGTTCCCAAATAAATTATAAATATACGAAAAATTGTCATTACATATCTGCAATCATTTATTTTTTTATTAAATATATTTTAATATTATTTTGTTGAATTTTTTCAGTGCACTTATGTATTCTACTCTTCTTGCTCGTGCGGACAACTCTCTGCATTTGGTCATACTTCAATTGTTTTTACCTCAGTTTTGCCTGTATGTGTGTGTCTGTCTGTGTTGCCTCACTTGCCAACCCACACAAAAAGTCTGTTGTTTTATTTTGTTTTTTTATTATTGTTGATGTTGCCTTTAATTTTTGCTCTAAATACTTTTTACTTTTTCATTGCTTTTGTGTAACAAAACGCCTACGAAAAAGTTTCATTTTGCACTCGATTTTTCTGTTTTGTTATTTTCTTTCCGCTTATCGGATGTTCAGAAGTTGCATAAATTATTTTTGACCGATTTTACTATTTCACTTTTCCGTTTCTGTATTTAATTTGTTGTTTGCTCTAACAACAACAATAATTTGTATTGTCTAATTAAATACGAAATTTTTTTAATTGCACTTTAATTGTTGCGTTTTCGTTTTCAGTTTTCGGTCTCTGTTTCGGTTTTTCTCAGTAGAGATGGAAAAGTGAAAACGTGTCGCGATTAAAATTTAATTATAGCTTGTTGATAATACGATTATCGAGAGGGCTTAATTGCATCTGATGTTCAATGGACATGAGTAGAGATTATATATAAATTGTGTAAATGATCATTTGAAGATCTTTACAAAAGATCTCTGGTCAGGGAGGTTTTAACTATTGTATTTACGTCGTTACTGTTGTACACACAAAAAAAAAAACTAAGTAAAATCAACCTAGAAAAATAGTTAGAATACTATGTAAAAATTTTGCATATATTTTGTTGTTGGTTTTCTGCCAAGTGAGTACACACCAAAGAAAAAAAATATGTAAAATCAACCCAAAAAAATAGTAACATACTATTTTGATAATTTCCATGTATTTTGTTTTTGCTTTTCTGCCAAAATGTGTACACACCAAAAGTATGTTTTATGTTAACCTACTATGGAAAATAGTAAGAAATACTATGCTCTTTCTTCTCATGTATTTTGTTGTTTTTCAAAGAGTACTATTAAAATAGTACAAGTCCTATCATAAAATGTTAAATTACTATTAAAAATTTTAATAAAACCATTTGTAGTTTTTATCTGACAAAAATTATTGTTAGACTGCTATTTAAATAGTGCTATGTTTTCCGTGTGTTTTTTGTTGCTTTTCTGGCGAAGATTTTAGTACAATTACTATAGAATAGCAACAAAAATATTTCTCATCTATTTTGGTGGTGCAAGAACTACTATTGTAATATAGAATTTGACAATTTCTGCAAACAGATATTTTAATTGAAATATTTTCATTGTTCTCATCTATTTTGTTCCTGCAGGCTTTACAATTGGCAATATTTAAGCCAATTCAGATCGCCGAAAAGTGTTTCTGGACAGTAAGAGATAGCTAGAGGTCGAAATTTCTCGAGATATATTGTAGTCTCGCTCTCTCCCACTGCTTAGAAACAAGTGTCGTTGATCTGAGTAACATACTACGCTTTACAGGCTTGCAACGATAGGATATATCGATGTTGGAGCTCCAATATCGATACACCCTATCGCTGCAAGCGTTTAAATATTTCTTCCTTTAAATCCACATTTACTTATTCCTATGATGTAAGTAAGGCCCTGTTTCTACTACAGTTGCTTTTTCCAATTCTGCTTTTTCCCGAAAAAGCAGCTTTTTCCCTGTTCGATAGTATCGATTATTTCAGTCTTTTTCTGCCTATCGATGTGTGATTTTCCCCAACTATCACCACTAGCCAGCTGTTTTTTGAACAAATGAAATTGGCTGGCTTAATAAATATTGAACAAATTCACGATTTTCTCCATGTTTTGTAAACTAATTAGCATTTAATACATATTTCGTTTAGCGCTCTGTGGATTGAACTGGCTATAGCACTTCTGGACGATCCTAGCTGGCGTACATGCTGCACTGGCGGCCACCGCCTCCTCCTTCCGACCACTTTCTCTGCAGCTGCTCGGCTTTGTAAAACTCTACTTGGGCATTGCAATAGCTTGCTGACACCTTCAGATAGCTGAGCCCTGTGGACAGAAGGACGTTGGTGCGCAGCAGTGGCGTCAGCGACGGTGCGCAGGGATCCTCTCACTTTTCTAAATTCGCTTCATGTTTTTAACGGAAGCGGAGGCGGAGTTTGGTCGGTGGCGGGGCGTATACCCAGATTTATCTTTCTCCTCCGGGGGCACGACCGCCTCCACTTACTCCTCCTTTGGCAGGGCCAGGTGATGTGAATTCGGGATCATAAGAGACTTGTTTAAGAAGAGACGGGTTGATGCGTCTGCATCCGAGTTGTGGCTTCAGTCTATGAGATTCCAGTGGACTAAAGTGGTTCCTGCAAGTTCCTCCAGTCAAGCGGCTGACTGGCAGAATTATTGCAAATAGAAAATAATGTCTAGCTCATAAAATTATAATCTTAGTAAACATTGGTTTGAATTTTGAATTGAATTTAGTTTTCCGCCAAATCAAAACGTAAACAAAAAACAGCTGTTGCCGTTCACGATAGTGCTAAAAAGCACTTTTTCCTAGTAGAAACACCTTTTCTGCTTTTCGTGATTTTCGTGCGATAGTTGGAAAAAGCAACGTAGTGGAAAAATACCCTAAAATATATATCATACTTCTTGGTGTAACATACAAATTTATCTAACCATTACAATTGGGAACGGTTTTAAAACCAAAGTTATCCGTCCTTAGTACAAAGCGTAATATATATCGTTGTCAGAGTGACATCTCTATCATGCAACGGATAAAGTGCCGGCACTATAAACACACGGTTTTCTTATTGCGTCGTAGTGCCTTAGAGTCTTAGAGTGAATTTCAGATTTTCTTTGATCGTGTGTCCTTTGCGGTTAAAATGAGTGATACTGAAGACGAGCTGGAGGTGCTTCTGGAGAAGTGGGACTTTATAGCCATGTTGCCGGTTTTAAAAGGTAAGTAACACACGTGACGATCTCTATTCGAACGACGAGGATGGGGTGCTGCTCTATCGGATTAGCTTTTGGCTCTGCACCTTCACCCTGGCTGTGGCCGGAGGTGCTGCAATGCTACTGCCCTTGTCGATAGGCAGCAACAAGGTGCTGTTGCTCTATCCCAACAGCTACTATGTGAAGTGGATCAACACCTCCCTCATTCAGGGCCTCTGGAACCACGTGTTTCTGTTCTTCAATCTGTCATTGTTAATTTTCCTGTCTTTCGTTTATCTATTCCCAGAATCCACCGGCTTCGTGGGCCACAAAAAGGGCATCCTGCCGCGCGTCTACGAGAACTTTACAGTATGTATGCTAATGGCCGTTGTTGTCCTAGTACTAATTGCCGTGTTAAGCGCAGTCTTTGGCATTGAAAAAACTCAATTCTTCTGGTTTCTAAATTTGCCGATCCTTTATTCGTGTGTCTTGAGGTGTTCAGCGCCTTCTACTGCTCCATGTAACGTGAGCACCTCGGACGCGGCCAATGGCGGCGGTCGCAATGGTATAGGACTCTGGCTAAGCTAATGCTGAACTGTCTCTTTATGCTGCTAAATATTAGTTATTACAATATTTTAAGATACCTATTATTATTGTTACTATTATTTAAAAAAGACCATATGTATATTATTATGTAAATGTAGGTAAAATGTAATGTAAATGTAAGTAAAAATATATCATGTAGCTTATTAATACAATACAACAAAATAAAATATTTATAAACTATTTTACTGGAGTAGTATTATTTTTGGGGAATTTTACCATTTTATTGGCAATCTCCTATTTTTTTTGGGTAAGCTACTATTTTTCTGGGACCGCTACTATTTTATAGTTAGACAACTATTTTTTTGGGGTTAAACAACATTTTTTCTGGTTATGCGACCTTTTTATGGTCAATGTACAACTATTTTGGAGTTCTACTATTAAAGAGTAAAACAACTATTTTTCTGTGTAACCTACTATTTGGGGTAAGTTAACTATTTTTCTTAGGTTAGCGCGGTTTTAACTATAAAATAGTTGATTTTACCCAGACTTTACCCAGACTTTTTTTTTGTGTGTATAATATAAGAAAATACCAAACAAAGCTAAGCAAATATCGAGCGGAAATTAAAAAAATTATAATAAATTAATTATCAAGTGCCAAAAATGGTGTTCCGCTTTGAATTTGTATGCATATTTATTTTGTTTAATAGACTGTGGGAGTTTTTTGAATGATATAACAGAGAACAAATTTTTATAATAAAAACTCTTGTCAATAAGCGATAAACAAACACCTCAAAGGTCCATAATCTCCATTGAGTATGAGTTCTTTGTTGCGTTCCCTGAAAGGCGACTAATTTCTTCCCAAGATTAGTTGGTTCCCATGTCCAACGCTTTATTTCCTAGTAGACCTTACACACTTTGAGCTCTTTCATGTCTGACTGCACTTTAAACCCGAAGAATACTTAGCTTAGAGCGATCATTTGTTCCAACACCTTGTTTGTGAAGATGAGAGAGAACGAAACGAAACGAAACTGAGATGCGAATGCGTTCCCACACTAATTTCCGCTTTAGCTTCCAAGAAATGTGGTGAGGAAATATTTTTAAATATTTAAATAAAACCGCTTCTATTATACAATGTGGTAACAATACATTCAAGTGGTCAGAAGCAAATTAGTTTTGATAAATAAACGTTTCCCATGACAGCTGGAGATTAACAGCAACAAAAACCTCAAGCCCAAGCCCGCACCCACTAAAATTCAAGTGTTGCAAAAACTCCAACGGTTTTGCTCTCATAAAAGTGTGCACAAAGAGAAAAAAGAGATGGTAATAAAAATAAATTGGCACGAACTCGGAATAATCACAATATCAAAAGCATATCATATTCTGATATCAACACGAGTGCGAAAACTTTCAAGGCAACAATAGAAATCTTATAATGGAAATGAGTTCATTCTTTGTTGATTTAAATTCTAAGGTGCGACGAATAAATGTACATTCCTTTGAGTGACTTTAGGACTTTTATTTTTTTAATAAATGACTTTATTTTTGAATAAAAATAATAACTTGAATATTTTTCTCGGTGCTACCTATCCTTCACGTACAAACAGTTAACGTTTATTCTTTAATATCTTCGTTCTGGGAAGAGCTAACTGAATCTGCGGCGTGAAGACAGCCCAAAAATAAATGCTTAGAATTGAGCACAGTCAGAAATAGAGTCGGAGTCGGAGTCGGTCGCTCTCTCCCCCGCTCTGAGGCGCCGTTGATTTTTTTTTCTTTAAAGCCTCTTCTGCGCAGGCGCGCCTGGGAACCAGTTTTGCGGCCAACAACAATCGGCCCTTGTACATTCTGTGGGCCTGGAAAAAGGGGCTGCCAGACCCGTTCACAAACTGGCACAAAGCAATGAACTGTTGAATAAAACAAAAAAACGAAAAACACGCCTGAGAATCTTTTCCGGTGCGTCCCCAAAGAGCAGCACCAACACATCCCATGAAACCCACGGAACCCTAGCCAGAACTACTCACAGTCTGGGCAAACACAGACTGCTGCGGCAGAAACGCAGCCCGTGGGCGTTGCACCTCGGAAAGGTTTTCAAAATAAATTAAGAGCTATGAGTAATTATATAAACATTTATGTACTGTGGATATGAAATCAGGAAATGACTTTACACTCTCAGAAGAGCTTCAAGAGGTGCAATTACTTTTGCCCATCCACCTTTTGTTTTGACTTGGTAATAATATGGAGTCATGTTATCTAAGGAAAGGCTTTAATTCTTAACTTTTTCGGATCCTCTGGTACATTTTAAACCTTTAAAGCCTTGGGTTGCCTAACTTGTTCTTAAACATCTAAAAAAATCAAAATAACCTTTATTTAAATAGACTTATTTTTGTAGTTTGAAAATCTTAATAAATAATTTCATCATGTTACGATCACCAACTCAATCACTAGCGAATAAATTAATACCACGCATTCTGATTACAATGATTGCCTCTAAAACAGTCCCTTAATTTCCCACAGCAATTACCAAACAATTTGTGCCCGATTTTTGTGAGTTACAGCCCATCGTATTTGGTGTTTGTGTGAGTCAATGTTAACAATGGAATTTGTTGTTGCTGGCAACAGAGCGCGCTGCGTATGCAAATAGCGACAGATAAAACGCAACTACGTGATCACCGCGATAAAGACAATCCGAGAGACAGCATTGAACAACGCCCACAAATTTTAAACATTTGTTTGTCTGGAAATTTATAAAATAAAATCAAGTAAAAGCGAAAGCGGCAAAATCTTTTTATTTTGTTAGGTTTGTTTTTTCCCCACTGATTTTCTCATATTTGCGGTTTTTTTGTGCCGTGGTAAATTCCCAAGGTGGCTGCTAATCGATGCAGCCGCTGAAAACTGGCAACGCTGCAACAAAAAAACTAGAAAGAACCATATTGCCGAAGGTTTCGACCATAATATACCCTCAGAGAGCATGCTTTGTTCTTTGGAAATCTAATAAAAATCTTTGGAACCTTTAATGGCTAGATACCCATCCCTGGATTCAATTCTTATATGTCAGCATCCCAAATTTCAGCTGTATATCTATTATGATTAGCAAGATCTGGGGTTTTATAAAGAAGGATTCTTTTATCTGCTAAATGTCACTTACACCCTTCTTCCCTTCGATTACCGTGTATAAAATACCTCCAACCTTTAGGGATTGGGGCAAATCAGGTCTTTTTTAGTTCTACTCTGGCTATTTTTATAGAGCTGGCTAACGACTTGCACTAATGGCCAGCGTCAGGCAATGGTCGCGGCCGGCTGGCTGCGTAGGCCCACGGGCCGCGGAACACGGCCCATGTCACGGCCGATTGCACTTTAACACTTGACCAGGCCAAAAGACCGGACACCGGAGACCGGAGAACGCGGGTGTGCCCATCCCGCATACAATTTCCATTCTCGATTCCCATTTATGTACTTCCACTAACCCGCGAGGTCACGTGTTGTTATCGTTAACGCAATGCAGGTAGTTTTTCATAATTTATGTATTCCCTCCACTTTTTCAGAGAGAAGTGTGTACCTGCGCCGCGATTTTCCCCTGAATATGATGGATTATATCTGTGTTTAGGGCGGAAATTCAAAGGAAAGCCAGACAGGCACCACTCTCGGAGTGAAGATGACGCTGATGATCATCGGGATTTTATGATGCAGAGTCCGCATGAAACCAGTTGTTGTGATGCATTTCAGGGATTTCCCAACGGTGAAATGGAAAACCTCTGTCTGTCTCCATCTACCTTTCGTGAGTTTTCCCTGTCCATCATTAAACAAAGTCAAATAGCGGCTGATAAAACATAGAGTCGGGTTTTCTTATCTCCAGGGTTGGGGATTCAGCAGTGGGGATGCTTTTACCTTAAAAAATAATTTAAACGTTTATAATAAATGGTAGAAAAATAATGGGTCCACTTAATGGGTTCCATTTAATGCCGAAAACTAATTTTTTCCATGAAAATGATTCAAGACTAGGTAAAAAGCTAATTGCTTTTCTTTCTAAAGAACAAATGCCGAACCCTTTCTATCTGAAAGTCAGTTTATTGTCTTCCATGTTGGAAGCTGCACCGAAAACCAGTTTCAATGGTGCATTTCAGGGCTTTCCCAACATCGTGCTGGAAAACTCTCTCTCTCCGTCTCTGTCTCCTTTTTTTATGTGGGCTTTCCTTATCGAATTGCGGTCTGCTGACGTTGCGCCGGCCGCGCTTTTGCAACTGGTTGTACCTCACTTTCCGGCCAAGAGATAAGATTGTGCGTAACAACAGACGGATGGTGGGTATTGTAAATAAATAAACTTAATTTTTTAGGTCGTTTTTGCACAATCCATTGAAATAAAGGGGGCAAAAAAGGCCAAGAAAGCAGCCAAATTGAGACTCGGACAATATGTAACTGATGATTACACAAAATGAGTCAGCAAGAGTTGTGAATCAATTACTGTGATCATTATGCGAGTAATCAGATTCGGAGTTTGCAAATAATAGTTGCCGTTGAAAAAACAGCAAACAGAAACAGTATTTATTGAAAAACATGAATGAAAACAGCTGATAAACCTATTTTTATGTTTCCGGGATTATTATTCAACACGCTATTTAATAAAAAGTCAAACATTACTTATCATTTTGTAAGAAATACAAAATTAAAGCTAACAGTATTTTTAAGAAGGCTAAGTTTATTTTTTTATAAATTTCCAATGATTAAGATGCTTTTTTAGGCTTTAAGTAGTAAGAATACAGTTAGTTGCTGACTATAAACAGCCAAAACTTGAAGAAAAGGGATTTATAAACACTATCGAAGTTGTTCTTCTTGCCCAGCGACCGAGAAATCTATGAATTATAAATAAATTCGTGATCGAAGCTAATACATTTGACGTTCAGTTTCTCATGCATTCCTTTTATTTTGACGATAAGAATAAACTCACACAAGCGTCAAAAATAATAAGAAATGAGTGGATAATTAACACAATCAAACTTCAGGTATACCATCGCCATGAGTCACTTTTCTTGAAGGAAAACCCGTTCAACGAGTTTCTCGGATACCCGAAATCAATGGAAATTCCTTTCCCCAAAATAAGACTTTTCCTTTGGCCACATCCCAAAACTCCACACACACACACACACACGTGACCTGTTGCTCTTGTTTTGGAACTGAGAGCTTTTGAAAACATCAGCAAATGTTCCACTCCAAAAATGCATGTGGATCAGCAAATAACGAAATTACAGTGAAACATCCATTTACACAATGGTAAAAAATTAAATTATACAATGTCTTTCAATATATTATAAAAAATTCAATTGTTTAAATAAAATTAATTATTAAAATATTTCAAATACAAATAAATTAGTTATTATTAATATGATTCCTTTTACGGAGTTTTTACTGCCAGAAAAGAACGTTTCAACGGTGTCATGTAAACACGCTCTCCGGCTCCAAAAGAGAGCTGCTGCTCTTTGGATGTCCCTGACAATTGTTTGTATTCTCCCACCTCTCCATCTTCACTACCACTTCCCCCCACAAGACACGCTCTGCGGAGTGGAGTGTCCTCTCAACGCGCTCTCATTTAAACTCTCTCGTTCTCACCTGTTGCTAAATAAATTAATATGAAGAGCGGTATCCATTGAGGCGACGAAAAAACTGAAATGGCGCGCTTGAGCAAATGCGACGACGTTGGCGTCGTAATTTGAGCTGCGCTTTTCGTGCGGTCTCGACTTCTCGCTGTTGTTCTTGTTGTTGTTTCTACCGCTGCTTTCCTCTGTTGTTGTTGTTGCCGTTGTGTTGGTGACGCACTCGCGGTCACAGCCATGATCGTTGATTTTGTATTTTCGTATTGGAAAGGGTTTACGTGAGGCTTTCGGTTTTGGCTACAAGTTTTCATCCAGTTGATTCATTGAGCAATAAGCTTTGTTTATTATTATTTATTGCATTCTGCTTTTCGCTATTTCTCTATTCTCTCTCTCCCACACACACGCACACGGTTTGCCGCACTTGGCTTAGAACAGGTTTCCGTTAGTTTTTATTTTTCTTTTTTTTCGCTACTTGAATTATTTGCACACTTTCGCACGCGACACTTTCTAGCCTGAATTTGAATATTGAGCACAGAGATTCCGTTTCCGCTTTGAGCCAATCTAATTTCGCATTTTTTCGCTGGCCAGAATTTTACCTTAAATCACATATACACGCGCAGACGAGCTGGCTTAAAAGAGAGTTAAGCTTCGTTTTTATTGCTGCTGCCCTTTTGAACTGCAAGCAGCACTCTCTCGCGCACGCACACACATTGGCCAACACCAACACACCTAGCCAAAAACGTAAAACGTTTCGACGGCTTTTAAGCGGGAGCGACAGCAAAACACGTCCGAACCGAGCAACAAATAAATTTCGAATATGCCGCGAACTGAACAAATGGAACGTGTGTAGTTTTCCGTTTTCCCATATCCCACTTAGGTATTATTTCCCGAATGGCCGAACGGTCCCACAACTCTCTCGCTCTCCCACTCTCTTACATCATGGCTATGAATTAATGAATTCGACAGTTCGTAGGCGAGAGAGGCGGGAAATTGAGCGAGCGTCGAGAGAGAGCCAGGGAGCGCACCTGTACTTATAGGTTTTCTTCCAGGCAGTGTTGCCTACATAGCTATTTACTGTGTGGGCAGTGCAGCCAACTTTTGACCAGCAAGAAAAGCTGTTTTTGACTGGAAGAATAAGAAAAATAGCCAACAAAAATTATAAAAAATCCAAAAAATGCTGTATAAATTTGATCAAAAATGCGAAAAAATCTAAAAAATAATAATAAATAATTTCTAATTACCATTATCTTATCAATATCTTCTTCTTCATATATATATAATATATTCTCAACTTCCAGGAACTCCAAAATTTCTGTGATATTTTTCTTCAAAAGCATCAATCTGCTTTAGAAATTTAAAGTTATCCGGTAGCCTAAAAGTAATTACCAAATTAATTAGTCGCTTATAAGAAATAACACAAAATTGCTAGCCTCTGTTTTAATTGTTTAATCAATTCAATTGTAAAATCTGTGCAGCGGTCCCGAATTTCTGTTTCTTTATTTTGATTCATATTCAGGGACAATCAATAGGCACCACATTTTCTGGTTTGCTTGTAACTATCGTAAAGCTGCCACTTTTTCTAATTTTGTACTTAAGTGCTAAAAGCATTAAAAAAAGATCGGGAAAAAGCCAAGTGAATTTCTATAAAGCCAGAATTCCCGCTTCCCGCAATTACCAAATTTTTTTTGTTTTGACGGGAAAAAAGCCAAATTGGCAGCCCTGATCAGAGTTGCTAATTTATCGATTTTACCGCCATATTTGAAGTTTTTTAAATATATATCCATGAAAGCATTTTGTACTGATGGATTTTGTAATAAATTTGTTAATTTAGTTGTTATTAATAAATATTATTATATGTTCTTTCAGTTAATACTATTAAAAATATTTATAATGACGATTTTGAACACATAAATTTTTTATTTATTGAGTTGGGAGTCCCAACTAGGGGCTTTGATTCCGCATCAAAACACATAAATTTAATTTAATTGATTTCCCATACAGCAGAGCATTATTTAAGTTATTCTACATCGAGGGTACACTGTAGCTTATCGTCTCTGCCAACTAGGTGGCATCACCATTACTTATCGATAACAATAAGCAAATCATGTCTCGATGGCGCAACAAGTGGATTTGAATTTAAATGATTTGCTCGCACTATAATCAAGAACATTTTTCTACATTGAAGACATGGGAAATATCTACAAATTTGTAAATATGCATGCAACAAGTGGGGCAAATCAGTAAAAGAATTAGCAAAAATTCCTCTATTCTAGTTACAAAACGACACATTACAGCGGAATGCATAAAATTCTACATAAATCACGATACTTGCGTACTTCATGCAAATGAAGCCGCCGACAAAGCACCGGCTTATCGCTTTCGAAAGAAACTCAGCATAAGCAGCTAGAAAATTAGTGTAACAAAAAGGCCGCCAACAAGTCGCCAAATTTTGGAGGTCTAGGTGAGACTATATAATGCTAGAAGTAAATGGTATCACAACAGTACGAGAACTCGGTAAAATGACAAAGTTCCAAAGAAAACTGTCCTTTTTCTGGCTCCTAGTGCTTCTCTGCATTTCGCTGGGAGATTCCATGCCCCTGGACATGGATATGGACTCCGAGGAGATGATCGACTTGACCGACTTGGGGGATACCATATTTGGCAATCCTGATGTGGAGACAACGGGTGCATTGGTCGAAGCCCACAACGAGGAGTCCGCCCAGAATCCCGAGGAGCTGGGCACGTACTACGAGGGCGATATACTCATTCCGCTGAGTTATACGGAATCCAGATCTAACGGCACTCGGAATGGCATCCTGGCGCTGAGTTCCCGCTGGCCGGGTGGCGTGGTGCCCTACGAGATCAAGGGTCCGTTTACAACCCAGGAAATGGCTAACATCAATCATGCATTTAAGGTGAGGCTATAGAAAATATATTAACTTAATATCAAAAACTTACAAATGTCTTTAAAGGAATATCACACCAAAACCTGCGTGCGTTTCAAGCCCAGGACCACGGAGAAGGATTACATCTCCATTGGCAGTGGCAAGTCTGGTTGCTGGAGCAGCATTGGACGCCTGGGTGGGCGCCAGGAAGTGAATCTGCAGTCACCCAACTGCCTGAGGACATACGGTACTCCGATCCACGAGCTGATGCACGCCTTGGGATTTTTCCACGAGCAGAATCGCCACGAGCGGGATGCCTATGTCCGGGTGATGAGCGACAATATCAAGCCCGAGATGATGGCCAACTTCGAGAAGGCCAGCTCCAGGACACAGTCCGGCTTCGGTGTGGACTACGACTACGCCAGCGTAATGCACTACTCGGCCACCAGCTTCACTCGGAATGGTCAGCCGACGCTGAAGGCGCTGCGATCGGGATCTGATGCCAACCAGATGGGACAGCGTCGTGGCTTCTCCACCGGAGATGTGCGCAAGATTAACGCCATGTACAAGTGCAAGGTGTGAGAAAGGAAGCCATATTTGGGTTTCTTCAGGCGGAAAGTATCAGGTACGACCGGTAAATCTTGAAAAATATCTTTAAACCAACTTTCAGTATTAGCTAAAAAAGTTTGTATGTCCAGAAAATAAATATCTTATTCAAATTATGAAATTCCTAAACCAGCTACTCAATCTCAACCTCACGGAATGCTGCACCTTGCACGGATTAATTGCACGGATTAAAACCCCATTTTCGCTTCAAAATATGGTTTACTGAAAAAATATGTCTATGGGAACAACATTTAATAATATATATATATAACATTCGCCTATAGATGTGCCGTGTCTTGCTTGTACTTCTCCAGGGATTCTCAGGAGGGCCATCTCAGTGGTGGGGCAGGTTCTTGTTCGTCTCGAAAAAGAAGTTGCCCTGCATGTTGAGCTCCTTGCAGAGCGTGGAGAACCGCCGGATGGCATTGTAGGTGCCGTGCTGGCTCTCGGTTCCATCTTCGACAGAGAAACACAAAACATAACAGAAGATTCTATATGTATATATACAGCCTGATCGATCGCATGCAGTGGGTGGTAGTAATTAGTAGTCCGGGTGATCCGTTCCAGTTAAGATTTGGTTAGTGGGGACGCGCCTTGTGCTGCAGCTTGTGGTGGCTGGCCTTACCTGGGCCCGGAAATCCGGCACCCGTGGCATTCAGATCCAGGTTCATGTAGAGCGCCATGTTACCGGTGGATCCGGGGCGGGAGCGGTTGTTCAGAAAGTCCTGGATGTGCTGGACAATCAGATCGATGGCCACTGAAAAGAAGAGAGACGATCATTAGGCGGTCTAGCCACCAAATCGTAATGCTGCATCGTTGTTAGCATTGCAACGCAACCGTTGGAACAACCACTTACCTCGCTGCTCCTCCGAGAGCGCCACCGATCCAAGGACTTACTCTAGCTCTAGTTAGTAGGGTCTATTACCTAGTCGCATCTAAGCTGGGCGGCTTTTTGTTGTTAAGTGTGTTAAATCTATAGTGTCTTGTGGCTCGAGTGACTGTGCTTTACAATCTGCACTTGGTGTACTTACTAAATGAAACACTGATTTATCTTCAGACCTTGCTGGGCAATTGTCTATCTGGGTTTTTGTATATTTGAGGCTGATTGAAAATATATTTATAAGTGGAAAAGTCGCGTGTGCCGACTTTGGAGATGCCAGATACTTCGGGAATGTTTATCTAATTAAAACTTAAGTCTAACATGTTAATTGCAGGAGGATTAAATGGGGTTTTAATAGTTTAATTAATGATTGCTTGCAAAATTTATTTATAACATTATCATGGGGGCCACGGATATTGCTCCGTGAAATTGAAATAAATATAAATGGTGTCTAAAAGTAAGCTACAGTGTGTTTCCTGAAATTCATAGCATACTTTTTGGCAACTATTTAATGGATTTCAAGCCCGGAACAATTTCTGTGGCACCCCTGTGTGGTTCTTAATAATTTATTATATTTATCAATGCTAAAATTGGATTTCAATGAATTTTACGTCTGTTTTTTAATTAACAAAATTTATTTTAATAATAGAAAAATGTCAAGAATATTTAAAACTAACTAAGAAGGGAAAAGTTCTATTTTGTCTAAGATGTCTTAAAAAAAATGTTTAATAAAATCTCTATTATTATATTTAAATTTACATATTTCTGGACATTCAAAGAAACAGACAAACGCGATCAGTCGGATTAGAGGCATTAGCAACAAACTATCGGGCATCGGAACATAGATATACAATAATTAGATGTGAGACACGTGTGTGATTGTGATTAAGAGTGCTTAAAACCTTTGTAAAAGCCACCTTAGGGCTGGGCACCGAGTTAGAGACCCCAGGATATATATAAATATAAATCAACTATTAACTTTATAATTCGCTATAGCTGGGGACCAGAGTTAGACTGGGAACGCAATCGCAGGTAAGGTTATCTTGATGAACAGAAACGAGCTTACATACATATACACACTACCATGTATTGTGGGAACATATGCAAGTAGATACAACTAGGTATAAAGTTACTTTTCAATCTTAAAAACTACGTTAATCGGTTATGATGAGACGACCAAATGAGAGGCGATGCCGGCGCGCTCGTTATTAGGATATTATTCTTAGGGTGCTGCGGCGCCTAGGTTTTCAGCTTTCGGTCTTTGCTTTTGTTTTGTTTTTGGCAATTAGTACAAGCTGAGGACGTGGCTCGGGCTGTGGCCGGTCCAGAAGCGTTTAGTGATCTCGCTTCATGCTGGACGACGCCACCCTGACTGTGTTGCTGTGCTGTGCGCTGTTGGTGGTGGCGAGAATCTCCCCGATATGGTGTACAATAAGATCAATGGCAACTGCAAGAAATACAATAAAACAACAGGAACAAAACGAAAACGAAAACAAAAACAAAAAAAATCATAACGGAAGAGTTACAATCAACAGAGATGACGGAAAACAAAGGAGGGAGAAGAAATGTTGATAGGAATAATATAATAGTCAGATGTATATAGTCAATACTCAAGCAGTCTATGTGATAAGAGGTTGGTGTCCTCGGACACGGGTTAATCGAACCAGAAACGAAAGAACCATTGCTATAACTATGGTTATTAGGCAACCAACTCAACGAAACACTACAAACGCTTAAGGTGTAAAGACTGTGTTTGGTGTAGAGAGTAAACAGAAGTGGACAGGTGCCGCTGCTGCTGCTGGTGCCTCACCTGTGTTGTCGGCGCCTCGCGGTATGATAACGTCAGCAAATTTTTTCGTCTGAAAAGGGGTAGGGTTTTAATTACAAGTTATTGTTATTATGGGGCGTAGCTTACGGGCGAGCAAAACTCCTCGAAGGCGGGCTTCACAAAGGTCATGTACTGGGTCAGTACGGCGTCCAGATCCCGTCCTCGCTCGTTGATGTCGCGTGGCACTCTTCTGGCCAATCTCGTATCGGAGTCTGTGTCCACGAACAGCTTCATATGGAATAGGTCACGGATTTTGGGAAAGTAAAAGACCAAGATGCCCTCAAACAAGACCACATCCGCTGGGTATATAACCAGCATGTTTTCAAAGTCCCTGGATTAGTAGATAAAGAAATATATATAATCAATAAACGCGTGTGAAAAGAGATATTTCCTTTTTTTAAGCATTATTTAGCTTATTTATTAGAGAAACAAAATAATTAGAGCACCCCAGGACCCCCCTTCAATTCCTGAGCGGTACTCACAGCGAATTGGTGCGGTAATCGTAGCTGGGTATCTCCACCTTGTGTCCCTGGAGAATATTCTGCAGCGTACTATACATCAGCTCCTCGTTAAAGGCGTCCGGATGGTCAAAGTTAAATAGTCCCTTCTGTGCCTTGCTCTTCTCAGCGGCGGTCAGCTCCCTGTAGAAGCTGTCCTGGCTGATGGACACCACCTGGCGCTGCGTGTGATCCATTTCCGCCTGGCCCAGTTGCTCCATAATCTTCTTGCACACCGTTGACTTGCCGCTGGCCGTTCCGCCGGCTACGCCGATCAGAAACGGTGACTTTACATCGTCGTTGGCACCATCGCCATTTGGCAAATGCAGTGTGTCCGACTTCCTCAAATCCTGCATGGTTTGTCCGATGTCCGATATCCAAAATATACGATTTTTTTTACGAAATGCCAATTTTTCCGACTATACAGCTGATTGCCAGCATGCTAGTGCGACCGCAGCTTGGTACCAAGAAAATACCGAAAGTTCAAAGCAAAGTTTTCCACCGTTTCCACCAAAGTTTTGAACCATTTTTCATAAAAGTTTTCAACCTATTACCGTTAATACAAATTATTTAAAATTTAACACTAAAATCCAATAAAAAATCCAATTATCTAAAGTTGGGTTAACAAAAACATTTAAAAAAAGAACAAAAAGTTTTATTTGGATTACTTTGAATTTATTTATTTAAATAATTAATCAGTGGCGGTGGCCGGCCGTGGCCGCCACAAGAGCCGCACCGCGTCCGGAACCGTCCTCCGAGACCACTAGCTCAAACTTGACGCCCGGCTTAAGGAGCTTTTTCATGTAGGTCTGGAGCATGTCGTGGTACTTGGGATGGTAGCGGTACACACTGCCGTCAATGCCGATCACTACCTCGTTGATGTTCATTTTGTTGATGAGCGTGACCAGGCCGCAGGCGCAGAGCTTGGCGGAACGCGAGGACACTGCCTCGCAGATGTACCGCAGTCCCTGCCGGTCCGAATCGTGGTGACCGATCAAGCCCAGGTAGTGAAGGACCTTATTGCAGTTGCGATACTCTCCGGGGGGGTCGCTCTCGACCTCCGAAATGTACGAGGTCTCGAAGGCCCAGGGCTGGCTGATCTTCTGCGACTGTTCGCCGCTGAAGATAGCACCCTTGGCCATCAGATCGACGAGGATCAGGCGCACCAGCTCGCCCATGTACATGCCAGAGATGCACTTTTCAAATGTCTGTTTGCCGGGATTGGGTGTCGTCTTGTCGATGACCCTGTCGTAGGATGTTCGCACGAACTCCAGCACGCCGTTGTCCCCAAAGGCGCCCCACTCGCAGTTGATGATCATGTGGGGCTTCGGACTGGTCTGGTATCCCTCGAAGCACTCGGCATTCACCGTCTTCTCCACGTAGCAGGCGTTGGTGCCGGTGCCCACGATCAGACCGATGCGGCAGTTACGGTTGGTGTAGGCGCAGGATACCAGGGTGCCCACCGTATCGTTTATCAGAGCTTCTATGTTGATCTTAACGTCTCCTCGCCGCTCGATAGCCTCTCTAAGCAAGTCCACCACGTCACGACCCACCACGCCCTGGCACGTGAAGCCCTTGGTCCAGGCGACTAGGACGCCCTTGGCGAGACCCTGCTGCTGGCAGGGAAACGAGAAGGTAAAGCCCAGTGGCAACGCCTCGTTCTCCAGGCCAAGCTGCTTGCAGAACTCAGCTAGGCACTCGGCCATAAAATCAAACAGGTCCTTCCCCACGCCCGTCATCAGCGGCTTGGGAAACACATAACTCTTCGAAGTGATATCCACATCCGTCTCGCTTCTTAGGTCCACCAGGAGCACTCGGAAATTGGAGCCACCGAGATCGAGGGCCAGATACTTGCCGCGCTCCCTGCCCGTGGGTAGATCTTGGACGTAGCTCACAAAGCACTTGATCACCGCTCGCGGATGTGTGTCCCTGGCCAGGCCCATCTTTAGCTCCTTGGTCATGCGCTCCACCACCTCGACCAACTTCTCCTGGTCGATCAGGAAGCCCGTGACCGCCGACTCCACGAGTGAGTGAACAATGCTCGTCATTGTCTTCCACCGACCGCCACAACTGGGTCACCACTCCCAAAGGAAAAAAGAAACGTAATACGAAAGAAATTTTGACTAGGCTACCGAACAAGCCGAAAAGGACAGGCTGAGTTACATACATCTGAGTGAACGACTTTTCAAAGCATTCTTAATGGGGTTATTGACTCTTTTATTTCCACCCTACCAGACCTTGAAAGATAATTCCGACTCCTCGGGTTGATTGATTAAATATCTGCTTCTTTTCAAGCCGAAAAATTGACAGGGTTAAAAAAATATGGCTTGAAACTTGACACGGATATTTATTATTATTTTTATTAAATAAATCGATATATTCTTTGTTTGTAACCGACGTTAGACCTAGTGGCATCCTTATGTTCGTTGTGGCTAGACTAGGTGGCAACCTCAAAGGAAAGGCGAATGGAACAAGTGGGCAGCCCGGCTGTCAAATAGCTCTCTCTCCACCTATATCCGCTTCCTGTAACAATAAACTCTTTCCACGTTAGCTTTCTTACGGTATTTATGATTTATTTAATAATTAACTTGTACCATTTGCCCTGATGTGCGATTTATTTATCCCAACACTCCTAGTAGTCCATGACGAACATCTTTGTATCGGTCTTGTACTTGTAGGCGTGGGCCATTCCCGCCATAATGGCCGCCCCCACCCCGCAGCTGTCCTGTGTGATGACGAACTCGAATTTGTAGTTCGGATCGGTGAGCTGGGTCGTGTACTTGTTCAGCGCTGCGGCATAGGCTGGATGGAGGCGATAGATGCCGCCATCGACGGCGATCGAGATCTGTGAAAGCTGCATGCGATTGATGAGAGCGGCCACTCCGGCGGAGACTACCATGGCGGCCCGGTCGGTGACCACTGAGCATATGTAACGTAGCGCGGCCAGATCCCGGTCCTTGCAGTGACGAATGCGAAACTTGTCCATCACTTCCTGGGCTTTTGTGTAGACACCCGGCGGATCGGATGCCACCTCAATCACGGACACCATGTCCAGTTTCCACTGTATCCCCACGTAGTCACGTCGTTCCCCAACGAAGATTTCGCCCTTCTGCATCAGATGGTAGATCACAATGCGAACCAGCTCGCCCATGCAGAGCGCTCCACTGAACTTTTCGTACAACCGCTGGCCGGGATTAATGGACTCGATGTCCAGCTGCTTATCGAATTCGTTGCGCAAAAAGTCCAGCTGCCCGGTGTCGCCAAAGTGCGCCCAATCCGAGTTGATGATCATTTCCCCCCTGAGCTCCTCCTCTCCCTGGTACATTTCGCACCTTTCGGACCGTTCCACGTAGCAGGAGTTGGCAATGCTGCCCATTACCAACCCGATTCGCGTATCCGGCTGGGCCCAGCAGAGGGCCAGCAGGGAACCGGCTGCCACATTGATGATGCCCATCACCTCGACGGATACTTCGGGGAACTTGGCCAGAGCATCGCGGAGCAACTGAACCACATCCTTGCCAATGACGCCGTGGGCACCAAACTCCTTGGTCCACGAAACCAGGATACCCACGTCCAGGGCCAGCTTGTTGAGCGTAAAAGCAAAAGCGATGCCCAGCGGTAGATTTTCCTTTTCCACCTTTTTTTCCTTTACAAATTGGGCGATGTTGGTGGCCAGGAAGTTGAAGAGCTCGCTTCCCTTGCCCGCTGCTATGGTGTGCGGCATGATCACGCACTTGGAGCTGGTGTATATATCCTTCTCGCTGCTAAACTTGACCAGCATTATCCGGCAGTTGGTCGGCATCATCTCGAGGGCCAGGAACTGGCCACGTTCCCTGCCCGTCGGCAGATCCTGGACAAAGCTTAGGTGACACGGCACCGTCGAGCGATCGTGATGGTCGCGGCTAAGCCCCATTTTGATCTCGCGATCCATCAGTTCCCGGACCTTCTCCAGATGGGCATCGCTCGGCGTGAACATTTGGCCAATCTTGTAGGCTTCGGGAAAGTCCCTCTCGGGCTTGAAAGGGTCCTCGGTTGCCATGGGAACTTAAAGTGGGATCAAAGTGTGTCTCCTTATTTCCCAGAGAGATTGCCAAGGCAAAGGGTTCTCGGATAATAAAAAACGATCCTTAACTTAGAGTAATGAAACAACACTTGGTGCTTTATTTACACGATAACGAGAAATGCGTCACAAAGAAATGCTTAGATCACTAGTTGAGTTATCATGTGGATGTGGCGGTTGTTAGCAGCTCCTCTTCTCTCCTCTCTTTAGATTCTTTAGATATTGGATAAATCCCTAAACTGCTGGCTATGACACAATGAATTCCGCCACAAGGGCGCTTGCTAAGTGTGAAAGTCGTCGGACTACAACTCGCACTCTAACTTATATCGAGAGTTAGGCTTAACAGGATACTAACAGGATCGAAGGACACTAATAAATACGCTCGTCACGTGAGAAACATATCGGGAAAGTCGCTGTGGAGCAGGTCGCTGAATGGATAACCCTCCAGGCTGGCCAATGAGCTAATGCAGGCCGATGGCTGCTGATCGCTGTCGCCAAAGTCAAAGGAGTCCGCCGATCTCTGGTCCAGCAAACGAAGACTTAATTCCACGTCCGACTTTTCCAGACCCGACATGGGAATATCGCCGCGACAACCGGGTAACAGGGATTCCCCGCTGCCAGTTAGCAAGCTCTCGTAGCCCGGACTCAGGCAGGTCAGAGAGTCGCCGTCGGAGGCCTCCAAAAGCAGGGTGTCCAGGTCGCTGATGCCATGCAGTCCGACCAAACTATCCACCTCCAGTCCAGGGCTGCTACTGCTGCCGCTGTGGCTGTTGGACGACGACGAGGATAACGAGGCGTAGGCGGAGGAGGCGGGCGATCCTATCGATGAGGTGGCGTAGCAGGATTCTCCGGAACTAACCGGCGTAATTTGTGGCACTGCCTTGGCCATCTTTTGGTTTTGCCTCTTGATAGCTGGCGAGTTCTTCTTGCCACCTCCCTTGGTCTTGACGGGTTTCTTCACTGGAGGCAGAGCTACTGGCGGTGCTTCCTCCACTTCTAGTTCACCATCCTCGGCCAGATCGGAGTCCACTCTCGCCTCGCGATTGGCACTCTCCTCCAGGCACTCCCCGATGAACTCCCGCTCATAGCTCGGATCCTGGATCGAATCGCTTAGCATGGTGATGTACTTCATGGCCAGTCTCAGGGTGGTTATCTTGGTCAACTTTTCACTGGCATTGGCCGCATCCTCGCCGGTTATCGCCTGGGGCACGCAGTGTCTGAGCGTCTCGAAGGCCGTGTTGATCTCTCGCATCCTGGTTCGCTCCCTGGCATTGGCTGTCTTCCGACGATATTTACTCAACGGCGGTGCTTTCGTCTTGGCCTTTGTGGGTGTATTTTTCCGCGATTTACTTGCAGGCTCCACGATGGGATGCAATTCCAGTTGAAAGTCAGGCAGGTTGGCAGAGTCCACCTCCTCGATGGCATCTTTTTTTTGGCGCTTTTGTCTTAGGGAATACTTTTCACCTCGAGCGCTGGCCGTCTTCCTTTTCCGCGAATCCTTGGCCTCCGGAATATCCATGTCGTTCAGATCGGCGGCGTAGTTGTGCAGCTCGTACGTGTTGGACTTCATCTGAAAGTGGAGTGCAGAGAGGCAGACGTTAGTCGTGGGTCTTACAGCCAATGCCCCATGCCATCCCAAGGCAATTAACAATTTTGTATTTTTTCAAAAGACATTGTGGAGCAGACATATCGGGGGGCGCTGGGCAATCGAGCGAAACGGTTCTTTTTCGGACCCACCCCGGGCCAAAAACTTCCGTAAACGGCTCTCGAATCGGCTTCAATGAACTGAAGTCGATTCTTGAGTAGTGCTTCCGTCATAAAACCCACTGAAGCCGAAAAACCGAAACGAAACGAAATGAAACGAAACGCATCAGGCCAAAAACTCATAAATACAATTTAGGAGCGGGGCCCAAGAACAAATTGATCTGCCAAGCAACGAATTTTCTCATTGCTCATTGCATTGCGCAATCCTCGAAATTCCGAGTATCTTCTAGATCTGTTTCTGAGTCACTTGGATTCGGTTCGCACTCCGATCCAGATGACTCGTCTCTGGCATTCTCTATGAGCTGTCTTGGCAGATCCTCAAATGCATTACTCAAGGTGTCATAACTAAACTAATTGCAAAAATGTGTACTGAATGTGGGTTTTCTGAGACTTTAGACTTAGAGCTCTTGAACAAATTCTAAATACAGGTATATTCCATATCGATTTCATTTTTTATGGGACTTGTGTCCATTAAATCAATTTTAAAATTATTTATGCGATTATGACACTGCAGCAAAAGTTTCATTCATTTTAGATTTTATTAGCTTCTTGGTAGAGCAAACTATTTGTGTTGCTTTGATGGGATATTTGTTGACTTGCTTGCTTTTTCGTAAAACCTTTCAAAGCTAATTATGAAACTTTCAGGCAGGCTCCGGTTTTCACTTTCACAAGATTCTTTCGTTTTCGTTTTCGAAAACGAAAATCGGTGCTCCCGTTTTCACTTTCACAAGACTTTTTCGTTTTCAAAAACGGGCAAGTTTGTCTTGTCGAAATGTAAAGTAAATGCCTTTTTCTACATCAAATCGGTTCTTAATTGCAAAAGGAAAAAATTAGTTGACTTGCTGGTCTATTGATGTTTGTTTCACGCCATCAGTGGATCAATCTAGTTCGTAATTACTTTTAAAGAATTTTTTCTGACCCCACCTCGAATTCGCAAAAAAAATATTTGCCGTCGGCAACGACAACTTTCGTTTTGGTTGCCAGTGCTGCCGTACTGTTGGTGGAACCAAACAATCTGGTCGAAATGCTTGTAAAATTAAAAGTAGGGCATTAATTATGTTCAAAGAAGATAAGAAAGGTTTTAATAAATAAATGTATTGTTTAAATGGTACTTTTACCATTTAAAAAAGGTATAAAATTTCCTGTTTAAAGAGTGGCAACGCTCTTGGACCGATAAATAAACAATTTTTGCATTTATTTGGGTTTAAAACAAACAATTAAAAAAAGTAAAGACATTTAAACATTCCGTTTACTTCTCAAAACGTCCAAGTCAGCTGTTTGAGCAATAAAAATAATTCAATATTTCGATAACAAAACGATGACAAAAAGTTTGTGAAAACCGGAGCACCTAAAAACGAAAACGTACGATTTTGGTCTAAAACGAAAACGAAAAAAAAAGTGAAAACCGGAGCCTGCCTGTTTAAGTTAATGCAATTTTTGCCAATTGCCCACCAATTTACATACAATTTTGAGCACAGCAGGTAAAAATATATAAAGATCATGAATTGTACACATATTTAATTATATAATGACAGGCGCTAATATAAACTTATAATGTGGTTATGACACTGTAGCATTACAGTGGGATCGTAATTCGTTCGGGCTCTGATAAAAGCTTTAATCAATGAAAAATTTCCAAAGTGTCACAGCCCTGCAAGCAATCAAATATATCAATTGTTATGCAAAAATAAGTGCATTCTTTCCTGATATTAAATTATCATTGGATTTAAATTATGGAAAATATGTTAGTTAAATTTGACAAGCTTCGAATTTGAGAAAGTTTTGTGTCTGCCTCTCTGTGGTGAATAAAATGCTTATTATTTTCTTTTGTTTGCGGTAGGTCAGCTATACCAAAATATTTTCCAGCGCTTTTCGCTCACTTTTCCCTCTACTGAATGCAGGGAATATACATTTGCGGTTACTGTTGGCGGTTGGAAATGCAAACAAACAAAAGCAAGACAGAAACAGTTAATGAATGCATTTTAATGCAAGAATTAAGTTACATGAAAATGTAACACGATACCAACGCAGCAGCAACGTCATTTCTACCTCCCAAACACAGATATTTATCCAGAGAGAAAAAAAACTCTATTTATACTATAAGCAGAATTCTATACAGAAATTGTTAAAATAAATTATAGTTATAGTTTTGGGATGTAAACAATCAGATAAGCTTTTTAAAAAAGCTTATAAAATGCTGAACACAAGGTAATGAGTTTTCTTTTAGTCTTTTTAATACATTTTGCAAAATTAATGTTGTCTGCAATTACTTAAAAATCCCTATTAACTCCCAAGGATAGTATGACTTTTATTAGACAATTGTTCGGCAGTGTAGAGATTGAATTGTTTCTGCATCGATGCTAACGCCCTTGCATTATTATGGTGCCTTGGCCTCATAAATCGTAAACTGAAAATGTGAAAACCCAGTCTGAATGCAGAGGTGTAAATGCGAGCGGATTGATTGCAGTCAGTTGATCTAAGGGGAGCAGCTCACGTTGTTGTCGCCGCCGCGTCAGTTTGTCAGATTGCCAGTTAGCCAGTCGGTTAGCCAGTTAGTCTTAGCCTTAGTCGGTCTCACTTAAATGGACAATTTAGTGCAGATTGTCCGAAATTGGCGCTAGACAATTCTTGTTGCCTTGCCCCGATCCGGCTCGGCTTGGCTTGGCTTGGATTGTTGGCGTGTTGGCCTGTTTGACACTTGTTGCATAGCTTTGACCATTCCAAGAGCTCGCTCTTGGCTTGGCCTAAACAAGTTATGAGGTCTTTTTTTGCCTCTATACCGTTAATCTTGGAGAGAGAGGAAGAGAATGGGAGATTAAAGATTCCAGAAGATTCCAAAATTTCTCCTTAAAATCTACAACGACTTCAATTTAGATTACCTTTGCATGCAACTTTCAACACGTGGCCAGCTATTGCCGTGATTTTCTTTGGCGTTTCGCCTCCGGTTCGGGGTATAATTAATTTCCACCACGCAATCCTAAGAAATGTTTAAAGACCCTGCAGACAGAAGTTGTATAGTTTGGAAATGTGCCAACTGATTGCATGCTCTTTCAAGAACTTTCAGTTGAATTAAGAAACTGTCATCGGATTTTTTTTAAATCTAAAGAATTGTATATTGCTTCTTCAGACGTGGTTACACTTTTATTTCCCATGAGGCTTGTTGATGAATTTGTTATAGAATTTTATTACATTTTTAAATATTTTTAATAGAAATAAAATGAATCATTTAGTTAAAAAAATTAACCGTAGCTCAGTTGACTAGTTCCATGTGGGTTTTTTTAACTTTATTATAAAGAAAAATGTATTAAAATGTACAATTAAGACAGCTATTCTTCTAAAGAGAAAGAAGACTTTCATTTTAAGAATTTACTTTAGCAAAGTCTTTATTTAAAAATGAATAAAAATTTCCAAACTATATTTATCATATTTTCTTTTCTATTTCAAGAAGTTTTTTTTTAAAATTTCCCTCTAAACCGATCGACTTGCCCACTTCAGTTGGAAGGGCATCGTCAAAGTTTGCGACATGCAACAAACAAGGTGCAATTAAGTTCACAACACAGAAAAATTTGTGCACCGTCTTCAAAGCAGGGCGGCAACCATTGCTCACCTGCTCCTAACCTGCCCCGGTCTGCAACCCCGGGTCTGAAAACGATGTGAAAATTACCTAGTTCCGTGTGCTTAGAGTGGGCTTTGATGGGGTGGAAAAGCGTGGAAAGTGCAGCAGCGATTGGCCGCAATCAACAAATTGCATGCGATTAAAAGTATTCGCGGCTAATAAACGTTTGTTCAACAAACAGCAACAAGCGCGCGCCTTCTGATTTTCAGGGGGGGCGTAACCGTAGGGTCAGGATACACACAGGATACGCAGGAAGGAAGGAAGCAGCAGGGCAGGAAATGAGCGGAGAGCGGGGAGCGTGGGTGTAGGCTTTTCGCTTTTCGTTCTCTGTTGATTGGAAAATTTGTTGCGCATTTTTCGTGGATAAAGTAAGAGGAAGGGGGGAGCTAGCTTGCTTGTTGGGTGTTTCTGCTTCTGCTTAAGTTTTCAATTACACGCCGGCACAATGCAGAAAGAGAGCGCCCAATTGAAATGCACAGACAACAAACATAGAACTGTAGTTCCTCTTCCCCTTATAGACACAGGGAGAAATGGTTGAACAGCTTAGATAAATTACGAAAACTTTGAAAAGTATCGAAGTGCGAAAATAACTTAGTAAATATTAATTTAAAACCAAAGAATAATACCCTTAAAAATCGTTCATAATTCTTAAATATTTTTTGTTGTAAAAATCAGGTAAAAATAATTCTTTTTAAGTATTTTTTTAGCCAAATATGTATTTTTTTTTCTTAAAAATGTAAGTCATAGTTTTTTCCAGTGTCTTTCCTTCCCATCTCCCCTTTTCCCATTCGTTTTCCAACAACGAGGTAGACAAAAGGCGAGCCATGCGTGCGACGAGGCGTGAAGGGGTCGAGGGAGTGAACCAGTGGGCCAGAGGTAGAGGGGTACAGCTCTATATTTTTTTGGGAGGGAGGTGTAGCCGGGCCCAGCTGGAGTGCACTTGAAACTCTACCCTCCCCCAGCTCCTCCTGCTGTCTGCCCTTCACTTTTCGGTTCGGTTGCAGTCGCTGCATTTTTAGGTGTAGCCATTAAATTTAGAACTTTTTCTGCACGCTTGTCTGCCCGCAACTAGGGAGTGCTGCAGGGGGAGAAGAGAACTGAATTCAAGGATTCGGGCAGTCGGGTGCGGTTAAATGGAAAATGAAGCGTCTGCTGCTTGGGCTTAAAAAAAATAATACCTAAGTGAACCGCACGAGCCATCAAAAAGCACGAGAGGGGATGACTTAGTTTTGGATTGTGAAGTAAAGTCTCTAGATAAAATAATAATAATTTTTGGCTCCACAAATTTGTATAAATATTTTTAAGATATTTGCTACTTTGAAAATTATAAGGGGTTTTTAAACCGATGTACTAACTGAATTTATATAGCTTTTGAGATTTCATTTTAGATATAACCACCAAGCCTTAGATTTTAAAGGCTTCCCGGAATGTCAGTGAAATCTTTAGATTTTTAGAGAAAGGCAAGAAGCCAAGCAAGGATAAAAAAGCTTAGAAAAACCTCCAAATACTTTTATGTATGGTAAGTTTACTGAATTAAATAAAATTTGAATTTAATCGAATTTTAAACTATTAAACTATAAACCCTTTTCATATTTTAAATAAATTTTCGAACTCAGCAAGTCTTAAAATAGTTTCTTGGTTGTTATGCGCCAAAAAATGCACCAATCTTAATCCTAATTCCTCAATAAAGGCAGTAAGAATTTCTACTGCAAAATCACTAACATTTCGATCTCCCTTCGTGATAGATCTGCTGCATAATCTCCGAATGATTCAGATTGCTTCTCTGTGTCTGTGCCTGGCATGAGTTTGATTCGCTTATTGTTGCTGTTGTTTTGCCACAGCTCTAAAATTAGTTTTTATTGTATGCAACTTGAATTTTCTTTCCCTATTTTTGTTTCTTATTTTTTCCGCCACATTTCTCTATTTTTTTATCTCTTTCGATTTGTGTGATTCTTAATTTGTTTTTTTTTTCGTTCTTTTGTGGAAAGCGTCAAAATCTTTCATTTGCTTTCGACTTTGTTGCTTTTACGGCTGCAGATTGTTGTTCTTGCTGCCGATTGCTGTTGTTGTCTCGTGCAGTTGCCGCCTTTTGGCCCCCTCTGTCCCGCCCCCTTCGGCTTTTGTCTCGTGTGTGCTACCGTTGGCAGCTATTATTTTTAGCCAGCCTGCGGCAAGTTCTTATTTGTTATTTTTTCTCTCTTTTTTTGCATCTTTTAATTTTTGTTGTTGCTTTTTTCCTTTGAGTTTTCGTTTCGTTTCATTTTTCTTCTCGTTTTTTTATGCTGTTGATTTGTTGCCATTGCCTTGCTGCTTTGGCCAAATGATTTTGTTTGATTTTCCATTTACGCTGAGTTTGTTTATTAAAATTGGCACACACGGCGTATGTGTGATGTGCCCGTGTTTACACTCGGAGCTCCTTTTGTCACGGTGTGTGGATATGTGTGTATTTATACGTGGATATACAGAGAAAAAAAATTGTAGGCAAGTTGCAATCTATGAAAATGTGGCTGAAAATTTTAATTATTGATTTTACATCGAGTTCGGTCACTTTAAATATAGCTTTATCTATGCCCCAGCCGATTTCTTTGTAAAATTTATATATGAGCTAGAATCCTTATTAAAAGGAATAACTTTGTATTTAGAGATAAGCCCGGGTTAACTTTGCAAAGGAAATTATTCTAGGAAAGTTATTTCCTGAGGCACACTCATTAGAAATTTATTGTTTTATTAAAATTTAATTTAATTTGATTTAATTTAATTTGATTTAAAAAAATAATCAAATCTTATTTTCCCCAATCCTTTCTTTCATAAGATTTATTTGCAGTGTATGTAAATGTCTACGTGTGGTTGTGTCTGAGTTATATTTTGATAGCTTTTGTGTGGTTTTGTATTACCCATCGGCGTTTGATTTGCTTGAGTTTTTGACAGGTTTCTGGCATTCGCCTTTTGGCTAATTTTTATTTTTCTTATTTTTTCTTCTATTATTATTATTGCTTTTGTTGTTCTTTCGCTTTTTCATCGAGGGCGGGAGTGGGATATGGCATAGCTTGTCCCGCTTTGGACTGTAATTTGGGTCAGGGGGGCACGACAAACAAAATCTGGTGGCCAAAAAAATATATATAGAAGTGCGGAAAACCTATGAGTTTATAATCTAATTTTAATTTTAGATTTATGCCAACTGAGGAAGATATTGTCTTGATTAAAAGATGGCATCATATTTGGAATTCTTACTTTAATTTATAACTTAATTCATAAATAAAATGGAAACTAATCTAAATTTGAAGGAAATATGTCGCCAATGTATTTTGCTAAAATTTAATCTAAAATATATAAAACAGTTATTAAGTAACCATAAATATAATAAAAGATTTATCCTAAAATTTATTATATGTATATATACTTATTTACTCCTTTTCTGGTAGTAAAATTTTTAAATTCACTGAATTACAAGTAAAACACAGTTAAACGCCTAGAACCTGCCTTTATCTATTTAATTTAGTCCTTAATTGCTTTTTTAACCTAAGCTTCAAATTAAATAAGGTGCTAGAAATCCCACTTTCATTGATTATGGCTTCACAGCTTCTGTTTACACATTAATTAAAATGTTTCTCCTCCCTTTTTATTGCAAACAAACAAAGCCAAGTGGCTGCTTCTCTTTGGTAACCTTTCAAAATCAGTTGACAAGCTGCTGTCGTCGCAGTCTTCTCTCCTTAGAATGCTCTCTCCCTGCCCCACATGTCGGGCTTTTCAACACCTTGGACAAATAAATGTTTCAGAAGTTGCTTGAAAAGTCTCAATCCCCCCTGCCGCCCACTCTTGCGATTGGCCAAGGAATGCTTTTTGTCTATTTTTATTGAAGAATTTTCGTTTCCATATCTCTCTACGAATGTCTGATAAATGGCAGAGGTATATTTACCTTTTTGATTTCATAAATCCAACAATGTGGCTGCGGCTTGTAGTTTTTGTAGGTTTTTTTGTTTTAGTTAATTCAGGCTGTGCACTCTGATTAAGATTTGTGGATGATTTTATTTTAACTTCGGGCTCATTAAAGTATGCAAATTGAAATTCCGACGACGTATCAACTAATTAGTCACCCAACGAATTTTGATATTCAATCTTTGCGTAGCTTTTTTTGAATTAAAGTTGCTTAGCTCATGCATAAATTTGGCATATTAACACAACAAAAATGATTGTTTTCAGTTTTATTTCCTCGAAGCGATTTGAAACTTGTTTGTGATCTGTTTGTGTGTGTTTTTGTTTTTATTTTGGGTTTTTGTTTTTATTTGAATTGATTCCTTTTCGGCGATTTAATTATTGATAAGAACTTTTGTGTGTTTTTGTGGATTTTCACGGAGTTTTTGTTGAGTTTTTCCGGGGCAGGAAAAGCCTTGAAGAATGAATGTATTTTCCAAAACGTGCAGCAAGCCGCGTGTGTCAGTGCGACGGGACTATTATGCGCGGCCGTATGCGTGAGGCCGGCTGCTAAAAATATCTATGAGTACGCGCCGAGCGGCTGTGTATCTTTAGCGGCGGCTATATCTGTATCTGTATCTGTATCCAATAACCCGAATGAAAACACGGAGAAAATGCTGCGAGCGCTGCGTCCGCTTGCTGCGCTTGTCCGCTGTGCACTAAAAAGATATATCTCGATCGTCAATGTCGCCCGAGATCGGTGTGTGTGGGGATGCCAGTCAGCTAGCCAGCCAGCCAGTCAGCTGAGCCACTTGGCTTTGACTCCGTTAGCCAGGCCAGGGCGCTTGTGGCTTATTCTGAGAGGAGGATCGGGTTCGGGATCGCCCACACATGAGAAGTGGAAGTGGAAGTCGGGCTCAGATCCGATCGCGTTCACTTGTCTGGTGCGCTGAGCGTGCGGTGTGCTATTGGAACGATCAATGAATGAAATGCCGCATTAAAAGGCAGCGGTATCTCGCAGATACTCGCACTTACAGATACGAAGTCTCCGCCGACCAATAAACCGAGAAACCCACTGGCGCTCGCCAACGCCAACACAACGTCATTGAAGAGAAACCAGTTCTCTCTCTCATTCTCTTTCCCCGAATCTACCCAATGTGTGGGTGCCTTTTGCGTTGGCCGCATCGCATCACATCGGATCGGATCGGATCGGATGGGAGATCGGCATGGATCGCATGGGGTATCGTTTGGTATCGTGTCCCAGTGGGTCTTTCCGCTCTCTTGAGTGATTTCCAATTCAAATTTTCGGTTTCGTTTCGAGTGTTTTTGAGTCAGTTTGCTTGTGCTCTCTCTCTTTACGGGCCCCCTGAGATTTTGCATGATCTAATATCGCCAGGCAGTTATTTATTTAAATTTATTGCTAATTTTATTTGCTACTCAGACAACTGACTACTGCTGTAGCGTTTGACATTCATTTGTACAAGTCAAACATTGTTGAAAATAGTTAAAAATGTTTATTCATCTTTGATTGAGATGGTATCAGCTACCAAGCTCCATTTCAATGGTGAACTTTTGTTGCCCAACCATAAATGATACTCAGCTTTTGGATATTTATTTGGATTATCTTTGATTTGGTGTTGGAGTTATGATGCATGAGGCTAAGTAAAGTTCAAGGAAAATAATTTATTTAAAAAGGTTGAGAGTTATTTTATACAAAATATGCTAAATATGAAGTCATCAAGTATAATTCTTGATAGTTATTTGATTTATTTTCAATTTTAAATGAGGCTTGCAGAACTATAAACGTAGTTTGTATATTATTATATTTTATTCCCTAAAATTATATTTCCTTAAAAGACTTATTCTTGTATTAGTTGTATTTGTTTTTGAAAACATTTAAACATAGTTTGAAGCATTTTGTAGGCCACAAGCAATTTTAACAATAATGTTAACACTTTAAACCAACCTAAATACATTTAAAAATTCAAAAGGTGTTAGAAAATTAATCGTTTCAAACAAACTGGTCAAAGGTGTAGCTAATACAGAGCTGTATACATTTGATTACTATTATTTTGATTTTATGATTTATTCTAATTCGATTCAATCAATCTCTTAGCTGAGGCATGAATGGGGTGTGTGCACTTCTCAAGTTGTTTTCGCTTTGTTTCTAATTACAAATTGTTAAGCCGATTTCAAAGTCACATTTCATTTTTGTGAAACTCGATACGGTTGTTGTTCCGTTTGTTTTTTTGTTTAGCAAATCATGGTGTTTTTGCTCTGTGCATTTTGTTGCTTCACAAATAATTATAATTAACTGACAACAGGCAAATAATTGCAAAATGGTTTTGCTCCTGCAGGCGAAACAAGCTGTTTGGTGTGTTCTCATTACCTGTATATTTTTGCAATGACGACATACCCTAGCTTCCAATCAGTTCAGCTTAAAATCTTGAGCTGGCTTCGACATATCTCCCCCATATAGACACACATATAGGAATATGAGCACTTGTAAATAAACTGCTTTGGGCCATAGACAAGACCGATCGACTCAGTGACTGACTGACTGACGATTAATTTATCTTTGTGCTTCTGTCTGTCTGACTCCGGCGACTCCGTCATCGTTTGTCGTGTTTTGTTCTTGGCGTAAATAAATCATGATGACAACAGTTAAATTTGATTATAATTTTTTCTCCGCAGAGCATACATTTTTCACGGCACAAGGTCGCCGCCGCACGAATAAAGAGAGTGAAAAAGTAACGCATGCAACATTAATTTGATTTGCGTGCGAATGAGCTGAAAATTATATATGTATGAGCGCAATTTTGATTAACTGAATATATGTAGATATTTTTAAATATATACAAATTGGCCAATAGTGTTGTGTTGTTTGCTGACAGCTTAATCTGTCGACTCCCAGAAGACAAGAACATGAATAAGCGAGCCATAATTAAAAAAACAAACGTCACATTTGAATGTTTGTTTTATGATCAAGTTATGGTTGTGTCCGAAAATACACAGGTATTGCTAAATGGGGGCTGAAAAGAGCTTAGTTATAAGTCTTTCAAGAGAAGAGGGGGTCTAAAAATAAAAGGTTCCCCATTAAATGGAATTTATACCAAGAATTTTAAAAGATATTTGATTATGTTAACAAATTTGCATTACATAAAATATTTTAAGTAATATATATTGTAATAACAGATTCGTTATACAGCTTTAAATATAAAAACCTTTTCTACATATTCTTTAAATAATAAATTAAGTGAATATAAAATACTATTAAAAAAATCTATTTATATATTGTTGTTAAATATTTTTTCGTTTAAGAAAACCCCCCCTTTGTCACCTGCCATGTGTAACCATTGCTTATGCAAATGTTCTGAGCTTCCACTTTGGCTCTGGCTTTTAATTGCCAGCTTCGGAAATCGCATTTGCCTTTATATGGTCAGAAAGCGCGATGCCCGCCAAGTTCGAACCGGGGGACTAGACCATAATCTCCTCCGGCTCCCCTCCTGGCTGGTTTGGATTGCCCGATTGCCGGTGATCCCGCTTAGGAAGTCTATGAGACGTGTCTGTGACCATTTATGGCCCCCGCTTGGGAAAGCGGTGAGAAAGCGAAAAAATAAACTCTCTCAGCTGGCTAATTGTGAGCATCGTCGGGCCTCGTCCAAGCCAAGCTCCTGAGCCGTGTTTTTTCTTACCGGTTTGTGTTGTTAACTCAGTCTGCAGTCTCAAACAATGCGTTGGTGTCACCGAGTGGGCGGCGGACTGAGGCTTGAGTCAACGTTGATTTTATTTTATATTTTACGTAAATTTATTATTACAAATATCGTTATTGCCGCTTTCAAGCGGAAATACACTCGACTTGGCCCGGCCCACGCTCCCTCATGGCCATAACCACCTGCACATTGCGTTCGCGCCCTCTCTCTTCTGGTTCTCTTAATTTATTTATTATTTTTTTTCTTTTCGGTTTTTTTTTGGGAAGTGGAAGCTGGCTATTTTGAGTGGAATTGGACGAGCGGAAATGCCGAACGATTAAGCTGTAGCTCAACAGCTTGGATTCGTTGTTTTTTCATCTATCTCTTGTTTTTATGTTTAATTAATTTTGTACGCATTTTAATTTTCATTGGTAATTTGCATAACTGAGGGTCGCGTGGGTGATATGAATCAGTTGGTATATTTATGAATGGCATAGTAAAAGTAAGCTCTGAAAAATTCACAGATAAGGGCAACGCTGCTAGTTGACAATAGGCAATTAATACAGTACAATTTAAATAACTACATAATATTATTAACATTTAATAGTTAAATTTAAATAAAAAATTCAGTGTGATATGCAAATCTCAGTCTGACTTAAATACCAATTGACATAAACATGGATCACTTTCAGCAGAAATGGTTAGCTTGTTCATATCAATCAACGCTTATTAGCCATGAAAAGCTTTGCCAAACTATAGCTAAACATCCGAGCAACGAAAACTAATCGTGTGTGAAGAATAATGGATATGTCGGAGCATTGACAAGGCTTAACAAATCACAAGGAGGCGAAAAGTGAAACTGCAAAAGAGCCAAAGCCAAAGCCAAGTGAACCCGCCAATATAATGGCAGCAGCCAAATGGCAACCGCCGGAGATCGTGGCTAATCGTGAGCGATGGTGGTGTTGCTGAGAACGTGATTTTATATTTTCGCTTTAGCCCCCGTCAGTCGAGTCACTTACTCGTAACATTATGTATCACTTGGCGTTGGAAATTGTAATCTGTCCCCCCAGCAACAAACAGCACACAGCACAGAGCAAACAACAAACAACAAACACAACAACAGCAACCGTAACAACACCAAACAACAAAGCTCTGCTGTCGTCATCGTCTGTCTGTTTGCCTGACGGCTTGTTGTTGTTTTTATTAATTTTGGTTCAATTAATTACGCTACAAATTGTCAACAAAATCGAAACCGCAGACAACGCACTGGCACACACATAAACACACACGCAGATAGAAGGTCCCGATGAGCAGCTGAGCTAATAACCAATGCAAATCTCCATGGACAGTAACATGAACACGCAGAGAAAATAGGGACACTTAGGAAAAATCTTAGCAATATGGAAATCTCATATTTTTTGGCCCCTTTCCTGATAAATGAAATTAATATTAAATATAAATAAACTGATCTGATTTATGATTAATTTATATTCTCAACAATTTTTGAAGATCTTGTCGAAGATCGATTTACACATATACTTTTTAATATAACTTAGTTTTAGAGCTCTATGTTTAAGTAAGAATTATAGTTTTAATGTCCGCATAGGATATATAAGAATTATTTTAGCATTAATGCCATAAACATGTTGAATATTGTGTGAATTTTGTGAATTTTAAGGTTGGTTGCTACTGGCATTGCATCTAAAATTCCTAAGTAAGAATTCAGCGACAAACTAATATATATCACAAACCTTGTTGAGCCTGCAAAAATATTACGGAGGTTTTTTGGCTGAAGACTGAAACATATTTAAAACAAAAGCAAAGTTATTTTTAAATCATACCACATCATGTTCCGAAATTTCTCCCGGTGCAACATCAACGGACATTCGACATGACAGGGCGACATGCAGTGTAAATGGGGTAAAGCGGGATTCTGGGGATTGGTGTGTCCACTGGTCCGTCTAATGGCTGACTGTTGGCGGCATTAACTCATCATGGCTGGTCGGGGCGAATTTGTTGAGGCAGATCCACAGAGGGTGCCCAGGCGAGAGAGAGGTATAAATATTGATTTTGAGAGGGATGCTTGGCAGGGGATTGGGTTCGCATCTTGCCACAAAACCACCCACAAACGCCAACTCCTGTAGTGTCCGAGTGCCAATTATAAAAGGCCACTCAAAAGCGCGCTGAGTGAATAAATGTGGATGCCAACTGACAGTCGGGCAATAATTTCAACAAGATGTCAATGCTGATGCTCATCAAAGTGATTTCTGCAGCACAGTCTGCCGCTGCTGATTCAGGTTCCCATGTGGCCGGCCAGCAGCAGCTCCTCTTCCCTCCCATAAATGTTGACAAAACGCCAACGCATCTCAGACGTCTCAGTCTCACATCAGCGATTGGCTTTGCTCGACATTATTATATACACGAGTGCACATATATATCCGAGTGAAATATATGGGTGCGTGCCTGTTTTTATAAATAAGTGGGCTCAAATAAAGAGGTAAGTGTGCTCGAGTTGAGGGTGGCAGGTGAGTTGATTATTTTCTTTATTTTCTTGATTTTCACGAATATTTTGTTTTTTATTATTTGGGTTACCTCTGGGCGGGCACGGGCTATAAATTTTGATATATTTAGCGGTCCAACATTGAGGCCATATGTCATCATCTACATATTTTATACGAATCGTGTGGGACTGCAGCTGATAATTCATGTGTACTATATAGGCGGGAGCTGTAAAGGGATTAAGAGAAAATTAAAAATCACAAATGTAGGGGGAATTTTGGTTGTCGGAGCCTAAAGCTTATTAAAGAGGATTAATAAGTATTTTTTTTATGGGTAAACTCATAAATATCTGTTAATGTAATGTGAAAAGTATACTATAATTTTAGATAATTAAATAATAAATAAATTATGTTGTAATGCAGAAGATAAAGGCTAATTTTTTAATTTTTATAAAAACGAAAATGAAGAATATGGTATTAATTCCTCATAATAGATAATTACACCTTAAAAACTGCAATCTATGAAACACCTTGCTCGTTGGAATAATTTAATAAATGAATTCTTCTGTTTAATTACTATTATGTTAAATTATAAATTATAAAGATTAAAACATAACTCTAAAAATAATTAAATTTTTCACAAGATCTGAATGGTAACTAACTAGTCCTCTTTGATTCTATGAATATAAGCGGAGAAGATATGATACTTTTTCTTACTTACTTTTATACCAAGGAAGAATTATTTCCTTCTTTACTCTCTAATAACTTCTGACTAAAACAGCAAACTGCTTATTAATTTTACTAAAAATTTGACATGAATGTTATACGATCTCAAATTCATTAAATCACATCCAAGTGTTGGCACTATTGGTCTCAAAAAGACCAAGGTTAGACCCAGGAAGCTGCAGTTGCCGGCGATACGCCTTTAGAACGCTCTTAGCATAAAATGGAAATCGCACACTTTAGCACTTTAGCTCTCGCGTTGATTTATTGGCCAGCCTTTGATGTGTTCATGCTTTTGGCAGTTACGCACATTAAAAATCAATCAATGCACATAAAAATAAACGCTTACAAAATGCTAAAGATGGCACTTAAAATTATGACAGAGTTTATTTTTAGGGGCGAAAGAGCGGCGTTGCACAAGCATCGCCTTGGGTTGCCGGCTCTAATTGCAAATAATAAGCAGCCTCAATTGGCGTTTGCCAAAAATACAGCGAGTCCCGAACTCTGGGAGACTCAAAGCGTTTAAGGGGGGCCTACGCAGGGTCGTTATATTGCTTATAGGAAAATACCAGCCCACCTACCACAATAAAAGCGCGTTTCAATTTCAAATTGATTGCCAGTTGACTGTTATTATTATCTGCTTTTATTGTTATTTTGTTTGTTTTTGTTTTTTCTGCCTCTTTTCCTATTTCTCTGTTGCTTGTTAATGTCGTTGTTGGTGTCATTTGGCTCTCGGTGTTAAATACTCGTGCGAATTTTTGTGCTTTTGGAGGCCAAACAGAGTTTTTGGGTCTTAGCTTTGGGTCTTTGGCTTGGCGCCACCCCCACAAAAGTACAACGAAAATAAATATAAAAATTTATATTTGTTTTCATGCTTTCTCGCTGGCATTGCCACTGGCGAGGTAAGACTCCGCGACTCGGATCCAGACTCAGGCGTTGTCCCAACTCGTAAGATAAATAAAATATTTTTAGTGACTTTGCGGGGGAAATAATGTGTGTGAGTGTTGTTATTGGTTTTGCTGACCAATCGAAAAAAGAGTTGAAAATGGCAATTAAAGTCGCTTTTTTTATAACATGAGGGCCAGACACTTGACTGTAATAATATTTTTTTAATCGCATTTCGTTCTTGTGAATGTTATAATTTGGGAATTGTGTTGCGAAGTAAATAAAGTTGACTATATATATTTATTAGAGGTAGAAGCATAATAAAAAAAATGTTCAAAGATGCTTTTAACTTTAACTAAGGGTTACTTTTTTGTTTAAAATTTTTGGTTTGATTTGATGCATCTTTGGCTATTTTTTTGTGATTTTTGTAAAACATTTCCATTGCATAAAGCTTGATGTCTTCGCCGGACACAACACTTTCCCACAACCTCTGACTGGATTGAATGAATCAAAAAGCTGCTGATTTTGGAGTGTAGTTCTTATTGCCTTGTCTACGTAAGTAGTCGAATGTTAGTGAGTTTTTCGCCGGTGGACTGCTGTGGTCCGCTGTACCCTTTCCTAATATGGCCAAAATGCAGCGCGGCACACACTCGTACACTTGTTGTTGTGTGTGCCTGCGCCTGTGCCGGTGCCTGTGCCTGTGTCGCTTGTGCAACATATCCAATTGGAAATGAAAAACTCTGACCTACTAATCACCGAGCCAAAAAGCCAATAAGAGTCAACAACGAAAGACAACGGCAAACGGCAACAGCAACGGCAGCAACAACAAACAAGTGCCACCAACAAGAGACAGCAACGATTGTCGATGTCCGACAGCAACACCAAACACAACAGCAACAACTGCAACAGCAACATCAACATCAACATCACAGCGACAGCCCAAGAAAAATCAAAAGATGGACAATAACTTTAAACCAGTTCCAAATGGCGCAGCCTTGTTGCCAATTCTCGCATGTACTCGCACTAAGTACACTTTAAATCGCACTATAACATAATTAAATACTAGATAATTATTTAAGTATCCTTTTATTTATTCAAATTTCTATCAAATCATTACCTTATTTCAGCATTTAGGAGTCTTTCTAATTTTTAAGCATTTTTCTTTATAATTCGTCATCTCGGTGTTAATTTATAAAGATAATAATCGACTTAATATATTAGAAAACGTAATAACTAATTATCTAAACATTATAAAATGGGACCTTGTTCGAACAATTATCCAAAGTTCATGTGTAAAATAACACAATTATATTTTAGTTCATCGCCTTAAACTTTCTTCCTGTGTACAATCGCTAAAGAGTTCTCTGTTCGCACAAATTTGTTTTGAATTTGATTATGTGAGGCTATTTGGGCCCACAGGTTGCCAGCCCAATTAACATTTCATGCCGTATTAAGTTCGACACACGGACAGACAGTCCGACAGCTCTCGGCAGACAGTCGGCAATTTGCGCCATTTGCTTTGTCGCATTTGTTTTACTTCACTTTTCACTATAAAATTATTATGTTCGAAATCGCTACGAAAAAATGAAAAAGAAAAACTGAAAATAGCGCACAAGGACATTCGCGCATGCGCCCCCAGACGGCGCCAAATCGTCGACGACGGCGAAACCAAAAAAACGAAACTGCAAAGCCGGGGCCAAACAATCCAGCCATCATAGTACACTGCGACAAATATCAATGGGTTGTTTTATATAAAATATAAAATCAATAATTGAGTTATTAAGAAAGTCAGTCTAATTATATTCAATTAGGTAATGACCCATATTTATACAAATACATTAAATCTCTTTAAAAAACTTACAAAAAAGTCTCCTACTTTTTTTTATAACTATAAAACAAAAACGTATAAGTAATTGTTATTATTTTGAAATTTTTATCAGTGTACCAGCGACAACGTCGCCGATTTCTGGCTAAATTGATGATGATGACGGTGATGGTGGCGGCCAGGCTGTGGCGAGGCAGTGTCGCTGCAGATTATCACGGCTTGTGTTTGGCTTTGTTTTGCCTGCCGTTGCCGTTGTATTGTTGGCATAAATTTCAATTGGTCGCATTTAACAACAATTTAAAGCAAATTAAATTTGCCGTTCGACTCGATTATTGCCTGCTGATAGGCGAGGCTCCCAAACTCGACTCGATTCGGTCGCAGAGCGCCATCTATCGACAACTCTCTGCCATGTGCATATAAAGTAATTTTCTGCTACATTAGCTTTCGCCTTCTATTGGGACCCTGTTACTGGGCCTGTGGGGGGGTGATGAGGCTTATGAGCGGACTGTGTAAGTTGAAAAAAAATAGAGAAAATCTGTGCCCCGATTTCTTGGATCGTAAAGCGCAGGTCGAACTGGAAATGACCTTAATTATGAATTGGGAGTTACCAATTTAAGAGTAAAATTGAGGAGCCATCACAATGTATTGTATATACTTATAAATATCAAAGATACATAAATAATCTGCCATACAAAAATATATATTTTTATTTGACGAGTTTATTTTTAATTCATTCGGAATTGTTTTTGTAATAAAAACTTGAGAATACTCTAAGAAATCTTATCTTAAATTATAACCATTAGAAATTGTAATGAATATCTAAATAGAAACCTTAGAAAATGCCTTAAACTATCTACATATAATTGGATATTAATTTTCTTCAGTTTTAACTGTCTTAAGCCAGAAATTTGAAATGTAATGTTTGATTATATAGTAGGTAATATTTAATTAAATAAAAATATTATAGAGCTATCTCAGTCCACTGATATATTTCGAAATAAATTTTCTATAGTCCCCCTTTTATATCCTCAATATTCTTAATAACTCTCCATCTTATAGAAAGCTCATTAAGCCCGCCGCCAACTCGATCAATCTGGCAGAAAGCCCAGTCTCCGGGTAGAGCAACAATTAAAAGAAATTATTATAGATTTGTTTTGAGCACTGCTTCTGTTGCCGCTGTTCGTTGGCCTTTCGACGTTTTTGGCTGCCAAGAAAGGCGCCTGCCCACCAACCATCGACCATCGCCCACATCAAATGCTCCACTTAGACGCGCTCCATTGTTTCCGCATTCGATTAAAAATGATAAATGCCTCGCTGCGCTCAAGTGAAAACCACACGAACACAAAAGTAGAAAAAAAAATATTATTATCCCAGAGAAAAATAAGGGGGAGTCTTGGGCCGATTTTCTTGACCAGTTTTAATGTCTCGTTTATGAACGCTGATAAGTCAAATGCCCGGGGCTCTGGGCTCTGTCTAAGCGTAATTATTTGATTAATTTTATTGCCCATTCGCTCGTGGGAGACTGTCAGAGGGGGTAACCGAGGGGGTACATGGTGGTTAAATATATCGTTTATGCTTTTATTAAATTGCACGCATTAATTAACTTGGGTGCGGGGGTGGACCAAGGAATCGTAGTCGGGAGTCGAAGTCAAAGGCAAAGGCAAGGCAAAGGCAAGGCCAAAGCACATGCCTGAAACAGACATCAGTGGGGTATGGGCTCCCTGTGCAGTATATATTTTTCCTAGGCCCTGCGGCCATTTCCATTTCAATTAATTGCTCCGACGTGGAAATTAGCGTTTTGCACATGATTGTTGGTAATTATTGATTATATGGCTCACATAAATCTATGTCAATTGAATTGCCGCCAGGTGAGGTAACCCACTTACTTAAATCGCCATACGTTCCGGTTGTTTGTCATTATCCTCGCTCTCAAATTGGCCCCGATAAGGACTCTGTCCCTGGTATGACAACATTTCCATCTTGCAAATATTTGCGGGTATCGCTTTGTCCCTTCCAGAGTAGAAACCTCAACCCTCAGCAGACAACTGGCCGGGGCAACCACAAATGTGCCAAAGTGGCCCTATAAAACTGGGACATCAAGGTGGGGTTAAAGCTGGTTGAGGAAGTGGCTGGTTGCCTGGCTGACTGCCTGCCTGGATTTCCTTTGAAACGTCAGGGTGAAGTTTCTGAGAAATTGTCCCAGCAGGATGGAGGAGGGGATGTGGGGGAAATTGATGATGGATTTGACTTCGATAAAACGAAGCTCAGAGGTGAAGTCTGTGAAATGCCTTATTAAAGTGTTTTAGTTCAAGCCTCAATAAGTGCGGTTTAATCTTATTCTGGCAGGTATTTAAAGATAAACATGACCTAATCTCTGAATACCCAAATAAGACGCTTGTTATTAGTATGTCTTTGTGAATTGCTAAGTTTAAGTTACTTGCTATTTCCATTTGGCTTTAAAATATAATTTACTCAGTTTCTAACCACTTTTAGATACATTTGTAATTTTCACAAGCGTAAGGTAAAGGCAATTCCCCATCTCTTACGAATATAATTGAAAAATTAGTAAGTCTTTGTGAATAATTTAGTTTAAATTACTTGCTATTTCCTTTTGGCTTTGAATTATAATTTACTTAGTTTTTAATCACTATCAGGTACGTTTGTAATTTTCACAGCGATAAGGCAAAGGCAATTCCACATCTTTTGCGAATATAATTGAAAATCAATAGCAATTATTTTATAGTTTATTTAATTTTCTCTTTTAATTAAGACAGTTATATCTTTTGGACAAGGAATAAATTTGCCAAAATAATGAATGCCAGACATATTATATTCGAACTTCATTTAAAACCTTTAAATAAAAGTCACACATAGAAATATAAACGCTTAAAACGAGCCAAGGATTTCTGGTACAAACTTATCTTTACGGACAGAGCTAATATCCTAAGAATAGTAATTTTTTTAAGCTAAAATAGTTGTTCTTGACCAATTTCAAGCCTGTTAAACTTCTCATTGCTCTGCCACCTATTTGCCACACGCACTCGCTTATACAATGCACTGAAAAATGACTTAATTTCACTTCAACAACTCCAGACGATGCCCAATAACCTGCTTGATTGTGGTGCCTTTTTCCACGCGCTGGACCCGAAGGCGGAGGAGGCAGTCAGCCAGTCGGTCAGTAGGCGTACGAACTGAAAACGAACTGCACTGGCACTGGCACTGCATTGGAGTCCACTAATAAACATAAGGAATAAACAAGTCCATGTACGGTCAAGTCGGTCAGCAGTATCTTTTTCTGTCTCCAAGCGGCATTTTGAATCCCATTGTTGGACTTTTTTTTTGTCACTTATGCATTTTTCATGGGGCGATCCCGATTCCGATTCCGATGGCGATGCCGATCCCGAGGAGCTGAACTGGAGTGACAGGCGCATTGCAAATTGTCAAACCGTTATGCGATGCTGGTAGAGACCACCGACTGGAGATGGAGAAAGTCCAGCCGACGCGTTGGCGGCATAGCGAATTATTGTGAAATATTGAAATTATACAAGCTTCTCCTCCAGTGAGAAAATGAGCAATGCTCCCAGATGCATCTGCATTTTATGCAGCTCTCATTCGACGAAGAAAAAACCCAGAAAACAAACCTAAAAAAAATGGAAGAAGACCAAAACGAAACAAGTCCCACTGCGGTTATCGCCATGACAGCTGTCAATCTCAGAGAGAGGGAAAAACGCAGCAGAAAAAACAGTCTGCAGTCCTTCCTGGATGAGAAAGTTTTTTGTTTTCCCCCGAAGGAAACTTTAATTGTGCCGGGGTTTCAATTAGCAGAACAAGTGATTTTATAGCGCCCTTCGTCATCCGCGTCGGCCGCTTTTAAATGATTCCCTAAATGTGGCCACTTAACACAGGTAAAAGTCTTACTCGTTTCGGAGTGTTGGCCCAGAAATTAAGCAGCTTTAAGCGGCCAAAAAAAAGGGACAATTACTTTATTTGCGCACTCAATTTATGTTGATTTATGGAGCGAACAATGCACAATGCTGTGCCATGTGCCTATGCCCCGTCGCCTTGTATCCATCCCAAATGTTAATTGCACTAAAATGCAGATATATCAGACACTTGGAAAAATAAAATATAAATACTAAGATGTCAGGAAAAAATATTTCTGGTGCTTATTAAGTTCCGCAGACATATAAACCTTTTTATACAAATTTTGTCAATAAACATATAGTTACTACTAGAGAAATGAGATCCGTGTAGCAGCGGTAGTTCAATTACAAATTTTTCTTGATTTATATATCATCATTTCCATAATCACTTCGTATTCTTATTCTTTTTAACAACCTTTATAAAAGTTAATTTATAGAAAAGGCTTATTATAATAAAAACATAAAAGTCTACAAATACAATATATATTATTCTAAGAGCTTACGTTATTTTCCCATGTGTACTGATGTACTTATTTAACATATACATGCATTTGAGGTCCAGTTCGGGCCAGACCTTGGCTGCACTTCGAAAGCCAGCCGGCAAAAAGATAAACAGCGACAGTTTTTCTCCCGATAAATGGGGGGTCGGTAATGAAGGTGAAGGGTGGACTGTGCTGGGTTCAGGGGTAGTGGATAGCTGGACTGTTGGGTGGGGCTGGGGGCCTTGTTGCCTTGTCTGCCAAACTCATTAAAACGAATCTTTTTTAATGGCCAAAAGTTTGCCTGGTTGCTGCCATAATCAGTAAAATTAAGGCCATGGCAGCTGAAAACTGTTTGCTGCCTGCCAATGTCGTTAGCGTTTTGTCCACCAAAAAAAGAGCCGACCCAGCTGATATATAAAAAGCAGATATGAAAAGTTTTAAAACTATATACCACTGATTTTATTTGGATCTATTGATTGCTTTAAACAAAAATCTAAGAAGCATTAAAGGTTGATTGATTCCTTTGTGGTTATTTGGAGCTGGAAATAAAACACCCTCTCCTTCTCAAAAAAATAAAAAACTTATTACCAATTCAATATTCGCCGGCTGTGGCTTAAAGGCGACAACTTATGTGTCAAACGCGCAAAGGCCAACAACAACCAAACAACTAACAACTTACTTAAGCCAACTGGCAGCTGCGGAGGAAGGCACTCGCAGAAAAAGGCGATAGATGACGCAGGCATTGCCATTGCCATGTCACACTCGGGCACTCGAAAGGCCGAAAAGGCAGCAGCAGCTCCAGCTCCAGCTTCCCCCCCAATAAACGTGCTTCGGGGTTTTGTAGAACCCCCCCCCCCCCTAAAATCCCCTTGCAACCCCCGAATCACTGCACGTGGCCATCGGGCTGCACTCTTGTGCACTAATTACGAAAACTCAGCACGTTTTGCCATCGCATGGCTCTGAGCTTGGCCCGGCTGTCTGCCGGCTTGCAGTTCCCTCTCTCCCGCTGGCTGTGGATGTTGCCTGTTTGGCCGCCTTGTTGCCCGAGTGGTTAAATGCCTGGGCTCGGCGGTGCTCTGCTGTGCTGTGCTGTACTGTGCTGCAGTAATAGCAGCAACATGCAACGCGACAGTTGCCTACACCCGGGGGAACTACTGGGCACACACGGAGAAAAAGCGCAGAAGGCATCTTTCAGGGTTTTTTAATTTTAATTTCAACCTTTCTTAATATTTAACATATTTCCCGCACAGCACAGAATCCTCTAATAATTCAAGAGTTCCCAAAAGGATTATGTCAGAGCTTTCAGGTTCATATAGTTTACAAATACTAGCAATTTAATGTTTAATAGCTATTAGTTTTTTTTTATTTACAATTTAAAAAGCAGTTGTGGCTAATATATTTGTAACTTTTTTTCCAGTGCCACCAGCAGCAGCAAAAGCGGCGGTGCAAAAGTTAAAAACATTGCGGCAAGCAATAAAATCAACATTGGTTTCGGTTTTGGCTTTGACTCTCTGCTGCTGCCCTGCCGTGCACTTACCGCCTTTTCCCCCAGTGGACCACTGTGTAACTGTATTACTGATGAGCTTCAAAATGTGCTTGGCGTGCCACAATTTTACCAAAGTCAATGTCTGAGGTTGCCACCGGACTCGCTGGGCGGAAAACTCCGCCCATTGAAATGCAGCGGGTTAATGGCTAAAAACAAAATTCTGTTGCTATGTCGGGGTAATGATGAGCAAGGTAGGAAGAGATATTGCAAAGGAATTGTATAAAAATAATAGGAATTCCTTCAGAAACAATATTTTCATAATTTAATCTTTAGTATTTCAAAAAACAATTAGCTAAGTTATTTTATCCGTTTAAGTACTTTGTACCTTTTTAAGACCTTAACCATAACCCAATTTAAACTCAAAGAGGTGTGTTATCCATCGTTTTAGTACACATTGTGTACCCCTAAACTAGTGAAATCCCAACACCCTTATATAGGGGCGCCTTAAATGCCGAATGCGAGCTTTGGTCAACTACATATTTGCAATCTTTACGTCGGCAAGGCAACATGGCTATAAAAATAAATTACACCAAGCTTAAAAGTTATGTGAGGTAGAAAGAAAAATGGCTTATAGACGCGCAATGCAACCAAAAAGGAAGCGGACCAAAGCGTACCGAACCGAAATTGAGCGGTACAGCATAGCAAAATGACCAATCGACCTCAGAGCCGCAAATGGAGGAAATCCCAGGAAGGGAGAGTGATGAACGTTATTGCTCTTTTCTGTGCCGCTCAATCGGAGTGATTCACCCCCCACCCACACACTCACACATCAATACACAATCACCACCGCAAAAAAAGAGGAGAATAAAGTGGGGTAAAGGTAAAGCTCCGAGCCGACAATGAAGACATTAACATGACCAACGACAACAGCCAACGACAAAACTCTCCTTGCCCCATAGCTCATCACATTAATCTTCTTAATACGCCCATCAATAATTCAAAGCCAAAGGCATGACCAACTGGCCGAGCGACAAACCAAGAACTAAGGTGCAAGCCCGATCCCGAACCCGAACTTGGCCAAGTGAAGAAGTCGCCTCCGACACGCAACCATATAGCCACATAGCCATATACCCATATACATATATCGAACCGAGACCCAAGTGCCGAGTGAATTATGACGCACAAGTATACGCTCCAAGTTCGATTCTTTTTCGTCTGAAGTGGCCACCTTCGAAAACAGTTTGTTGTCGTCCATCAAATGCAAACTATAACGTACAAATATTGAACTCTCTTGGCCCCCGACAATGAAACTTTATGGTTGCGTGGCATGTGATTTATGCTCGAGCTTGTGCACAGCACCAAAAAATAAAATAAAATACCAAAATCAGAAAAACCCAGATTCTATATATAATTGTTTGGCACTTAGATTAGAGTGCGATAATCGGGGCTTAGCTAATTTCAGAATTCGACCTTTTAATACATATAGTAGAGATGATAAATAGGGTGTGATTATATTGGTTTCTAGTGTATATTTTAAGATTCCGGTATTGACCAGAAAATGTATATTTCAGTTATGGATTAGTAGATTAGAAAGTACTCTAAAAATTTTGTTATTCCCTAATGATGAATTTAATTCTTGTGTATTTCCTTTATAGTGAATGTATTTTGTTTTGAATTAATTTATTATTTGTATTTCCCAATTATTTTTCCTAATTTTCTATGTATTATAAGTAAGCTTAATATAATTAATAGTTAGTTTTAAGCTTAATTTTGTACTTACTCTAAAGTATATAAGAACACCTGCACGCTTTTAACTTTAAGCAATTAATGTCATACGGCCATAATGTAAAAGGATTTCATTATTATATTATTATTCTCAGGCTAAAAACAATTGAAAACATTTTTAGCCTTGTAAAAAGGCCAACCTAATAATAATAATTCGCTTTTGATGCCACTTTTGTGTCAACTAGTGTCATACCACCATAAACTAAAAGAATTTTACCCGAAACGCTTTCTTTCACTGCACTTTGCACCCACATTTCGCATCTTGCAACTATCGAAAATTGCGAACGTAATTGTATATGAATGACATATGCTGAACGCACAAAAGCGCCGGAGCGCTGTCGTGTTCCCATTGTCCTCCTGCAACTGACAGGAGCCCCCAATCCTCGGGCCCATTGTTGGCCCTGGACAATGCCAAAAGTGCCACTGCCTGCCTGCCTCCTCTACGGCTGGCAGCTCCATCTGCATTCTGCTCCACCTGCTGTTGCTGCTCGTGTCCCCGTGACAATTTGATGTCAGTTGCTTCGATCGGAATTTTTCGTTACCATCGCAGCTTTTTCACGCCTACTTCGGCACCCATTCGACCCCACGCAAATGCCTTTTGTGGTGCTTCTCTCTCTCCCTTGAATTGTTGCCAACATCCTTTGTCGACGAAGATAGGCATCCAGGCGGGCCACATGTGTCAAGCCTTCCCGGCACCTTTCATCTCACTGGCCGCTCCTTATCAGCGATGGCTTAAGCGCCACTAATTGTGTCAAAGGTTTCGTCATCCGATGGGGCGATAAAGACATCGGATCGTATTTTCGGGCGACTATAAAAGCAGCAGACCGTTGCCAAAATATTTTAGTGCTCTCATCTGCAAAGTGAAGAACAGAAAGTAAGTGTTTCAGTGTCTTAAGTGGAATAAATACATAAAAAAAAATTAAAATAATATATTTGAGAGCAAACCTTTTTCTTAAACAAGTTAAATAATTTTAGGGTTTATTTTCTCGAGTGATATGTAAATCTTAGAATATAATGACATATATTCTTTTGTGAGTTAAAGCTTAGTTAGTGAAGTGGCTTAACTTTTTCTAAAATAAAAGCAAAAGCTGTATTATGTAAAGTAAATAAACAAACCTATAAACCTAGATTAATATTAAATCTTAACAGAAAAAACGTTATTAAAAACTGTATATATAGTAATCAGACAAATTGTAAACAAAAGTAATGTTTAATCTAAGCTTTTACATGAGCTTATCAAATTTGTATTCATTTATTCTATTCCTTTTTTAAAATATTAAGAAAAGCACTAATAAGTACAGTTCAAAAAAAAAAATTTTTTTAATTAATATTAAAATATAAACGGAAACTTTTTCTTTTAAGAGAATAAAAAACAAAAAATAATGGTTCATTGAAGCTTTGACATAAATACTAAAAAATATTTCTATATATTTTCCAGTCCACCATGAACTTCTCCTGGCTTGCCGTGTTCCTCTTGGCCATTTTCGCCGTAGCTGTGTCGGCTGATAAGTGCTCTGGCCCCTTCACGAAGTTGGGTAATCAGTGCGTGGCCGATCGTCCCATTCATGGAGATTGCCCCCGTCACTCTCAATATAGTGCCAGGATCAACAAGTGTGTCTACAAGAAATAAGATTAAATACAATAAACAAAGAGATGAAGTGCTTTTAAATTAAATTGAAAAAAACAACTGTTTTGATTTTTTCTGCTTATCAGCAGCAGCTGGGATTAAATTCACTGGAACTAGTCCAAGGTCGAACTGATATAGCTTAGTGCATCTGGCGTCTATATAAGATCCGTTTCAGTTGCATCTCGGTAAATAGTTGCATTTTCCGTTTTCCGAGGTGAGTTGAGGCCGCTTTGCTAAATTCCCATTTGCTAAGGCATTTAATTTTAATGCAGAAATAAAACTAAAATCAGCAAATATGCTCGTGAAATGCACTTGGGTTTTGGCGTTGATCCTTTCATTGATGGCCGGCGTCTTTGCCAGCAGCAGCTGCCCTGCAGGCTTCAGTCCCGAGAACAGCCGTTGCGTCCAGGAGCGTCCTGTCCACGGCACCTGTTCCCCTGGATCCACCTATAGCCTCAACATCAACAAGTGTGTCCATGCATAAGGTTTCCATCAAAATAAACTTCTAAATCGAATGTGAATTTCTAACATCAATGTGAAATAAAAATTTACAGAGCTGCATAAAATGTGAATTCTACCTTTTAAAATTGATTGACAATTCTTGAAAAGTGTTTAGAAAACTTGAGATTTTTTACATGAAGCGGAAACTAAAATCCAGTAGAAATCACCTATATTTTTCCATCACAATAAAATAATATAACTTGATTCTAAATGATTTAGTTAAGACAGAAAGCTCGTATTTAAATAGATTTCAAAAAGGTTATAAACTTTTTTACCCTGACATTTTTAATGCTTTAAGTTTTTCCCAGGTAGCGATTTTTTTGTCATAGCTCAAACAATAAGGGTTTTATTTAAAAATTATATTATTATATTATTTGTGCACTCCGATTTCTTCTTTAAACTCAAGAAAAATATTCTTTGATTTTAAACAATCTACATTATTTTGTTAACCAGGTTTGTAGGCTTTTTTACAATCTGTTATATATGTATGCTTACATATATCTGCTGTATAAGAAAGTACTCATCTTTAATTTAATTAAAATCACATATCAATTACCTGTTTAGCCTTTCAACTCTACCTTTAAGCGAAAGCCATTTTCGAATCAACCTCACTTTAGGCCCAATTATATTTGGCTTTATCTGCCGGCCATGGGAAGTTCAACAAGTGTTGAAACTAAACGAGCATGAGTGAGGACCAAAGCTGATGAGAGGCTGATGGTGATGGCGATGGCGATGGCAAAGCCGAGGTGATGATGATGGTGAATGACGTCGTCGCCAGGCGGGCACGTTGGCCATTAGTTTATTACCATGTAATTGACTCAACGCTTGTCAGATGTCAGCGGCGCTGGCTCCTGCGGCTTTAATGTGTTGCATTTAATGCCGCAGCCGACACCGGCACAATCGCCAGCAACAACGCCAGCGGACAGCCCATCAAAGTCGCAGCTGTCTGTCTGGCGAGGAACGTACTATATATGTATATGTACAGAACGCCGCCTGTCCGCGATTAGCTTGATTGGCCCGACCCCGCACCTTTGGCCCCGTGGCTTATCGGTGGGGGCTGGAGCCAACCACCCAACCGAGTTTCGTAAGCTTCGCCTTCGGATTGAAATTGAATCGTCTCACAATCGCCTCAACACCGCCGCCGCCGCCTGCTATAAAATTCATTAAAAACTTTGCCTCTGACTCTGCCTGAAAATGCCCCAAAAAACGGTGGCAAAGACATAAAAACGTAGAAAACATTTAACAGTGGCAAAAACTTTGGCAAGTCCAAGCTGTCGACAGGATGTGCAGCAAACCCAATTGCATATGCCAATGTAACAAAGTTTTCAACAGCAAAATGTCCCACGCCCGACCAGTGATGGCACTTCCAGTAGTGGCCCCCAAGGGTTTACCGTTTTCCGCCAAAGGAAAATTCACCGGAAATTATGAATTACTGTACCCTTTTGCAAAAATTTAGGTCTTTCTCTGGCCAACAGGGGCCTGTAAATGAAATTTATAGAGCTAATAAATACATTATTGATAAAATAAATCGAAACAAAGCCTACAGTAATCTAAAAAAATACAAAAACGATAAAAACTATAGAAACAAAAATTTTATTATAAAGGATTTGGCTTTCTTAAGGTATTTAAGGTACTTATGGCATTTTAAATGTTCTTTAAGTTGTTTAAATATTCCCAAAAACCGACAGCACTGCACCCGCAGCTCTGTCCATAAACTAAACGTCCTTGTCACTGGGGCTTGTAAATTTCTATGACTTGCATAAAAAAGGGCTCTCCCCAGAATGCCTTCCGCTGCTCTGGGTTTCCTTTTTGGTCTAAAAGTTTCCTGTAGCAAAAGTCGGCCAGCCGGACAGCGGACAGCGGGCAGGAAATAAGGAAATGTTTTCAGTCGTATTTGCTGCCTTAGCAGCGACATTTATCAGTCAGTTGTTGCAATGCAATGTCCCTGGGGCCGATGGCCCTCAGTTTGAGGTGCAGCAGGATGAGTTGGTGCGGCAGAGGCGGCATTTTCTTGTTGGACAATTTTCAAAAGGAGTCTCAAGTGGCCGCCGCCCGGAGCCGTGCAGCTGACAGCAATCGCTGCAGTTTGCCGCAGTCGCCAACGCCCGCTATATATAGGATCTGGTATCTGGACTCTGGACTTTGGCTGCCTGAGAAAGTTGCCTCCGCAGAACCACGCGTAAATATGATGAACGTAAGCAGTAAAGTTCTGGCCAACTGATAGCCGAACGAACGCTCCTACTTGGCCATCTTATAAACACAAGCTGGCCCTAAAAAACTTTTGCAAGCAAGGCAAGGACTCTCTCCTCTCTGGTGACGGCTCAACTTTATGGGGGGCCACATAGTTGCGGCTTGGCTGCATTTCAAGAATGCTGTGCAACTCGGTCCCATCAGCTGCAGAGGGAAAAATACTATGATCAAATATAATATTTTTTTAACTTTGTAACATATATATTTAAAAAAATAAATAATATATCTTTGATTAAATGAATTCCTTTTGTAAGTTATATGTTTTTTAATACATCTAATAAGTTTGCATTTATTTTATTTAAAGTGCCCTTTACCCTTGCACTTTGCTTATCGCGCTGGGACCATTGTCCAACCCTACACCCTCACCGTCCGTTGGTAAAAACGAAAGTGTGGCTATAATTTTCGAGCTGGTCTTGCCCCGGTGGTGTGTTGCTGTTGTGGTCGCTGCTCCTTGTGCCTTGTTCCTCCTTCGGCTGACTAAAAGTTTCCCCGTTATTGATGCTATCCCAAAAAGAGTGCTGACGAGGCTCACCAAGGCTAGGCGCCTCGAGAGCGAAGGCTACTTTCGAAATAGTTTAAATGCACACTTGCAGGCTTTTTATGGCGGCATACCCCAGTAATTGTTCGGCGCATGAAGTGATAATGGTTGCGGCAAGGACATCTGTAATTACGGCTACACTATGCAAAATATCACCAAACATAAACGGGGCAGTTATCATCATTATTTAATCGCCTATTAAATTGGCTAAATCGCTGCGCAAATTCAATCAATATCGATTAATTTGCTTGTTTAGCACTAGTTTTACACAGTAATCAAATTTGTTTGTTTATTAGGTAATCGCTGTTTACAGGGCTTAGTTCAGGCGTAAACCAATATGGGCATTGGGGTTGTATTTATTTATGTAATTTCTGTGTCATGTTTGCTCATATATTTAATCAGGAAAAACGTTTAGCTGTGTTGTTTTGATTAGGAAAATATGACATAAATATAATGTAAATAATATAAGAGTCTACATACTACATTTAGTATATAATAATATTATATTTAATACTTTTACAGATTTTATGGATTAATGAATAACCATTTCCTTTGTTTTGTTACCAAGTGCTGCGTCCTATTCCAGCCTGCACTGCGTTTTAGCCAAGTATTCTTCCATGCCTTTCGGCCATGTTTGTCTGCTCGCCTTGTGCGTGCTTGCAACTTTTATCCAAAAACTAAAAACAAGATGGCGGTCTCCAGTGTGTCCCTGTGTGTGTGAGTGCCCCATAGGCATAAAAACTTTAATTTGAGTTATTTGCATGAGTAGTACACTCACAACTGAAATTATATTATAATTCTACCAGCAGAGCAAAAAGCAAAACTTTATCAGTGATAAGGAGGACATGGACTTTTGTTGCAGCCGCCATATCCGCCCGCTCTCTCGCTATCTCTCTTTCTCCGCTTTTTGTCCCACTCGCTCACGCTCTATTTAGCTGTCTGAAATGCTTTTAATGTGAAACTTCAAACCGTAAAACGAGAACTAAATCGGGAGTTGAAACATATGCTCCATGAATGCAAAAACGATGTCTATGCCATGTGAGCGCTAATATATACACACATACATATACATATGTATTTACGCGTGTGTGTTTGTGGCTTTCTGAGCCAAAGTTTTGTTAGCCAACAAGAACAACAAGAATTATAAGCGGAGGGGCAGAAATTTTGCCAACTACGCGACGGAAATGTTCGTCTGATGAATATTGAAACGTTGCACTTTCCACCGCACCTGCAGGGAGTTGGCGGAACATATCGGGTTGGCTGTCAACAAACTTGTCCAGTGACAGCAGCTTAATCGTCCGTGTTTGTACTTTAATATGCAAGTATTCATTATATTTTAATTTTAAAGCATTTGTAAATTGTGTTTGCAATTATACATTTACTTTGTTCGAGCTGATTAAAAGTACACATTTCATATTCTTTGGTTAGGCTGCTGTGTACCATTTATTTTCATTAAGAAAGATAGTTCTGAATTTGTAATAATATATTTTAATAGAGGAACTAAGCAGGAAATCTAATCAGATGCTTCCATTTTAAAGTGTCAAACCAGGACCATTCACTTACCTTCAAGCTCTCTTCATTACAAGTTATTAACTGTCTTAAACTTAAGCCAATATTTTTTTCACCTGATATACCCACAAAAGCTGCAACCAGACTTTGTCCGGGCAATTACATAATACTGTAATTGTCCGACGTTGAGCTGTGCCATTTGGCTGCGCTAAGATTTTATATGCCAACCCAGGGCCCAAGCCCTTATCAAGGTAATCGCGACATTCCGGGAGACAATGTCGCTGCCGTCGCCTGTGCCCTTGGCCAAGTTGGACCCTAATCCGGCAAATCACCAGCAGCTGGTTCTTAATTGCTTTTCTGTTATTTTATTATTGCTGCAGTTTGCTGCACTTCAAATTTCTTCATCTCTTTGGGTTATTTTTTTGTTGGCCTTTCTCTTCTCCTCCTGTTTTCTTTGCACACTTTTATAAAAACTTATTTCAGCTTAAGTTTTTATCTTTATTTCTTGGTCGGCGGATTAAAAAACAAATACGACTTGGGGTGGGGATGGCAAAAAAGACACATACACACTAAGGCGAAAAAGCAAAACTTTTTATTTGCTGTGACAAATTTTTAGCAGATAAAATAGCTTGGGGAAGGAAAACTTTGCAGCTCGGGGTTGTGGCCAAAATAAATTCAGGCATGCAGCTCACCCACCTTTGGGGCCATGCTCGGAGCAGCGTTAACGCTAAATTAAGAAATTTTTGGCAGAACTAATGCCCTGCATTAGTCAAATGTCAAAATTGTTTGCCACGGACCAGGAGCTTTTGTTTGGGCTTGCTCCGGGTTGGAGTCTCGAAAACAATTTGAAAAGTAGTCAAACTCAGGGCAAAGAGTACACCGGAGAACAGGATGGAGGTAACAGGAAGGCATTGTTATTGTTATGAATTTATTGACAGGATATTACAAATATATATTTAATTTTTTGCTGTTATATTTTGCCTAAGACTGGGAATATATTATTTTATTATTAGATTACTTTATTCTTTAAGAAGAAAATAATACAAGCATATAAGAAGTGCCTCAAGTCTTATCTTTTTGATTAACATAGCACAATTTTCTTAATAAATAAATTAAATTAAGGTTTCAAAACACCGCCCAAGTTCCTGCCCGTGTTGCTTTGTGTAATTATATGGCCAGGTAGAGGTATTCCTTTCTGAGACATTTTCATTTCGGCTCCGGCTCATTTCCTGTGCCTTTCGCCCACGCCCCCTCCGTAACGCCCCCTTCTAAATGTCATGCTAAGGACGGAAGTTGCCAAGGAAGCATATATATTATATTGTTTCCAACAAAAAGAGAGACCGAGAGGTACGGAACGGGTAATTGAAGCTAACAACTCACAATTGAAAAGCCACAGGGACGGGCAACGACCACAAAACGTCATGAGTTATGAGCCGAAGCATCGTGTTGGCTTTGTCATTTGGCTAATTGTGGCTCTGGGCCACTATTAATACAATATTTTCGATTTCTGTGTCAGCCATAAATTTGTTGCAATTAATTAAGACCACAACTATCATTTTACAGAAGATAGGAACATCACCACAGCGCCCTCAAGCGGGATCGCTGGCTGTGCTGGCATTGGTTTTGTGTTTTCCGTTTGCCGTTTGCTGTTTGATTTATATAACACTAATTGATTTATTGACAGATTCTTTTGGCCGCGTCTGCAGTCTGTCGGCCATTTAAGGCGCCACCTTTTGTACACGCTCCTTATTTGATTAACGTTCGATTTTTACAATTTATGAAACTTCATTAAAGAGCGCGAAATACGCGTCGTACCCGCCACAAATGCTGCACGTGCAGCATGCGAAAAATGTTAATAAAGTTTTTTTCCTTCCTCTCACAGGCCTTCCTTTTTCTCTTTCTCTTTCTCCACTTCTCCCATCACTCCCACCTCATTTTCCATGCTTTCCACTCATTTTCCCCACCCACCAATCACGCAGGCACGCACTTGCGATGCCGTCGCCGTCGCCATCTTCATCATTGCCGCCATTTTTCATTCGAAATTGAATTCATTTGCTTTCTGTGTATATATGTGTGTAGGTATGTATGTAGGTATGTCTGCGTACGTGTTGCCTCGTACATTATTTATGTTTTAATTCTGATTATTTTTATGAATTTGCCGACGCTTGTTTGAGTTTTATTGATTAGTTTGTTTAATAAACGCTGTGAACTTTTTGCAGGTGTTATTAGTATGAATATTTCAAGTTCTAATTAAATAAAATGCTTACTTCAATTACTGCTGAAGTTGATTGAATGAAATTGATAAAAAAATCAATCAATCGATCATGGCTTAAAATATAAATTTGATTTTATGTTTTAAATAAAATCGCCACCATTATATAACCTTATCAGTTGTAACTGATAAATAGTTATCAGATTAAAAACTTTCTAGAATATTTTATATAGTAAGAAAATTATTAATTAACTAAACTAAACCAACTACATAAGTTTCCAAAATTGCCTTTCCTTTAAAAGCTATTATTCAAAAAACTTAGACCCTCGTCACGCCCATATCTGTTTTTTTTGTTTGTTTTCCAAGAGGCCAAGTCAATGATGCAACAGCTGTCCAAGATGGTTTTCTGTATAGGCTACATTTCAAAATAAATGCCAGTTAGGATTATTTAAATTGCAGATTTTTCTCATTGAATTTGTCGAAATAGCTTGGGTGTATAATTTATTTTTGTTTCCTTCGACTACCGCACATACAATGCCCACTGAAAAATTGCATAAAATTTACAACAAAAAGATTTACTTTTTAAGAGTTTTTTTTGTATATATATTTTTTTGGGCTGTCAACATGCCTTGCCTATGCATGTCTGAGAGCCTGTCCGTCAGCAAAGGTAAAAAAAAGAGTTTTGTGTCGGCAGCATTTGTCAGAAATGTCGTACGATTGTCAAGCAGACGACACAAGTTGCGAGGCATCTTGTGGGGCATTGACGGCAGAACCCAAGAACATAAGACTTTTTAATAAAACTAAGTAAACTTTAGCCTAGCCTGGGCCTTTATGCAACACACCGCGAAGTCGAAAACAAAAATTCACCCGTATTTGCATAAAGGAAAGGTAAGCAAATGTAACGAGTGACAGACAAACGAGCCTACACCTGACCAACTCTTGAGCGACTGCCAGCGACACGCCTGCCGCTACACGGAGAGAAAAGATTGATTTACATATTATTTAATTACAAAAAAATTTTCAGAGATTTGTTAGTCTGAGTTGAAGCAATATTTTAATTATAACCGACCTCCATGAGATATTTTAAGGGAAAAAGGTAGTTTAAATGCAATTAATAAACATTTATAAATTGTATAAAATTAATATAATTTTAATCTATTTAAAATACTTGCCTCAAAGTCGTTATATTGTGAAACAAAATAATTAAAACATGCCCCTAACATTTCTTAGAAATTAAATAAATTTTCACAAGACCTTAGGTTTTTATAATTTTTTTGTTTACGATTTTTTCCCTCTGTATATAAGTTTTTGCCGCTTGGACCAACTGCCGAACTGGCCGACCGTCCATTCAATAGATAAAAAGTTTATTTAGCCAACATTTGGCAGCGCCGCTGCGTTTCCCTCCTTACTCACTTTTTTTTTCTCTTTTTGCTAAACGTTTTGGAATTGACATTTTGACATTTTGGCATAGCAAATTTCGATTCAGCCCCGGGGGCGGGCGGTGTCAGTAGCGCTGGCCTGTCCCGTCCTGGCCGGGCCAGGAAGCTGCATATGGTGACAGCTGAACAAGCGCGTTGATGGGGCGACAGCCTCGAGTAGGAAGACTGAAAACCAAACCGATATTATTTGCATACGGTTGAGCCAGTGGGTCACTGTAAATTTGATCGTTTAACACAATAATGATGGCAGTGAAAGGTAATCCTGATGGAAAGGATAAGTATGTGAAAGCGAAACTAAACGTTGATTTAACTTAGGAAATTAATTCCATGGGAAACACTGCAAACTCTTCGTTTGATTTTATAACAAGTGAGAAAGCTACAGTCGAGTGTCACCGACTGTGAGATACCCGGTACCCAGTATTGTGCGTGAAATTAAATAACACACCAACATGGAAAAAACAAAAAGTTGACAAATGAAGACAAATGTTGCTAAAAACATGTTAAGCAACGTTCAAAAAAGACAAATTCTGCAGCTGAAAGCAGCTGCCTTACGAATTAATACTGCGCTCGAAAGCACGCAACACTTTTTTTCGCTACTGCCTTTGTGGCTCAGAAGAAGAAGAAGCATTGACAGAAAACTTTATTATTTAATAACTTCCATGTTTATCATCCGATTTTACTCAAATTTTCAGAAAACGTCCGCAAATGCCTACTTATTTATTTTATCTATTTACTTTAAGCCAAAATTAGGACTATAGCTTATATAAAGTTTTTACGCTTTTCGGGGCGGAAGTGGGCGTGGCCAAATTTTAAAACAAACTTGATCTGCGTGCAACAGATTCCAATGTTGTCACCAAATTTGGTAACTCTAGCTCTTATAGTCTCTGAGATCTGTTGTTTCACACGGACAGACAGACGGACAGACGGACAGACGGACAGACGGACAGACGGACAGACGGACAGACGGACATGGCTTAATCGACTCGGCTGGTGATGCTGATCAAGAATATATATACTTTATGGGGTCGGAGATGCCTCCTTCTGCCTGTTACATACATTCTCGATTGGCACTAACTTATAATACCCTTGTACCCTATGGGTACCGGGTATAAAAAGTTTCATTGCTTATTAATTACAATTTTCTGTACATGCAGACCTATATTCCCCTAAAGCTGAATTTTGTCTTATTTTTTCCAGAGTTGAACTTTTGGCCAGGCTAAATCAAGCATCATTAAGTCATGTGAGAAATGGAGACAACTGTACGTGATTCAGTTGCTGGCATTGCCCAAATTAGCATTTTAAACACCTCTTACTTTTGGCCTGATGATGTGGCTGGAGTCGGAGGAGGCCAAAAGCGAAACTGTCCCGTATCGTCATGGATTCTGGCCACTCCGGCTCATTCGTCCTGCCTGCATCTGCCGGCGGACGCGTGTGTTGCCATTTATGGCCGGGCGAGTTGGTAACATTTTGGCTATCAGCAGACAACCAAATCGAAATCAAAGCTGAGAGAGACTTTTGGCTACCTCACTTTATATGGCCTGGCCAAAACTTTCAATTAACACAAGTCGTAGTCGTCGTAGCATCCTCAGCTGCTGCTGGCAAAACGTTTTTCACGCTCCATGACCAAGTTTGGCGGCCAGAAGACCAGGCCACATTAATTGCCGAACGGGACAGGATTTGTGCGGTCTGCGTTATTAACACCAAATTAATCAAAACAAGCGTTTGACAGCTGAGTGATTTGTGCCCGCGCCGCGCCGGAGTTTGTGAATTAAACTTTGGCGCCATAGTCCCAGTCTCAGTCTCAGTCTTAGTCCCAGTCGCAGGCGCAGCCACAACCTCGTTGGCCTGGCTTGAATTTTTCTAATTATGTCTTGAGCCCACTCCCACTTGTCGCATACTCGTTTATGGCCAACAGCCATCGCTTGGCAAGTGGAAATCTCGTTAAAGACCAACTCAAATCGGGTTCGAAGTTTGTCGGCAATTCGGCTTTGATCTCTGGCGGCGACTGTGGAAGTCTCTTTTAAACGCGTGCCGCCGGCAAAGAGCAACATTTTGCTGTCGCGATCACGACAGTTTTGTATTTTCTGCCTACAGTTGAACTTCTGTATCATTAACTTATTACAGAGATTTTGCTTTAATTTAATTGAGTTAAATTAAAGGTAAACATCGGTAACTACCTACCTAAAAGTATATATTTCTTTGCCATTTATTTTTCCGACAATTTCTTCTCTCTGTAATGCGAGGTAATATTAAAGTCTTATACCAGTAAATATTTTTAGAAATGCTTTTATATGTTTTCCTTGCAAATATCTCTTTTAAAATATATCTGCCTTTTAGTTGGTTAAAATAATAGATGTATTTATTTATTTTTGTGCCTTTATAGCGGACACATCGCCCATAAATCTTTAGCGGCAAATTGAAAGCGCTGATTGAGTAAATGAGCGACTGACTGAACAGACTGAACTGACTGAGTGATTGAATAGCCGCTGAGCCGTACCAACTGAGTAACTGATTGGGAGCGAGGAAGGGGCGGAGTGCGATGCATGTGATTAAAAAAGCACTGCCATATGCCATAATTCGGCTTTAATTGGCTTGACGCGTCGCGTGCTGCCGTCGCTATGGCTATTAAGCTGCAGCTATAGCCTGGCATCGAGCGGAACTCGGTGGGAGCTGAGTGTGTGTGTGCCACATATTAAGCAAACATGAGCATAATGACAATTTACACACACAAACACACGCGGCCATGCTCGAATACACTCGCACATATAAGTACGTACACGGAGGCGCAATTAACATGACATGTCGTACGCGTTGGCCTGATTGGGACCGGGATTGGGATTGGGATTGGGACTGGGACCGGGATTGGAGAGTTCAATGCGAGGGCGGCGAAGAAGCTACGGGGACACCATCTCGTGGCCCCGGGCTACACGTCGATTGCATTAACCACAGGACGTCGCATCGTTCGATGCAGGTGGAAAAAATAATATGATGGATGAAATAGACGGACTTAAAAGTACCCTTTCAAATTAAAAAAAAAAAGGAACTACTATTAGTTATTTTAGTATAGTTATTTTTACTATAACTATATGCTTTTAGGTGGTAATAAAAGTTTTTTCGGGCAGAATTTATTTTAAAACCTTTTTATGCCTTAAATTGGTCACTTTATTATTTTCATAGATATGTTAATTACCATAATTTTCATATAAATAGTTATTATTGCTTTTAATTGTTTAATTGGCAGATTAATATTGTTAAAAAAATGTTATTTATTCACCGCAAGAAAATGTAAGTTTTTGCATCTTAGGTTTTTAAAATATTTATATTTGTTGAAAACTTCGCTGTTGATTCTGTTTTACTTTCCCCTATAACTATATCATTATAATAAACAAATATGTTCTTCGATTTTAATAGTAGTAATATTAATATTAATATTTTGAACATTCTAATATTACATAATTAAAAAAATATATCGGTTGCTAATTATATTTTTAAGTATTCCAGTATTCCTTTCCTTCCCAAAACCTCACCTGCCTGATTTTAAAACTCTGTGCGTGACAACTGAAAGCTGAGTTCTCGCTGCAGCAAAAGGCAAGCTTATAACTTAGTAACTGCTTTAATTTTAATTATAGCTCGAGTCGAGAGTCAGCTCCTTGCTCCCCCACTCCCTCGCTTATTTCCACGGCAGTCTGACTAATTTGCCAACAACATGACACCGACTTGAGCGGCTCGGAACCGCTTGATTAAGTCGAAACACTCAGTCCGGGGCTTGCTGCCGCTACAGTTGCAGTTGTTGCTGCTGTTGCTGCTGCTGTTGCTGCTGCTGCTGCTTCTGCTGCTGCTGCACATGGCCGTCGTTTTGGGTTTTTGGCATGCGCTTGCGTTAATTAAGCTGCTGTGGAGCTTCGAACGCAGCTGCGTGTCGCTCGGTCGTCTGGTAATCTCCATGGATTAAGCCAACACTTCGCTCCAAGAGTCATGTTGTTCTTTGCAGGCTTGTTAACAATATTTCGACTTGTTTGGTGGCGCTCGTGAGCGGGCCTGCGGTCACAGTGTCGGCCAGAAGTCACAAGTGAGAGCTTAAGCTCAAAACCAGATCAATATTAATCGTTTTCTGTCATGATATTAAGTACTGCATTTTATTTTTATTAAAAATATGATGTGAATTGATGGCAAATATTACAGTCTATGGAAATTATTAAAGAATATCTCCAAAAAATATACAGAAATGCATTTACAGAGCCATATAAAATTTATTTAATTTTAATTTTCCACTAATATCTTCAATAATTTAATTGATGTCTGAAATTGGATCCCTAAAACTCGATGGCTTCTTGCAAGAGTCTCTCAGTGCCTGCTGAGCTATCCACAGAGCCATGGACATATTTGCCAATGCAGGCCAGACTGTTGGCCTAAAGAGAGGAAAATTGGTCAGAGGATTGAGACAGTTATTTTGCAGTGAAACCCCACCTTGCAGCGTTTTAGCAGCTCGTTTTGAGCATGGGTGATCTGCTCCTTTCTACCACCCCAAGTCCTTAGGATCGATGTCTGCAACGCCCGATCGAAGGCGAAGCTCATGGCCCAGGGCTTGCACAGTGGCACGTTGTTAATGGCATTCAAGGAGACCGTGGCCTCCTCCTCCGATTGGGCACCGCAACAGAAGAGGACTCCTATAAATATCAAATAATTACTAAATAATTCATGGAAATTCTCCAATAAAATCCCACCTGGAACCGCTGGAGGAACTGTGCGTCGAATGGCCAGAACCGTCGCCAATCCGATTTCCGTCGGCGCATGGTTCTTGCTGCTCGTCAGGCCAGGAGTCACCATGCTCGGCTGCAAGAGAGTGCCCTCGAGGAAGATGTGGTGATCGCTAAGAGCCTTGTAGACGCCGGCCAGCAGGGTCTCGCTAACCTTCTGGCACCGATCCAGGTCGTGATCGCCGGTGGCCAGAATCTCGGGACTGATGATCGGCACCAGGCGCTGCGACTGACAGATGGCCGCATAGCGAGCCATCACATTCGCATTCTCCAGGATGGCCTGCGGCGACGGGGTATTCTTGGTTATCCTCAGGACACACCGCCACTTGGCGAAGCTGCAGCCCTCCCTCTTGTACTGGGCACACCGATTGGCCAGATCATCCAGTCCCTGGGTGGTGAACTCATCCTCGGAGCCGAAGAGTGGCGAGAAGTGTCTGTCCACCTTGATGCCCGTCAGAATGCCCTTCTTCTTCAGGGCCTCCACAAAGGACAGACCATCATCGGTCCGCTGGTGCAGGGTCTCGTGGTAGAAGATCACCCCGGCTATGTTCTCGGATATCTTGGGATCGGTGGTGAACATCATCTGGCGATAAAGCCGACGATTCTCCTCAGTGTTCTCTATACCAATAAGCTGAAAGCGCTTGCCCATCACCGCACTGGACTCGTCGGCCGCCAGGATGCCCTTGCCAGGGGCCACCAGAGCCTTGGCAATGCAGGTCAGCTCCTCCTGCAGCTCCTTGTTGGGATAGTAGAAGTGCGTCGTCATCTTCGGCTACCTTAATTTTTGACCAGAAATTGAATTTTGAAATTACCAGCTCTCCAAAGGGAATTTTGATTTATCTCAGTGAGAGAGTTTTTGAATATTCCAGCACAGCTTCTGGGATTCGTTTATTGACCAATTATTCGGAAATTATCAAATCAAGATCTGGGCATTATTATTTATGGCAATACTTGGACTGGCACCTGACCGCTTAGCACTTTCCTCCACCTAATGACATTCTAATTAGACTTTTAATTGCTTGCCGGGTGGAAGAGGAGTCACAACTTCCAAGGCCCAAGATTGGAGGGGAAGATTAACCGCAAGAAGAATAAACTTGCCCCACATTAATTATATTTGACCGCACCGACAATTTCGCTTTTTATGAGTTTCACTTTGGACATTTTATGGCAAAAGTTTTGTTAACACAAATTATAAGCAGAAGCAGAAGCCTCCGCTGCCGAGTCGTGCTTTGTCATAAAAAAGAATGCGATACAAAGTGGCTAGAAGGTAAAGTTAAATTTTTCAGTCCATTTGCAGAGCGTAAATTGAATTTTGCCAAATTTTCTCCTCCTGCACAATTATCTGTCTGTGAGACCTCGGCGTCTGCTCAAACTCAAACTCAATTGAACCCCTGCTCGATCTCCGCGCTAATTCTAATTGGCGTGGGAAACGCATCGAGTGCTCCAATAGCTTTAAATGGCTCGCTGGCTAGACAGTTGCCTAATTTTGTGTAAATTATCGCACAAATTATGAGTCTCGTACGTGAAATTCTCCAAAAATAGCCAAGACAGCCAGCCGAACGGTCGTACAAAAATTAAATACGATAAATATCAAGCAACACGGCTAGCAGGCAACAATTGCATCGCATTTTGGATTGTGTGTTTTTTCCGATCCGACACCGTCATCAATATTCAAGTTTAGATCCCCCAATTAGGCCAGAGGCAAGCCGAGTCGACTTCGAGTTCGAGTACGAGTCCGACGAGCCTAATCGCAAAGCCAATAAATATGATCAACTGCGAAAATCCTCAACTTCGTAGCCGGCCGAGAGATGTCTTTGCACCTAATTGAGCGTGGAACGGCTGAGTCAGCCAGCCAGTAGCCAACCAGCCGGCTACTTGTGTCAGTGGCTCTGAGCTCTGAGTTTGTTACTGCCAGAGTGGCTTTAAAGTTATTAATTGATTATCTATAAACGTTTTAATTGAAAATGGATGCAAAACTAATTGAACTAACGAAAATGAAATACTCTATGGATTTTTAAAGGGGAATAATCTGAGTAAGATACCATAAATTAATTAGAAATGTTTGAGAAAAATAAAAAAACAATTAAAAACTTTTAAATATATCGTATATAGTAATTAAGGAATATAGATTTCAGTTTAGCGAGATTAATAATAAATATTACTTAAATATTATGATAAGTGATAGAGGTAAAATATCAAAGAAAGTTCCAAATATTTATCCTTTCTATACGTTAAAACTGTAAGTAACTTTAAGTTCACCAAAAAATGCTATCCAATTATAAATACAAAAGTTTCGGTAATTGGCCTTTCTCTGTCTTTGGCTTTTTATTTTTTTCTCTCTAAGCCGTAACCATTATCGGCCTTTAGTACCCACAGAATTGGTAAGGGAATTCAATAGACAGCCACCACTTGGCTCCTGTCTTTTCAATATTAAATTGGCCGCTGGTCAGCGTTTAGTCAGTCAGGCGTAATTATTGTTATTACCAAATTAAGTAGCCAATTTTTTCTCTCTTGTTTTTTCTTTTTTTCAGCTTCTTTTTTCTTCCCATCCACTTGTTATCAGACTAAAGCTACTGAACTGACGACTGTAATCCGCCAACTACTTGGAAGCTTGAGTGTTTCTGTGTCTGTGGGTGCGTGGGGTATTGGTGATTAAGGGGGGGCGAGAGGGTGGACTTACTCACGCTCTGTGTTGGTGCAATTTTTTTACGATTTTGGATTTTCAATTTTTGAGCACAAAGTCGTTTTGACCAAAACCATACGCAGGCAGGCATTATTTTCAAGGAAAATCTCTTCATTTTTTATGCTCTTACGAGTTGCATGTGTTGCACACACTTTCAGAATACGTACAAAATACAAAACAGAAATTAGGGAACGTTTAAGAAATAAATATAAAATATAAAAAATAAAATATGAAATATAATATAAATATAGTTTACTAGCTCAAAGATTGGGAGATTGGGTACCTTTAAATAGTAATAAAAAAAAATGTTAGGAGGCTTGAGTATTTAATTTCTAACGAAAGAGGAGTAAGAATGTTTTGTTTTAATTTTAAGATACTTTGGTTTATTTCCACATGGTGTAAGGGATGCAGTATCTATTTTGTACTGCTTCTACCAGCTTTAATAACTCTTCTAAGAGTGTATACCGAATGTCCTAAAAGAAAATCAATAAAAATATCAACGACTTGGCCAGCGCTATATCGACTGAGATTAAATCGAGCGCACATAATCATATTTAGCTTTTTGGCCACAGCGTTCGTGGATGTCAACTGCAGGCCACGGCTCGCGATTGTCGTGGATCGTGCTGCTATATCCATGTCCGCCTCCAGGTGGACCCTGGCCTGTACACTGCCACTGACGGCCGAAAACAATGGCCAGGCGCCACCATCTATGAATTAATCACGTTCATAATTTCGCTATCGTGTCCGTTCGCTCGCTTGTTGTTCATAATTTCTTGTGTGGCTATTTTTGGGGCCCAGCTCTGTGTTAAATTTGCCTATAAAAGGATGCAGGAGGAAGAGAGAGCCATCTTTGAAGCCTTTACTGTTGCATAATTAGGCATACGGTCTACGGGGTGTTTGCTTTGGCATTTTTTGGCGCGAAAAGGCTTGTGTGTGGTCATGTTGTAACAAACCATTGTGTTGGCGATTTGCCTTTGAATCTGCATTGTTCAATATGGAAATTAATTGTTTATAAAGGGGGAGTAGGCGCTGGGTGTTGCGGCTTCCATGATTTGGTGGCTAAATACTTTCTACATATTGTGGGTACCAGAAATTGGGTAAAGATTTTATTAATGCCAATAAGCCTATCGAATTTATTCATCAATAACTCACAATTTAGTTTCTCTTTAAAATGGTTTTTCATAACGAACTCCACTTGAAATTCCAGCCACATAATCTAACGACAGACAGGACACGTGCCAAACGCATATACTTCAATATCTAAATCTTAAAACCAACATATAGCACACACACTTGTCTGACATGCCAGACATGGCGACGGGGAGAATGCCCATTTTGTGAAATCTTCATTAAATCAACTTCCAGGCGATTGCACGAAGGACTAAAAGTTCATCGCCGCCTTTCGTGCAACTTTACGACCCGAGAAAAGTGCGCCATCCTCCTTGTTTTTGTTTTGTATTTTCAGTTTTCATTAAAATTTACGCATTATCGCATAAGTACTTGGCCCGGAGAGGTGGCGGAGGTTGCTGCCCAATTTTTACCAATTAACGGCGGCCCAATCTCACGTACATCGGCCATGCGTTTGTCGCGTTTACAGTCGGCGGGGTTTGCATGTAAAATGGGCGACTTGGGCGGCAGTTTCAATTTCGCTACGGATTTTTTTATGAGCCGACGGCCTGCTTGCTGCTGTGCAGTGTGCTTGCCATATCGCGCCCAGCGCATATCAGTCGTTAAAAATACCTCACATAATTTCGCTTATGTGCGTGTGACATTTAGCACCGAAAATGGCTGCCGAGTCATCAGGAGGGGCAGCGGGAACAGGAACAGGGACAGGAGCAGGAGCAAGAACAGGAATTCTGCTGCAGCAGGCATGGAGCAAGGACTCGTGTCGGAGGTGGACTCAAGAGGCGTTTGGCCGCGGCCCAATAACAATTATTTTTAAACTGTGTGCTGAACAAGCAGTCATGGGGGCATTGCAGGGACAGTGGATACAAATTGGAGGACATAAAAGTGTATTTTAAATAAAACGAAGTAAAAAGGAAGTAAAAAAGAGTTTAAAAAGAGTTTTAAGAAATATTTAAGTAAGTTTATAAAAAAAAAATAAGTATTCATGTTTTTAAGTTCCTTTAATATTTATATCTATTAATACCGCACTTCTTTAAGCATTATAAAATACATACATAACATTTTTTTTTATTGAATATATTTTTAGAATAACTAGATCTTACATTATACATATTTTACTATATAATTACTCTAAATAGTTTTACAATGTGTTACCTTCTTAATAATCTAACCTTAATTCTAATTGAAGTAAAAAGTATCTAATAAATAATCTGGATATTTTTATTTGCATTTATCTATTTATACCTAACCTAACTCGGTTTATTACCATTGTACTGTCGAGCGCATCAGTCCGTCCTAAAATGTTAAATGCTTCACACTCAATAATTTAAAATTGCTGCTCTCAGTAATGCGCCCAAATAAAAAACAGAAAAAAAAAACAATAAAAAAACCTTTTGGCCCCGGCATGCAGTGCGTATGCGTAATGCCAAAAGGTATTTTCCGCTAATGTGCAAGCGAGAGTGTGTGCGTGGTATGCCAAGCATTTGCGCGGCGTTTCTGTGAGAGCCATAACCTTGCCAGTTAGCAGTCACCTGGTAATTGCCGCCAGCGTTGGCGTTCAGCTTGCTGTCGATGTCGAACTTGAGGTGGAATGCACATGGGATATTTTTAAATTAAATTTGAATAAGGAAATTTAGAGTATACATATTAATCAATTTTTGTACATGATAAAAACTTAGAATATTGCCTTATATAAATGGAGCAGTTCTCTATAATTTCCTTTAACCTTTTAAGTAATTTTTTAGTAATTTTCCGAGTGTATAAATGTGGATGTAAACGAAGTAGTTGGCGTTGGCGTGGCGCACGTTTTGATTTGCAGTCAATGAATGTGCTCGTAAAGTCGTGTAACACTCTTGCTGGTGTTTTTTGCCGTTTTTGTTACCCACCGCTGCTTTGGTGGCTTTAGTGCATTTGCATTTTGGCCTTTTGCCGGGGGCGGACCACCCACGCGATGTCGATTCCGGGGCAAGCGAGTGACTCAAGTTTTTCATTCATAAAACAGCGAAAAAACAACTCGGGCAGCTGCAGCACCGCGGCAGGTGTCGTCGGCCCGCCATCGCCGCCTCATTTGGCATTCAAAAAGCAGCGTCTCGTTTGGCAAAAGTTCAGGTGGAAGACGTGCTGGCACAGCCCCCGAATCAATCAGACCGCGATGGACATTTATTCAATAGGGCGTTGCGAAATCCCAGTGTTAATTGCATGCACACTGTCCCCCCTGTCGACTTTCCCCGATTACTGGGTTACCGACTGGCAGGCTGCAGGCTTTTATTGCTTGTTAATTGCCCAGCAGAAACACAAACAATGGCACGCCCACGCCTTGCACCTGCCAGCCTCTGTTCACCTGCCTGACTGGCCCAAAATGTAATCATTGGCGGTCAGACCGGTGCCCGGTGCTCCGTGCTTGGTGTTCAATGCTTCTTGGTCCAATTTGGCCCATCTAATCCTTTAAATAAGTCTGGCCGCGTGACACGATGTCGATAACTGAGCTTAGCCTAGATTAAGATCACCAGAAAGTTTAGATTTTGGCTCTGGGAACAGATAATATTATAATATTTATTGTGATTTCTCCAAAAATATTACTATTTATCAATAGATTTTCCTGCGGACTTTTTGAAAATTGAAATGCAATTTTTCCAGTGAAAACCAATCACGCTTTCAGCTCGAATGCAAATGTTTGTGAGCCAGCCATGTTATTACCTGTTTCCCCCGAATATTAGGCATAGGACGGTGGACCTCAGTGGGCGAAACAGCTTGGTTTCTCAGCCGGGGGCGTGGCAAATATCGTTGTAAGTACAACACATTGCACATTTGTTTGGGTGCCTCCGGTGAGGGAGGTGGAGGCGTAGGGGAAATGGTGACTTGGGGGAAAACACACTGGGGGTAGGGAAATGGTGACAAATAACTCGGATGAGCCGGGAAACGGGCTCCGTGTGCACATGTGCCCATGTGCCCATCCATGCTGTGTCTGTGCATCCGTGTGTCTGCATTCAGAACCCAATGGCAGAGCCCATGTGCGGGTGGGTGCATTATGAGATTTATGCGCAGTGACAGGAAGGCTGTTGATTAATTGAACTTTAATGAAAAGATTTATGTGGTTGCATTATTAAAAGCCACCCGGGAGGAGCAGCAGCAGCAGCAGCAGTAGACAGGTTATGGCCATTGGGGCTAATTGCCTCGTATTGGTTTTAATTGCACTTCATGTCCTCATGCAAACACATCCACAGATGACAGAGAGGCTTTAGATGGCTTTATTTGGACAGGGTTTTGATACTCAAAGAGAGAGGAAAGGAAGGTGCCAAGGAATAGCTAAAGCAAAGTGGAAAATACTTTAAATTTGTATTAGTTTATTTAACAAGTGAATCATGTTATGTGAATGGCTTTTTAAATCATAGTCGACGGTTTAAATATCATGCTTACAGGTAATCTTCAAAATTAATAATAATATAATAATAAAAAAAAAATTTTTTTTAAGGCTTATCATATTTTTATTTGAATTTCTTTTTATTTAAAATCAATAATCCGACTGTTAGCTCCATTTTCTAAGCTAACTCTATTCACAAAAGCAGCTTTCATTTATCATTCCAGCTGGCATAATCCATTATATATTCCCATCGCGTTTGGCCAATTAATCCTTGGCTCAGTCGTTTATCATTTAGAGCCAAATCTATAACTCATTATGTGGGCTTGCTCCACATTAAAGAAAAGCTTCAGCACTCAGGCCCCCACCCATCTAATTGATATTCTTCGGTGATTATCGTTCGGAAATTTATGCGACAATATGTAAAATATTTCTTTCTTGCTGCATGCGCGCTTCATTGTTTCTTCAACAAATTGCAATTGCAGCGGATTGTGCATATTAATTCTCAAAGTCGCTGACGTAGACACATTGTTGCTGCTTGTGCTTGTGCTTTTGCTGCTGCTGCTGATTTTGCTTTTGCTGTTGCTCGCGGCACGAGCCTGCATTTTGTTGTCGTTGTTGCAACTACTTAAGCGCCGCATCTGACAACTGGAACAATGCACTTTCAAATGATAATTGTTACAACTTTTATTGCTGATACGGCATGCAACTGTTGCCGCATGTTGCCAGTGTTGCCTGCTCCTAGTTGGTGTGATTGTTGTTGCGGCGGCAACACATGGCCGACTGGCTGGTTTGCCGTTGTTATTATTATGATTATTGCATTGTTATTGGCCTTTTATTGCATCTGCAATCGCTTCTTGTCTTGGCAGCTCAAAAAGGCGGAAGACTTGGGGTATGGTATGCAAAAGTGGAGCTGCCATTAGTGTCATTCTGAAAATGGTTTAGAGAGGCACTGCAAAAAAAATAGGATACTTATGCGACATAAAAGTTATATACACATTTAAGTATTCAATATTATTATGAAAATTAAACTTTTTCCATAAGAAAAGTCGATTTTATTGACTACTAACTGACTAAATACTATACATACTATAATTAATATGAATATAAGAGATTTTGTAAGAATTTACCTATGGGCACACTATACAGAGAGTTTGAAGAAATAAATTAAAATATTTTATACAACCTTGGATATTTATACATTTCATTATAAAATTCTTAACATTTTAGGAGTTTATGAAATATTTTAAATATTAAATTCTGAAGTAATCTGAACAGTTTCCCGCATTAAAGTGTTACCATGTTACGCTGTCACGAAAAAAGACATAACGAGGATCCCTAAAGCTCAATTTTTAACTAATAAAAAAATACCAATTAAAATGGTGCTTCATATAGAAGTTTTTTTTGACTATTAAAGTCAGAATTAAATTTTTTGTGCTGTGCAGGCCCTATACAAATTTCCATCATAGCTTTTTTTTTGTTGTTGTTTTTCATTTGATTTTCCTTCGCTTTTTTTCCGGGCGCTCCTTTTTTTTTGTATTTGACTCGGAGTTTTTAGGGGGCCAGAGTGAAGCACCGTTTGTTGTTCTTTGGATGTCGTCGACCGACATTGTTGCGATATTGTCAGCGCATGTGGGAACGAACACAAACAACGGCGTTTTGTTTGCACAACCGTTGCGGGCCAAACATAACCGATGGATTGGATGGTTTGGGCGGCGAGGGGGAGTTAGTTTCAGGAGACTCTGGAAAAGGGGGCGGGGTCATGGCCCTACTCGGCCCCCGCCCTGTCGCTTAGGCAAAACGTGGCACTTGGACACGATTTCTAGTGTGTGTGTCAGTGCTTTTGTTTGATTTTTTGTCCAACTTTTTTGTTGGTGGCTGTCCACTTTTATTGTTTTGCGGTCTGCATATTATATTTGGTCATTCCATGTTTTACCAATATCATTTTTGATTTTTTTTTTCGATATCCGAATAGTCGATTTTATTTATTGCAGCTGTTTTGACCATTTTTGGGTTTGCTGGTTATTAGAAATGAAATGTTTGGAAATTATGTGAGTTCAATTCAAAAGCAAAAGTCATTTACAAACCGTTACGAGTTGAAGGCGAGCCTTCATTGAAACTTTTTTAATATACATATATATTTGGCTAAACTTTGAAATGGGCTTAAAATGGTTTCAAGGAATAAATCAAAGAAGGCGGCAGATGATGTACCATATTGACTTTGATGAGCACTCTATGATGATCTCATTGGCTAGCCGGCTGACCACATTAAACATCATCATTATTCGCCTTTATTTGTGGTCTTCTCGGCTATTCAGACATTCCTGGCAGGCCATCTTGATAGAAGATCTCATTATTTCCATGCAATTTTGTGGCTTTCTATCTAGAGGCGATATCAGCTTTTTGCCAACTTGTTTAGCATACGCAATTATATATGAAATGATATCTGAATATGTAAATACATGTGTATGGTTTTTGATATTTTAGCTGTATAATTTCGCATTCATGGCTGGCAAGCTCTGGCTCTAGCTAATTGACACTTAACATGGCTTGGAGTATTTTGAAGTTAATTGTGTGTCGACGTCAACGATGTTTCCACTGCTCTCTCTCTCCCCCGGCAACCAACTCAAACTCTGGCTGTTGTTGGTTTATCGAAATTTTGTGTGTGCTTGTTTGTATTTAAATTGCCTTGTCGCTTGTTTAGTTGTTACTGCGATGGTTTTGCATTTTACTGCACTTGATAGGTACTTCACAGATACACCTGCAATTACACAACATGATAATAAACAAGCACCTAACGTTATCCTTTTGCTTTGAGTAGCACTTTCAGTCTAGAATTATTTATAAATAAAAATCTCTGTGAACAATGTGTAAAATTTAATGAAATTATTATTCAAGTTGGCCCGAACTTTTCTCACTTAGCCCATATTTACTTTTCAGACCTTTCTGAACCAGGAATATGTCTAAACGAATTTCAGTCTGGCGAGGCACCTTTTTTTATTTTTTTTTATTTTTTTCATGTATATATATATATATTTTTTATTTTATTGCTTCAGTTTTCGATTTCAATTGGCAATGTCTCTCTGAAACAACCAATATGAAGTATTGACAAATAAATAAATGCAAAATATTTAACAACTTTGTTGGACTTTCCCATTCAACGTTCGGCCGTGTTGCCAACCAATTGTGACCAATAACCAACCGAGTCGAGTGCATATAACTTGGGCATGTGAATGATAAGTTGATTTTATCGAGAGCTTTGGGTTATATCCACAAATTGGACGAATGAATCGTTAAAGTTCAGTATTTAATACAGGAGTGAGTGTGATAAAACAATATATTCCATAAAGTTTGCTTGGGGATAAAAACTTTGTTTTAAAATAGTTGGTAGAAAGTCAAGTTGGGTTTTTTTAATAACTTAACTTTTCTTTGCCAGAATATATTTTGCTGTTTATTGAAGTTGAAAGTTATAGCCACATGACTCGTTTAATTGTGTTTATAATGATTTAGGAAACATGTTTTTATCCTGATTAGTTTTCGCATGCCACACATTGATAGTTTCTACATACATCCTTGTTAGGAATGTTTAATAAATAGAACATTCTCTCAGTCATTTCAAATAAATATCATAAGAAATATAAAATAATATCAACGTTAGCCATTTTAAAAATGTACGTTTCATAATAATACAATTCTGATAAAGTGTACTTATATTCCTTGCTAGAACTGTCTATCCAACAAATCACAGTACAAACATCTCGAGAAATTGATATATTCTTTTAAAAATGGAGTTCAATCAGCACTTGGATTCCCTTCTTACCACATTCTTGGATGTCATTTCCGAGGAGAACACGGAGAAGCATAATGAATTCCCAGAATCTCACGGTACTCAAGTATCCTATCAAGGGGCTGAAGAAGTCGTTTGGGCAGTGGATACCATTCGTACCTCTGTCAATGGGATTGATCTGATCTGGGAAGGCATCTTTCCGATAGTCGATTCGTAGTATAAAGGCCGATACAAAATATGAGGGAAAATGCATACGATTCCCTCCAACGCTTGTTCGATAAGTTAAAAACTATTCAAAAGTTTCGTTATTGCAAATAAATCCATTATTTTATGTTTAAAGGCCTCAAAATGTGAAATGGAAATTGTCATTGAAAAGCGTGGAGACTATTACGTTGAGCGTTGGCATTGCGATTTAGAAAACAATTTGCCTCGTTGCATGTTCAGAGATGCATAAATAATTAAAATGTTCGCATTAGTTTTTCATGCAACTCGCATGTTGTCGGCTCGAATTTCAATAAGCACTCTAATTGTTTTTAAGTGTTTTTCTAGCTGCGACAACGGCAACAACAACAACAGGAGCTTCAGCCTGCTGCCGTTGTGTGCGGCGCAAATGAGCCGTAATTGCATAATTCTAATTTAGCGTCGAGTTCTAAGCACCAAAAACATGTTGACTACAATTTATGCACGTCCATGTGTCAGCTGTGGGTGTATTTGTGTGTGTTTCGGGTGGGTTTAGTGGTGGGTGTGAGCACGAGCGAGTGTGTATGTGAGCTCACTCACTCATTTTACTTAATAACTCAATGCAAGTGCAGGTAGGAGCTGGTGTTGCCGGCGCTCCGCAGTTGAAGTTGGCCAGGAAAATCGGTGGTGCAGTGGATGGGTTAACAGCCATAATTGGGCGGTGTAGGTGTTAAGCCAAGGCGCTGCTGTTCAGGGAGGGGTTAGGAGTCCAGGTGGCGACGGCGACGGAAGAGTTAAACGTACTCATACGAGGACCAGGTGGCTGCAAGTGGCGCAAAATGTTTCGCCGCCAAAGTTGCTGGTCAAATGTCAGTGGGGAGTAAAGTAAGCTGTGTGGAATATTAAATATTCGTATAAAATAGTATAAGCTTTTTCACAAAATGTTAAGTAAGTTGCGTGGAATATTAAATTTTTTTTATCAAATATTATAAGCTTTTCTCGAAAGTCTGGATTCCCAAAAAAAGGTGTTTGAGATACTTAAATTACCTAATTTTTTGAGAAGAGCATTACGGGTATTTTCGGTCAAATTTCACATAGACATACTAGAGAAATATTATGAATATATAAAAAAATAATTATTAATAAATATATTTCATTGAATGTCATTAACTATTCAGCTTATTTTACAATTTATTTTTCATAAAATTGTTGAATTACTATTAAATATCTCGAACAACTTAGAAGGGAATTTATTTATTTCCCGGGTAAATATTTATTAATAAATGAAAGGCTTAATTTAAATAATATTTTCCCTTAATTCAACCTGACTTTAATGTGTAAATAATTTGTTTTTTGTTTATGTTGACATTTTCAATTAAAAATATTTACCTGAAATCGTGTGCAGTCAATAAAGAACTTTTTTGTGGAACGTCCTTGGTGGAATTATCGCATTTAATTTTACACCCTAAGTGTCAGAATTCCAACTGTGTCACCGCGCCGAATGAAATTCAAGTGGATATAAATACATATATACACACACACACACACACAGCCGGAAAGGTGTGCTGTTTTGTGGGCGAGTGTGCATTTAAATCCTTATTGCGACACCTGCACAAAGCAAATACCAATTAAAGGCTTTTCACATGCAGACCCACGCCGACTTTGGGTGGGCTGAGTGGGCGCTTGGCGGCGGTTGGTGGGTGTGCCGAGTGTGTGTGTGTGCGTGTGTGGGTAAGGATACCGCACTTGCATGCCATTAAGTTGCTACGCCCCACCTTACTCTTACACAGTAAGAAAATCGGCTGCAAGTGGATTTTAAATTAAAAAAATTATGAAAAAGAACAAGCTGTTGAAAATTAAAAATAAATAACTTAAGAAATAAGAGTTTGGAGTTATTATTATTATTAGCTGTTTAATAATTTAATATATTACTAAATATATAATTAATATAACAATAAATTAAAACAACGACATTTATTGGGAACGCCGTTGTTTGTTTCCCGTTTTTTCGCAGTGCCCCAACGTCCACTCCAATCGAAACAACAAACAAATTTACTCAACGACTGGCTGACCGTGTCGTGCTTGGCCAAGACCAATTTATTTGGCCCGGGCAGTCCACCACGAAGGACCTGAGCTCAGAGATCGGCTTATTGAGAGGCGGAGGCAGAGTCTCGGTATCCGGCGAACAGTAGCCAGTAGTCATGGTTGTAGGGGGTGAACGGGCTCCCTCCCGGAAAAACAGTGACCTGTTCTGGAAGTTTGTTACCTACTTAAAGGATTACTGCGCCAATTGTACCCTGGTCGGCTTCGCCTACATCGCCAATTCCAGGTGGGTTTCCGGTTCTCTCATTCTCATTCTTGGATCCCAGACCTGTATTTCCTGCTTGACTGAAGGCTGCATCTCACGGAGCGCATCTTTTGGCTGTTTTGCGTTGTGGTCTCGTCCATGGGCTGCTATTACCTGATCTTGGACTATCAGCGCAGCTTTCCCAGCCGAGCGGCCAGCATTGTTTACGAGAGTCTGCCGCCATTTTCGAAATGGAAATTCCCCGCCATCAGCATGTGTGAAGTTGTCTACAAGTACGAGTTGACCGCCGAAGTGGAGGCCTACATTCGCAGGTAAGGATTATTTCTTTGAGGGGTTAAAGTCTCGCAATGAGTCCCTATACATTTATTTTCCAGCTTGGGCGGCGATGTCGATGGGGACTACAACTTTGAAGTGGAGTCCCATATCGCTTACATTCTGTTTCCGCATCAGTACCATGAGGGCATAATCAAGAATCACTGCCATCCGCCGGAGGAGGAGTGTCCGACTTGTGCCCGGTGTCCTACCGATAACTATAGGCAACTCCAAAGTCGGGTAAGCGTTAAATAGTGTCGAAAAGCTATATATTTATATGTTTTCTCAGTTCGGGTCAAACTGCTCGGATATGTTCGTTGATTGTCAGCTCTCCGGGCGAAAGTTTGAATGCTGCCGCTACTTCTTACCCATGATCACTCCCTATGGCAAATGCTTTATGCTCAACTCGCTGCAGAACAACGAGCCCGGATCCAAGCACTGGCTGCGCACCGAACTGGATCCCGCCACCGATAGGGCTCTGCTCCAGGTGATTACCCGTCTGCCGGTGCAGGTGAGTTTGCTAAACGCCGAGGATATTCCCCACACCGCCCTTCAGCCGATTGGGGTTTCTGTCACGGACCCGGGGCAGGGTAAGTATCTGCAGTTCCACCGGGAGACCATGGAGAATGATGGGGATGTGCATGAGATCGATCCCCGGCTGCGCAGTTGCCGCTTCCCCGAGGAGAATGTGCCGTCGAGCGTTTACAAGGCCTATAGCTTCAGCACCTGCCTCAGCGATTGCACCCGCAACTTTCAGATGGCCAAGTGCGGGTGTACGCCGTACTTTATGAATCCCCTGGCCGATCCCCGATTTCCGGACTGCGGTCTGGACGGACTCAACTGCCTGGAGATCAATATGGTGGCCAAGCCGGATGCCAAGTTGCTGATGAATAACAACAAAGGCTTCAATGATAGTTGCGGTTGTTTGCCATCCTGCAACGATGGCGATATTCAAGCCATTTACGAGGCCATTTCAACGTGGGTTTTACAAATTAAAATAACAATTAAATATTAAATATTATTTAAAAAATTTAATTCAAATAGATTCAACCGGGAGTCTAAAAACCGCAATATCACGCTCTCCATGCCCGCTCTGCCGACCGATCAATATCGCCGACAGGCGCTCCGCACGAGGCTGGACACTGTGGTATCCATGGGCGGGATGTTGGGCCTCTTCCTGGGAGCCAGCATTCTCAGCGGCATTGAGTTTGTCTACTTTTTCACAGTGCGAGCCATCAACAATGTGCGAAGGGATCGCACGGCTCGTCCGTAATTGATAGCTTGCCAGCTGCAAATATTTAATATTACTCTCGGAATCTTTAATTATAATTATCACATGAATTTACTCATTTAATCAAAGTTTCACAAATGTAGACTTCTGATTAAAGGTAAAATAAAAGTGGTTAAAATATTTCGTAATCCGAGCCTAGCATATATGTGACTTGACCTCGGTCACAAGCGGAGTATGCGCAATTTAAAAATTTTATTAAATATTTGCTCGGCCCGGTCACTGCAATGCGCATTAAAAATGCAACCATGGCATGCCGTCAGGATGCCAAGGATACCGATGCCGCGCGGCGCCAAGTGTGAAACTGAAAATCAATGAAACACAATTTGCACAGTCAGCAAACGCCTCTTGGCGACAACTGCAACATCCACAGATATATATATATACTTATATACAGAATGGGGATATTTTTGTGTCTCCTCGGATTTGGCCACCTCTCTAGCTTAAAATGTATTTCATTTGCTTGGCTTATGCCGCTTAGTTTTAAATATTTAAAATGCCACAACAATAGAAAAGTGGGTATAAAAGCAACGGGAGAAATGTAATCACATTAATTCTCAGCCACTGGCTCTTTTCCTTTGGCTTTTCGCCCTTTTTCGGCATTGTTGCCTTTGGTCACCTCAACAAAGGTTAATTAATTATGCTCTACACCAATTAAAGAGACTCGAAATGGGCCTAAGCTTTTACCTTCTAGAAAATTCAAGTGAAATGAGCTTAAAAATGAATGTTGCACTCGGGCTAAAGTGGGTTGTTGGGAATATTTGAGATCAACGACATTTTAAAGCAATTATAAATTAAACTACTAAGGAATATTTGTTTCTGTACCCTGTATTACAATATTTCTTATAAATTATATAACTATAAATGATTATAAGCCAATTGCCTATAAAACATTCGGTAAGAATTAATTTATTGCCTCGTTTACTAATATATATAGCCCACAAATAAATATAATATGTGTTATATACAATAATTATACCGATTTATTTATTTTACTGCTAGTTGCTTCGCTCTTTTATTTAAAATAAAATACCCCATCTAGTTGAGTGAATATTTCCTAAAGAGCATTAAAAGAGTCCATAAAACTTAACCCAAAAAAACATTTACAACTAAAAGGACCCAAGGAAATGGAATAAAAATCCTTTGCCGCCTTTTGCCGCAAACTCATAAATAATACTTTCGCATTTTCTTTCGTTCATACATATATTTACGTACTTATATATTTTATATATTTTTCTGACTTTCTTTGAGCGTGAATTCCTTTCCATTTCATTACATTTCATTTGCCTGTGGGTCTTCTTCGCCTTTTACTTCAACGCATTCATGTCCGCATTCATATTTATTGTGCATTTGTATTTGGTTTATGATGGAAATCCCCTTCGCTCACTCAAAGGATTTTTCCGAACAAAACGGCCAAGGGGGAAAAGGTCAAACGAATTGCAGTGAAAGTGTAACACCAGCCAACAATGTTAACCGTATCTGTCCAGAGCAACTTTTCCAGAGACCTTGTTGTTGCTCTTGTTGGTGTCGGGCATATCATTTATCAAGCTCAGCGAGAAAAAAATGCGGAAAAATGACGGAAAGGAAAGAAAAAAGAAAACTAAAACAGAAATAAGGAAACGAGAACATTTTTGTCATGTTAAACTGTCAGAGTGCGCATTTAGTCATTACTTACATTTTCTGCTTTTCCGCTCGCACTTTTCCTTCGCTGTCAGTCTCATGCAAATGCAGCAAACACACACACGCACCGAAAAAAATTGGTATGTAATTATGTTAAGTAGTTAAATGAAATGATAATAAAAATAGGTACTTTTATCAAAAGTGTGAAAATAATTGAAGAGTATTTATTATACCCTTGTTTTATTATTACTTTGCCAAGAAAGTTTAATTTTCAATATTCATTTTTCTCTGTGCACTGACATAGACTCACGCACACCTACACATGTCACACACTTGGCCAAAATGTAATTAAAAGTTGCCATGCAAGTCTGCGGTTGAGCTTTTGGCCATTAGCATAACGCTGAAAAGTATGCTAGGCGATGTGTATGTATATTTTAAATGAAACACCGCATCGTCATTTATCAAAACGGCTCGCAAAATGTTAATTATTATGTTTTATTGCCCCCGAAAGCCAGTGTCGCCCGCCAGTGACTCCTTTTCTCTGATTTTATTTCAGCGCTGGCCTGGCCCCGTGATTTAGCCGGACAGTTTGAAATATGCTGCCGGCATGTGGTCGCTTGACCGGGCCAAAAACCGGGATTTGCCGGCAACTTAAATCATTCCCCGCCTGACAGCCACGAACAGCACACACTCCACACCATTCTCTGTATATACAAATATATGTAAATGCATATAATACATATAATTTTATAATGCTTTCCGGTCATTGATTTAAGCGCGGCGCCAAGGAAGGAAAAGTGCCTGGCGAACGCGAACAAGTTCGAAATAATTAAAATTCAAATAACTTCATTAAAATTTAATTCGAGTGCCAGGGGATTGCCAGTAAGTGGGCAGGCTCTTGGCTGCATTTCAATTGCTGCAATTGCGATTGGGATTGCCAATGGGAAGCGCTAAAATAAGCAATTGCCAGTGAACGAACTCCTTGTAAAAGAAATCGAGTGCGGCGGTGGTGGTGGTGGTGGTGGCAAGTGCACAAGGTGCAAAGGCAAGGCGAGAACGAAGGAAAACTTGAGTTTCCTTTTCTCCAGGTAGCAGAGGAAATGGTAACTATTTTTCAATTACCTTTTTCGCACGCACGTTTGCTTAGCATTCGGCTCCTTTGAGCAGGATACTTGCCAGAGATGGCAGCGGCCAGATATCCCTGGCAATGCCCTATCCATTTAAGCCACTTTATTGATGATGATCCTTCTTCTGGTTGGCGCAATGTTTATTTGAGCATCTATATATTTCTGATTCTGATTTGCTAATTTCGAATATTTGCCGGCACGAGGGTTTCTCTGAATCAATTTAAATTAACATGGAGCAGGAGCAGCAATATCAATTTCGCCTAAGTAAACATCACTCAATTGTTATTTCAGCTCTTCATTTTCGTATTTATTTGCCGTCGTTCGGGGTTCGTTTGTTTTTTTTTTTTTGCCATCTCACATGGACACGGTTGGGTGTGCTTAGTGTTTGTAGTTAGTAGTTTTTCAATCAGCCTGCCACGCCCACACATCCACAATAACGGAAGCGCCGCAGCATGCTGGCTCAGTGTTAACAATTGCCTTCTCTTCGGGCTACATAGATTCCCAATTCCATTCCTTCGTTTCTTTTTTTCGCTTTCTCTCTTTTAAATTTCCCCTAAGCGGAAATCTATTTAAATTGAATTCTATTCTTCGGCCCTGCAACTCATGCTGAGGTGCATCCTTGTGTCGGCAGCTCCTTGTGCTGGTGCCTCCTGCTTTCGTTGAAGTTTTTGAAAAGTTCTCGGCAGATCGCACTTTACGCATTGGGAATTATATTAAATCCTCGGATGGCATTTCCATTTCAATGGATAATCATTATGAGAGTGAGCTGCTGTTTCTTCTTAAGCTTCAGCTGCTTTCTCTGCTGCTGACGGCACTTGCTGCCACACACCATTGTTGCTTTGGAAGCCATTTTGAAGCACACAACACCGCATACTAAGCTAAGTACACTGACGGAAAGTATCTTGGTTAATTTTGGATAACTCATTAATTAGCATCTCTATAGGATTGTCCACAAAGTTCATTAATTATTATTTGCTTTAAAAATTGGTGGAATATTTCGGATTATATGCCTATAATTATATATTAAAACTTTACCTATCAATATTTTCAAATATATAATATAAAATCATAAAGAACTATTAATATTCTGATTTAAAGAGTATGTCTGATAATTTTTAATATACAATTCATATCAATAACTTTATAGTTTATTACAGTTTCACATGAGAGTATCCAATTTAAATTCATACTTTAGTTTTTTTTTTTTTTGTGTACAAGTATACGGACAACCGGATTCTGGACTCACACATGCTCATGGATATTATGCATTTTTCACACATTTGTGTAGCATTTGATTGTGCTCCGTCTAGGTGTAAATACTTGCCTCTGGCATTTGCACAATGTTGCACAACGCAGCGTATGAGTAATATTTATTCACGCTCTGCCTTTGTCTGCCTTGATGGTGTTCGTAAAAGTGTGTGTGCGGGTGTTAGGGTGTGTGAGCTGGAGCATTCAGCATATGCCAAGCATAAACATAAGCAGGAAATTCATTTTTCATTTGTTTGCTTAAAAAGTTTCAGAAGCGAGTCCTGAGCGATGAAGATGCTGCCGCTATCGCTGCCACTGGCTGTGCATTATAAATATTCATCATACGCCAGCGTGTGCCCGAGCCGAGCACTTATTATACACAAATTAAGGAAAGGCATGAATTTCTTTTTCATTTCTCTTTTGATTTTCATCTTTTTTGTTATTTTTTCGGGTCTATGGTACACAGCAGCAGTAGGGGAAGTCGGCGCCCCGAAAACAAATTTGAAATTCCAACTAACACCCCGACGCGTTGAGTGGAAATGCATTGCAATTTGCTTTGCCAAGGCGGTTCGACGGCCTTTCTAGCCGCAATGTCACACAGGAAAGAATTTATAATTTAAGAAAATGTACTTTAAATTCCACAAACCACCAGAAGGAAAAATGTGGACAAAGAATTTCGAATGGAAATTTAAAGTAAAGTTATTTGTTATAATCTCATTATACCCTTGCAGAGGGTATAATAATTTTGTCATGATGTTTGCAACGCAGTGAAGGAGGCATCTCCGACCCCATAAAGTATATATATTCTTGATCAGCGTCACCAGCCGAGTCGATCTAGCCATGTCCGTCTGTCTGTCCGTCTGTCCGTCTGTCCGTCTGTCCGTCTGTCGGTTTCTACGCGAACTAGTCTCTCAGTTTTGAGCTATCGGGCTGAAATTTTCAGCATAGTCTTATTTCATTAGCACGCAGTATATATGTCGGAACGGCCGAAATCGGACCACTATATCTTATAGCTGCCATAGAAATGATGGGGAAATTAATGTAAAAAAAATTTTAACTTCTCTGTTTTTCAACGAATTTCTATAAATTTCGAGATATAGTCGTTTTTTATAGTTTTAGAATTACGGTTTTAATTTCATTAAGATCGGACAACTATATCATATAGCTGCCATAGAAGGGATCGGTCGATTTATATGAAAATGTAAAAGTCTACATGTAAAATGTAAAATTTACAAAATTTACATAATTTGACATTTTTCTTTTAACATTACCAAAATGGATCGAATTTCAATGATCCTATTGCAGACTGCAAGGGTATACAAACTTCGGTTTACCGAAGATAGCTTTCTTTCTCGTTTTAATTTTGTTTATTCATCTTGGCTTTTTCTTAAGCATCTTTTTCTGTTTGGAATCCATTTTTTTCCGTGCTTCTTCGTGTTGTTCATAACGCCATAAAACATCAGCTGTTTAACGCACGGCATTTTGCAAATTTATGTCTTCAAAAGAGTTGCACATGCACAAGGAATATAATATAGAGTACTGTATATATATGTGAAATATGAATACATGGCAAAGTTTATATATATATATATATGGAATATATGTAGTTGAGTTGGGTCCTTGAGACGAGCCGTCTGCCTGCTGCAAGCTGCCATGCTGCCTCCTGGCTGATGGCAAAGTGCGCGACTTGTTTTGGCAAGTGTTTTGCACGCCGTTGTTGCTAGTACTGCCAGCAAAAGAGTTGAATGGCTCAGAGGCGGTATGAATAACTTGGCTGGGATTTCGGGCTGTTATCTTGAGCCCTGGCTGCTGGCTGCTGCTAAAGTGGTTAGCTCATAGTACCGAGAACCGAGAACCCTGGCAGCTCTCAGAAAATATTGACTGGCTTTATACGTACATATTATCCAACTATTTGGACAAGATATTCTAAGAACTTTATAGGTATGGCGGCGGCGCCAAAACAGGTGTCTCATTCATCTTGAGTTGTATGCTTTTTGTTTTAGTTTCTATAACTTGAATGAATATATATTGTTAACTAGAAGAAGGAACTAATATCAACAGGATTTAATAAGAAAAGACATTGTAATAAAATTGGTAAACATATGGTGTCACCGTACAATAAATCCCGATCTTTTCCACATTTCCCTCCTGGCTTACTTTATATAGTTTCATAAACCGCTAGCCCCTCCTCTCGAGCCTAGCAAGCCAAAAATTTTGTCACACACCATAAACATTGCAAAATAATGCCAAGCAGTCAGTCAAGTCAGCCAATCTTATCGCCCTGGCTATTAACGCAGCAATCCATGGAAGCCAAGTTAAGACCGGCAAAGCGTGCACGTGGCCACTTTGATGGGCAAGTGTCGACGTGGCATTATCAGTGTCAGGGCATCATCATCAGCCGGCTGTAAACTACGACAACGGGCCGAGGAACGATTCAAATCCAAACAAAATAACCACGACAAATGTTTGCACGTGCTTTACCTTGCCCCATAAAGCAGGACCAAAGCCAGAAGCCGCACAAACAAATCCCCCTGGTCTTGGGCCATTGGTATCTGGGCAAGTCCTGGCATTTAAGTTGTGCTCCCCCAAAGAAAAAATGGAAGAACAGAATCGTTGAGCTCCCGAATATAAACGCAAAAGTGGTTTTTAGGCCTTAAATTGGTTGTCCAATTTATGCGTTCCCTCGGGTGAGAGGGCTAGACGTAAGCGAAAAGCGAAGTCCAAAACTCGAAATGATTCGGTGGCTTGAGGGACCGGAAGAAAAATGCTATAGTGATTTTTTTTTGGCTTTCTCTCTTTTGTTACGCCGTGGTTTTAATACCCGGTAAGTGCAGGACAGTGGGTATATCCAGAATATTATTTAAATATAATGTATACCCCCTTTATAAAATGTCAGCGCAAACAAGTATGCTATACTTCCTGTATCCCTCGAGTAGAATTCCACTAAAAAGTATCCAAGATTTGGTCTCAACTTTTTAAGGACAGAGTACCAAGTGTTTTATAGTCGAACTGAGAGTTCTGAGTTTTGTTTTCTCCTTTTTTCTCTAGATCGGTTACTAGTAAGCAACATTTCATGGCCAGCCTGCTGATAGCTTCTTTGCCAAGCGACGACGACCATGTCGAGTAGGCTAGCCCGGCAACTTTTGGGATTAGAAATGATTTCTTATGGCTTCCTGCCCCACACCACTTGGGCAACAGCACACTTTCTGCTTTCTGCCTTTTGATTTATGTTGACATGCTGTGGTTGTTGTTCCCAGAACTCGCTCTCTTGTTGGTGTTTTTGACTGGAGTTGTTTTTGGTATTGGGTCTTGGCTGTGGCTTGAGTTCGATTGCCAGGGACCAAGTGCACGCCTCAATGGTCAGGTGGTTGGTTGGTTGGTCAAAAAAAATAAACGTGCGAAGGCAAGGGAAGGCGAGCAGGCGGCGAAACCTAACCAAACAATTCTTGGCAAACACTTGGCCATTTTTCATGGGGTTCATTTCATTTGAGTTGCTTTTTATTGCCAGCCAAGAATGTCTTGAAGGTACAGTGGTATTGGGTTACCTTGTAGAGGGATTCAATTCCTATGAAAGCTAAATTTAAACTCAAAACTCAAAAGCTGACTAGCTTGCAGCTGAGAGAATTGTCAGCTTAGGGGACTCCTTAATGTGTATATAGATATTTAAAAATTTTAAAGTTTTTAATAAGTTCTCACTGTGCCCAGTCAGTGGTCGAAGTCCAAGCCAAATTTTACGTGGCGTACGTTTTTGCGGTTCACCTCGGCTCGACTCGTTTCGGGCTTGGACCGCCTTGCGGATCAGTTTCTTTGGGTGCCTCGGAATGCCTTGGAAATTTGTCACACAACTGGACACGCGCCGCGAGGGACGGGCTCGAGCCAAAATGGCGACCGGAAGTGGGCGACATTGTTGCATGTCCTCGTTGTTGGTGTTGTCAATCGCAACCGCATTACATGTCAATTACCGCATACTAAACTGTAAGAGGGCTTACGCCAAGTGCGTCCTGAATGTCCTGATTGTGGGCAAAGACCACTTGATGGGCTTTCAAGTTCTGCCTTCCTGGGTTTCCAATGTAAGTTAAGCACTAAGAAAAAAATTGCTAAGAATTATTCAGGAGATACTGCTCTGTAAATTAGTTATTTTATTTATTAGAGAGCCTGGCTAAGAATATTATATTAACATTAAAAGTCATTTGCTGAGTGTTCCTAGAAATATGTAAATTTTCTTTTTTTCGATTATATTACTAAATAGGTAATATTTCAAGACACCATTTTCTCGGTGAACCTTGTGCTCGCTGCCTAAAAGTCCCCCTTTTCCACCAACTAAGACTCAGGCAGATCGAAAAGAGTAGAGTTTGTGGCACAAGAGTTTAATTTATGGAGCTCGCAGCTATTTTGGCTGCCAAAGCGGAAGTGCTGCTGTCAATAAGGATTGGCAGTCAGCATGCGGGTTGGTTCAGACTCTCGAGCCCGCCTCTCCGCCATCGGTGCCAATCCTTTTTTCCCCGACATCTTTTGCCCTTTGATAGAGATTGACAAATGCGTGCGTGTTGGTGACTTTTAAAAAATGTCTAAGCTGCTGCCGCATCGGGGGAAAAAAGTGAAATGAAACGTGGAAAAGTGCGGCAAGGGAGCGTAAAGGAGAACCGTAAATAATGCGCAAAATTTGTTAAAAGGACAAGCGTAATAAATCCCTTCAATGGCACTCAGGCACACACACACACAGAATTTCTTGATAACTTTTTAGTGACTGACTGATATTTTTTTAGTGTGCTTCGCCGGCGGGGACGCCTAAGAAATCCTTTTTTGCAAGTCGGAAAAATTAAAATTTATATCAAAAGTTGCTGCTGACTGATGGGCGGTGTCAGTGGAAACTTCCTGCTCGGAAATCTTCATTTTGAGTGATATGAACGGGAAGTTATTGCCCTGATGGGTCGGTGAGGCCAAAGTGTCTTCCACACTTACTAGGAAATCGCCGAAAATTTGTTATGCTCCTCTAGATTTTATGACATGTGTACTTTCGAAACTGTTGCAAATCTCGGATACACACAACAATTTCCCCTTGCAATGTAAAATTTAATACAAAAACGCTCTATTTACCTTAAGTTGCGTAAAAAAGTTTTTCCGAAATAAAAGTTAGCCTGGCCTTTGGCCATGTGTTTTTATGCTTCACATGTTGCTGGCATTATTAAATTTCAAGCATTGCCCGCGGAGAGTCAGATTTATTAAGTTTGCTCAGTGCATTAATTTACTGTAGTAAAATTTTTTCAATTATTTATATGCTTATACACATATATATTTTTGTTTTCCCATGACAGAATTGCTTCAGGGACATTTGCCGTGTTTTTCGCACAAATGGTTTCAACAAACATAAGCGCAATATGTTCATATTTTTCCTATGTACAAAATTCATTCAAAATATTTACACTTTCGGAGAGAGTTCTCCGCCCATCTGGTTCCCACACGCTCTGTGCATTTTACAAGCTGTCAGATACTAATGCAACTATCTGGAAGCTGCCAATTCTGTTCAACGTTGAACTGGCGCTCGGGCGCTTTGCATGTGCCTGTCCGTCATCGTCATCGTCATCGTCATCGGGATACCCAACCAAAACACATCTTGGCCAGGTGAGCCAGAGGTTAGCCATGTCCCTGGACAGGGCAATTTTTCCGGTTCTGCTGTCACTCAGAAAAATGTGTTTTAAAATGTAAAAATATATTCTGAAAGCAGTAAATGTTTGTACACAAAATAAATAAAAATGATATATCCTTTATTTGTATTAAATCGAACATAAAATTTTTTAAATTAAATTCCACAATTAAATTCCACAACTTTCTGTTCTCCAAGTGTAAGCTCCTGCAAAGAAAAAACTATGATTTTCTATCAGAACCATAGTATTTTCCAAAATTTTGAGCGGATCCTGAGTGGCGGCGGTTGGTGGGTCCGTCGGTTGTGGCAGGTGAGGGCAACTTGGCCAACTAACTAACTAACTAACGGTCTAATGCATAATTTGTCTGAACTTTTCGGGGCCCCGACACGGTAAGGCGTTAAAGCCTAGGCGAAAACTGTTAGATTTGCTGTGGCTTTGTCCTGGTGCGGTAAGCCCAAAAACTTTCCCATTGAATTCCATTTCATTTTGCGGCTTCACTCGGTAGATGTGTTCATTTGATTTGAATGCGAATGAGCCTCGTAGCGTCTGCGGATGGGCAAAAAAAGGCATAAAAGTTCGCACATGAACTTTTCCCTTGGAGGATTTGAGAGGTGGCAGTGCAGGCGGCATTAAAAACTCGGCTGGTCATAAAATCCAGGTGAACACGGTTCTAATAGTTCTCTCACAGTTCTCAAGTGTCTGTGTAGGATCTGCCTTACGTTTATACAACCTACACTTGAACTTTAATTGGACCTTAAGAAATATGTGAAAATAATCTACAAAATGATTGGTATTGAATATTTTTCTAATATTTTTACAAGTAATAATCATTTTCTTTGAAATTATTTATAAAAATTAATACGAAAAAACGATTAGACAAATAAAAGGGAAAAGCTTAAAATGTTTTAAAATAAAAAATAAATTTGTATTTTGATTATATATGATAAGCAATTATTTTCCTATACCTAAAACTCGATTTTTAAAATTCGTTACAGATTTATCACAAATGGTGCCAAATATCTTACATTGATTTCATCAATAATTAAAATTGTATTCATTTTTTAGATCTATGTTAAACTGTATCCTATTATATGCAAGCATTAAACTGAAAATTATTTTAAGTTTGTTGGTCTAAAAAATCTTTTCCCACCTAATATTTAAAGCTTGGCAATTATATTAATTTTTTTTTTGTTTACATTTCATAAAAGAAAATTGATCTTAGTTCTCTGGTTCCGATTTCCCTGAGTGCATTTCATCCACTCTTCGCCTTAATTTATGCGTATTTAATAGAGTTTTTATTGTTGTTTGCAGTTTTCCTTGGGAAGTTTTCCTTCGTCTTTGATTGAATATTTATGCGTGCCTGACTCAGTCCCCCTCCCCCTTGCTGGCTCACATGTGTCTCCTTGTCTCCTTTTGATTGTATGCGTAAGTTTGGCTTTGAAAATTTCTGGTTTACCCCAAAACTTGTTTTACAATTTTCCTAATGGTTAGGCCACTTGCAGATTATTCTGCCGGAGATTTCGGTTCGTGACCGAATTTTGAGTTTGGGGAATGGGTTTACCAAATTATTTGTCTAATCCCCAGATTAGGTTTATTTTTTTCGGAATCAGGCCATGCTGGGTCACGTTCCTATCGCCAGAATCTAAATGCCACCGAAATCTTTTGGGGTAATTGAAAACTGCCAAGCATCAGGGGCAGACACACACACACACCACTCATTATGTTGGCTTCAACTTACTTAGCCATCTTCAGGCTCCGGCTCCCTTCTGCGCACCGAAATGTCAGGTTACATTTACGCATAAAATTGAAATTACCAAAAGTGCGTAAGGAAAAATTAAATTTCCTCTTTGCAAATATTTGAAACTAATTATACCCAATAGACTCGGGACGAGTGGGGACTGGAGATGCCGTCGGAGCTGAAGACGCTGTCACTGTACATCCGTTCGTGATTTAGGCACCATCTAGGCGTGTACACATCCTTTTGCTCAGGTGACAGCACTGGGGGAAAATATTAATTTATTAATTATTAATAATAAATAAAAAAGATATTTTTTTAAGAATATGTTACAATTTTATGAAGTATGATTAAACCTCCAAAAAAGACAGAAACGCTTCAACCTGATATACATTGAAAAGGTTATTATTTTAATTGAATTTCAGGCAGTTTAATATCAAATTTTAGAGTATTTTTCTATGTGTTGTAACTTCTTTTAGAGCCACGGCAACGGCATTAGACGTTAGAACAGGTTTTTCGGTTATAAACAAAATACGCGTGACTTCCTTTCGGAGCCATTAAAGCGACATATCCTGCGTGAGGGCGTCGTGTGTGTCCCTGCCGCTGCTCTTGAATGATGAGCAGCCAAAAGCAGACAAGAGTGAGAAAAAGGCCAGGTAAAATGGATTTAAATTGTTGATTAGTGCAAGGTAGAGCAGGGAAAACAACTGACAGCACCTGTGACTCTTCGGTGCTTGTGTGATTTTGAAAAATAATCATAATAATGACGAGCATTGTTATGAAAATTCCAAATGCAGAACAGAAACTAAGGCAAAAAACAAACCGAAAAGCAATTTGTACCCGAGTTGTGCTTTCAACCCAAAACCCCAACCGCCATTATGTTTATACAGAGAGAAAAATACAGATATGGAAACAGAATATTGATTTAATGGCTTAAATAATGCTTTTACCACTTAAAATAAAATATTTTTAACTTTTAAATATTTAAATTTTAAATTCTAGCTTTAAAGAAAATTATAATGATTTATTTCTGTGTTTATTATTACTTAATTTTTCTCAGTGACTATATATATCCTTATTTGGGCTTGTGTGTGTGGCTGCGACCCTGGCACGCACACTTATGCCATGCATTATACTTAAGCTTTATGTTGCTTACGCGCTGGAAACCCGCACCGAACTTAGCATTGTTTTCGTTTCGGTTTTTAAAAATTTCATGAACTCATTGAGACGTGTGAAAAGGTATCTTGAGAACAACGGTTCCCCAAGATGGTAATCCTGTTTTCGACCAAGTCAGCACCACCAGCAGCACCGACAGCAGATCAAAGAGCCCGGCTAAGGGCTCTGGCTAAGCAAATTGCGCTAAAAATGAATTATTAGCGCTCGGAAAGTACGGAAAAATGTTGGCAGTCGGCCGTTTGTCGAAATTGCAAGCGACCCCAGCCATATCCAGACCAACCTTTTACTGCGCTGTTACTTTACCATTTTTTGTTGTTTTTCCTCTTTTTGTTCTCAATTTAGTTAAGAATTATGGCTGGTAAGAAATGAAAATGTGTCTGCGTCGAGTTTTTGGGGGTTTCGCGAAAAGCCAGACCTCGGGCATTCCCAGCACAGCGGAAACCGGCGAAAACTTTGGTCCTAGATGCCTTCGAATAAATGAATATGTTTGCAACAGTTTGAGGGTTGGCTAAGTTTGTTTGCCAAACTCTAATAAAGCTTTGTTTGTTTTGAGAATTCCAAAATTTATTTTAGTGGTTTCAAATAGGTTTTCTGTTGTTCTTCTAGTTAAATTTATTAACTTACTCCTTTGTTTAAAATGTTATCTTAAATTAGACTTAAGAGGTATTTGAATGAAAGCCGCCTTGTATTCGGGCATACCCCAAATAATTTACCTTTTCGGTTCGCCTCATTGTACTTTGAATAAGTGTTGAAGAAAAGTGTCCATATTTTTTTCCTCCTGTCTACAAAATGTACAATTTTTGACAGAAATAAATGAAAATGCTGATGCTGTCATTTTCCAAATTGAATTCGTTCCAGCCGAAGCCGAAGCGGAGGCCCCACACACAAAGGCGGAATACTCCATGTTAATGGAGACAAAAGTCTTGACATAATTTCTAATTTCATGTGAATTGCGATTGCATTTTAAAATATGTACTTATGCTAACGTAATAGGGTTTACACACAGTAAACAGTCAATTCTAAAGCGCTGGGAAATGCATTTTCGCTGCCTGCTTTTCTGCGCTGGAGGAGACGGGAAATGAATTCACACCCAAGGCAAAGTCAGAGTCAGAGTCAGAGTCTTGAAATTGCATTTGCCTTTGTTGATGAAGTTTCCCTCTACTAATTATCCCAAAGAACCCAGCTCAAGTGAGTGGAACGAACAGAGTGCGAAAATAAAGGGAACATTTCCCGAAGAGAGCGCCGACCGACCGAGCGACCGGGGAAATTCTCTCCTTCTTGTGGGGAGTTTTCCGCTGGCCGTTCGTGTCTCGGTTCCTTTGGTTTCTGTGTCAGTCGGTTAGCAGTTGCCAATGCCGATGCCTGCAAATTAAAATGCCACATCTGCAGAGAGAAAGATTGGGAGTGGGAGTGGGAATGGGAGTGGGAGTAGGGGAAACTGTCGCATATTAATGACACGCTAGGCAAATGTGTCATTTTGACATTTTAACAGTCTGTCATGCAGTCACCGAACCACGCTATTTATATAGAAACACAAACATGGGAGGCTGCAGCTGGATGGATCCAGATCGCACAATATGTGCGGCATTGTGGCAGGGCCCAAGGAAAAAGGACAACTTAAATGTGTGCCATTTTGCCTATCGGAGAGACGGATGGACGGAGTGTCGAAAAAGCGGGAGGCTGACACTTTTGCGGCGCACAGATTTGTCATCCACGGATTTATGTTTATGTTTATGTTTATGTTTGTGTTTATGCATAGTTTTGTCCATTTACCCCGGCGCAGCCTCATGAAGTGATTTTTTCGCTTACATAACAGACAGCTACTGGTACATATAATTGTTGGGCGAATGGATTAAAAAGGCATTTGTCAAGCGGTTTGCTCCATGCTGTGTCCTCCGCTGTCTGTGGCTGCCATTGACCGCCGACCGACGATGAAGAGGATGTGGATGTGGACGGAAATGTGGATGTAGCCCAGCGGACTCATTGCGATGCATATTTAATTAAAAACAATTTGGAACGGAGAGTTGAGCCTTTTCTATAGCGAATATCAGATGCACTTGGAACGCATCGGTAATGACAATAGTTAAAAATAGGAAATAAGCTTAAACAAAAAATTGAATCACTCAAAATATTTACTCTAGAGAATATTTTAATCAATTAAAGTGAAGTACCCTATAAATAAATAGTTTTTACATGCTTTCCACAAGATTAATTTACTTACCTATTATAAACACTTATTATAAATATTATTTGCACTAAATTTAACTATAATATAAATCCCCTTATCCGGTTATCTTCCTCAATATATTATCGTATTTAATAATTCCCCTCTTTATATACCACAATCTGCAAGCAATGAAAATGTTAATCTAGTTGCCCTTATCGTAGCCAAATTTACACATGCTCTTCGTGTAGCCAACTTTCACCTTTCTTTCTCCCCCATTTCAGCAGCAGCCGCATTTAAGTGACACCCAAATTATTTAGCAAACCCACATCCTTGGAACCCCCTCACAGTTCCTTTTACAGTTCTTATCTATTCGAGGGCAAGCTTACACTCAATTTTCCTTGAGTAAGGGCGAAACCTTATCGGGTAATCAGGACACCGTCTGCGACAGTGGAATTATCCATAATTTGAGCAGCTGTTTCCCCCGAGGCAGGGTCCTTCTCTTCTGGTCCGGTCATGGCTTATCGCTAATTGTGGTAGAGGGTCCAAGGACCTTTCATGTTAATTGCTCTCTCTTCATCTCACCATGTTTACCCCAAGCTCTAACTATGTTTGTGCGAGGGTAATGACGGGAAATCATTTCATGAAAATTGTATCAAGAAATATGTATTTACTTTATAATTTCTTGCTTCTTTTTTTTTTTAAATTGGAAGTTTTATATTGAGCGGAATTATTGAATATAAAAATGTGTGAATAATATACCAGTTAATAATACAAACTACGAAATTCATGAAATAATCAAGTATAAACCATGAGTCCGTTTCATTTTTCGGCTCGTTCTATCTCACTTTTATGCAGTTGGTTTTTTTGGGTTTTTGGTTTTCGGTTTCTCACCGCCTGCCGCCTAATTTGAAATTAATTTCAGCCTTTGTCTGCGCAACATCAGCCGAACGCTTTCTTTAGCTCACTAATTAATTTATGTACCAGTCCTGCCACTGTTGGTGTCTCGTTCCTGCCCCGCCACTCTGGCCCCGGCTAATGCGTATTAGTTATAAATTCATAACTCTTCCATTAGCCAGTATCTGGATGCTGTTGTTAGCCGGGTGTTGCCTTGGCTCATCTGGGGGCGTGCTTAATGGCCACGTGTCACTTGGTTAGCGACCTTTATTGGCCCAGTACCCCTTTGTTTTTGTTTTGCAAGGTGCAACGTAATAATAAAGGCGCCAAAAGGTAAATAACAACACAAGGGCAGTCGTGGAAACCCAAAACAAAGAGTACAGGGCGAAAGGCAAACAGCACAAACAGAAACAGAAACGGAGAAACGGCAACAACAGGACAGAGACTGAAACTGAAGGACCCAGAAACTAACTAACTAGGGGGCAGGAAACCAGTGGGGGGATGGAAAACTAGGGGGACGATAACTCAGCGTCCAGTGGAGGACGTCCAGCATAAACTAGCACCTGAGTGGGGGTCACCGGGTGGCCCCGGGGTCACCACTCGCAGCGAGTGGGTTGCTCGCTTTGTTTGCCGAAAGTGCCAAAACACTAATTTACTTTTTTCCCTCTCGCACTTTCTCTTTTCGTCCTTCTTCTGATCCTTCTGTTTTTTTGGAAAGAACATAGAGAAATTGTAAAGGATTTAGTAAACATTTTAAATATAATTAATATTTATTATAATAAAAATAGATTTTTGTGTTATTTATTTAGCTTAAGACTTGCCTTATTAGGAGCAATTTCATGATACTAAAAATGTATGGCTAGGTATTGCTTATAATTAATGACCCCATTTTTATTAAGACCGTTTTTTAGTGAATATTCACATACATAATTGTAAACAAGAGATTTTAGAATTAAATTAATTGTTTTAGTTGACCCATTCCTATTTGTTATTATTACAAAGGTATTTTCCAATAATATTATTATTTTTTAGGTTCCTTTGTGTAATATTTTTTTATTATTATATTATATATAAATTCTGCAGTTCATAGCAATTTTGTGATATTTCTTCCCGTGTTAATTTTCAAGCTCAGCTTCGGGGTCCGACTTTATTCTTTGGCCAGGTTTGAACGATTTTTCCCACACTTTTCGGCGGCCGCCTAGGCTTAGTCTCGATTATAAAACACAGATGTGGCATCGCTGGGTAAACACACTTGGGTCCTTGTCCTTCTCCTCAAAGGGAGATACAAGGACAACGAAAAAAAAAAACGACACCTAAAATGCCAAAATTTTTTAACAAACAGTTAACAGACTTCGTGGGCAGAGCGAGATACAAAGATACACGGCGAGAAAGCAGGCGACCGAAGGACACTTCCGTTGCCATTGACAAAAGGACAATTTTCCCATCCACTTCCTCCTTTCACCAGCCAGCTGTTGTTGTTATTTTGGATTTTCATCTCGGCTCCCTTTTTGTTGTACTTTAAAGCTTTGGCTTGTCGTAGACGCTGGGAATGTGTTTACAACATAAACAAAAATTCTTGAACCCAGCGAAGCGGGTGGTGGTGCTGGGTGTTGGGTGGTGGTAGCTGGCGGGGGTTGAGTTTGGTCGTTGGCAACTACTTGAAATTGTTGAAATGCCATAAATGGTCGCCTGCTTGGACCGGAGTTGCTGGGTGGTCCTTTGGAGGCCTTTTTTGGGCCCATGAGGCATGAGGTTATTTGAGGTTGTTAGCGCGTGACGGGAAAAGGGAATCGGGAATCGGGAATCCCGAGTGGGGGCAATGGGCAAATTAAGTGCATCAAATTGCTTAACTGCGCCTATTCAATTGGAAAGGCTACTTGGGGGATAACTCATCTAAAAAAGGGAGCACTTTCAATTCCATAAATCATAGATTTTATTCTACTTCAGCGGAATTGTGTGCTTAGGGGAATAGGCATGAAATCCATTAAAAGTTAAATTGTTATTAATTGTTATAATACAGTTAATTGATTTCTGTCCTGACCTTTTATAACAAACTTTAACTTTAGCTTTATACTGTTTTGAGAAAACAAAATCTTTTAATAAAAGCTTCATAATAAGTGATTCTAAGTAAACCTATCTAAAATGTTTAAGAAAATCAAGTATATAATGAATGAAAAACCATTTTTTTTTCAATCTGATTATACCACTTAGCATTTCTTTAAATATCTCGCCTGGCTTTCATGTTTATTTATAGAATTTCCTTTTAAAATCACCCTCAAGCTGAAATCTCTCCCTAAGGTTGAATTAATTGCGGAAATTATCATGCCCTTTCTTTCAACAGAAATAAATAAATTCCAAGAAAACCCCAATCCTGGGTGAAAGCTGCAGTTGCGATTATTTTAAGATCTTTATATAAACCTCGCCCACATTAATTAAATAATGGCGCTTGCTTTAAGCGCCAGCCCTTTTTTTTTTCTTAGCCTGGCTCATCCGCAGAAGGCCATTTTCCCTGGAGTGGCGCATTAAATTCATTAAATTTTCATCAGCATCGCCAGGCAAAGAACATATTTAAAATTCTAATAAATGGCAAAGGCAAATGTTTTCGCTGCATTCTGGTAAAAATTGTTCAAAAGATGAAAACCAGCGCATTACATAGATAACAATTAGGTTCTGTTTTTTCGGCGGTACAAACACAGCACAGAAAAGCAAATGCCACAGAGACGGTGAGCGTGAGCACGCAGAATGGCATAAATTCTCATTCTACCCCCCTCGTTACGCATGGGTGGGTGTGGGGTGAAAATTTAAATTTCCACTGTCCAAAATTTATGCAGCCAGGGCGAAAATATTTTACAAATTATAAACCAATTTTTAGTAAATTACAAAAGACACGAACCGCTGCCACTGCAGCCTGTTGGAGGACTTGCGGGCCTTTTGTCGGTTTAATTAGGTTAAAGAGCCAGCCGGCGAGTGTGCTGTGTGTGTGAGAGAAGCGAATTCAAAGGGAATTCGGCCGCGCCCCCATGGCAATGGCATTTTGTTGACCAAAGCGACCCTCTCGCCCAAGCAAACAAATTACGCGGCTTTAAGATCCCCTTCCGCCTGAGTCAGCCGGTGGGCTTTCCCCTATTCTGGATCCCTGCTGGCTGGGGGCTACTGTGTCTATCCTGCTTTGTATTTGGGACAATGACATATTTATTTTTGGCACATTCAACCAGCGCAGACAGTGGCTTATCCGCCGCCTGAAAGCCACAAGAGTAATCGAAAATCTTTCCCTGCAGCTGCTTTTGTGGCACGTTTTTGCGGCATTTCTCAAAACGTCTATTATCTAGTGTTTCGTTTTTGGGACCAAATCTCCTTGGGTGTTTTCTGTAAATAGAATTCCAATTAATGACAATGACTCGATAAGAACAAAGGTGTCTGTTAGATTCTATTTTGTTACTTTAAAAATTGATATATAAGGTGTTTTTGAGCCATATAAACTTTAATTTTTAAAATTATTTATTCATATAAAATATTTATTTGTTTTATGACATTCAGCCATTAAGTTACAGATAAATTTGATTAACTTAAAAAATATTAGTAAGAAATCACAATATTTTTTTAATTTAAGTAAAAGTCGTTAATTTTCAGAATAATTTAATATAAAATCTCAGAACAATTTAATATAAATTCTCAGGGTTATAAAGCCACAAAAAATAAAGGGATTCCTGTAAAAGTTCAAATAATTCGCTTATTGGCAATTAAGAATAAAAGATAAATCATGGAAGTAAGCTTAATTTCTCAACCGGCAAATTATGTTCCTGTAACATAGATAATTGCCCCATTTTTCCTGCAAAGTAATCATCATCGGGGTGACAGAAGCCAGATGGAAGCCAATCAACATGGTTTAAGTGCCTTTGGCATTCAGTTGTTGCTCTTGTGCACTTTAAGTAACACAGATACAGATTCGAGCAGTGCGAGTGCGAGTGCGAGTACGAGTACAGCATGCAGATGCTGGGAAAATGCAGTATTAGCCCGGACAACTGTCAAAGGCAACAGGCGGAACCGGCAGCAGCCAGGATCTCTGGCCCACATAAAACAACATATACTGCATATACGTATACGTACTCTGCATTTATGTAAGTTTGCCTTGGCCAACTGACCACCCCGACCAGCGGGCAAACGACAAACGGAACGGCAAACAAGTCAAGTGCTCCGAAAAAAGGGCTGCCTGCCGGCCTGCCTGCCTGCCTGCCAGCTGACCAAGTGCTGGCCAAGCGGAGAATTGCCATTAAGCTGCAAGTTTAAAGCAACTAAAAATGGCAACAAATAAACAGGCAGGCAGCTAGCTAGCTGGATAGCAAGGAGGAGGAAGATATGTGAAAGAAGGAGAAGCTGAACATTTGCTGCATTACACATACGACCCATAATCCAGATTTTGCACTGAAAGCTGTCGATGCTCTGTGCTCTCCTGACATTACACAGTGACAAAATAATATTGTTTTATATACTTATTTAATAATAACATTTTTTTTATATTAAAATGCATAAATCTGATATAAGAACGTGGAAATAAATAATATGAAAAGGACTTTTCCCCCAGATGATTATAAGATCTATTCAATTATCTTAAGTTATATTTGTTCTTTGGTTTTTTAAATGATGATCTTGTTTCTTAATTGCTTTTTTTAAAGACTTTTTTACATATAACAGTTTGTAAGATATTTTCAACCCTTTGAAGTTAATGAAACTATTACTTGTGATCATCTTAGTGTACTATATTTTTCCCAAAGGAATTGCTAGAGGATTGAGAAGATTAAAGTATATTTTAAGGTCTGCTCAAGTAAAACCATTGATCCCATTTCTTTTTCTTTTAAAGTATTACTTAGAGTTAAGAGGGATTTAAAAAAAATAATCATTTAATTTACATTATATTATATTTATTTTCCCAGTGTCCTAGTATATGTTTGTGGATGTCTGTTTGGGTTTGCATGAGTCATAAGCAAATGTGTGCACCGAGATATATGAGGATTATGCTTGTTCCATGTGCTGGGCTTATGAGAAATGCCAAGTTTACAGCAAAACGTGTCAATAGTATTCCAAGTCCGACTCTCAGTCGAGCTAAAATTAAAGTAATTTTATCCAGCCAGGCCAGCCCTGGAGTCACCCACATTTCGGACCGCCCAATTCCACAGACACGTACGAAAAAGCGTCGACATGCCAGTTACGTGGCTGGCTGAACGGTGGAGTTCAAGGGGTGGAGAGGGTCAGTGGTTCAGGAGGTCAGCGGACAGGGTTCCAGGCACCGGACTCCCGGGTGCCGGGTTCCGGGGGTGACACATATTAATGCCGTCCGGCGACGGAGGGCACATTAAACTGATGAGCTTAATTGGAGGTTACCTTCGCAGAGGACTCCAACTGGCCAGCATCGGGAGTTCCAGTCATTACGGCACGTATGCCCAAGAATGCTGCCAATTCGGCAACGTTTCTGGATCCAGGCCAGGCTCTTCTTTGTTGCCGGTATTTTGGGTATGAAAAACGATTTGATACTCTACAATTAAATTGGGTTTATTAAGTGGGACATGGTAGGGTTATTAAGGAAAATTAAGAGATTATTAAGAGGCCAGCTTTGAGTAGATGGAAAATCTTTTTAAATGGCAATTAGAGCAATAAATCTATTAGTAAAGAGTCATTTTTATTTAGCTAACACTATTTTCCATTTATATTAATTAATCAAATGTTAAATTCAAGCAATAAATCATAAGGTAAAATATTTTGCATACTTAAATTCACCGTGCATAATGTTTTTACCTTCTTATTATTGTAGCTGCGTTTTAAGTTAATTAATGAGCAGCCTAGCAGAAAAAAGCGAAACACGCATCCGTCAAAAAAACCTTTTGACGGATTGCGCCAACTGTTTGGGGCAGTGCAAAGGACTCTGCCAAAGGAAGCTTGTGTCCTTAAGCTACTGGGCTGCAGTTTTTATTTTCGTGCCGTGTGCGCTTTGTGCGGTTGTCATGCGTCTGCCACGTAGCTTCCTTTATCCCTTGGCCTTTAGCCTTCGGCATCGCCAGCACCGCTTTTCCGTTTCCCGGGATCCCTTTCTGTGTCCTTGCTCAACCCATTTCCGCTGGCGTACATGTGTTTGTATAGCACCCCGCCGTACAAAGTCACTTAATTAAGAGCATAATTTGTTACAAATATTTAGTGTGCCGAAACACAAAGGTGCAAGGGTGAGTCCAAACTGTGAGCCCAAACTCCTCCATTTCCGGTGAGAGTATTATTTTATTTTATGCCGACTTGCCGACTTCATTAAGCGCACATAATAAAAAAAAGAGAACGAAAGCCGGAATAAAATATGAAATCTGGGGAAAAAAAGGCAAACCTACTCACAAAAAATATGCAAATTTGTTTGGGGACTATAAAAAACTAGCGTCAAAATGCAAATGTAAAATATTTACTTCCCTGCTCGTGTGATTTCAACATTTTTAATGGCATAACGCGCACACCCTTCATATTACACGCACACACACCAAACACACACTCACACTCTCTCACAGCAGGTGTTCAAGCATTTTTCAGTCCAATTACAAAACTGCCAAAAACGAACAAACAAGCGACGACCGACCGAAAAACAGAGAAACAGAGGCAGAAGCAGCCAGTTCGGAAAAATACACGTAACTCAAACAAGCGCGAGGAGCTGGCAATGGCAATGTTGTTGGCCATTCGTGCTTTGTAGGCCAACTTCATTAAGTCTTACCTGGCATTGGTGGCGCCTTAATGAATTGTAGCATTTAGCTGCTAATTTCGGCACGACCGCCTGGCAGTTGTACAAATTGTAGCAAGGATATTTCGCCCAGCATGACTGACACTCGACAGTGAAGGATGTCGAGCCATCTCAATGGGTGTGAGTTCCGGGAACAAATATGTAAAGCCATCCTGACTTCCTTGAATTTAATTGAGCAATGCCAGGATGGAGCTTCGAGTATGTTTAATAAAGCTGTGTGAGAAGTCAAAGCAAAAATGTACATTAAACTAGCCTGAGAATAAAATAAGTATTAGTTTTTCTGAACAAAATAACGTGCTGAATGCAAATCGTTCCCTTAAAGTTTTTCACACTTCATATTTTTTAATAAAATATATTACTTTTCTGCTTTTGGAGAGGCTATCGATACCCTATGAAAAACTGCTACACTTTTGTGGGAATGCTTTAATTTGAAAACATGTCAACATCATTTTTTTGTTAGCACAAAGTAGACTTTCTTTTTAGTTGACTCGGCCAAAAGTCATTACAGACAGGCTGGGTTTAAAGCGTTTATCATTTGACAGGCAGCTAGGCTGGCAACCGCAAACAAAATAAAAGCCAAATAAATAAATATCAGTCGAAATCACAATAAATGGAGTCACAGCAGCCACGAAACGATAACGTTAGTTTGTTTATTTATTGGAAGGCCAAACAAAAAAAAAAAAAGTAATAACGCCAATTGTTGGGTATTGCGAGTCGCGGCAAGTGCATAAAAATGCAAATTATGCGTATTTGTTCAACCAATCTTGTCGCTGTGTGCCAGAGAGAGCTTTGGCCCACATTGTTTGCCAATTCATATAGTTCGACTAATTGCGCACATAAATAAATTGTTATTAATTTCTGCCAAATCAGAGCCAAACAATCAGTAACAAAAACAATGAGATTTTCACACTCAACTTAAGTGGAATAAATAGTTGGCTTCTTAGGAAAGAGACGAAATTTAAGCTTTAATCGTTAGAAACAAAGTTGGCATCAAGTTGGAATATTTAATGTTTTTTTTGTTGAAGCTACTTTAAGGCGCCTTCTGTTTTATTTTCTTTTTATAAAGTAACCCATAAATGTCGCCAAAAGAGTTTCCACCAGGCAGCCGCGGGCACAGTTTTTGCCATTTATAAATAATTGAAAACCTTTCAAAAATATTTTCTGCTCGGCTTGATAGCTCCTCCCTGTTCCCGCCAAGAGTAGTTCGTTTCATTGAGTGGAAATATCGAATAATTAAAAATTCAGTTAGTTTTTACAGCCGCCCCTTGCCGAGCGACCGATGGCATTGTTTATTGTTGGGCTGTTGATTCTGCAGTCGGTGACTGCTGCCAGCTTATGAAAACTTTACCGAGCTCATGAAAATTGTACAACGAAAAAAAATTTAGTACTTTTGTTGTGCGGGCACCTCAAACAAAGGCATCGACGAACTGACTGACTGAACTGAGGATCTCTGCGTTTAGTTGCTTAAAAGTTGGACGCACTTTTATTGTTTGGGCTTTCTCAAAAACTCAGCTTATACGGATTAAGATGTTTGTTCGGGGCTCAGACGCAGACAGATGGCTTATAATTTTTGCCTTTTTAATTTGAGTTTCTTCATTAAGGAATAATTAAATATTCAGAATATATAAAAAATAAGAGAAAGTGTAAAATGTACTAAGATACACCAGAAAAAAGTGTAGATACTATCGAGTATTATTATTATTGTCTTGGTTACATTTGAAATATTTTTGAATAAAGTTAAATAGTAATAAATAAATATATGATTTAGTTATTAAATGAATAAAGAAAAATGTACTTTAGAATTTAGTCTGAATACATAAAAACCTAAACCTTTAAGTTAATTATATGCTTCTTTGAATGAATTTTTTCCTTTCATCAGACATGTGAAAGGGTATCCCATCTTCTTGGCCATTAAGTGCTTGGGGCTGCTCCGCCGCTGCTCCTTATGCTTTCATTATTTTTTGTGCTGTTCCTTTCAAGGAGAACGCGATATGCGCGCTAATCTGGCCAACTTCAAAGCTACTTAACTTTTATCCATTTAAGCCATCAACGCAGGCAGGCAGCTGAAAACAAATGCCAAGAAAAAAGGAGCATTGGAAAGACGCTTGCAGGCGAGCGAGATGGCAATGCATAAAGAGCAAAGGCACTCAAAAAAAAGATAGGGAGAAGGCAAGTGGATACACAGAAAGAAAATATAAATACAAACAATATTTATAAACAGAAATTATAATGAGAAAGCTTGTATAAAAGTATTCTAAACTTTATTTAAAGAGGACTTATTTTTATCCATAAAATGACTTACTTTCCTATTTTTTTAGTTCCATATAATGTTTAATATATATTTTTGTAAGCTTTGTAACTAAGATGTTATGTCTCTAATAAAACAATTTCATTCATGTTTAAATTGAGTTCATTTATCCTTAATAAGACACTAAGAAAATCGATAAAGATGCTTGAAAGTCAATTAAAAATAAATTGCACAAAACTTAAGGAGCAAAACTCTTATTATATTTTTATCAGTGCTCTTAAAAGGACAAGAGCGAGCGAATTGTCTGTGTGGCCTGGCGACATTTTCGCTTGACTGCACTGGGAGCTTAAAATGTCTCTCGGTTTGCTCTGCTGCTGCTGTGATTGCGATTGCGGCAGCTGTTTATGACATTACTCATACGCCTCGTTGACCTTTGGCATTGTCAGTGGCCAAGTAGCCGTCCATCTCCCCTCGGCTCGTCCTGTTCCGTTCCTGTTTCTGTCAATCCAAAATAAAGGGCCAGCACTTAAAGCGCAGCAACATATGCAGGCCCATTGGAACGACGAACAAGTTCTCGGACTCGCACAGTTATAGCTTCACTGTGCTTCCGTTTCCGCAAAACAAAGGCAGCGGGGCAACTGAACTTTTGCTTTTTCAGTTTTCAGTTTTCTCTTTTTTTGTTTTTCATTTTCCACAGAGCAGCATCAACATTGTTGCCTGGGACTCAGCCTGCTTAGAAATGCAAAGCAGCGTGCGAGGCAAACACAACACACAAAGTGATTTTTATATTAAGACCACAAGTGCCTGCAACCCGACCACGACCATGGCCTTAGCCACCCGCCCTCCAAGCCCGGTTACGCCCCTATTTCTCTAACCCAACCCGCCTCCCACTGCCAGGATCTGTGTGCTACCGCTTTGCTGCCATTATGATGACTACCAGGGCACGCTGATTGCCAAAGAGCGTTTTCTCAGTCTGTGGCTGCACATGGAAAATGGAATGATATTTCAAAAATATATGCCTAAATATTACATTTAAGCGTTTTAGTAATTTAATGAACTACCTATTGTATTGTAAATATTTTAATAATCTTTTTTAACCTTTTAAACAAGTCTTCTACTTCCCAAAAGTTAAAGATGAATTCTATCATTGTTTTTATAACAAATACGCTTGAAGTTCTCAGTAAAACTATAGGATAGGGTTCTACGTAAAGTCAAATTTTATATAAAAATATTATACATTTTTGTCGAGTGCATCTTGAAACTGCTTGACGTTGTGTGTGTGTTTGTGTGTGTTTGGAATGCGCGTTGCATGAGATAATCTCTGGCTATGTGCGTGCCACACGCCAGCCGCTCTTTCCTAAGATCCTTGGATTCTGGGTTCTCCCGGGCATCCCCGAGCCGCACTGAGTACGGATTTTTTGATGGTTAATAAAAATTCCAACATTGTCTCGCGCAGTTCATCATGGCCACCACATAACCACATAAGCACACAATATGGAGCTGCAGTCGGAACTGGGAACTGGGAACTGGTGCAACGAGCGATGACAACATTAAGACGGCGCTTGCCACAATTCCTTCTGACATTTATGTGGTTTTATGATCCAGTTTTGGGCACTTCTCCTTGAGCACACGCCCCAGCTCGCGATATCCTTTAAAATTATATTTAAATTGGTAATAAATTACGCTCGAAACTTCGTGGCTGTTTGCAAGGAGTGACTGTCCTCGAGGCGACAGGTCTGAGGAGTGACAGGAATTTTGAATTATGTGTCAGGGAAAATTTAAATACTCGTTGCCGGTCGGAGAATAATAACAAAAGCTTAGCAGTTGCACGCAGAAATCTAATCAGCAACATACTGCTACTTAAAAAGGGTGGAAATATTTTAAGGAAACGAGAAAATTAACTCCTTACCAGAATGCAGTTTTATAAGGAATTAAAGTAGGAAATTGGCTACCTGAACTTACTATTACCCATATACTATAGGCAAACCCGAAAGCTTTTCCATTAAAAATCATAAACAGCAATAACATTCTGTCCGTTTTAATCATAAATTGAATACTTAAGCTCTAAGTGGCTCTAACTATAACATAAACATAAACAGAGGGGAAAAACGCAAAGGAAAATTGCTGCGTTATGCATTCGCCGCGTTGTGTTTCGCTCATAAATGAAAATGGCAAGCAATCACCTGCAGCTATTTTCCAATCAACCGGCGACGCTTTTCCATCCACCCGACAAATCCCCTCGCATTTAACGCTGAGCTCAGCTCAGCTTTATGACCAAAACAAACAAAAATGGTAGCGAGGGCGAATAGAAGAGGGAGCTTTGCTTCCGATTCCCAGGATCATGCACAGCTGCATCGCCCTGGTCCTCCTCGTATACGTCATCATCATCATCGTCATGGGCATCATCAGCGCGTGGAATTTAGATTTTCAATAATCAGGAGGCATCATTGAAAAAACAAATACGCGCTGGATTTTTGGCTCCAATTGAATTGGGTTCGTGGAGTCTTTGGACTTGTTACATAAAACGTGATTGGCTTTGCTGAGTGCGTAACTGAAAAGGACAGGTGGTGTGTGTGTGTGGTGTGTGTGTTGTGGGTTCCCCTGAATTTGTGTATGCCAGCTGCAAGTTGCAACAATGGCAGCAGCCGCAGGGGAAAAATAACCGAAACGCATCGGATATCCACTGTTGTTGACACGCAGCGGTGGGGGGTCGATAACATACAAAGCCAATCAAAGATTTATGCTCGCTCTCCGGAAAGCACAAACTAGAAAATCCCATGTCTGACAACTGAAGTCTGGAATGAAATCTGGCTAAAGAGTTTTGAAGCTCCAGCTCGAGACAGATCCCTCGGCTAATCGGCTTAAGGCTGCGAAACTTTGCCCGCTGACCCAGAACTCACTCACGTAAGTCCTGCAAATTTTCTGCTGAATACGGGCAATCAATTTACTCTCACTTTGGATAATTTGCGCACACTCGAGCCGGACATATATATATTTGTATATATCTGCATTGACAATTTGCTGTGTAGTAAGGTCATGCAACATTTGCATAATTCAATGAGCATACAATCAATGGCAGCCACATAATCATGCACGTGGTCAAGTCGGAAAAATAAGAGCAGCCCCAGCAGCCAGGAAAAAACGAAGCATGGAGAGTGCAGGGAATTCTATTCGAGCAATTTGGTGCGATTAACTGCTCAATTATTTAAGCATCCCGTGGCGCTTGGAGAAAAAAGGAAATCAGAAGGAGAGAAATCAGCGTCCAACCGGCATGCTCTACTGGCTGGGATCGGTCAGCGAGCATACAAAACACTTAGTGGTGCAGGACCCTCTCCGCCCCTGGAAAGGGTTGCAATCAATTGACATTGATGTTCGCCAGACCAAAAACTATTTCAATGCCCCGAGCTGGGACCAGTCGCTGTATACATATATATCTGTGCCGCTTCACTGAGAGGAAATCCAGCTTGAAAAACTGAGAATTCGTCATTAATAAATGTTGTGTTACTTTTGTTCTGAAATCTCGATGTATTTAAAGTATTTCTAACTTGGACATATCCTACAAAATTAAATAAATTAATTTTAATAAGAGTAAGAAATAAGTTCCTTTTAATTTAGGCAGTAAAATCCCAACTTTAAAATATTTTTTACTGTGCTCTCCTCTCTCTGCTCTCCTCTGCCGCCCTCAATCGCAAGTCTCAGTGGCTCGTAAAATCTAACATTTATAGCTGATGACTTTCTGGCTGTGACTGAGCCTAGTTCACGGCTAGTTTGGCATACTTTTAATGGCCGTGGCTGCGCATCGGTCTCCAGTGCCATCCAGTTCTCTCTCAGTTTTCCGGGGCTCTCGGGCCAACCTTTGTATCATTATAATCCGTGGCCATTTAGTGGCACTATTTGTCGCTGATATGACTCCCTTTACGGGCTGGGCCGGGCATCTCGGTGGCCTGTCTTGCATGCAAAGTGTGGCACTCGAATGGCTGGGGCTCGTAAAAATACGTTTTATTGCCCAGCAGGCCGCGCCTCAAGACATGTCCTGGCCAAAGCCACTTTAATGTCATGCGTGTGTGTTCCCCTGTCTCTGTGTGGGGGCGGATGGGCAACTAATTTATATGGGTGAAGGGCGGGGCAACCGGCTCGTTAATTCGCAGCATGAAAACTAAAGTGCAAAGTATGTGGAAAGATGCCTGGCTGGAAAAAAGCAGAAACAACAGCAACAACAACTGGCACCAACTATAAAACGGCAATAAAATTTAATGATTATGTCAACACTTACAGTACACGGCCATGACGCTTCTGGAGACTGCCCCTCGACAGCACATCGCTGTCACCCTTTAAAATGGTCGCCGGGCTGTCAGTCCTGCTCCGGATGCTGCTTCATTGATTTTTATATCAATTTTCACACTAATATCTTTTAATATGTAATTTTTATGCATGGGACACGCTCACGAGCGAGCGAGCGCCTTCCTTCATTGTCATGTTCGTCGTACACGTTGCGTATACGTTATTTTTGATTTTTATTATCAGCTCGCCGGGCTTTTCTTGTTGTTGTTGAGACAACGGCGTTGGCTTCCCAATAATAAAAAGAGAAAAGAAAATAAATTGTGAACGTATTTCCGCACTGTTAATTAAGTTAATTTTTTTATTACATTTTAATAATCAAAAGTTTTGCAAGTGGCTGGCACGTCCTTCACATCCTCCTTCGTGCGCTCAGTTTTTTATTTTATTTTGTTCAGGCTGTCGCTTTTATTAATAATATTGTGTTGATATTTAAAAGTGCTTTGCATGGGCATCATGTGCATCGATAAGCCCCATCATCAAACCTTTTCCCAAGCGGTGGCAATTAAATTGCATTTAAAATTGGCATTAAAAACATTAAAAATGCATGTGAAGAGGCGGCAGCTTGATAAGCCATTCGTAAGGGTATACTTGGGCATATAGAATCCTTAGCGTAGAGTTTATGGGGCTACATTTAATTACTTACTGTTTAAAGGGGCGTTAAAGCTTTATTTTTATTTACAACTGAGCTCATTAATTTATATTTGGGATTTGCTGGCTTGCAATATCCTTCCTCGCTGCCTGTATGTGATGTCTCTGTTATCACATAAATTATTACTTTCCGCTGCATCGATTGAATAATGTCCAATGCACATTTGATTATACCAATATGTTGAATACGCTCTTAAAAACGGCCACAATGCGCTTTTATTTAATTTTTATTCGTTTTCATTGCTGCGTGTCCGCAAAAGCGTCTGTGTTTGAGTGCCGGCTAATAAATGAGCCGAGCCCCGAGCCGGCCATCATGTCGCAACGCAACGTGCCACATGGCGGATGCGTGATTCGATCCAGGCACGTGTCATTTATTGATTTTTACCCGCCGCCGTTGCTATGGTTTTTGCATGCTTTCTTTCATTTTATTTTTTTATTTGAAAGCAAGTAATAGACGGGAGATAGAGGCTAAGATGCTTTAAGCAATATTAATGAAGGCAAATATACTGTTAATACGGTTAAAAATGCTGACGAACAGGAATGCCAGTGAATAAAAGAATAATAATTGGGGCGACAAAATATTTTGGTATATGTTCTAAAGAATAATCCAGCTTTATTGTTGGCGAATGAATGGAGCTATTTTTTATTCCTTTATATTATTATCATTACAAAAAACTATTTATCCGAGAAATTTGCATTTTCAACGACACAATGTCGCCAATATGTCTCTCAGTTATTTTGCTGTAATTTATGCAAATAAAAACAACTAAATCCGATTGGGAAAATTCATTTATCTTTAAGTATCTAAGATTTAACGTTCCTAGTTAATCAGGAAAAGTATAGTAGAATACAAGGTAAGCTGCATACTTTTGGGCAAAATATATATTACAAAAAATTAATTTCAAAAGAAATCATGGAATATAATTAAGCGTTTTTTAGCCCCACAAAGTCTAATGACTTTCGTCATAATGGAAGTGTATAAATTCTTGAAGGGCCTGGACGTGCACTCTGGCATTTCGAAAATCATAAATATTTAAAAGGAAATATCTGAAAATGAGCGACCAGTCGAGGGATGGAACAACTGCTGCTGGCATTTCATTGAGCCAAGTTGTGGGAATGCTCACAAAAGAGCCATTAGCTGGGAATTGGCAGACACAGTTCTAACATACGTATATATATGTGTGGCAGGACGAGCAGTCAACTCGGATGCTTAGCCAGGGAATCCCTTCAGTATAGAAGTATATATATATGTGTCTGAATACTCAGCATTTTTCAATGGTCTCCGCAGCAGCTGCCGGCTCTTATTAGTTCTATATAAGGGCGTGGCAGGATAGGCAGTACTCAAAACGCGGGAAACTCTCAAATACAGAGACAAGAAAATGGTTATAAAAAATCGCAGGCTATTTTAAATATATTTAAAGCTTTAGTTGTTCAGTAAAATCAAAGTCTCTTCTGATAAGAACCGCTCGAGAAACAGTCTTTAAAATGTTTTGTGGAATTATTTTGTAAAAATTTCCTTTAGTTTAAAAAATTTACGAAATAAAGAAGGAATATTCCTGATTTCTTGAATAGTTTTTTTTTCAGTATACTCATATTTATGATATGACTGCCGATTCCTCTTGGCTGACTTTTGGCCTGGTGTCATTCGCCACTCTTAGCCATTATCACGTACTATCCCAGCAGCCAAGGAATCGGATATTTATGTACACAACAGCCCGCGGGCTGTTGACGGAATTGGCTTCTTTGTTGTAATGTTTTCGCAGCCTGAAGCCGCCAAAGAGAAAGGAAAAAAACTAAGTAGTTCATTTTAAGATGGAGTCTCTTTTGTTATAAATTTTAAGTACGGCTAAGTAAAAAAGCAAGCATCAAATTGTGGCAAAACAAAGGACTAAATATGCTGCCAAAGGAAAATGCCTAAAATGAAAGGCGGGGCGACAAAAGGCGGTGGGAAATGCAGGGAAATGAGGCTATCGAGGGTAAGGAGGAGTGTAAGCAGTACAGGGGAGCTGGAGCTGGAGGGCTGGATAAGCGGAGCAGAACACTGGCTGCGTCTTGACACAAATAGGTTTCCGCCCTAAATCCCAAATATCCCCGGAAGCCGATTAAGTGTTGCCCGTAAGCGCGCGCAACAGCATGAAAGCGGCGTCGGCAGAGACTGCAAATTGTCCTCATATAGGATGCTGGGGAAATGGAGGCGGAAAAGGGGGCGTGGAAATCGGGGAGGGCAGCAGCACAACGAAGGACTAGAAAAGGCATCAGCGAAGGCATCAGACCCTGCTTGGAAAATAATGGCAATACACGCTATTTTGGCAGTTGTTACGGGTGGGCGAGGGCAGGCTGGCAAGTTCATACTTGAATATATATTCTTGCGATTAAAAAAATATTATTTAATATTAGTAAATAAATATTATTTAACTCTTTTTAATTTAAAATCACACTTTTTCTGAATAAATTCAATGAAATACCCGCTAAATAGAACGTATAATCGACTCTGGGGCTTCCATTTTCATCGATAATTTTTACAGCTACCCTCGCTGCCTGCCATAAGGCGCAGCCGGCATGTAAACACTGCAAGACACATTACAATAAAAAATTTATCGTTATTATCCTTTTCCAAAGTGCTTTTCAATTGAGGTATGGACCGAGTCGGCGGCGGCTGGCTGGCTAACTGACTCAATGACAGACTGACGGTCATATCCTGCTGTCTGCTGGCTCCTTTCATGCGAACGTGTGTGTGAGCGCCTTTCTTCTTGATGCTGAATGTGTGGAAAAATCGAAGGATGATTGATGAAGGGGGAATCCCGTGCTGACAGCCCAACGACTTCATCAAAACGCCGAAATAACCGAAATAACGCCCGGGTTTAATTTCGCGCCAGCGGTGGCGTATACGTAACGTAACATAATGCTCAAACAATTACCTAGGATGCCACGCCCAAAGTGTTGATTTCCCTGATCATATTTATTTAGATTTTGCCAGGCAATTTGCATATGAATGTGCCCCAAGCAAACCAAGGCAAGTCAGGGGGATTGAAATGGCAAGGGAGATGCGAGGAGACGGCTTACACGCTTAAGCTCGAAGCGACAACTCCATTTATATTATTTCGTTTCCCCTTTGGAAATTAATATGTCATTTTTGCCACCTACAGACGCAAGAGGACGATATAGCAATAGAAGGGCAGGCTACACTCAGAAGATAAGTCAGACAAGAAATTACGTCACAATTAAAGATGGTTTTTTCTTCTTTTACCAAAATTTGTATATGAATTTATTAATTTATATCAAAACATTTTCTTGCAATAAGTGATGTCTTAGAGTATTATTTTTATTATGTAGAATAACCTTACGATTTTTACTCCCAGTGCCGAAAGGAGAGCCAAGCAAGTGCCGAGCAAACGTTAAGGGGTTTTCCCTAGCACACACCGTATGGAAAGCTGTGGAAAAATTGAAAAAAAAGGCGAAAAATAAACCAGAAAGTGGGCGGGTGAAGAGTGAAATAAAAATGCAAATAAAATAAAATAAAAATGTGTCTGTCATGTCAATATTTGCCGCCAGCAGATGAACTCAATTTGCAATTGGCATTGAGTACGACAGGCATTTCTACGAATGTGTGCGAGTGTGCGCCAAGGTGTAGACTTGTCCGGAAAACTCATCCCCATCCCCCTCCTTAATGGCAAATCATGGGAAAATTGATTGACATTTTCATTACACAATTTGCCAGACAAAGCAAACCGAGCCGAGGCAGAACAGGAATTAAATGGAACGGGTCCTCTCAATTCTGTTTGCGGTGTGCTGCGGGCAAACAAATTGCACATTATGCACCGCAAATAATTAATGCCAATCATTAAAATAATAAAGTGCATATGAGCGCTGCATGAGCGGTGCCTTGAGTAATCCCCTTTTAATTGGGTCTGAATAATTAAGGATATTCGGCTGATGTGATGAGTTAACAGTGCCCGTTGGTTAATTATTGAGCATTAATAATGCAAGAAGTGAGCAAGATGGATCGAGTGCCATGAATCAACTGAATGGTCCTTTGGCCGCCTCAAGTGCCTGCCCGATGGAATCCCACTCGAAGTTTACCTGTGCTCTTTCTTAGCAGCTACCGCTATTAATTTACATGCTTTTGCTGACCCTAGACTGGAAAAAAAAATAAAAGGGTGAAAGGATTAAGTCCTTGGCTGGTAAGTTGACATTTCATGTAAAATTCAAACCAGTTAAAACAGCAGACAATTGACATTTTGAAGAGCCGCATTGGCCGCTGCGAAAGCATTCCTGCCCAGAGTTCTGAACATTAAATTAATTGAGCAATTAATTAACACACCATTGAAGAGGCGGCGGAGGGTTTTCCATTTGATGGCGGGAAAAGGCTCAGATTGCTTTTGCCGCAAACAAAGAAAGCCATTGAAGACAGCTGCTGGCTGGAGCCGGGAAATTGGGAAATGGGGGGGGCAGCACGGGAAATGTAAAGTGGAAGATGGGCTGGCGATGGCCCGCGGAGGTTATTAAAGCTTCACGGAGCACGTGAAATTATGAAGTTGAAAAATTAATTCAGCGGCAAGTCGAAAACTTTGAACTTTCAATTATGTGGAAGGCGAAGAGCAGCGCCAAGGAGATGGGTAAATGAAAATGAAAATGAAAATGAAAATGAGATTTTTGCCCCGGCTGTATTTTCCAATTTATGTGCTCGAGTAGCGCCGTCAGCTACACTCGAGTAATCAATGATGGGCGGGACGCGGACCAGCCACCGATCCAAAGAGGAAAGCGAGAAAAATAATGGCAAATGTGGCTCCTTCGAATGTCCTGAGTGATGCTTTGAAATGTTATCGATTGCTGACGGTTATCTAATTGTAAATACACACGTCTCGGGCGCCATTTTGGAGTGGATGTGGAGTGGATCTGGATGCCACTGGAAACCAGTAACTGACTGATGTCCGACGCCCACTGCCGCTGATGGAGGATAGTGGACATCGGAGCCGGGATACTGGATACGGGACACGGAACACAGGACACTGTCCATCGAATGGATAAATGGAGCCTGAACTATGGCATCGACGGTCACGGAACCGGACGACATGTGGATCCAGTTAGTGTTGTTCCAGACACGCCCCATGCTGGCTGACCTACATATGCATATGTAACACCTAATAGCATAAGTCGTCCTGTGTGTGTGCGTCTCTCATTTTTTTCGAAGCTAGTTTTTAACACTTAGAGAATTTTTGTATGTATTTAAAAATTAAATTATGAGAAATCTTCTTAAAATCTTTTAACTTTTATTGTAATTATTTAAAAACAAATTTCACAAAAAACTTCTAACATATTGATGGTTAAATTTGTTACTCATTTGAAGCACTCTTTACCCTCCGTTTTTCCAGTGATCTTTGTGAAGAAACTCTTCCCATCGAGTCCTTGGCACTTTGTTCAGTTGTTAAGTTGAATTTTCGTGTTAAGCGGATGCTGGGTGCCGCCCACCCGCTGCTCCACGTGTGCCACACACTCGCTCAGTCACTTTGGGTCCAACATGCATTTCCGGTTTAATTGATTTTGCCACAAAATGTGAAATGTGTCGAAAACGAGTCACCAGGACACACAGAGTTGCCTCCCCTCAAAATAATGCTCCTGGTGTGGGACCGAGCTTAGGTCCTTTCTTTCCGAGGTCTTTGATTGCAGATACTTGGTAAATAAATATTGGCAAGAGCATTGACTGATTGAAAGGACCACAGGACCACTTGGCACTAACTTCGACAATGCAGGCAAAGTTGTTGCCTTTGCCGAATTTTGCCAGTTTGCTCACCGAGTGCAATCAGAGCAATCACGGACTGACTGAGCTGAGCTGCCTCCTAGGTGAATAAATCACAATTACCGAAGGCAAAGCTTTCTGCAATAATTTCTGTGGTAAATCTGGGCAAAGTTTTTCTATCAATTTATTCAAACTTTTCTCGCATTTTGTTCAAAAGCTTACACACATAAATATATTTAATGCTTTGATGAGCATGAAGCTTAGATGACATGGGAATGCTTATTTTACAAGGCACAATATATTTTCCATACTTAGAAGTAGTGGTGATCCGGAACCTATTGATAGTTACTAGTTGCTAATTAAGATAGTGTAAGCCTACCCTTAAAACCTAGTAAAATCATAAGAAATGTGCACAGAAAGAAGGTATAAGTTGGACTCAGTATTCAGAGATATAAAGTTCTTAAGGGGCTTTAACAATTTAGTTGGGCTTTTTTTTTCAGCTTAAAAGGATTAACAAAAGTGTTGTGGGGTCCAAAATAAAATGTCACATTTATTTTCTTAGTTTTAATTTAATTTGTTCTATGCACTGACCAACTGAGCTATAAATGGCCTAAGACTATGTTTAATATTCTCTTGTCTTAATAAAGTGATTAATTTTATATTTTTAATAAAAAACAAATGTCTCTGAAATTCAATTAAAAAAAAGGTCCAAGGTGCGATTAAGTTTAGAATTATCACATAAAGACTTTCAAGTTTAAATTGTGACAAAGGGATAAAAACCAGAAAGCATCCTCAAAAAATAGCATGATAACAGAATTATCACAAAACTCTTGACTATTTCAAAGGACATTATTGTACTTAAGTCCTTTGTGGCTTCTAGGATAAACATATTGGGTTTATTATAAATCACTTTACTAGTACTAGTGAATACCCCGACTAATAAGAATAATAAACTTTGTTTCGATTTGAATAGTCCTCGAACCCAGTTTCTCCAAAGAAAACCTTAACCCTTCTTAAACTTCAGCAGCAAGATGGTGAGGATGAGGAACACCAGAACCCACGACGATATGGAGATGAAACCATTGTACACGACGGGATTATCGATGCCCCAGCCGCGTTGCAAGATCGATCGCATCGATTCCGTGGGCTTGGTCAGCGGCAGGAAGGCTGTGGCGAACTGGAGAAGCGGGAACATTCCCTCGATGGGCCAGATTATGCCGCACAGCATAACGATGGGCAGGAACGAGCCCATCGCGACATATGTCGCCGTACGCTCAGTGTCCACGGCGCAGGAGATGACAAAGCCAAAGCTCATGCCACAGAGGCCGTTTAGGATGCACAGGGCCACCACCAGCCAGAGATTACCCACCAAGGTCAGCTCAAAGAAGTAGAAGCTAACGATCAGCACGAAGGTCGTCTGGCTCAGCATCACGGTGAACTGGGTGACCACCTGGGAGAGCAGGATCTCTGGACCCGTGATCCCCGCCACCAAGCAGCGCTCCAGCATGCCTTCGTTCCGCTCGATGAGCATCGCTCCCGAAGTAATGGCCACGGATAAAAAGAAGATGATGGTCAGGATCACACCCGGGGCGGCAAAGTCCGTGAAGTTGGGATTGCGATAGCCATAGATGGGCTGCTCGAACTCGACAGGAACATGTCCGAGCTTTGGGTTGAGTTCACAGTCGCCCAGCATGTCACCCACGAAGTTGAAGAACGTAAACTGAAGGTCGCGATAAAGGAGCGTGGAGATTTGCTGATCTAAAAAGAAATATTTTATTTAATTTCCTCTCTTTGTAATTTTTAGATTTATTTGTATTTACTGGACCAATCCATTCGCACTGACAGATCGGAGGATTCAATGGTGCCATCCTCTGCATATCGACCCTCTTCGACGCGCTCCATCAGCGAGGCTGTGTAGTTGGGTTGGATTACCAAGGCGGCCCAGGCTTTGCCTCTTCTGACCTCCTCGTAGGCGGCTTCGTCATCGTTTACATATTTCTGTGGGGATACAAAAAAAAAAATATATATATATTTTATATTATTGTAAACAGAAAAAAGGTAAAGTTCAGCTAAGTAAAAATGGATTTTAAGATGATTTTAAACCTCCAATAATTTCTGTGGCACCTCTATATGATTTTCTCTTTAATTTAAATATCCATTTTAATCCAGGAAATTGAATAGCCTTTTAAAGAGTCATTTCATTGGATAAGTATATAAATTTATATCTGTTTTAGTGGGCGACTTGATGGCGAATGCTAACAGTCAATCAAATGCTCATTCAATTAGCTTTAAAAGTCATTGCACCTGCCAGACAGATGCCGAGTGTCTGGGGCATTGTTTTCGCCGCCGTAACTGTTGTTGTTCGTGCCGTGCAATTAAAATTGAAGCCGTTGAATTATTGAGCCACGCATGTCGCGATTCAGGACTCGCCTCACAGGATTTGGGATGGGAGTGGGAATGGAAAGGGGAATGGGAAGGAATGGGTCCTGTGTGCCTGGCCGTGGGCACTTCCTTTCTTGGCAGCTTTGTGAGCTGTCTCTTTGTGCGTCCCGCTTCATTTCCTGTCGCATTGTTTGCTGCATGTGGGGCGTTGTTCTGTTTCTGTTGTGTACGAGTAGCAACAATAAAAGTAACTCCCCGTAATTAATGTGCGTACTTTGCGCCAAGCGATAAATTCAGCGAGGCAAACAAATCAACAACAAAGGAGGGGCGTTGCGTTGCGTTGCCTACTTTTTTGCGGGCCGTGTTTTCGTTGTCAACAATATGTTTGCGTTATCTTTAACAATTTCATTTGGCTGCGAAATAAATAATGAAGTGAAAGCCTACAGAAAGTGGGCTACTATCATCCCAGGATCTGGAGCTAGTTCCTCTGCAAGTGCTTACACACTTATTGATTCACAGGGAGGGGCCGAAACTTTGCCTAAACTTTTGGCAGTCACTTATGCCGCCGCCACCACAACAACAATCACAACCGAGGGAATGTCCTGGCCACAAAGCTCAGAGGCAACGTGTATTGGCATTTGTATTTGGGCTAAGTTCGGGCAATTTTGCGGCTTCGATATGCAGTTATTTAAGCCGAAAGGGGATGAGCACAGACGTCTCCAAGCAGGCGTGAAATTTACGCAATTGCCGCATTAATGCCACACACACTTTCGGCGCCCGATTTGAGGGCAGGCACTACGGAATGTGGTTTAATTGGGCTCATTAGATCTAATGGCTTGCAAAAGGATTTGCGAGCTTCGTGTGTGTGTGCACGAAGAAAAACCATTCACAAATAGGGGGAAGCCTTTATGTTATCTCTTTGAGCACACCTTGGGCTGAGATTCGGTTGAGATTTTACACTAGAGACCTGGAATAAATTATAATAAGAGCTATGGCAACGGACAATCAAACTGCAAGACTTGCGTAACTTTTTTGCTACTATTTAACCCGAACTTCAACATTGTTTATGACAAACTTGAGCCACAAACTATGCGCAAATGAAGTCAACTTGGTCAGAAGCTCGACGCAAATGAGCTTGAAAGGAGCTGCAAGAAAAACTTTCCCTAGCTACCTTGGCAATTTTTGTTTCGACTTTGCCTTAACTTGGCTCATAAAATCTTCCTTGCTGGTGGGACCAAAAACAAAAAAATCAAAACTCGAGCACTTACTACAAGTAAAAGCTGGTCGCTAATCAAGTGCTAACAGGAGCGCAGTTAAACGGGGGTTTTAAAGGGATAATATATTTTTATGACCATTAAAAATATAAAAAACTTCAAGAAGTTTTTCCTCTTCAATTTTATAATTAATATATATATTTACATTCTTTCGTATTAAACTTTAAATAATGTTTTTGTCAAGGTTTTTGAAAATCTTCTTCCAAATTAGTTTAATGGCTGCAATTTAAAACCTCGAGTAGTGTCTCTTATTATGCATTTTATATTTTTCCATATATTCCCCTTTAATATTGTTTAAAAACTCCTCCGAAGAGCATGAAATCTGTTCGCCACGCCCCCTTCACTAATGAGCCACATTTTCATGCTTAATGAACTTTTAATTAGAAGCAGCGACAACAACCAACAACATCGGCTGACCACAGTATGTTTTTCAATTTTCCCATAAATTATGAGCCCTTTTTTCGGGCTTGCAGCTAAGGGGGAAGTTTGGTAAAATTATTACTGCAAGCCTTCAGGAAGCTGCCTCTAGGAAATTGAAGGGCTGGGCCAATTTCTGTGTCGTTAAGACAAGGGTACACGAAAATGCGTTTGATCTGCTCGAAAAAGTACAAGGACACCACATAACCACAAGGCAAAAACTCCCGACACAATTGGGGGGGACAAGGCCTGAACCGAAAATTATGTGCTTTCCTTTTTGGGTTTGCTTTTGCATAGCTGGAAAAAAAGCTGCCTTCTAGCTGTCCACAAAAATTACAAAAAAAAAAAAAGCTGACGACTACAAGATACTTATCTTGGTATATTTAATAAATGAAGGAGATGTTGGCTAGGGGTAATAATTATGAATCAATAAATATACTTAAGAAACAAATACTATATTTTGCTTTTAATATTTTACAGGGTCTTTAAAATGAACTTGTATTTATTTATTTACTTTCTTACTATAGCGCTAAGTTTATTATACAAACCGAGAGATTTTCCCCGAAAAGGACATCATACCCGAATGCTGTCTGTGGCTGGGAAAACTGCTATTGAAAAGCACAAAACGCTTTGGCATCAATACACGGGAAAAATTCAAATTTTCCTGACCCACCCTCGAGGGTCGCCCAGGGCTCTTTATTCGGGAAGGTGAGAGGTGAGGACAGAGAGAGAGAGGACTGGGCGGGGGGTTCTGGCCAAGTGCTGATGGCACGTTGATATGCTGTTCATTGACCAAAATTAACTTGGTCTTTCCTCGCTCCGCCTTTTCGCTGAAACGGGTCTTTGATGCGGCCTAAAGATACACGCCGCCGCGTATTATTTTTTCGGCATTCTCTTACGTATTTCCCTCCCGAAGTTATACAAATTTAGTCTGATAGCAGGGCGGTTGCTGGGCAGCTTTTCAATTTCCAAAGGTAAAAAGTTTTCCTCACAAATTGCCAGTTGAGGCGTGCTGCTGGCCCCTTATTATTGGCGGCGGTCTTTATTATATTGTTATTTGAAAATTTAGAAAAGTTTAGGAGGCCACGGTCCGTTGGCGAGATAATTTTATTGGGCATTGAGATCTCAATGCTGATTTTGTTTTATTGTCCCTCAGCGGAACACAATTGATTGGCGAAGAAATAACTGAAGTCTGTCTCTCTCAACCCCAGCGCAGCTGCTGGAATTTACAATCGACCTGTTAATAACTTTGAATTTTTCATGAAGTTCCAAAAACCAAAACTAATCGTAAAAATGTTCCCGGACTTTGTCCTGCTTTACTGTTATTACGCTTATTACAGAGTCTCTAATGTAAAATGCATGAAATCGTAAGCTGGGCAGGACTCACCAGCCCTCGGAACCGAAACGAAACTCAAATTAGGCAACAAAGGCGACTTTGTTTTTGAAGCGTAATTTGCAATAAATTGCCACAAGCGGCTTGCCTTGCCATGGCCCCTTGTCGTTTTGGCCCCACTATTTTGGCCATCGCATCGCATCGCAGCGCCCATGGCAGGGCAGTAAATTTATTGATGATCTCGACCGACTGGCCGACAGTCGGCCTGTTGTTGCTGTGCCAAAGATAAGCAGCTGTAATTTGTGTTCGCCAACACCAAGGGCAACGGCAACGGCAACGGAAGCGGGAGTAGTAGTGGCAGCAGAGGAAATGGCAATGGCAACGGCCACATCCTTCGCATATACTATGGCAGGGAGCCGGCGCAGTGTTGCCAAAATGGAGTTTTACAGAAAATATGTTGAATGGGGAAAGATAGTAAAAATACCCAATAATTCTTTCATAGGGCATAAGGTGAAAGAATTATATTATAATTACCCCATATTTATATATATAAAATTTAAGCATATATATAGCTAAATATATATTTAAAAATCCCATATTATAGCCAGAAAATCGCCCAGCTCACCACACTGTCCTGGAGCTATGGCCAAGACAAAGCCAAGTCAATGGAGGGGGTGATTTAGGAGTGCGGCAGGGCGAAATGATGTGTGCAGTAGATTGAAGACCCCTTGGCTCCCCAGTAGCCTCTACTTGGGCATCCAACTCCAGGGATCCACTCGACTGTCCACACAAATTGAAATAAATTACAGGAGTGACCAGAAGGGCCGGTGTATTGGGATCGGCACTGAATACACACGCAACATGAGTGGTTATTGTAAAGTTCGCACTGCACAATTTAACCGAAAAGCCAATGACAGCTGATATTGCACCCCCGGGCTGTAGCTGGGGCAAAGAGTTGCATCTGCATTTGCCACTGCCCCTCTACTTATGCCCCGGGAGGCGATTGGGAGGGAATAGAGAACTCGAGTAGGTAATTTGCATTGCACTCACCACAACCATGCTCTTGTTCTTGACCAGCATATCGAGATAACGGCAGCTCAGCATCGTCTGATTGCATCCGGTGTGCACTGGGCAGAATTGTTCCATAATCATTTCACTGGACAACTCGTGATTTGCCACGGCCAATTTGAGTCCGGTGGGATCATGTCCGATGGCGTAGCAGAAGAGCAGTATCTGCACCACAGGCAGGCCGACAATGAACAGCATCACCCTGCGAAAAAAGTTAAAAAAGCTGCTTAACTATGACACAACCTCAGTTAGTTGGGGATTAGTTTAGGTAAGCATTGCTTTGTAGGTGGAGAACTGGCAATATTGAATCAGTAAATAAGTTAATAATTAAAGGAGTTAAAGGGGGGATGAATAATGCATATTACGCAAGGAAGAATTATATAAATTATATTTTTTAATAATTCCAGACCTACAAAGTGCCCAATTAATATTTAGGTGACGTATTCAGAATCTTAACAATAAATGGAGACTTTCATAATTTACTTTAAGCTATTCTCTTTACTTGTTCTTAGTCCCCAGTCACTCACCCCACATTCCGCATCATCCACAAAAAGTTCTTCCAGATCAGGGCGTGCAGATGATGCGACTGCATCACATGAAGGTTGTACCAAAAGGACGTCGGTGTCTCCTGAGCCGGTGGCAGCGGAGGAGCTGCCGGAGTGGTGGTAGTGATGGGATCCCGGGCTGCCGAGGACATTGAGATATTGTCACCGAACTCGCCGGAAATTTCAGCAGCATGCTGCTCATCGGACATGTCCAGAGCGGGATTCGAGATGGCCGGCACGGTCACCTGCTCGACTATTTCCTGGGCGATCGAGGAGCGTCGGCGCTTGCCCATATTCTGCATAACGGAGAGCTTCAGGAAAACATCCTCCAGGGAGTCAGCATTGTACTGCCGCCTCAGGTAATCCGGCGATTCCTCGGCCAGCATTTTTCCACCACGCAAAAGGCCAATCTGGACAGAAAAAAATATAAGAATAAATAAATTAATGTTAATTACTTGATAAATTCTTCCCAAGTAGTTTTCTTTCTTTTTAAATTTGTTAACCTTTAAATAAAAGATTTCTTAAAGTTAGAAATTCCGTTTAAAACAGATTCCTTTGACATCTCCCAATTGATTTGGCGCGTGCTTTCAAAAAGTGTCGCCAAGCCAATTAAACTTTTCGACTTTGATGCGACTTGCCAGCCGTCGTCCTTGTCCTTGTCCTTGTCCTTGTCCCTATATATGTAACCATATCCTCATTCCCCATTCCCGTCGAATCGAATCTTGGTGAAAGTTTGCGCCCTTTATGCACATCCTGTTGTTGTGGATGTCGATGAAGTTTTATTGACTCCCTCGCCAGGCTTAATCCCTTGTTCACGCAACGTGCGGAAATTAACTTAATTGATTTCTGTGTCCGTACATGACCAGCCGTCATCCCTTTTGGCCCTTCTGCCATCTGCGAGAGTCCTTGTACGGACGGAAAAGTTTGCCGCCAGCTCGAGGATTTCGCCACGAAAGAGGGATGTCTGAAGAGATGCCTGCTCATCAGTTCCACACCAAATTGATGGCTTCATTAGGCATGCACATGAGTGGGCTACTGCGACTACAGCTGCATCCCCTCCTGCTTTTCCGGCTGCACAGGGAAATTCTATGCTAAATAAGCCACACACACATTTAGTTGGGAAAGTTTTGCTGCTTGATTTGGCTTCGTTCGGTTCCTGAATCCTGATTTTGGCCAGCAAGGAAATCGCCCATTTCCCCCGGAGCTGTTGTGTTTTCGGCCAATGCCAATGCCAGGGCCAGGCTTTTCGACTTCTCGGAGCCAATTAACGTCTTAATTGAATTGCAATGCCAAACTAAATTACGGTTTTCCTGACGAGGCGGCAGGCAATTGTAATTTTATTGGCCAACTATGTGATATGCATTATTATGGCCAGCAATTTTGCATGCCATAAATAATTTTCCGTTTGCCTCGGTCCCGGCACGCAGAGGAAATTGAAAAATTGAAAAATGCACACGATATTTATGGCGTCGGTCGTAGGTGGCATTTACTGGGCGTGGTTCTGGGGGGTTCTGAAATTTATTCTAGAATATATAGTGCAAGCTAGCCAAATGAATCTTGGATGTACGTCGGGAAAAAACCCGGGAAATTTACATAAGAAGGGAATTGTAAAATATACAGAGAGAAATTCTATTGGGAAGTGCATTCCCTTAAAAATACTAAGCTAACTTTCATAAAAGCCCCTTAAGAACACATTTTATTTAGTTATATTTTAAGTTTCTTCTCTAAGGGCTTAAGTAGAACATTATTTATAGAAAGCTCGAATAAACAAATAATTATTTTCCATGTTTTTTTACCTATAAATAAAATGCAAGCAAGTTATATGAATTTTTAATATTGTTTATGCGCCACAATACAGAGCAGTGTTCCATTTAAGTGGCAACCATCTACACTTCATCGGTAAGCCAGCGGGTAAAGTTTTGCTTTTCTTGGTTATTGTACATGCACCTCTTGTCACTCATCAGCTTTAGCAATTATTCAACTGTCCATTTGCATTTTGCCTTTATTTTTTTTGTCGTTGCCTGCTCAAAGGCAACATGCGGAAAATTACGCGACAAAAAAATTGAGAGAGAACAGGAAAAAGGAAATGCAACCGAAACAATATCAACTATTAAAGGCGCGCCCAGAAGGACCTTCGGTGGGTGGGATTGGAGTAAATGCTGAAGCAGAGCACTCGTAACAATATATCCATCACATAATGTTACGCTTCCTGATTTCATTTATTAGAGCAGAAAGTGCTGCATGTACAACTGGGGACAGTCAGAGACAGTCGCAGACCCTCTCTACTGTCTTCGCTGTGTGGCCATGTGGCGTATACGCGATTGGGGGTTTTTTTGTTGTCTCCCTCCTACTTTTTGTCCTGGTCTTTCTCTTTTTGTTTTAGCTACTTTCTTTTTTCTCTAATTTTTTTTTCGTTTGAGCCAACAATTTCCCCTGAGCAAAGGCAAAGGCAGCCACGCTGACATTAAATTTGGGGAGCAATGTCTGTCAAAAAAAGTGAAGCGCTGCACTTTGTTAGGAGCGAGACTGGAAGCCATTTGAGATTCTGTTGTGTGGCCAGAGTTGGTTGACCTGTGGTGGAGAAATGGGGTGGGGTAAGTGGGTGTGTGTGGCATAAAGATGGTACGCTCGGTCTGCAGGCGTTGATGCTGCCATAATGTGCTGCTGGCTTTGATGTGGGTCACACTGTCGTCGTAGGTGTAATTTCTGAGAGAAAAATAATACTACAAATTCTCTTCATTTTCTGTTAGTATTTTAAATTACTTGTGGGGACTTTTTAATGCATTTTTATCTCAGCAAAACTGAATCATAGTCTTACAACAAATCTATTTTAAATTCCTGATAAAAAAGTATTGTTCTGTATATTTTAAATTTATTGGAATAATAAAGAAAGTATTTCACTAATTTATTTCAACTGTTTTTTAATATTTTCCCCACTGTACTTAGAGAAAGCCTTGAAAGTCCATTACTGAGCAAAGGAATAGCCGAAAAATCCCATTTGGCCACAAAAACAAAATCTCTGTGGTTGGCCCAATTATTGAGCTTACATGCTGCTTTTCAATTTGCACACAAAATGAAGGTAGCTGCAAACACATACCAATACTGCATATTTTTGTTATAAATAAAGCAGCATTTTCGCACATTAAATATTAATAATCTCATGAACGTTGCCATTGGCATTTGTGAAGACGACGCACAGCATGCGAAATTTATACAGAAATTTTTCCCTCTCGCCGCTTGAAACACGTACAAATTTTTAATGTCCATAAATATTCTTCAATTAAAATAAAACTTTTAATCGCCGCACCATACAAATAACAATAACCAAATTTAAGCACGGCAAAGTTTTAACAACATTCGCAAACACACACACAGACTTTGGGATTGGAATGCAGTCGTAAATGCATTTTACGATTATGTTTAATGCTCCTGCTTTTGTTTGAGTGCATCCACATCAGAGGAAAGCAGTTGAAGCCGCTGCAAAAACTAATAGCACTTTTTCCAGCCATGCTGCATATAATTTTTATTGCCACATGAATTTTAAGCTTATAAATTGCCAACATGCAATAATCATTTTTAATGCCCGGCTTTGTTCGTTGGAATGGAAGGGGAATAGATCAAGTGCCGTCCCTGGACATAGGTGCCGATTGGAGTGGCTCACTCAATCAGGTTTCGGGGCAGCTAAATTTATGTGGGTGTCTGAGCAGGATTGAGACCGAGTTTAGCCAGCTACTGGCCAGGGGAGTCCCATTTTGGGCACGCCATTCTGTTGACTCAACAGAAAAAAGCGTCCAAAACAAAGACTGCGACAAAAAAATGGGAAAAACCCCCACAGTACAGAGCAATGGACTAGGGAAAAACTCTAGCAAACTCCTCGTGACGTGCAGAATTGGCGAAAAATATGTTCAGATAACTACCTTGGTCCAAGCAGCCGAAGCGAAGTCTCATCCTGTTCTGTCCCGGATTGGACTTGAGCTAGGCGAAACCAAAGCGTGCCACGAAAAAGTGACAAAGCTGAAAAAGCAATTTGCCGTTGGCCATAATACTCATGCACAGCAAAGAAATATTAGGAAAATAGGAAAAATGAAATTATTTAATCTAATGTCTCTTAACATTTATCTAATTTTTAGTCCTTAGGAGAAATAAGGTGTTAAATTTATTAGCTTATAGTTGTTGGTATAAAATATGAAATATATTTATGCACTTGTACACCCTTTTCTCTCTGTGTAGTCTTAGCCAGCTGAGGCGTGCACAATCCTAGCTGAGAGCCGCTTGCTGTTCCAGCTCAGCTCCGTGGCCAACACGTGTTCAATATGAGCAATTAAACACTGTCACCAGAAGTTACACAGACACAACAACTTCTTGATTCCCCCTTGGTCCCCTGGGGCTCTGCATACAGGCTACCAGGATATGGGGAACTTCTTCCGCAAGTTAGATTTTTATAGACCCTAGCCGGAGTAAAACCCATAAACCATAAATTTGGTCTAACAATTCGCATTAAATTCACATTTCATCGCTCGGCATTGAGTCTAAGGAGAGGATGTTTCGATTCCGATCCTCGTGCCCGGCTTTATGAACTGCGATTGTTTTGTTTGTCATCCGCCGACATCATGGCATCCAGACACCCAATCCCCATGCGATTCCCAAGTGCCGAGTGCTGAATGTCGATTGCCCGCAAACAAAAGAGAGTTTTCTTCTATTCAGTGGCAGTGATTTTGTTTATTGCCCATAACTCTTTACCGCAATGACTTTTGGCGGCACGGCAACCGCGGAGTGACAACGGCTCCCCACGAGTTGGGATTTTCAAAAGGGTTGAGCTTCAAGGGAGGTGGTGTGGCGTGGAGGGAAGTGCCAAAAACGTGTTGTCAATTGGCACAGCCGGCAGAGCATGTGAGCCTTTTAACTCCCTGAATGTCCTTTGGGGTCAAGTGGGGTTAGAGGGCTCAGGACCCGAAACCCGGCTGATTGTTTCTGTATTACGGGAATCAGTCCCTCAAGGATTTTATATGAATTATGTATGAATAAAGAGCCCTTAAAGTTCTCATACATTTATTTAGCATTTAATCAGAGCGTGGAAAATGTTTTTACGTACTTTTTAATAATAAATATTAGCTAATGGCTGGTTTGCGAGCTTTGTCACGATTTATACCCGTATTTTCCCCTTCACGTATGTATTTTTTCCGCCTGTATTCAAGTTCATTGTTTGCAGCAGGCATTAAATGACTAGCGCAGTTATATTTCCCTATCCAGATCACACCCCTGCATCGTTATAGCACTTGGAGAAAATAAATGGCATAATTAATAATTGATAAGAAAACTAAAATAATATTTTTTACATCTTTATAAGTAAACCTTAATATTTTTTCTATATTTTAGAAAACTTTCCTTTTTTATAAATATGAATGTTCCCCAGATTATTATTCTGCGTGCATCTTTTCTGTCGGTGGCATAAATAAATCTGAAGTAAATTCTACAATGTGTCTCGCTCGGAAATGCCTCGTAAATCCTGCCATGGCCATGGGTCAACGGGAGAGACAGCCGCCAGTAATATTCTACTCCTCGGCTTTTCTCTTTGCGCGATTCATTTTTCGCTTTTTTTCGGACAGGACACGGATTTGCTGCTGCAGCCCGGATGGCAGGATACAAATTTGCCAGAGGAGAGAGCGGAAGCACTTAGCGCCGCATGTTGACAGCCCTCGGCAGTGCTGATAGCTGAACTTTCACCTTGGCAGTGGCAGCATAATATTGCTCATACGCCGCATATTACACATAGATGTGCCGCCTGGCCATAAATCACCCGGACAAACAATGCGTGGGCGCCGAAAGCCATTGACACTTCCCTGCCATATCCATACCCATTCCCCAAGTCCTTCTCTCGTCGTGCCCTGGGAAATCAGGGATATCTTGCCGCTACTTACCATATGTGCCTGGGCACACTCATCGATGTAATGTGTGGTGATTATCACAGTCGTATGACCATTTTTCGTAATGTCCACCAAATGATCCCAGATGCTGTAATCAAGGAGATGAAGAGTTAATCAGTTGACGGATATGCCAATGTTGTTTGCACAGGAAAAAAAGTATCACAAAATTCATTTTAAATGTGAAATATTCTTTGGAAACGAGGAATAATAATTTTCAATACAATACCTTTAATTCCAATATTATTTTCTTTTTTTTTTTCTATATCTGACATAGACTTAATATATTTTCTGTACACCACCCATTAAGTTCAGAACTTACCTCTGTCGCAAAACGGGATCCACGCCCACCGTCGGCTCGTCCAGGATGAGGAGCTCCGGCTCGTGGAGCAGGGCCACGGCCAGACTCACACGTCGCTGCTGGCCGCCACTAAGATTCTTGACAAATTTCGAGGCATTTGGCAAATTGAGCAATTTGAGCAGGAATTCGGTGCGATCCTCGATGTCGCTGCGAGGCATGGCCGAAATGATGCCGAAGTAGATTAAAGTCTCACGCATCGTGAACTCGCCGTAAAGGGCTATCTCCTGCAATAAAGCCAAATTGGAGAGCGGAAATTATATCAGCACTGGCGCACAATACCAGTTTTTTCATCCATCTTCTCTTGAGAAGTCCTGCCTACTTTCCGGCGCTGCTGCTTTATGACTACTGTGCCCCGGCACTGTGTGAAAAATTTTATTTTTCATACCCTTGCAAAGGGTATTATTTTATTTTCGACCAGAAGTTAACAGGGCAGTGAAGGAGGCATCTCCGACCCCATAAAGTAACTTCGATAATTTCCAATTGCAGACTGGTAAACAAATTTCGGCTTACCGAAGTTAGATTCCTATCTTGTTTTTCCAAAACTTTTTCGTACTCCAAAAAAGCGCGAATTTTTAGGTATTCTTTTAAGCTTTATAAAGCCAAACAAAGTAATAGCTCAGAAGCATTCCGAATAGAAATATATGAAATTTTGGCTTAGTTATGCCGCATGAAGACAAACCATTTTCATTAAAAAATAATATTTCAGAACTTAATTTAATTTAAATTAAAAGACATATTATATTTAATATTATTTCATAAAAATAAATCCTTTTAAATTTGGGTTTTAGTGCTGTGTAGAGCAACATAGATTGAAGTGAAGTTGAGATATTCTTTTGGATTGTGAAAATTAAAAGTTGTGTTTGCTCTCACACTTTCGGAATCCTCATCCTGGACTGAGAGGCATTTAAAACTTTCCTGGGTATATGTTTTCTTTTGTGCTTTTGCCATTTTATTGCGCTTATTTAATTTAGTCGACTCCGGCATGAGGTAATAAAAAGCGCATGAAAAATTCAGCAGCCAGCAGGTAAAATGGCAGGTGGAAGGCGGCTGCCGTCCTCCGTCTGCAGCGATGCTGAGGTCAACTCACCTGTGGCATATAGCCAATCCGGGGTCCTGGCACACCGGAACCACGCGATCCTGGCCGTCCACCGAGCACCCAAATCTCGCCCGAATTGAGGCGACGTCGTCCGACGATGCAACTGAGCAGCGTTGTTTTCCCGCATCCAGAGGCGCCCAGGAGACCGTATCTGCAATTGCGAATGGTTGGTTGGGCTTTAAGTCGTTTCCATAATAAGATACTCGGGTATAAGGGTATGCGGATGCAAAGCGTACATGCAGACAATTTTAATCAGGTGCGGTTCAGTCGAGAGAAGTGCCTTTAGTTGACTTAATAAGAGGTTATCAAGTCGCTTTTTTATAAGGCATTAAATTTAAACTTAAAGTTGTATAATATAATATTAATTTATATGAAAATTAATTAAGATAAGAAACTCGATTTCTCTTTAAATTGTTTTAGTCCATGAACTTCAAACTCAACATATCTCCAGAAATCCCATAATATATCACAAAATTTTATATTTATTGAGACTTAATAAAGACTAAGTGCAATTAAGTCTTCAAAAAGCGGAAGGAGTCCAAATTAGGTACTCCAGAATATCAGCTGCCATGGCAGCTGCGTTTAAGTTGGTCCTGAAACAAGGCCAGAACACTGCTGGCCAAGAGTCGGATATTTTCGGGCGAGCTCTCCGTGCCGCACAAATATTTTAAGCACTCGACTCGGCGGCAGGTGCACTCTCTCTCATACATACACATACAACCGCCAAAAGGATGAAAAGCATCAGGTGAAGAATCAACTGTGAATAGTTTTGCAAAAATATTCAGGCGCAAAAAGTTTCATTGCTCGGTGCGCTCTGTTCTCTGAGCGCTCTCTTAGCGGGAACCCCGTGCCCCGTTTTACCCCTTTTATTTTTTTCCCAGCTATCTGCCACTTTTCCACCACTCTTGCAACGCCGTTCCCCGCTTTTCCCGCCTTTCCGCCACCCGCACTATCTTCATGTTCGGGTTCAGGTTGGTGTGGTATGTGCGCCGCTTATCTCATGTGCGGAGGAGCTGTTACGAAATATATTTAGGGAATGTTTAGCACAGCTTAGCGCGCCAGTCAGCCTCCGCCCACTAGCCGCCCATCCTTTTCCACCAAAACACCCACTATGACACTGTCCCCTACTAGCAGCTACACTGAAAAATATGTTTGCTTTTGATGATATAAAAATCCTATCAAATTATTATTTAAATAAAATCAGGCAGCCTAAAAGTAAACTGCAACTGATGAAGCTCCCGAAACATGTTTATCCCACTGCTTTTTTACTCTTTCTGCTTTGCATAAATAATTAAAACAAATATATATTAAAAATATTATTAAATTAATTAGTTTTTAAATTATTTCTTAACATTTTATTCTCTGAGTGATCTACAACCTGCCCCAAGCTGCCGTATTTTTTATAACGTGCGCAGCGCGCGAGTTTAGAAAATTGTTGGTCTGGCAGTTGCCAGTTAGATGTTGAGGGGTGATGTCCTGGAGGGTTGAGGGTTAGGGGGATCGCGGTTTGGGGTCGACCTGTATGTGTGTGTGTGTGCTTAGCCATGAATAACATGCAGGTCGAAGCGACTGCACTCGGTATTTGGTAAGGGGAGGGGTGGAGAGAGAGAGCCACACTTGTATAAGCCAAAGCAAAAGCCAAAGGGGTAAATAAAAGCACAGCGCTCTGCTCGGTCCAGCTTAAGGACACCCGAGTTGGCCCAAAGGGGTGGCATGAGGGTTGGGGGCAGCATCAGGTAGGACAATGGAGCCAAATATGATTAAACTCTCTACTAAACTGAAGCGCAGAGATAAAACTAACTAAAAGTGGATAATTTGTTGGCTTTAATTGAGTGTTTGAACTCGCCTGAACTGGAGGTGAATGGGTTTTTGTAAATTAAAGCACAAATTATATATATTGTTTGGGAGTTAAGGGGAATTTGAAAAAGCTTTGGAAGTAAGACATAAAGAATATTAAAAGGCACTAAATAGTTGCTGAGCTTCAGTAGATGTTTTAAAGACAGCACAGTTCTTAGTTAAAAATTTAGGGCATAGGTAAATATTTTATATCTTTTTCTTCGTTTTGCAGTAAGCCAATTCCATACAAAAGCCAAAGATATAGGTCACTTAAGGATGTGTTTTCACTGTCACTGCAGTATGTAAGATTGTCCAGGAGTTTGTAGTTACCTTAACAAATATCTATTGAAAGGTCAACTTTGGTGATTAATATTGAGGCGCTTTAGGCATTGTTGGGAGCTAAGACGAGCCTTGTGTCAAATTTATTTTAAGCCGCTTATGAATATTCAATGCAGCCAGGTTTCTGTTATTCACCTCCGACAAGTTTATTACTCATATCAACTGAGACTGACTCTAAGGTTTTAATTAATATATGTCAGTATGTTATTAGCAGCTTTGTAGTGTAAGACGCCACTATGGAAGATAACCCTCATCCCATAACTATCCTCAATAGGAAATTTTCCAATGTTTTGAGTTCCAGGCTGAGGCGCTACCTTTTAATGCGATTTCCTTGTCCCTTGGCCAATTCAATAGTCCTGCCCTGTTTTATTTCAGCTTCCTGTGGTAAATTCCGCTCCTTTCACAAGGCATTTGCATGCAATTGCATTCTGTGTTTCGCATTTTGCATATCGCATAGCATAAATCCGATGCCATAAAGCGTTAAATGGGCGAGTGTCGTGTTAGAAGGGAACACAGCCGTAAACCTCCGCAGTGCCGCCGGTGCCAAGGCAGCCAAGGCAGCCAAGGCAGAAGGTGAAAAACATTCCAAGTCACAAATTACCAACATTTACCTGCGGTGCGCGCATATTTTAGCCCCCGGTAAGCCCGGTTTTTGTCCACCTTGGGGTTTTTGCCCGCAGGAAAACAATGCAAACAATAAGCAGTGATGCAGACGTCGACGCTGACGACCGAACCCGACCGAACCGACTTGATGTTGATGTTGATGTTGATATTGCAACCCATTAGCCTTTTTTGCGGCGCTGGCATTTAGCCTGAGCCTGATGCATTCCATTCCGCAACTCATTTCTGGAGTTTCTGGAGCCCTGATTGATGATTTGTGTGTGCGCAAATGGGTCGTCGCAGAGGTGCATTTTGGCGGGAATGAATTATGCGCTAATTAAGTTCCAGTTGCCGTTGTTAAGTCGCGTGAGTTGCGAGGATCATTAAGTTCGTATTTGATTTTAAAATTCCCTTTCCGCTCTGGATACATGTGGGTTCAATGCTTAATAAGGCCTTGTATTAGCATGGATTTATTAACGAGATTAACTCAGAGTGAAGATAGAAGAAAGAGCAGATTTTTTTTTAAATTTAAATATTCAAAAATACATGATATATTTTTAAATTTAACAATTATGACGTAATCATGTGTAAATGAGTTGTAGCATTTTTTAAACTTTTTTTATTAATGATCTACGAGATGTAAGAGAGTTCTGACAGCCCGGATCGTTCAGACCCGCACTTAATTTTAATTTTCTGCACTTACTTTTGCCCTGATACACTGACGAGTGCACAGGCAATTCGGCGGGGGAGCTGGGAGCTGAGATGTTGAGGGTGCAAAAACTTTGCACTTGACTTTAACAATTAGTTTGTGTCCTCCCCCATCCAATACCCCCATTCAGTCATCCAGTCACCCAACCTTAGCCCCCTCCGCACCTGCTGTTCCTAGATTTCATTAGTATTTGTAGTTGTTGCTAAGCAGCGCGTCACAGGCAATTACAGGGGCGGTAATGCGTATTTAATTAACAAGCTTACTTAGTAGTTTTCCATGGAAAATTTAGCTCATTGTTCGCCAGAATGCGAACAGTGCTAGTGGATCCAGCGCTGGAACCAACTGACATTTAGACTCTCAACGATTCGGCTGCCTATTTGCCTGTCCAATTAAACGGTAAACTTTCTTATGGCCATTCAATTCCCCTGTCGAAACCGAACGGTTCAGCAACGGTTTGGTAGTTCAGAGCCAAAGGAATTATTTGGGGTGAGGGGAACTGGAGTCATCCTAGAAGTCAGTCGGAGGCATGAGTTAGTGGGGATCTTTTGTGTGTTTATGGACTCGATGCTAATTGAATTGTCATCGATTAATGGAGCCCTGCCCAAGATTTTGGAAATGTGCAAAAGCAATAACTTCCACTGGGTAGAACAAAAGTTGGATGATGCGGCAGGAGTCGCAGCTTACACAAAGAAAAAATGCAGAGAATAACAGGAAAGATATAACAAAATAATATTTTACAAATAAGAAATATCGGAAATATGTAAGAGTATTCTAAGAATATTTAACTGGCTTTTATAAACAATTAAAAATTTAATGTTGACAAGTTAAACTGCTCAAATACCTTTATATCTTAACAAAGTATGCCAGAGCCTTCAAGTTAAATAAATTCAAATTTATCTATTTCCAAAAACGAAAAGCCCTGAATTATTAAACGGCTGACCAAAAATTTAGAGTGCTGGATCATAAGATGGGTAACTTTGCGGCGAAGCCGGAAACGGAAAAGGAAGTTCACGTGGGAGAAGGTAACGGACTGCGGTACTGCGTTAGCTCGATGCAAGGCTGGCGCTTGGAAATGGAGGACGCACACACCGCTGTGTGCGGCCTAAAGAAGCCCCACGAATCATTGTCATTCTTTGGAGTTTTCGACGGTCATGCGGGCAATCATATATCGCTCCATTGTGCCGAGAATCTGCTGACCACCATAACGGCGACCGACCAGTTTTCCAAGGCGGACTTCGAGGCCGGGTTGCGAGAGGGTTTCCTTCAGCTTGACAGGGAAATGCGAAGGATTTGTGTCGATAAGCCAGGCGGGTCGACGGCCACCTGTGTGCTGGTTACGCCGCAGAGACTCTACTTGGCCAACTGCGGCGATTCGCGGACTGTGCTGGTCCGAAATGGAGTGGCCTCCGTCTGCACCGTCGATCACAGGCCCACCTCGGCCAAGGAGAAGGCCCGCATCGAGGCGGCCGGCGGGACTGTTATGATAGACCGGGTCAACGGCTCTCTGGCCGTCTCTCGGGCCCTGGGCGACTACCAGTTCAAGTTGAATATATTGCTGTCTCCCACCGAGCAAATGGTCTCTCCAGAGCCCGATATATACGTGTGCGAGCGAACGCTGAACGATCAGTTCGTGGTGATTGCCTGCGATGGCATTTGGGACGTGATGACCAGCCAGGATGTCTGCGCCTTTATCCATTCCCGTCTGCTTGTGACCCAGGATTTGCCTGAGATTGTCAATAGTGTTCTGGAGTTGTGCCTCCACAAGGGCAGCAGGGATAACATGACACTGCTGCTGCTGCTTCTCCCGGGTGCGCCTACCATCGACGAGGGTGCCGTCAGGCGCGATCAGAAACTGGAGCGCAACATTGCCCAAATTACAAGGGAAGTTATTGAGAAAAACGATATATACTTCTTCGAAGATCTGGCCCGTCTCATGAACAGAGTGGCTGTCAATATACCAAATCTGCCGCCGGGCGGGGGAATATTTGCCAAGTATCACATAATTCAGCAAGTTTTCCACGAGGTATTTCCCAAGAAGCCTTGTGAATTTGATGAAAAGTATTTAATTTAAAAAATATTTATTATAAATCATTAACGAAATTTTTGATATAACAGCTGAAGCTCACATTGGACATTACATATTCTGTATTTATTTCCAGTGTACCCCTCCTTTCATTTGATTCGGTAGTGTAGCAGCAGCTGAGCGTTATGGCCATCCGATGGCCGACTTGTGCTTCGTCAAGAACAATGGCACAACATGGCGTATGCTTGATTTTTTCAATTAGATACAGGCGCACGCACCACGCATACGCAATGCCTGAGGACCTGCCTGCGTAGAACAATCAAACTCATAAAACTCAGTCTCAGTCTTGGCATCGGAATCAGAATCAGAGTCAGAGGAAGACCTTTTCCCGACTGCCTGCTAATAATTAAAATTTGCCTGCCACAAAGGATAAGCCCCGAAGACCGAGAGAACAAGTCGGAAGCGTGGCTCCGAGAGGGTGAAATGAAAAGTTATGAGCTACAGCTGGTCCTCGCCAGTCCGGCAGTCCACTCAACTCCACTCCACTCCACTTTAGTCCACCCCAGACCATCCGGATTCACAGCCATGTACAGTACGTGCCACAACACACAACACTTGATCCAAGCGGTTGCAACAGTCATAACAATGACTGCTACACCATGGCCGCCACTGGCCCCCAAACAGCAGCTGTCCATTTTAATTTTCCAGCTTGTGTAAATAATTTAAACAATTCCATGTCCAGTCCGACAGGAATAAGGAAAGAAAAAAAGAGTGCCAAGCGGAAGAAGGAAGTGCTCGGTTATTATTTGTTACCTCGACTCCCTGCCAGCCTTGGCCTATTACTTGCGGTGGCAGAGTCGGCATTTGTTTAGCTTTCTTTGTTTCCTCTCTTTCTTTTTTTTTTTTTTCTATTTCGTTCGTCTTCTAACCAAATATTTTTGCTAGTCAAGTGAACCCGGCAAGGGAGAGTACACAGTGAAAAAAGAGAGAAAATTAGGCAGTTTTACCTTATATTTTTGTCTAAGGGTTTTTCTTTAAAGTAAATTAGAAGCCATTTATTTTTATAAATTACTTTTCGAATACCATAAATATTAATAATATTTTAAAAATAACTTTTCCTTTCATGATAAATATTTTTTCTTCCAAAATCGGTTTAATTAGACTCATTTTTATTTTATTAAATTATCTTGTTCCCGAAAATCTGTCTCCTTACTGGAGGAGATTTTCCCATGTACAAATAGGGAACAATCTCTTCGTTAGTGGCGAGTGTGGGTGCGACGGCATGAGAAAACAAATGCAAACAATAACATGTTGCCCTGCTCCTGCCACTCGCCAGCCCCTTCATCCTGAGTCCTCGGCTTGCTATCTGCTTTTGAGGAGGACCTTTCACCCAAAACTGGATGCACTCATGTCCATTCATTGTTGCTGCCCAGTTTGCTTGTTTACTTTGTCTGGCAGCGTGTCTGTTGCATATCAGTGACCAGCATATCGTTATTTTCCTATAATTTAGACCATTTTCGGCACTGTGTCTGCCCTCGGATGTTTCATGGATGGTTTCATAGTTTCTCTTTCGCTTTTCGTTTTTCGGGTTGGGTTCATGTTTGGCATTTTAATCAAGTTTCTCAAATCTAGATGCTCTCTGGTAGCAATTGCTTATTAAATGGGCAAATCAAAGCGGGTTTGTCTTAACGTTTGACTGACTGCCCATTTGGGTTTATGGAACTTTCGCCAAATATTTGGCCTGACAACCAACATTTGCAACATTTTCCCATGGTCATTTTTCTGTTTGCTTCGTTAACCGCACACGAAGCGGGGAAAAAAAATGTTGATTCCCTGCGACTGAATGTTTGCGAAAACTTTGTTTGCCGCCCGTCGCTGGGCATAATGCTAAACTTTCTTGCGCCTGATTCTATTTTTTTCGCTTTGGTTTTTTGGCAATTCGGACTCTTTTATTTTATTCCTTTTGTCAAATGCAGACCAAACCAATTACAAAATCCACACAGCCACAGCCGGAGAACAAACAGAACTGGGCCAACAGAGCAGGGCGCCCCTGAAAGCCGAGAGAACAAAGTTTAGCTTGCAAACAATTGCAATTTATTAAGCCAAGAGCCAAGCAAAGCGCAAACAATGTCCGTGTCCATGTGGCCAGCATAATTAAAAGTAAGTTCAATGCGCTGGCCCAGACAGACAGAAAGGACGGAATCTCGGCCAGAGATGAGCGTTTGAGCTGCAAAGAAATTCCAAATATTTGCAATTTAATTTGCATTTAAACACAATTATTGCACAAGATAATATAATTTACAGAAATAATTAGATTCAAGTCTTGGTGTTGTGTAGTGACTAGAAGACAAGTTTTATTTGAATTTGGTTTTGATTGGAAAGGGAATAGGAAAACTCTTAGAAAAGCTCTAATTAATCTTGAAGAGTTCATCAAAAATAAAAGGAAATTACTTAGGGATTCAAACTTCAAGGGCATATTTTGCAAAACTTGATAAGATTCTTTTGTTTAATAAATTTGTAATAATACTAATAATAGGCTTTTATTTTTTTATTATTGTTGAAGATCTTAAATGGAATTTCTACTATAGGTTATAATATTTTATGATGATTCTTATTTAAAGTGTAATATTTCTTGTTTTTTATGAGAATAGTTTTAAATTGCTCTACTTAACTGTAAAGTAACAACCGAATGGCTCAACTTTTAAACCTTTAGCAAAGATAAGTGAGAACTCCGACAGCTCTGCGCCATCGTTCATATCGATCTGTCTGCATCGCTCATACGCCCCACTGTACCAACTTATTATGCCTCACAGCACTCGCAACTTGTAATTATGTTGCAATAAGTTGCCGGAGTCGTGCCATCTTTGTCCGCATTCCGCTAATGCGCTGGTTACAAATATGGCGAATCCATAGGAGAAGTAGGGTCGAGAGAAGGGTCAGACAATGGGGCCACTGATTAGTTGTGAATTTACTGCTGATTAAGATGCTTTTAAAAGAACTCGCCGCCCACTCTGGAAGTCTTAACTTTTCCGCCAACTTTTCCGAGTTATTCTCGATATCTGTCGATTTGAGTGTAAGGTGTGAGGTGTGCGTGTGTGTTCGCTAACTTTCTGTTGAATTGGCAGTTTATGAAAAATTCAAGGACTCACATTAATTTCGCGCTAACTTCCCGGTCAAGACCATATAAATTGAACGGAATACGAGATTTCGTTGTCCTAGTCCTAGTTGGGCCGCAAGTCATCCGGAAAGCGAAAAACATGCCGAAAAGTCAGCATTCATGATGAGCAAACAAATCAAAAATGCTGAACGCTCTACAATCGATTGCTTTTCGAAGTTATTTCCCACTTAACAATCTCTTTGGGAGACTTAAATGAGTTAAAACTGTTTTGCAATTTGTGTAATCCCTCAAAGAAGTGAATTTAATATTTTCTCTTGAAAAGGTATCGTTTAAAGGCTTTAAACGAAAAGCATGAACATTGTTTCACATTTGTAGACCACAAAAAACCTATTTAAAATAACAAATAGCTGTCAGTTTATTGAGACATTTTTTTCTTCCCATAAATGAATAAAAGTTAATTTATTATCTAATTAAACACACATTGTGTCGCATCAACAAACAAGCATTCTAGTTCAGCTCTGGCTGGCTTTTTACAAAATTTAATCAGTTCAACCCACTTAATTACAATAAACTTTTCTATCTTTGAGCGAACAAATATTTAGAGGTTTTTATTTTGTGTGCCAAAAAAAATCACAGTGTACGAGTTGTGTTTGGCCATTTGTTTACAGGCTAAATAAAATCATGACAATGTAGCGTGAATCAACAAAATCAGCTGAGAGACAAATTGCCCCGAACACGCAGCGAAATCAGATTCAGCCACAGATATAGCCGGGTGCATCGGGCATATGCCAATTACTGTTTTTTGATGTCGCTATCCTCGGTCCGCGACTACAGCCATGGGTGCTGTTTGGCTCTATTGACAAGCTAAACGGGTCTGAGGGATCCTAGGTATTTATTTAAATTTATCGCATTGAGCTGTGCGTGCGGATAGGAAACCAATTGGAAAATTCCCATGCAATTTGGCGGCGTAGATTCCGTGTAATTAACAATTTAGCGATTGCAATGGCAGCCATTTTGTCATGACATCCAATTGAGCGGGGGTGCATAACAATGAGCGAATAAAATGCATTCGCTAAATAATGCAAATTCAGTTTTGACGCACATAATTTCATTTTAATGGAAATTTTATACTTAACGCTGCTGTTATGTTTTCCCTTTTTTCTTTCTGTTGGCGTTTTTGTGTGTGGCAGCCCCGAGGCGATGCAGCATATAAATAAAGGTGCCGGGGCAACGTAATTTAATTGCTTATTTTCCCATTATGGTCGGCCTTCTGTAGTTTCACATTTATGCAGTATTCCTACTGCCGGAAGTTGCGCATACGCTGCGTTGCCAGGAAGGTCAAACCGAAAAAACGCCGCCAGTTATGCGTCGTTAAGGCTGTGTATGGGGTGGAAGGACTCTAATGGTGAAAATATAAAACTATAAGGGTCGTAAGACCCAAGCTAGTTAAACTTTCAGCCTCAGTGGCTGGCCATATCACCTACATATGGTCATTTCCGCTGCCCGGTGTCACCTTTAAATATTTATTTCGCGCGATCTGGTTGTAAATTTTCGGACAGCATAATCCTTTAGGTGAAAGCCCCCTCCATATCACTGGCTGATTTATACAGGAATCGGACTTAACAGGGAATGAGCATAAAAAAATCATATAACGACTATGTTGCTGCCAGTGGAACTTGTACCGATTGCAGCACTGAGACAAAAAGGTAGAATCCTGGATAAATATTATAAATTTTTATTTTAAAATATGAATTAGCTAAAGAAGGTTTTTTTTTTATATAGTTAATACTGAATTTAGTGAATTGCTTATATGTTTATCGAGAGTATATTTAAGTTTTAAATAGTTTTTAATTCCATCGTCTTATAGTTTATTAATAGTTCTATAAATAATTGCATACCCCGTGCAGTGTATTTGTGTGGGTCTCCTTCGGGTAAGGGAACGCTTAACTTATTAAATGCGCACACTCCGTTTTAATTACTCACACACATAACTGTGAGTGCACGTGTGAGTTGCTAATTGCGGGTCCACACACACCAGCACACAGCACAATTTTAATGCGCACTTCCGTTTCCGCTGTAATGCCTGCGGCATAGTTTATTTTTATAGCCCGCAACACGGGGCTGCTCCGCCTCCTTTGCGGTGCGTAATTGTTAATTTTCAACAGCGCGCACACCGCAATGATGAACGATGAACGACTCGCTGCAAGACTGACAGACTGACAGACTGACTGCATGACCGGCTAACTGACTGATGGGTGGCCGGACGGATGCAGGCATCGGCATCGCAAGAAAGCGTCCCTGACGTTTTGATATCGCTGTGCACTGCGAATTACCAACAATTTAAGTGCGTGGCCGCAAAGAGGAAAAGCGTTAACACGGGATAAACACTGACAGTTGTCGACCATTCCCGCATGCGACCGCAGCAGAGAAAAAAAAAATTATAATTATATCTGAGAAAATCCTTATACTAAATAAACTTATTGCCAAGTAAATCTTTAATTTGTTGGGTTCCAAATTAAATAAATTAAAAACTGACAATTTAGAAAGTAACCTTCAAAGTTAAAATTTATTTTTCCTGTGCAAAAAATAAATGAGCCCGGGGAAAGGTTGAGGAAGAGCGGAAAGCCAATGAATGAAGCGCAGCTTAAGCAAATTAAGCGCAAAATCACAGCACTGACAAGCAGATGGATGGGCAAACAAAAGCCGTGGTGGGGAATGGAATCAGCAGCTTGCCCAGATCTTCAGATTGGTAGTGGAGGGCATTATGCAATTATTTTAACATTGCCAGTAACGGCAACAGCAACCACTGGGCTTAAGCAAATTGAATTCGTCGCATTCTCCTAATTGCGGCCAACACTCAGATGCCGCGCTCACCCCCCACCAAGCAAATGTCCTTGGCCGGGAGGCACCGAGTCCTGCAGATTTCTGCAGAGCTGCCACCGTCCCGCCCCCGAAATTCGTTTCATTTCTGGATAATTGCTGCTTGAATTTCAATTCGAACGGAGCTGTGGAACCTTAAAACGCTGCTGAACATTCTCGGCTATCCTGCACTTGTCACAGCCTCAATGCAAATTGAATTTCTAGCGAACGGAATTGGGCTAGAGCCTGTGCCCAGATATCCTAGCATTGGATTTAATCGAGAGTGGGGTAAGCGATAAGGCAAAAGAATGCTTTTGGGTAAGGTATAATATTTCATGAAGTTTAAATGTAGATTTCAGAACTTAAATTTAAGAAGATATATGGTTTCGAAGCAAAGTTATTTTATTTAACTATTCTCCTTATTCTTTAATCATTTCCAAGCTCAATGTTTAATAATTTTTGAAAATTCAATATTAATAAATTTTCAATTTTCTAATCATATTAAAAAAGAGTATTTGGTATTAACTTGTTAAAATATTCTCTATTTAAACTTCGCAAAATACAAAGTAATTTGATGAATTTTAAAGTTCTAAAAGCTTATTTTATCTTATTAGCAAAGGCCAAACTTCCCCTTATAGCCAGTGAACTCCGTAGGAATAAAATGTATGCGGAAAATTAACATTTTACCTCTTGGCCAGAACTAATTTTCTATGCCACTTAACGGCGAATGCGGATGCGGGGAAATTCGATGACGACGGCAATGGAGTTCGACAGCGTTTTGCCTTCTGGCGCGACCAGCACTTCAGTCCTCTTTCAATCAATTAATTATTGTTTTATGCCGCTTTCAATCCTTCAAAAGGATAGGAGGGAAAAAAAGCAAGAAGCAAGGAGGGGAACTCCTTGGCCTGAGGCGAAGGCAAAAACCAAAGCAAAATGGAGGCATACTTTACAATTAATTTGCCATTACGTCCACAGTCTTGGGGAGAGCAGGTTTCTGCCATTTTTAATCGATTTTCATTACGGACTCGTTGGCATGGCCATGTCTGCCACTGCCGTTGCCGTTGCCTTTTCCCTTTCCGCCCTGCCTCCGCTCTGCTCGTCACTCACTTGACGCTTCAATTGGCCTCGTCTAAATGGGCAAACAAACTCTCGACGTGGCGGTATGTCCCCTCTTGAATCTCCCCAGTGATCCTGGCCCGCAGTCGGTTGCCTAATTTGACTAATAAGCTGGCCATTGCAACGGCTGTTGAACTTCCGGCGCGACGGGGATGTGGCTGGGGGCTGGGATGGCGATGGCTAAGCCTTCGGCCACTTTCGGTAATTATATGCCAAAACAGTTCAGCGGCGTTGAAGCGGCAGTTGGCCATTTGCCTTCGACCCGCCACCTCGACACAAGAAGAAAAAAATGTGTAGGCATTGATTGGCCTTTAAGGATGTAAGAGGACTACAAGGGATATTTAGAACTTGGCTTTTGTTTGAGGAAAGTAATATTTTGAGGGTATATATCACATAATTTACTTCAATTATATTACTTCATTGCCTATTTCGTAGGAAACAAAGGAAAATTACAAAAATAAAAATATATAAAAAATTCCATTTAAAATTTATTTTCTTTATATTTGAAACCCTCTAGAAAGTCTAGAAATAATTTAAAGAACTTGTTACCTTGTAGCAAACTTTTCTGAGTGCATCACCTTAAAAATTCCAAACTCTTCTCTGATTTCCACTTTGGCTGTCCCTTTTTCTGTTGCTTCTTCCTTATTGGTTAATCATTTGCCATAAAGATTTTAATTTCCGCTTTTTAATAGGCAAGGAGCCTATCGTTGTGGTCTGGGCTGAAGGGACTAATCCCTGGCTACACTCTTTGGGGTTTTTGTTTGCCTTTCGAATATTTTTCAAGAGTTAAGCGAAGACGTAATTGGTTTGCCAGCAGCAAGAAGCTGTCAGTCAAGATTAAGTTTTCATTGGAAAAGGGTTTAATAATTTTAACTGTGAAGTTTTCACAAGCAGCGCCACTCCACGCGCCAAATAATATCCATTCATTAGGTTCATTTAGCTAGAAAATATCCCAAGGACAACACACGTCAACGACACCAGTGACAACAAAGCACCCAAATTACTAAAGCGATATGATTGCCAGCCGAGCAAAAGCAAAAGGTAAGGCTAAACGATCTGACGTACCCTCAGTCACTTGAACTTCAAATTAAGCTCACAAATGACATGCACAGCAACAAAATTAAGGCTTTGATTACTAAAAATAATATGGTATTTTCCATAGAATTGATTACTAACGAAAATAGAGTCTAAAGACCAAAGTAAAAAAATAAAACAGCTACTCAAATAAATTAATAGGGCTTAAAAAATTGATTTGTTCCTCTATTATTATTTTCTCTGTGCATGCTCGAATGCGGGCTTGTTTGTATTGGATAAATCGTAGGCACACACGCAAATCGGAGAGCATATAGAAGCTCTGTAACTGGGTAAAGTCAAGCGGGCGGTCATCGATTGACTGGCCAACAGGGCGTATGAGTTGCCAATGAAAGCCATTCAATAATTTACTAATGTCTGGCACCGCGAGGGTTGGCTTGTGATTTCTGGGGACGGGGTGGCATGGAAATCACATCGGCGGTCGGCACTGAAATAATAATTCGGTTGACGCACCACCACCAGATACTGCTGCCCTGATTATTTTCCAGGCAGAGCAATTTCTTACGCAAATACGGATCGAATTGAAAAGGCGTTGCGCTGTCATCAACAATGGGGCTAAACAAACTATTGATTGACAGGTTTTGTGCGGCGGCCTAATGACCACATGTCATGATGGCCACCACGACCGAGTCGGTGCATTAAATGTGAACTTGTTTATGCATAAATCGAGCCGTAATTAGGGGGCTAATGATTTTGCTATTGACCTCAAATAACTACCGACTACCGAGTCCAGTCGAGAGAGATATATTACACATAGCCGAAGCACGTGAAGGCAATTGCAGCTTTAAGTTTATGATATCACCTATATATAGTCTGCAATAAATAAGCTCATATTAATTCAGGCAAAACATACCTAAGTGGAGGCCTAATTGGAGGTGAACGGGCACTTGGTTCACTTGTGTGTTAAGCACTTGTTGAAAAATCATTTGTTAAACCTGTCTAGTTGTGTAATTAAAAAGGATTTATTAAATGCAAAGAGCAAAGTTTTAAGTACTTCTAGTACTTCTCTTACCTATAAAAATTATTTTACTAACTATTTTCAAACACAGATTATGAAATTTCCCAAGGATTCCTGTAATATTTACTTTTTATCAACCTTTCCTTGGCCCCTTTTTGTCTGCGGTTAATTACCCATAATTTCTTGAGGCCAAGTCAAGTATCACCGACGAATCTTATTACTTTGAGAGTCAGTATTCCATTACCCACACACATTTTCCACATTTAAGGCCTGTTATTGATATACCAAGAGGCCAAGAGAGAAGCGACAATTAATGTCAGGCTTTTATGTGTACGCAACATCCAACAAAATAATTATAACCTTAATAAAATGGACGGGCGAAATGGCCAACACTTAACTTCAGCCTTGGCCCTGACTTTGTATTGAATAATTCAATAACAATTTACAATCAATTAAAAGCGGCTGGCCAAGATTAAAAATCACAGACGCTGGCCAGCCAGTATATTATGTGTGCCCGAACTCAATTTAGCGTTACTCATGGTCCATTAATTCACCATTTTCGTGGTGGTTGCAATAAAGTGCAAAAAAGGAGACGCACAGCCGAAATTCGGGGCCATCAAGGACCCAGAAAAAGGGTCACTTCCAGTCGAGAGGAGGGCGCAAAGCCTTCTAACTGTCTGGACCCCTCTCAACGACCAATTACAACTAAACAGCTTTAATTTAATTTGAGCCACCCAGCCTACCCCAGTACCCCCACTGACCCATCACCCCGCCGCTGCTGGCCAAGAACAATGGCGCGGATGTAATGTTCGCATTATGCTCGTTCACAAATTGTAAGCAGCCATTATGTTTCTTCATGTTGCCCATGTTTCCCGCCATTTCCCCGCTCCCAAGGGCCTGCAGCATTGTAATGCCTTTGGTCCTGAGTCCTGGGAGCAGGGAACCCGCCCAAAACATCGCCGTGTCCTCCATTGTTCCGAACCGCCGCCCGGTCGGTCGGTCGGCCTGGCCTGCCCTGGCCTCTCGTTCCCTCTGCTTTCACCCGCCGAGGCTCAGGTTCTCTCGTATGTCAAAATAATGGCGGCAACGGGCAGCCATTGTTATTGTCCTTGCTGTTGTTGTTGCTGCTGCTGCTGCTGTGGCCGTTGCAGTTGTTTTCGTTGTTGGTTCACCAGTCCATAGCTGGCAGCAACATCAGCACCTGTAAACGTTCTCAAAAACCTTTAAAGCTGCTTTGAAATTGCATGACACTGCCTTGCTTTTAATTCCTCAAAAAGTCCATTCAAATTACTGGTAAAAATAAATATTAAAAATCAAACAAATATAAATATTATAACTCCTGATTTCGAAGTAACCTTAAACAAATTTGGGAGAACAAATACTGATTTCTGATTCTATTAAAGTAATTAATAATTTATTAGACCTCCATCAGCATTATATAAGAACTGTGAAAATTAAAGCCTTCACATTTCTGACAGCTCTCCATTTGCCCGAGACCGAGATGTCCTTTAGATTGGCCCAAGAAAGTCTTCGGCCTGTGGTCGGTCAAGAGCAACAAGTGGAGTGGGAAGGGGTAGATGTGTGGTTGAGGTGGAAATTGGAGTTTGAAGAAAATGTGTGTGTGCTGCGGTTTTATTTGCCGTTGCTGTCGTTGTTGCTGTTCAAGGGACATTTCGTTTTTGGGGTCAAAGACATAAAACATTTAATTACTCGCACGAGACACGATGCAATTAGTTGATCAACTTGTTGGCAGCGGCCCCTTAAAGAAAGCCACTTTGTCTTTAAGTAATTGAGTGCGGAAACGGCTCACAGCGAAAGGAAGAGGATTATGAAGTCATCAGCAAATTAAGCAGCCCAATGAGCAGACCTATTCAGTGGAAATCAATTTAAAACCACAATGAACTTTTGGCTCGGCGCCGGGTTGATTATGGTTATTGTTTGTTAGATAATCCTTATTTGGCACTTCAATTGCCATTTCTGTTTGGGATAACAGGAGATCCCTTTTCGATATTCAAATACAATTGATTACAATTATAAGACAAATGGTTTCAATTTAAGTCATTCTAATCCTTTTAGTCAAGTTGACTAGCTACTTTAATATATATCTTGATACTGAATAAATCCTTTAAATATGTATCAACTTATTGCCTTAACATTTATCTCTTCGCGTACATTTTTTTAGGAATGGAAATTTAATCCCAATTTGAAAACTTCCATATCCCTCAAATTGGTGGCCGAAATTAATTCGTCAGCTGGCCGGGCGGCTGTCAGATATATCTTTTGCTTTCTTGCTTTTATTTGGCTGCTGCCATTTGCAAAAACCATTTTCGCAATTCAATTTATCCAGCCGATGCGCGACTTTTCAATCCGCCAAATCAAACACACTCCGATGGCCATAAATTCAGGCGCTGCAGAGACCGCGTAATTTCTGCGCTTTATTTATGCATCAATGGCGTGATTTATTTGCAAACACTCTGGCCCAGACCACAAACATCACTTCAAGTGTTCATTGTTGTCTACACTTGTCTTGTTTGCTATACATATATATGAATTCTGCTGCTGCTCGGTGGTTGGGTAGCAAAAATAACTATAATTCATTGCAAATAAAGCAAGAAAAACACAATTATTTATCACGGAGCAGTCAGGCATCCGAATGATGGCCAAAGGCTCATAACCACCCACAGCTAACCACCTAGCTCCAGTGCCATCCCACAAACAAAGAAATTCAACAAAACAAATGTCAGTCAGCAAACAGGCCCAAAAAAAAAAATAAGGAAAAAAAGAGGGGAGACTGTCTGTGCCGCGCCTACAAAAGCGGCTCAAAGTTTTGGGCGACAACAAAAACACAAATCTTCTCGACTTTTTTCCCCCATTTTCGGCATGCACAGTAAGAATAAGTGGTTAAAAAAATAAATAAATAAGTAATGAAATAAATAGGTAAATATGGTTAGACTGCCTGTACATTAATTATATATAAAGTAATATTCCACCGTTTATATAATTTATCATTTAAATAACTTATAGGCTTCAAACTAACTTTTTCCTCCGTGTAAAGGGCTCTGGCTTTTTGGGTGTCATGACTGACAGGCCCAAAAGCTAAGGGAATTAGGCGAGGAAGCGGATTCGGAGTCCCGAGTTCCGAGTCCGGAGTCCGGAGTCCTGAGGCCGTACTCCTCATGGCGGAGTATGAGCCCGGGCGACATATTTTGTGCTAAATCTTCTTGTTCACACTAACACGCCGCTGACAGTTTTTCTTTCTTCATTTTGGTGTTTCAGTTTTGTATTTTTTTTTTTCTTCACCGTTTCAGCTGCGCCTCTTTTGTCTGCGGCTGTTGTTGGTTTTTCGCAGATTTTCAAGTGTGACAGTCAGTCAGTCAGTCGCTCAGGCAGTGTGAAATATCTCGCTAAATGGCCAAAGCAAACACCCACGCCAAGGCGGCTTTTATATCATGGCCAGGCTAATGCCCTTCCCCTCGTCGCACCGCGATTTTGTGGCTGGAAAGGTTTTTACCTGGTTTTTGTCTGGATACAAGTTAGTTGGCTGTTTTTATAGAATCTGGGTAAAGGCTTAAACTTTAAAGGTGTAAATTGTTACTATGATTTATTGATAGGTAATCGTCAGAATACATATTTATGGCCATATTTTCAATTCTTTAAATTACAACAAAGGCATTATCACTATTATAAGACTGGCTTGAGCGTACAAAAAATTAAATGATTTACAAGCTAAATAATGTATTTATTTAATTACATTTCCGGCTTGTACCGTGGGTCATTTATTATGCAACTAAAAAAAATGAAAATACATAACAAACTATAAATAATTGCCTACAACATGTGGCCCGATCTGGCAACTCTGTCGATCACCTGTCTGGTTTGAGACTTAGCTGGAAAAAACTGGTTTTGCTTTCAATGGATGCTGCGGCTTGAAGTCGTCTTTTGTAGTTGCCCCTATTAATTTGGCAGTTTTTCAAGCGCTGACATTGACCCAGTTTCCGTCTGTCGACTTGCGGCTCATCGTCTTCGGCGCTTTGCTGCCTCATTTGCCGCCAGCATGCTCGCTTGCTCGCTCGCTTGCTCGTTTGCTCGCTGAGTGCTAATTGCGGTCACTAACATTTCGCGGCCATTCACACAGCACTCAGACAAACGGAGGCGGCAACAACAATGATCCCACTCAATCCATCTCGGAAACTGCATTTGCATTTGCATTTCGTTAGAGCTTCTCCCCCAGAAATCCCCATTCCAATTTCAATTTCAATACCCCCTTCGACCGCGCACGCTCTACAGAAATTTGCATATTCGATTTTGGATTTTGTCATCACGGTTCTCTGGGTTTTGTGTGTACTGTGTGTATGGGGGCTACATATGATATTTTTTCTGTCTTGTTTCCCTTACCCACGCGTTAGTTTTTAATCATTGGACGGAGTTTAATGAGGGAAGCTTAGTTGGGGAAAGCGAAACACGAAATTTACATATGCTATTGCATTACACAAATCCCATTTCCGTGCTTAATTGGGAAAAGAAAATACCTCATTAGCAGAGGAAAAATGCATAAAAATCGAAAAAATGCTAGGAATCACGTAGGCCCCAACTGTGTTGATCAAGTTCGTTTAGATTCCCACGAATATTATTTTAACTTGGTTTTAAGTCATGTTAATTTGAACGTTGGGAGTAGGTATGGTTAGTCTCTAGCTAGAAATGCACTCACATGGAGCCCTTGGGCACTGTCATGTTCAGGCCGTCGAGGACGACATTGGGGTTCTTGCTGCTCCCGTACATCTTGTGGGCCCGCCGCACACACACCGCCTGCTGGCGGCGCGTCGCCAGTGTCGACGGCTGTGAGATGAAGAGCCGGCGACGGGCCGCCAAGTCCAGATCGCTGTTGGCCGTTGTCGCAGTCGCTGCTGGCGCCGCTGGCGGTACTCCATCGGCGGCGGCGTCCATTCCGCGGCTGTCTGCAAATAGTCCATAAATCGATATTAGACTATGCACAGAAATTTAAATAAGTAGGGACTAAAATTGGCACACACACAACTGAGCTGGATGCGCTTGTTGTTGTGCACTGACAAGGAAAGTGAATATCGATAGTGATAGCCCGACATGGCCCACGCAGCGACATCAGCTCGCGCTGAATATTGCAGAGAAAACTATTATGGGTTCAGGGTACTTGGAGTTGTGCAAGAACTACGATACAAGTAGGTTCTCCTTAAAAAATTAAAATTTAATTATGCAAACAAAAATTTCAGGAAATATTTTATGATTTAGCTTGAAAGCTCATTTTGCTGAATTTATTTTCTACTTGAATCTTTTTAAATAGCTCTTTTTATTAAACATAGAGTATCAAGGCTCCTCCTTCCTCCAAACTCCAACTTTATTCTTGTTTATGGATACTGCATTCGCTTGTCCCTCCATCCCTGCTGTCACTGGCTTATAGCCCGGCCAAGTTCCAGCATTTGTCGCAGCCACTGCCGTTGGTGCTGGCTATTTCAGCTAGTGTCGTTGCTGCAGTTGTTTCACAGTTGATTAAACCAATTTTTGTATATCGTCAAGCCAGAATGGAGCATAGAAGCAGCAGCTTTAGCCTCGTGATGGATATTGCTGTCATGTAGATGCGACCCCTGACCCCTGCCGGGCCCTATCGCTAGTTCTGGATGCAGCGGATGCTTCTGGTCGCTGGCTATTGCCAATTTTTGGCTCGAACGAAATCAAATTTTGGAAATGGCCCCGCTTGTCGCCAGAGACCCCGATGTCCCGATAACCTCTCTCCAGGGTCGATCTAGGGCCCACTGTCCAGTGTCCTGGCCAAACCCAAACTTCTCTCTCTCTCTCTCTCTCTCTCTCCCTCTCTGTGTGTAGTGGCATTTGCCAGTTAACGACAATTTGGCCAAGTGCTTTGGTAGTTTCTTTTTATTTTCATTTTCATTTGAAATTGACATTTTGCTAATCGAAAATGCAGCAAACAATTTGCCAGCTCGGGCAAAACTTTTGCAATTATTTTGCACAGCTCAACGGAATAAAAAAACCGAGCAAAAAAATATAAAATAAAAATGGCAAAGAAGAAACAGAAACAAATCCAAAGCCCAATGCCATTTATTGATTTACTTCTCACTAACAATAGGCAGGGCCATGGCAAATAAATAAAAATAAGCATAACAACAACCAAGTAACGGAAACAACAACTGACGGGATGCGGTTGAGCTGGGCTGCCGTTTCGGAACTGTTCTGGGCTACACTGGAAAATTCTTAGGATATTTAACCGGTTCTTAAGACGAGCTAGTATATATTATTTATTTAAAAGAAAGCCTTTAAATCGAGTACGTTAACTTCGTACCAATGTTATATGTTCAGAAAGAAATCTTCTTTAATTATTCTGTGATTATATTTTTTTCTCCGTGACTCTGTTGTATTTCTGTTCGGTTAGGTTCGTTTTGGTTTGGTTTGGCTGGGTTTGGTTTAGTTTGGCTTTTTTGGCCGGCTCCGACTGCAAGAAATAAACTTTCTTGATAAATGACTTCAATGTAATTAATTTCTGCTCAGTTCGCTTGCAGCCAGCAAGAGGGAATGGAATCAGGGGGAGAAGTGAACCAGACAATTCTCTGGTACGGCTTGGTGTTTTGTGGAAACAGAGTCATGAGCTATACGCTGTCACTGCTAATGTTGGTTGGTTTGCCCTCCAGCATTTCAATTAAGAAATATTGTTTAAACATGTAAGTAGCCAGATGGGTCGGGGCAATCATTTGATGTTGATGCTTGCTGCCTGCAACTCTTGGGCTAAGCTGATTATAACTGCACATGTATTGGGGCCAGAGGATTTTCTCCGGGAACCACAGGGCGTATGAGCAGTAGCTTTGGAACTTATTGCTCATCCGCCCTGTGGTTCAGTCAACCACTCACAGATTCCAATGTTAATTAACTTGTTTTTAATCCAATTAATATGCACAGCACAAGACCAATGACCAAGGGACGTCGAACGAATCTTCGCCTCTAATTAAAACTTTTCCTTGCTTTTCCAGCAAAATTTAATCAAACAACTGTAAAACCAAGAGTATAGAACTACCTTCCACTGCCATGTATTCTACAAACTGGACTGGTCAATGGTGTAGGGGATAAAGTTGAAGATATGATTGAATTTATTAATTCATTTAATATATTTAAATATAAGTTTGTGATCCATTTTGATAAAAAATGTATTATTAAAATTAATAGAAATATGAGAACTATTTAGACTTTATTTGAATTGATAGTCAAGCAAAAGTAAGCTGTATTTTATACTGTAATTGAGCCCTAATATGCTAACCACTGTTGTCTCAGCAGTGAGAGCTCGAAAGTAACAAATAAGCAATAAAAGTTCTCTGCAATAATTTTTCCAAGCACGAAAGGAGAGGTGTTAGTGGCAAAGACCCAAGAACCGCATGAGTATCCTTTAATGTAATAAAAACTGGAGAAACCAAATGCGAACCGGGGCTGAAAAGGGAAACTGTCTTTAAACTTGGCCTTGCCCCCGGGCCGTATCTCTCAGATACGCCGGCACAGATTTGTATCCGCATTCTGGAAATCTTTATGGACCCTTTTGGCATGGGAGTTTGGTGGTGAAGCAGGTGCAGACGGAAATAAATAAAATCACACATAGCGCCGGATAAACCCGCAGCAGGAAGGAATGAAATGGAAAGCAAGGGGCGCCGACCGAATCGGAAGGGAGACCCCAAACAAAGTTTGAAGTTCAGCAACATAAAGAAGTGCAAATTGTTGCGTGCTGCGATTGTATCTATCGAATGTGAGCACACGAAAGCTATTTCCTGCCAACAAATATAAACGCCGCAATAAAAAGGAACAACGACGGCCCCGGCAACAACTTCAATGGCAATAGCTACGCCCATAAAGCAGGCGCGACAATGAGTCGAGGGTATTCCGAAAACTTTTTTTCCCCAAACAAACAAACAAACAGCAGCAACAAGAAAAAAGTTGTAAACTGAAATGATTATCTGGTGCCTGACACTTGTCTAGCCATAGATACACGTATCTCTATACGGGGATTTGTTTTTAGGCAGGTAAATAACCGAATTGTTTAACCCCAGCGGAATGCGAGTCACATCTTCCCTGGGCACTTGCTTTACTGCCTTTTTATTTGTGCCTACATTGTGGCACATCAATTTACGGCCCGATCTTTGTAGCACCCCATAAGGGTGTGTTTATTCAAGGTTTAGAGCTAGCTAAGTGCAACGTTAGAGATACGTTTTAGTTGTAAGATTTACATATTACATATAATAGGGGACAAAGATTAAATACTGCGGAAGTGTTTTATTATTTGTACAAAGAAAATGTAAAATAATAGGCTATTGCATAAACATTAATTCCCTTAAAAATTTGTATATTTTTAAGAAACTACCTTTCAAAACTGTTCAGTCCAAGGATGAATCAACATATTCCATTAAAGTTTCCCTGCACAAATCAATTTGTGAGCACTCTCATCTGGGCGAGTGAATCATTTGATTGCTGGGCCTCCTCAGCTTCCAGTACATTAACTGCGGCCCCCAGTATGACGCCAGGTCAGGAAATGGGTCAATGCCGGGGCCCAGATCTTGGCACACTCATTTGCATATATGCAGAGATGGGACAGCTCTGTGCAGACTAATAAATATTTATATTTATTTTTAGTTTTGCACACACACGGCAGCCGAAAAAACAAGGCGAAAACCGACAAAATTTTACGCTCAATAAATTTGGCCTACAAAAATTTCACCGGTCAGCGCCAAAAATATGCGCTCATGTGTTAGTAATGGCCACACAAGTGCACACAGGGAAACTACAACAATTTGCAAAATAGTTAACAAATAATTCGCCACATCCATGCTCCATTCGGCTGGCGGCAAATGTGCAAATAATTTGGGCACAAGTCAAAGGCGGATTCTTGTAAGCCAGGCCATAAACCGTTTAACATCATTTCACTCTTGGCCACATTGTGTATACGCCTCGTGTACTCAGCCGCAGAAGAAGGAAATTGCATAGGCAAACAGGCTTAAACGGCTAATAACAAATTGTTTGCGTTTAAATTCCATTTTCACATAATTTTCCAAGCTCTCCTAAAAATTGAAAAGCCTCGAAACAACTTAATCAGAAGCACACAGAGACTTTGCCACACATGCTGGAACACGAATATTTGTTTGCCGGTTTTAAATTTTATATCATGCCAACAAAGGCAGCAAAATATAATTTCCAAATCCAACAAACAATTTCCTGGGTGTAACCGCAAAAATGTTCGAGCTGAAGCTCGTTGAAATGGCCTGCAAATTGCATGGAAAAAAACATATTGTGACCAAAATTTGTTTAGTTTGTTTGAAGTGATGAAAACAGTTAGCGAATAATTATAAATCATAATAAAGTGTAGTTAGCACGTATCTCTTAACTATTTTCACTCAAAATAATACATAAACCAAATATATAAATTGTTTTAGCTGCAGTTAAAGCTTTTTGCTAGTCGAGGTCTAATTGGTGTTGATCCACATAAATCAGGATTAGTATTTGAATTCTATTCAATACTTTACACATTTTCCAACTAGGTATTTTTCTCAGTTCTGAAACACACACACACGTGTACACGTGGTAAGAGAAATGTTCATAGATCGTTTGTTATGCTCGTTGGTTTGGTTTTTGCGATGTTGTTGCTTCGCTTGGGCTGTGGCTGTGGGTTGATTTTGCCTGCGAGGCCTCCTGCTAAGCGCATTTGTATTTAATGAAGCCTATTTTTCTTACCGAACATGAACCGCAATTATTACGAGTCATTAGTTGCCTGCTTTCCTGTGAGGAGAGTCTGTTCTCATGCGTCATGGAAGGTCTAAGCTTCCCGTCAGTACAGATAATAGAGTACAACGTATCAGTTATATATAGGCTTCTAAAAATACATTAAATGCCAATATAGGCATTCAATAAATTACTGAACTGTGCATATTATTACATTAAATGAGTAAAGTCCTCGTACTAAAGGTTTAACTAGAATTCTAAGCCAAGTCCTCAGCACATGTTATTTTCCTCCATGATCCTGCCTGAACTTAGTATGATTTAAGTCTGCTTCCACTTCCGACTGGTAGCATACATTTACGCGTTTCCAGCCATTGCAGTCGTACACTGCCGCGTATTCTTGCACACTCATCCCATTGCAGGCCCAATTAAGCTGTCACAATGCCGGTGCAATGCCATAACCCGCCCAGTCATGAACGATTCGCCAGTCGTATTTTACAGCCCCCAAGTGGGAGCACAACGCAGCTCGGTTTCGCATACGCAATTTCCTTCTGGCCTGAGTCAGCGCATTTGGCGGCGTTTGTTAATTGAAATTTGTGAATTCAAAATTCTAGTTTACAGCTGCCTGGGCAATCGCAATCGCCATGGGCAATGCGGAGCGAAATACGAGCGCGAGTCGAAATCATTGGCAGCGGCATCGGAATCAGCTTTGACAAATAACTGATCAGGCAAGCGAATCGATGCAACTGCTGCAGCCGAATGGTTCACTGATTGCAATTAAAAACATGTTGCAAATGGAAACCACTGGGAGAACTGAGAAAAAGAGCGGGGTAAATGCTGTGCAGTTTGCTGCTGCTGCTCCCTTCACTTTCAATCGAATTGGTACCTGTAAAGTGGTCTTATTTTGATAGCTTTCATAGCTTACATCGATGGGAGAATTGTTTTATAGAACCTTTAATTCGGGCACCTCATGAACTTCATCTTAAAGACCTTAATTAAACGAAATTAGCAGGAAACAAAGTTGCCGGCTTCCATTGAATCACCTAATAATCATAAAATTGACCTAGTGCTCGAACTAAACACGAACTGATCGATTTTCAATGTGATCCACCTTACAACCTCCACACGTAAGCCAGCCTCCGATTTCCCCATTAACTGCTAAACAAACATTTCCCTCGAACACTGTCTGAACTAATTGCTCTTCAATTAATGCTCAGATTGAAAGGCAAATTAAAAGCCCCGGCCGGACCGACTAGCTCGAGTTGAGCTAATATTAAATAATTGCCGGCAACCCTTTGGGTGAACTTTCACTAAATATGCATTGCCTGATATATGCACTTTGAACCGGAGCGAATTAGCCATTGCCGGCAATTATCGGCCATGTGCTATGATTAGGCCGGCAATCAGCTTATACAACTCCGAGCCGAGCGGCCAGACTTTGCACATCATGCTCTCGACTCAAGTGCGCTAGCAGGGTGACCCCAAGCATCTCGCGGAATGTGCATCCCCAATTGGCAAACAATGAAGTCATAGCACTGGCCTGCAAAATACAGACATATCTGGCTTTGTTTTATTTCCATCAAATGAACTCATGTAGGAAAGTGTTTGCGTTGATTGGAAAAAGGGGGCGGGACCCAATCGATCAGCAGACGCTTCTCGCTTCCCACTCAGTCACAGTTTTGTGCGAAAAAACCGGAATATGGCTGTACGCCTACTCATACAGAACTGTCATAAAACGGGCTAGCCGGGCCGGCAAAGGTTGCACCTTAATTGCCAAATGGACGGACAGTGTTTTCGATACCAAGTGCCACACTCGGCCGTTCCGCAAGTACTTTACACGGGGGCTCGAGGGGCAAGTTGCCGGATCTTTGACTTATGACTCGACACTTGAGGCCTGGACTTGGCAATGAATATGGCCAGTTGTTTGCTCAAAATGGAAAATGCCAGTCGATGCAGGCACTTGAAAAATTAAAGAAAATAAATGCCTTAATAAATCCGGAAGCTTTAACTTTTTATAGTGTATATAGTGTTACTTCTATACATATAGTAACCCATCTAATTATACGTCTCATGGTTATCTCAACAATGTTGTGTAATATTTATAAATTATAATTGCCCAACTAGTTATTAAGTTGGTCAAGAAACCAGTTCTCTCAGTGCACAAAAGTACGTCAGCATCAATCGCATGCGGTGCCGGCTAGTTGGAAATGCAAATTATTGCAAAGTGTATGCAATTTATACACACACATTAAATTAAATATAAACACTACTAGATCTCCATGGAAATCTAGAAGCTTCAGCAGCCGACTGTGATGTCTACACATATTTATGAGCAAAAAACGATCTGAGCTGAGCTGTCTGTCTGGCTTCATAAATATTTCCGACCGGCTTTCAATTGTGAACCAGTGCGCAATGCCCGGGAAATTGGCTAAGGTCAGTTACGGCATACCGCCCAAGACAATTGTCAATGTCAGTGCAAAGGACTCGTATCTTTCTTCCTCTCTCTGGGCCCAGCAAAGTGAACTGTTGAGTTTGCATCGTGATTTCAGTCCTCACTCGGTGATTTTCACACATTCCCAGCAGTTTTTCCGCACTCTCCCCCGGACCCACTAGCACGGTGAAATATTTATGTCTTTGCATATTTCACCGACACATTTGCACTTGACAATAACAACAGGGAGGAACAAGCAAAGCAGTCGCAGGGTCCTTGGAGCATGACAAGGATTAGCGCGCAGGGTATGATGACTGCCACTGCGACTATGACTACGAGGACAACGACAACGACAACGACGGCGATGATGATGATGGTGGTGATGGTGAACTGCTGGTGCTGGTGACAATCACTGCAAGAGCGGGAAGCCTAGTTTTACACAAAGGAAAAATATACATGTTTATAAATTGCATACGCGGGGCCAATAACCCTCGACAAAAAGTGCCTAAAAAATCGTCGAAAAAAGCCTGAGGCAACGAACAAATTAAACAATACACAAAGCAGCGCATTTGTTTTTTAGGTTATTCAACCTCTACGTTTGTGTGAAACTAAGAATATTAATTACAACCAACGGCAAGGCATGAGAAAAATAAATAATTAAATTAATTCGGATGTACTTAATAAAAAGGGCTAAGGATTTTCTGCCACTGTGGATTATCTGTTTCAGGAGCAAACCCTCGAGATGCTGGCGCCGCCGTCAGCAGCATCAAGACATAAAGTGCATTGCGTCTGGGCTGGCTTGGTTTGGGGGGCGGATATCGGGGACTTAAGGGTTTCGGGTTTGGGGATGGGGTTGGGAGCTGGAAATGGGTTTAGGTATCAGCAGACAGCAAATAACATGGCAGACGCAGCTGCACACGAGCTGCACAGACACTGGGGCCAAAGTGTTGCTGTTATTTGTGCGACAAACGCACGAGAGAGCCGCCGTCGGAAATCGGTTGTGAGGGGGGGACTTAACAAGCGGGGGGATCTAGAACAAATCTGTGTGACACCGACAATCACTTTTCAGCCCTGCAGTACACTTAAACAAACAAACAAGCGGAGCGCGAAGGCGGCCGCTGAACTTTTGGCAAATCGATCGAGTATACGCCGTGTGGCAAGCTGGCAAAAGTTGAAGTCGAAATCCCGGCAAACACAACAGAAAAAAAAATGAGTAGAGGCGAAGGGATTCAAGGCCCTCAACTGTTTAACATGTATTTGCATATGAGAAGAAGATTGCGCTTGTTTGCTCTTTTCTGGCTGAGTATGTAAATATTTAAAGGCTTTTATTGCTTTCTCTCCTAGCAAGGCCAGAAATTTGCATTCATATTCGTGAATGGGAATTGAGCAAATTATGTGCTCCCCACAGCTCTTAAAGACCTTTTTGTTCGGGACGCCCCTAGGGACTCGGGGAGTTGCTCAATCGAAACGCAATTAATTGGCTAAAATAAATATTCAGGCAGACAAAAGGTCTCCGAGGTCGCTCGCTTGAATCAGAGCAGTATCTGGACAGTAAAACAAGAAAATAAATAAATGGAGAGCAAAGCGAGCGTCAAATGCACATGAAATGCACAAGTCAAAAGGCCATTTTGTTGTCCCATAAAAATGAAAATTCAAATTTATTTGATTGCATTTTTATATACCATACATACATCGCTTCATCTACCATCTATACGCTCCATGTTCATGCATGGCCCGGCTATATAAATGAATATTGGTGACAAATGATTTGTTGGAATATTTCTCACTTTTATGCCTGGCCATTTACTGTCGCCTGCCTTTGTCCAGCTATGATTTAACTAAGCTTCTCACCCCTATAAATAAAAGGAAGAAAACCATAGGAGGTTTCAATATTTCCAGCAGCAATTTCATTTGGTTTATACTCCTAAATATAACGTGCATTTAATTGATATTTGTTGGCAGAGGCGGCAGAGCAATAATTAACACACGACCTCAAGCCCAGTGCTTTGGGTCTCGGGTTTCGGCTTTCGGTTTGATGTGTGAATTGTGCAAACATTTTCCAACCAATTATGCGCAGATTTCCACGCTCATTTTCAAGGTTCGCAAACCGAGCTGGCTACATTTTCCACTGTATTTTCAACTAAATTTAGTCAACAGCCAGCCAGTCAGTCAGCCAGTCAGCCGACAACAATAGCAATAACAATTAAAAACGCGCCAGCATTGCATTTTATTCAGTTTAACAGTTGAGCGCTTTCAGTCCAAAACAAACACCGCCAAAAAGGGGGGAAAAAAAAATAACCAGCGAGTGGTAAAGCTGTGATCCAATTTCAAGCCACGGCTCCCAGCTCCCAGCTCCCAGCTCCCTCGGATGATGATGGCTCAGCTTAGTTGCTTAGTCAACTTTGCTTGGTGAGTAATCGCAATCTGAATTCTGCTTTACTTGCTTCACTTCTATTTTTTGTTTCTTTTTTTTGGGTTTTTACAGAGCAAAACCACTAACCAAAAAGGCCAGAGACTGTAAGCGGCTTTAACCAAGGCAGCTGCTGCGAAGCGTTCAAGTGTCACTCGAAAGAGTCATTAACCCGGAATAATCTGTCGGCAGTGACTTAAGGAGTCTGGTCCTGGACAAGGACACTTTTCAATTAAGCAGTGGACAAAAGGAAAATAATTAAAGTGTTGCAATCCAATCCAATCCATAAAGGGAAGAGAGGCCTCTCAATGTCGGCGATCTGTGGGCCCTTGAAAATCATGTCATCACGTTTTATTTCTGCCATTAAAAAAATACGCATTCAGCCTGCCAAACGAAATCACAGCCCATCGTTTGGCACTTCATATTCCGCATGCCCCTAGGATTGTCCAAAAAATAAAGCGAATAAATAAAAGGATCCCGAAAAAAAAGCAAGCTTTGAAATGAAATGCAAATGGGGGAGCCCTAAAAAAAGCGTTGCAACATCGGGAATGAAAAGCGGCTACATATGCCTGTTTATATGCAAATATTACTTGTACATATGTGCGTAAACATTTGGCAATTACTCGAAACGGGAGCCGTACCTCTGTTTCTTTTATTTTTTACAGCCGCTCAGCCCGGAGGCTGAGAGCTGCTGTTTGTTCTATTTGTTTGTCTGATACATATACAAATAAGTATGCAAAAATTCGCACAGTTACACGAAAATATATATATATATCTGAATGGTAACCTTTCGTCTCGTTTTGCTTCTGGGGAATTTCAATTTAAATTGTGATTAAATTTCGGTGCGCTTCAATGCAAAGAGTCGTCAGGAAAGTGTATGGGGTGCATGTATCTATATAAGTATGGGCCAAATTTGCATCTATATTTTATTGATTGTTGTCAAGGCTCCCAGATTATTGCTCATTTTTCCTACTGAAGATTAGCTGGCATTTGTTATGCAAATTTATTTTCGATTACTTGTTACCAAAGATTTGCCTGAGATTATGCAAATGTGTCAAACGTAAGATGGGGCTTTCGGGGCTACGTATCTGCCCTATAGATCTACATTATGGCTGCCTTACAAGTGGCTTATTACTGTTAGTGTTTGTCAGTTGTCAGGAAGTCGGATAAACGATGCAAATATGGAGGAGAAAGAAAAGAAAGGAAGCAACGAGGAAACTTTGCATATTCTCATGAACATTTTGGGCGCGCATAAAAAAGCGATGAGTTGGAAAATCTATTTTCGC